>OY728155.1:1644359038-1644984038 GCA_963277665.1 Viscum album | reverse complement strand
AGACGGCTTGAACTGAGTTGAACTGGATAGGATGCTATCCAGAAATATCCTACCCCCTTTGGTAGGATATTTGTGCGGTGGGACCCGCACGAGCCCCGCCGTTTCTTTCACTAAGTAACGCACCCGCGAAAACCCGTCAAAGTAACTGAAAAGTCAACCGACGCGTTTTCTTTAATTCTTAACAGACCATTTAATTGGGCGGTTTATTTCGTGAATTAAATGGACTGTTTCTTCGTGAATTAAATGGGTCGTTTCTTTCGTTGAATTAATTCAACGAATTGATGGATCGTTTCTTAACCGGTTTCGTGTTGGCATGTTTATAAAATAAGACCAACATAAAAATCCTTGGAAAGGATTTGAGATAATCTTCGTTCCTCCACCCTCTCCGCGAAGAACGCGAAGAACGCGAAGAACGCGAAGAACGCGAAGAACGCGAAGAACGCCGGCGACCGGAATTCGACGACGCACACCAAGATCTGCGACGTCGACGAGATCTACCCGCGACGTTCTTCGGCGACGTCTTTCTTCCGCGGCCGATCCTCGTTCGGCAACAAAGGTGAGAATCGGATCTTTTCTTCTCCCTTTTTAATTTCAATATCAACGGATTTAAACTAATTAAATCCGTTGATCTTGATCCGGAGATTGGCGACGCGACGAGCGATTCCGCGACGACGCGGCGATCTCCATCTTCCGCGACGAGCAAATCCCGCGACGATCCCCCGTTCGGCAACGACAAGGTAAGGGATGTTGGAATTCTTTTAAAAATCCCGTGTTTATTCTTTTGAAATATAGAACCCGATCATGAAACAATTTTAATTTATTTAAAATTGTTGATTGGTTTCTTTCTTGTTTCTCCCGTTGATTATGACTAACGCGGAGGGTGCGGGTCTAACGAACAAGACCCGGCAACCCTCCGTCGATCTTCCTTTGTGTGCGGATTTGGCGAGCGACGGCAAAAGCGCGACGCAAGGGCCATATGTTGATTCCGCAGTGGAGGACGCATCCCGGGAGGAACAACGGCGCAGACGGGAGGCAAATCGGGCCACCGGAGCATCTCCGGCGGCCCGCGGAAGGAGGCGGCGGCGCGGGTCGCCGGCGCGGCGGCGCCGGCGACCGGGGGCGGCGGCGCCCGGCGCGCCGCCGGAGGAGTCCGCCGCGGCCGAGCCGCGGCGGCGGCGAGCCGCCGGACCGCGTCCGCGGTCCGGCCTTCCAGCACGCGGCCCGCGCGGGCCGCGGTTTTCTCCAAAGCCGCGGGTTTGACCCGCGGCGGCAGCGCATTCGGCCGCTCGGCCGAAGCCGAGCCGGTCCGGTCGGCCGGGCCGCGCCCAGGCCGGACCGGACCCGGCCGAGCCGGTTCGGGCCGGGTCGGGCCGACCCGGTTCGGGCCGACCCGGTTCGGGCCGACCCGGTTCGGCCGACCCCAGGGGGGGTTCGGGCCGGGTCGCCCCGGGCCCAGTACCCCCGTTTCGGGCCCTCTACGGTCTTTCGCCCACATCTTGGGCCTGGGACCTCCGATTGACGAACCGTCAGCGGCTACGCGATCCTTGGATCGAGACGGTCGTTTCGGTATATTATACTCAAGGTTTCGGAAGACTTTGGGTTCGGCCGGGTTGGTTCGTACACGAAGCCAACCGGGCCCTCGGAGCGGAAACGCTCATAACTTGAGCTACGGACGTCCGAACGACGTACCGTCAGCTGAGGTAGTTTCCTCTAAGTGAGACGGAACTTTTGGCATACTCCGCCCGAGGATCGGATACAGGCGGAGTACGGTCGGGTTGGTTTTGCCCTAAAAACCAACCGGGCCCCTGGGACGAAAATGCCAATAACTCTCAGACCGGGCGTCCGTTTGACGCGCCGTCTGTCGCGTTGAGATCCTGTTGTCGATACGGAACTTTTGGATACATCAACTTCGGACTCCGTGTCAGTTGATGTATCAGCCCCTCGGCTCGTGGAGCGGACCCTCCTAAACGAGCTCGCTACGTGCGGGAACCCTAGTGCTGGCTGTGGCTTCGACGACAGAGCAGAGATCCTCCGTGGACTGCGACGATGACAGAGCAGAGATCCTCCGTGGACTGCGACGACGGAAGAGCAGAGATCCTTCGTGGACTGCGGCGACGACTGTGCAGAGATCCTCAGTGGACTGCGTCGACTACTGCACTCAGCGATCCTACGTGGAAGAGTGCTACCGAACCTGTGTGAGCTGAATCTTCTTTTTACCTTGAGCGGTGGAGCGCTTGGGTGTAGCGGCGGACCCGTGGTACTTGACAGTGGTGGTGCGCTTGGATGCAGCAGCAGACCCTTGGCGGTGGAGCGCTTGGTTGTAGCGGCGGACCCGCGATACTCTACGGAGTGTGTGCGCTTGGTTGTAGCGACAGACCCGCGACGGTGGAGACGTGCGTGCGGAGTACGGAGACCGTGTAGATGACTGAGACCTGACGACTGCTTGACCGACTCGACTTGGAGTGAGTCGACTAGCCCAGTGGACGGAGCGCCCAGTAGTTGGCAGCAGACCCATGGCGGACGGAGCGCCTGGTAGTTGGCGGCAGACCCGCGGTACTCGACAGGAGGAGTACCTCAGTAGGCTATCTGGGTGAGCGCCCGGTATTTGGCAGCAGACCCTCAGCGGACGGAGCGCCCGGTAGTTGGCAGCAGACCCGCGGTACTCAACAGGAGGAGTACTTCAGCAGTCTTAGGTTAGTGAGCAGTACCTCGGAGTCGTGACAGGACCACTGTACACTTCAGAGATGGGGCTCTTCAACACTTACGGTTTCGATAATGAAAATCCTGGTTGAGCTGAATCTTATGTTACTCTCCTTTGTGGACTGTGTTGAACTATCCTATGTGGATTTACTGTTTACTCTCCTTGTGGATTTGAGTCTTGCTTTCCTTTGTGGATTGAGTTGTTCTTGAGCTCGTGAGCAGAGCTAGAATTGGGGGCTTAGGTATATGTATGGGCATATACCTAAGTCGAGTCAGATGTTACTTCGTGATTGCATCTTTCTTTTGTGCTATATCCTTTGTGGATTTCGAGAGACCTTCGGGGGTCTCGGGGTCCTTACTGAGTAGTTGTACTCACCCCTGCACGGGCTATGCCCGCACTTCGTGGTGTTGGTTGCAGACGACGGACAGCGCTGATCGCGGTTGGGGCGTGGAGCAGGACGGTACCTGGAGGTGGACCACTGGGCGGGACGTGCTCGGAGCGGACGTGGGACCCGAGGAGCCTGGAGGCTATCTGTACCCACCCTTCAGGTGGGATTGCCAGTGGACGACACGAGGCCGCCGTCTTTTCTTCAGTTGCTGTTCTTTTTCTTTTCAGTTGTACTTTACAGTTGGGCTTGTATTTCCGGCCCCTTTACTTTTCTGCACTTTACTTTCCGCTTGCTGACTCTGTGTGGTTGTTACTTATAAAGGCAATGCCTTCCCTGTTTACTGGGATTTTACGCCTTGGTGCTAGTCGCCAGCCCCTGGCCTATGGAAGGCGGGCTTGGGGTAGTCACGGCACGGGCCCCGAGGACGGGTCGTGACAATTCATGTACTCACAACATACATGGGATTTTTGATTCCATAGTTTATTTCATGACTACAGATCTAGTGAAGGGAAACAACAAAGTGGTGGATGGATGATATAAAGATTATAATGCTTTCAGTTGTCCGAGATGGACTCAGTAGGGCTGTTATTTCATTAATTTATTTACATTCACATTATATTATAGTTTATAATGCCACATTGGAAGCCTGAATATTTGTACAGAATGTATTCCTCCTTTATATTTCCACATGTTACTCTAATTTTAGAATTTATATTTTACTATTACATTTATTTATGACTTGAAATTATATTGAGGGTATTTTCTCCTCATTGAAGAAGTTAAACCCTCAATTCTAGTTGGAAGCCACTCATGTTTGAGGAGATTGTCTTGAGGCTATGTGAAAAACTATCTTGAACATGGATATTCTGGTTAGGGTGTTGAATCAAATACCATATTCAACAGTAAAATTGAGTATTTTGAAATCCTATATCATATAGAACACCATAGATCACATTAAAGATTATTTTTAAAGATATTTATAATGATCAAAATATGATAATCATGTTTCTATATTTTGAAACATGATTTTGAGAACCATGAATCATGATATTGATTTGAAATAACTATTGGGTTTATGAAGGTCAAATAACACTTATTAAATCAAGAAAAATCATTTGAATCCTAGAACTGCATATCAAAATTCATTGAGAATCTAAAACCATGTATATAAAAAATGATTGACTTATAACTTCATGGATGATACCATCACATGTTTTATTCACTGAAATTGATGATGTTGTTTCCATAAAAGAAATTTCCTGGTTCATTTCTTAGTGATGTGTCTTTAGGATAAAATAAGTCACCCAACTCTTTGGTCGTATTATCTACACCTCCCATAATAAACTTGTACCTCTTGATGGAAAAGGAAGAGGGTGAATGTAATTTTCCTGGGAGAAATAATATAAATTTTTTAATCATGTTTTAAATGAGAAACCAAATCAATGATGTTGATCTGATCATATTGTACAAAGGTGTTCTCCTTGAGCCTCCATGTATTTATTCAAATGTTACCAGATGTATAAGTAAATGGATTTGGTTATAACACTTGTAACACCATTGTAATAATTTGTTGTCAACAATGTTTTTTCTAATAAAATTATAAAATTATTAATTATTAATATATATTTTATTTAGAATTAACCTTAATCAATTAAATACAATGATTTGTTATATGGTAAAATATATATAATATATTATAATCTATGAATCCATATGGTAAATAGTATGAAATAAAATGTTTCTGGATTAGGAAATAGATATATGACATCTATAAATAAAATAAAATAATGTTCAAAAAGATATAATTTATTATTGATAGATAAATATAATCATATAATATGATTATCCTGATTTATTCAGATATTATATATATTAAATACATCATTTTTATGTAGTCTTTGGGGAATATATCCATCAATTATGTATCAAATACTTGGATAGATATATTGAAAAGGGTATTATGTTTGACACATGTGAGGTTATTTTTTAGGTATTTTAAATGTTATTAAATTGTGATAGAAGTGTTTGAGATCACTCTAATAGGCTAGACAAACTAGCCTAAGGTGTGGTTGATGACATATTCGTACACATTGAATTGGATTTTTTTTCATGATTGGAATTTGTTCCTCGGACCTTGATTATATGTTATAATTTGGTTGGTATATGCATTATATAGTTGTTAGGATAAGATAAATTCATATTCATTATTTTTATATAGAAAATTTTCTATGGATGTTCAACTAAAAAAATTACTATCTGTTTTAAATTTATATCTTTATTGTATTGGGAGAATATTAAGATATATGATTTTTTTATAAATTTTTATTATAGAATATGTGTATTCCAATTTGAAGTCATGAGATAACAATAATTTTTTCATCCCCAAATTATATATGATAAATGTGTGATGCCCTAGTATTTTATAAATGGATGGGCCCTTTTTCACTTCATGTTTTCTTTCATTTTATTTTGATAGTGATTTTATTGTCCATTAATATTTTGGAACTCATTTTTTAATAATTTTTTTAATTTATGCTGGTAACAATTTATTTGTGATGGTTGATCACTCATTTATTTTCCATTTTTAAAATTTATAATATTGTGATGATTTCCCTAGATAATTGATGTTTGGATATTAATAGGTAGTGAGATAGATTATGAAATAAGTTTTCCATTAAGAGTTCAGTGAGTTATTTTTTATTTATTATCAGTATTACTAAATATTTTGTATAAAGGTGTTTTAGATTATTATTTGGGATCATGGAAATGTGTTTTTACCTAGAATATATTTCTAGTGGGTGGTGGGTTAAATCTAGAATATATTTCTTTATTATATTATTATGTGAGTAGAATTCAATAGTTGGGATTACATTATGATTTCACTTATTACTTGTTTTAGAGGTCACATGATTTATATTTTTGATATAAACCATTTTATTGTTCCTTAATTGAAATTTTCAATAAACCTATAAGAATATGATTATGGTTGAATTTAGAATGAATTATATTATAGTGGTAATTGTAAAATCAATAGGGATTGAAAATTATTTTATATAACCATTAGGATGTCCTTATGAGTGATAAACATTGTTAAAAAAATATCTTATTTCCAACAATTCAATTCAGTTAATATTGTTCTTTAAGAAAAAATTAAGGTTGTTTCCATCATAAAAAATTGATATTAACTATTATTTGTTTTAATCTCAATTAGGGACTATTTTTTGTGATTATTATTTTTGATTTATTGGCCCAAATTTTTATGTCATTGTGGTGGCCATACACATTTTCATATTAATTTTAGTCTTATAGATTTTTTAGTAATCTAAATGGTTCATGATATTTAGTTTTATGTGTTATGTTATATTTAAAAAATCATTCATTATTATAATCAGTATATTCATTGTAGTACATCCAATATAACATCATCAATGAATTAATTGAAATTAAATTTTATCATTTTATATATTAACATATTAGGACAATTCACATTGATGCCTCTTAGTGGAACACCATTTTTATGAGGTTTAAAAAGTATTCTAGTGATTTACCTGCTGATATGATCATTGAGAAGTCAACGTTTATTCCTATTAATGATGAATATGACATTTATGGAATGGAAAATATTCCTTGTGTATAACTTCTCTAAGATAAACAATACATCACTAAGAGGGGGTGAATCTCTAATCAATACTATTTTTATCATTATTTTGATATTACCATATCAACATTTCAAGATGTATGGATGACTACCAAAACCCACCAAAATGTACACCAACATAAGGGAATATCAAAAGTCTTCATAGTTCACAACTCTATGTGACTAGAATACTCTATGTTGAGAAGTGTAATCCTCTAAGGTCACATTACCCACAAGAATCATCACTGGTGTTCAATGGAAAGTGTAAAACCTTAACACAATCATTTTTCACATCTCTTGACTATGCATTGTAATATCATTTATAGAATTGAATCCCCGCATTAAAAATATAAATGTTTTTTAATAGATAAAAATATTTTAACTACAAATAATTTATATAAGTTCTTTGGTGTTCTAAAATATTATACTTCCACTCTCATTTCACTATAATGAATAAGTATAAATTATTATTCGAACATGTATAATAAAAACATTATTATCTTTATATGTATTGAATAAATGCATAAAAACTTATTCTTATTATTTATTTATTAAACTCTATATAATCATTTAATATTAAATGTATTGAATATATCCAAAACTACATTTTCTTCTCCATCGGTGCACTACTCCTTCTTTTTGGAAAATCCAAAGACCTCTTATCGACCCAATTTTCTAATATAATGGTATATAATATTTTTTTAATATTTATTTATCATTCATATCCCTCTCATGAATCCAAAACCATGTATAACATTTTATATAATATTTACTATTAATTTCTAATTTATATTTAAATGATGTTGACATAATAATAAAATTTTTCTATGGGTACCCAAGTCATAATTCCTAGTCTACGTACCAAGTTTATACCATTTAAAATATTCTAGGATGGGGTTAGGGAAATTTGGGTGGAGACTATTGGTTTTTAGTAGTTCTCACTCAACATTCAAAAAAAGACAATGTTGTGGAATTTGTGTTAAGGCACTATGGTAATGAAATATCCAGTACAACCAAAAACTAGCATGATTATATCTTTAGAAAGGTATATTCACTCTGATAAAGTACTCCAAATTATCTCCAAACTACAAAATGAGAAATAAGATAATATATATATATATATCCTAAAATATCTATAGCCATTTAATTACATCTTACTGTTCATTTTGGCATGGACGTTTACTACGACATGGAGGTCCAAAATTTTCTAGATCCACAGAAATCAGTCTACCATTCACTACAATGAGGAAATATATACTATGATGTAGAGATCATTTAGATAATATTTACACATATTTCTAAATTTGATATCCCCATTAATTTAATACCTTTATTATGGGCTATCCAATATCAATGTCCAAATGTTGTAGTGTGGACCTCAATTATTGAATAAAATAATTTCTTCCATCCATATCTATAGTGGAATATATATTTTGCGATGTGTAAACCTTTTTGATGCTTTTAATATTTAATATAGTTATTAAATTCATCAATGAAATTTAAAAACATATAAATGGATTAAGAATCATCATAATTTACATAGAATAATATTTCTGTATTAAAGAAAATCCAACACTCTAATCCATAACATATTCAATAATTATTCAACATTAAAAATCAGCAAAACCATCTCCTCACCTTCTTAGGCTAAAAAATAACCATGTTTTGATAGTCATTTAATCAAAGGAACTTAAATTTGTATGAAATTATGAAATATAGAAATAGACCCCCTACATACTAATTCAAATAAAATAAGTTTAGATTGATTTAATAAATAAGAACATTTAATAAATATTACAATGCTTCCCATATGATATTGATATCAATGAAACATTCATAACATTGACCTCACAAAAATTAAATGGTACCTCATCATCACATCATGAATTATTTTAATTCTAAAATATTTTACTTCTACCACTTATAATAATCGTTTAAAACCATTCTCCAATGAAAAAATCAAAACATACACATTTAAATAACATTATCCTAATATAATGTCCCATTTAATAGAAAGCTAACAAATATCATTTTTTACTCCCCAATCATAATATATTACACCTCTAATAAATAATAAGATAAAAATAGAAATTGATGAATTATGTTTTAAATTTTCTCCCCCATTGAAAATAATATATAAAGGAAATATGAGATATGGTAAGATAAAATAATAATTTTTACCTGAAAAGGATGAGGTTGAATTAAACATTACAACATATGATTTTGAAATTAATATTATTTTAATGGTTTAGGGAAACATTAGATACTTCTTCTTTTAAAGGAATAAATTTCAATTCCAACTCATTTCTAGGTACATGTATCGCGATGAAATGTTATTTGATATCATGTTTCTAAATTCATCAATAATGAAATGGTTTTTCTATGTTAATAGCATTGTTACTATCACAACCAAAGGCACGTTGAAAGATCACTTCAACTTTGATATAATAAAACTATATCTTCAGCCATATTAACTGAGTCATTGAATGAGATGCAGCCACATATACTACATTAAATATTCTTAAAGACACATTATTTTTCTTTTTATTACGCTGACAAACACACCTATCTTTGAAGTAGAAAACTATGCGCTATGTTGACCTTCTATATTCAACAAATCCAACCAAATCATTAGTTTAAAAACTAAAAATATAATCATTTTTCTATCATAAATTAATAAAAAATGTATTATACCTTGGACTTATCTATGAATCCACTTTCCTATAAAAAAATGGGACTCTTATGTATAATTTTGACATTTTTCACAAAGATTAACTACATTACCAATATTAGGTCTCAAAGCTATTAATTGTAGTAGACTACTAATTAGAATTAAGAATTACCACGAATCCACATCCATTCCCTATTAAAATTTTGAAAATTTATATCATGCTGAAATTATTGTAGATAACATACTTGAAACATATAAAATAAAATTTTAATAATATTGATTTCATAAATTTCATGATAAATTAAATTGTAGTCATTTCTTAATAAAACTATAATCCATCAAAATATATCTTCACAATGAGAGTATACATATCAAATAACATCTAACTATCTAAAGAAAACTTCTCACACATTTATTCATTATTATTAAAAATAGTGATGTCATCTATATCAAAAAACAATAATAAATATGTCACTATCATACATATTATTGGGAATATTTTCTAAATTTTCTTATATAAAATTCAAACTCATTAAGATATTTTAAGGATTAAAATTCCATGTTATCAGTGATTTCATTCACCCATTATAATTAATATTCCAACTTATAAATTGGATTCTCATATTTTTTAAGAATTAGTTCCCATTGTTTCATAGTGAACACTTTCTATTCCAATTCCCCATTTTTGAAAATTTGACTTGAAATCAATTTGAAAAATCATGTATTTTTTTAATAAAGAAATAATAATAAATTTTATTATTGTTTTATTCTTTAAAACTGGTTATTAATACTCATTAAAATACACCCTTTAGGACTATGAATAATCTTTGTAGACCAATCATTCTTTAATTATTTCTACTTCAACTTTCAAAAATAATATGTTTTGAAACAATATTTTTATTTTGGTGATGTTTTATTCATTATATTTGGGTACCAAAACCCATGTATCAATTTTCTGTAGTTAATAATGTTTATTATTTGTGGAATCCAATGATTATAGATTCTTATTATATTGAAAATCATTTCAAGGTTTAACAGAATAATAACAAGAGGTATGAGTTTTTGTTCTCGCAGTTCTACTAGAATGAAAATGTTTTCCATGATCCCCAATGATATTTAAGACCAAAACATTACATATCATATTTGGATGATTTGAATAAATTTTTTCCACATCACTATAAATGGTTGAATATTCTTCGTCATCCTGTAAATATTTAACTCATTCTTTTTTTCTTTCATTTATTCATTATTTTCAATAGTAACAACATCAATATCACTTTCGACGAATGCTTCATCCAGTGTAATTTATTATTTTTGTTTGTATAGCACTTTATTATTTCTATAATTAATGAAATTTTAAATTTTGATGATAAAATATAAATAAACTCTTTCATTTGGTTATTATCATCGAAATATCCCATCAACTCCTTGATTTTTAAACATCCCAATATTGTCCCCATTTACCTTCATAATAAATGCTATACTAAACACTTGAAGGTTCATAAACATGGTTAGTTTTTTATCATACATATCTTATAGAGACATTTAATTTTAGTATATTATAACAAGGGTTTTGGATATGACACACTACAATAATATCTTGTCCCTATAAATAGTGTGATTTATTATTATCAACTATAATATTCCAAACCATATCCACAAAAAACTATTCTTCTGGTCATACTCATGATTTTTTGTGGTGTTTTTATTACATTAAATTCATATCTAGTGAAATTATTCTTATGATAATATCCAAACAAAAAATTTGAATACTCAATTACATTATTTATACATATCGTATTGAGATGAAAACCATACACTTTATGTACATTTTTTTAAAACTATTAATTTTTTTAGGATATGATTTGAATTCTATAAACAAAACATAATTAATATGAGATAACTCATAAATGAAAATAATAAATTATTAATTTCAAATTTTTGATTGATTCCTCATAAACCTTCATATATATGATTGAATGAGATTTAGTGGTTGAGAATATTGAATATCCAATATCTGCTATGAAGAGTCAATGATATTAGCTTTTTTAATATTGATAAAATCCAATTTCTTTTTATTTTATGCAAAGTAGATTCCTGATAAGTGTGTTTATGGGTGGTCAAATTAATCTTATTTTATCCATGATGGATGCGACATTGATTCCACAATACATTTTCTTATCTCATACTTAGATACCATGAGATCTAGAATCACCGAATTGAAATAAATTTACTTTAGTCCACTATCATTTTTTTTAAAATTATACATGTTCATGATTCATAATAAATAATACATCCTTATTGAATTAAATTTCATTTCCATTATCATAAATCATTTCTCACATTATGAGATTGTAGTTCAAACCATTGACAAAAAGTGATGCTTAATACTGAAGTTTCTCTTTTAAAAAATAAACGTCTATGACAACATCGTTTATTTTTGGTGGTACATCGTTAATATATTTTGATTAACTTTTTATACACACTTTCCCATATTTATATATATTTAAATTTATTATCATGTTATACGACAATCCACATTCTGATATCTATATACATTTCCCTTTTTATTATTTAAGTTCTCTATATAATATGAAGGCCTTCTATTTTTTTACATTTTGGATATTATTTGGAGATATTTTAGAAATTAAACTAAAATTTATTTCAGTGGTAATAATCCATTTCTAGATTTTCAAGTTATTTTTTGAAAAATATTCTATTGAAATGATATAACCCCCCTAAATCATTGTATATCATACCTTTCACATCAGTTATGATGTTGGTGAATAAAAAAACCCAAATTTTCGTTATGCCAAAAACCCCATTTGTACCACCAATAACCATATAAATCATAGTTACCATTGAAAGTATCATGTTTTCTAGATTTGGATTGATGTATTTCCACAATTAGAAAGTAACGGATTTGAACATTAGGAAATTCCATTTAAAAATATTTCATATACCTCAGTTGTAAAATAAATTTAACTAAATTTTGTTTCCCCATAATTTTCAACCTTTTAGAATATTACTTTATTTTTGCAAAATATCTCTATTAATGAAATATTTAGTGTTTAATAAGATTTGGATAGAATATTCAGCATTATTATCATTTTTTGGGTGATTTATTTCGATTCCCTTTATCATCATACTTTTCCAAAGAATATTCTTTTATGAAATTTATTTTTGAACAATGGATATAAACATAAATAAACATTATTATTTTTATGATCAATTTTTTTCAAAACGTTCTAAATACTATTCATTATCCTCAAATATTTGATCAAAATCTATGTTAAAAATCATATCATCATCAATAAACATCTTCAACCATTTAATTTCAATAAGAACCTTGTAATTTTTATAATATAACTAGATTCATTATAGTTTAATTATTTATCATTACTATTTAATTATTTGATCTTGTTCTATTGTTTAGAAATATTTTTGAGTCATTATATTAATTCTATATTTGGTAGAAATTTTATATGAACATATTTTTATTCAATACATTCATAAAAACTATTATCAGATGAATTATTTTCATCATTTTTTACCATAAAAACCAAATATGATAATTCATCTGAATATTCATTTCTTATACATCATTTTCAAAATGAAAATTCAGTCATTATATTTATATAACTTATTACCGTTCTAATTGTATGAAACAATTAGCTAATTGAATTTATAATTTGAGAATTAACTAGGAACATCATTTTACTCATCTATATTTTTATTGGTACTGAATTACTGAATTTATTGTATAATTTCCTATAGATTCAATCCTAGAACATATATTGGTAAGATTTAACTTTTTTCCATTCCATATTCTCATGTTTCTTTAAATAATATTCATAACTTCATCAGATTTATACTCCATGAATTCATCATATTTTCAAGAAAATACTTTTATCTTAAATAGTCAAATTTTATTGAACTTTTATTGATTTATGTATTTGAAATGGTTTTATATTTGATCTTTTACATTTTATAGATACAAATGCATATTATAATTTCATAATGAAAAAATATACTGTGAATATTATTAATATAAATATAAAGAGACTATTTTTCTTCCAATATAGAGTCATCAGAATCAAACGTATGAGGTAATATATTTATAAATAATATCAATATAACACAGTTTTCCACCAAATAATTTGATAGAGATCACAACATAATTCACCATTGTGAATAAACTATAAATAGTTTCACCATCATTCATCTAATGATATTCACACTCAACTCTCCAAAATAACAACATATATCACTCCAATATAGTCTTCCCTTTATTTATATTATGAAGGTTATCCTAGATTTATTTATTAGATTTTATCCCCTTACATTTCAAAAGAACACTTTATAAGTGTGATGAAATAATAAAATTCATTTCATTATTGCCATACTTTAATTTCATCTTATATGTTACTTTCATAAAAGCACCACTAGCCTAGGGAAAAAACTCTTTTATTGGGAAATCTAGTACATATTAACATATACATAATAGGAATAAAATCATTATATCTTTCAATATGTGATATATTTCCTAATCAAATGTAGGAATACCTAACTTATTCATTGAATTTAAATTATCTATTTCATATAAAATATCATTGACTTAATCTTAAAAATAAAATAGTTTGAAACATCAAACCACAATTGACGGGAAATGTTCCCTCTTATAAAACTTATTAAAACAATCAAGAATTAATCAAAGATTAGTGAGAGGGAAGGGTTGAATTAGTGGTCAATAATATTTCAAATTACTTTTAATAAAATGATCACTAACCTTTATGATATAGTTATGATTATTGTGTCACGCCCCAGTACACATCTATATAATTGAGAAAATCATATTTTTAGGGCTCACCATTAAATGTGATAAGGCTAGTAATTGGTGTAATAAATATTCATTCAGTATCACATTACACACTATAATTTTCATGTCAGTACAAAAATCGAGGTATAACCTTTAAAATCGTGTTTTCATGTCACCTGAAATCATATCGGTTCATAATTCATAGAACATAATTCGAAACATTACATAGATAAATTTTTTGTTAATAAATGAAATTACAGATAGAAATATACACCATCTATGTTGATGAGTGTGCTATAATTTTCATGTTCCACTATAATTTCACCAAAAAGGATATGAAAAACTACTTCTTCAAACATACACATGAACATTTTGTTTCATATATTTATAAGGATAGCACATGAACACAACCACTTCGAACATATTATTATAATTTATTTATTTATCATTGGATAATCCTAGAATCATTACATTATTTCAAAATATATTTATCTTATTTTTATTTTTCCTCCCAGAACTCTTCCTACTTATCATACAATCCAAAAAACTCTTATCTACACAGTACTACAATCTATAAGTACAATATATTTTTGAAGTATAATTTCATATTAAAATCACATTATTGAATCTAAACACATGGATCATATCTATTTTAATCATGACAATTAGATATTAATTTTCAGTTAAAATATATGGAAATGACCATAAATGTATAAATTTAAAGCCAAGTCACCATCCCTTTGGTGGTTTTCACATGTTGGTATAGATATTATGGGGAATCCAATTGTTGTTTTAGAGTTTTTTAATCAACATACATATATTATCATGTTGTGGAATAGGTGCTACATTTTAAATATTTAGTTCATCAAAAAAACCACCTTTACCACCTCTATGAATTTGCATATTCTCTATGGTTTATTCCTTCGTATTTTATCAAAACTATTATGTTGTAAATAATATATGACATGGATGTCCTAAATTCTCCAAATCCATTTAATTCTAGCATGAATTGCCTTAAAAATGGATATAAACTATGATGTTGACGTCTTAGACCTTCCAAATCCGCCGAAATTGTCCCATCCTTCCCTATTATGTGGAAACAACCTTTCATTTTATGAGTTCTTGTAGACCATATTTCCACATGATATAAAATTAATCATCTCCATGACTGAATAAATATTCCATAGTGTGGACTGAAACAATGTTATTAGGATACCATGTGGACACCAGTTACGGGATATTACATTTTAGTAATTCATAATTTTTAGAGAGATATAATTTTTAAATCATTGTACACCTTATTATATTTCATCAAAACATCTAGCATAATGAATATTTTCCATGATGTGTGAACACTAAGATAAAACTTTTTCATTATCATAATTTGTAGTGAATATTTTTTATCTATTGGAAAATTAATTTGACCCACTCAATCACATCATCTTATCTAATTCATTAACATCGCATTTCTTAAATTACATATCATCACATTCTTATGATGAACCCAATGCTACAATCACATCATAACCAAGAGGTGATGTATAGTTGATGTATTAAATGTTATGAATATTTGTAATTATTTTATTATTTATCATAATAAGTAAATGATAAAACATGTCACACCACCACTTATAAATATAAGTTCTATGATGTTTTTTATATATGAACTAATTAATATCAATTCATTGGTTTAAAAATAGTTATACCCATTATCATCATTAAGAGTGGATAAGTGTTTTAAGAGATGTAATATAATTAAATAAATATGATGATAACATGTTATTATGATCCTGTGGAATTAAAATAAATGGCTAGACTAATCATGTTGAATAAAGAATTACCATGTTTTTATATTTTATATTTTATTAGACTTTTATTTTTTCTAATTCTATTAATTTTAGAGTAAAATTTTTTCTATGAACTATTTATTCATTTTTATTTTTTTTCATGTTTGTTATTTTAATTATTTTTTTATTTTCAATTGTATTTTGTGATGAAAGTAATTCCTTTAAATTTAATTTTTATTATATTTATATATAAAATTTTAAAACTTTTCAAACTAATATACCTGAAAAATTATTATGTTTCATAATGGTGAAGTAAAAAAGATAATAAATTTTAATATATAAATAAAATATAAATTAAATTTTAAATGTTAATTAAATACATAAAAAATTGAAATTATAAATTTATTAAGAAATCATTTAAAAATATTAAATGTTAGAAAATATTTTGAATCAAAACATAAAATATTACTCAACAAAAGTTTCTAGTAGCCAACATTAACCGATTATAAAATATGGAATATAAATAAAAATATACATAATAATAAAAATAATGATTATAAATATTTAACGATGAATGATATTACTGGTTCTTATCAATGAACAATATTCCCACATGGCATTCCAGCACGGGAGAAAGGGATGTATTTCCAAGGCATGAAAAAGAAACATGACATGATGGTAAATGTAAGGGGGTGGAATGATGTAAACACTTGTTAAAATATGTGATGTTTATAAACTCATTTGGGGCTTATGGTAATATTGTCGAGTGGCCATTAGGATAGAATCAATATATCCAACAAGCCATAATGATCATATAAATTTATGACATTAATATATGATAATATATTTCTAGTCGAGTGATCTCCATGCTATGTGGTGAGGGATGAGGATTGACTCACTATAGTGTTTGGGTGTTTTCCTTTTGTGTGGTTCCTAATTCTCTATACTTAAAGTAGATTATTTATTTAATTTTTTAGAGATAAGGGACCCATAATTTTCATTAAACCAAGAATGAAAAAATTTTAACATTGTTTAGAGGTAACCCTTACCTAATGTAAAGGCCCTATTGCATGGAATCCTTATTATAAAGTATAATATGATCATTTTTTTCCCAAATTCACCTTATGTTATATGAAATACTATAGTCCCCATCCCCACAAGAGTTCATACAATTATTTCCTCTATAAATACAGTGATTCTATAGCTAAAATACTATTTCTATTTTAAATATTGATTAATAAGTTTTTTATTTAAAAATATTAATTATATTAATTATATTTTGTAATTTTTGGAATTTGTTTTGCTAAATATTCCAAGGACTTCAATGTAGAATACTTCAATGAAAATATTACAAACTCTAATTTGAATGATAATGAATTGTTGGATGTTTATTACTCTAAAAAACCTTAGATGGTATGATAATATTTATAATAGTGGGATTCATTTGAAAATTTGGGCCATAGAAAATAAGGGTAAAAGGTAAAATATCACTATGGCATGGAAGACTCTTTTAGAGTTTCTCATTTTGGTTTTTTTGATACATTTATAGTCTATTCTATTTGTTGGTTTTAGAGGACATCATTGTTGAAATTAAACCCCCATGTAAATTTTATAGTTTTTCTAATAAAAGAATCATACATTTAGTTTTCCGGTCTCATAGTTCAAACCATTTCAGATTATAAAATATTAAATATCAAATTTATATTAATTTCTTAATTTATTTTTATAATATAAAATAGAAATTAAATTTGAAATGTGAATAAATATATAGGATATAATGATAAAAATTATATAAAAATATAATTGAATTAGTTAAAATAATATAGATAATATAATTATATGATACAAAATATTATTGTTTCAGAAAACAATATTAATATATAATGACTTTGTTAATTACATTTAATAAATTATTAGATATGAAATTAGAAATTAGAAATTACATTATGAAATATTATTTATTTTAAATTAAACAAGTTCAATTAAATTGTAAATGATATTCAAATAATTAATAATTAATTATATTAATATTGAATAATCCATGGATTTGGGGACCCAAACCAATGACTGTGATAAATTTATTTAGGAAAAATAATGCAATTTAAAAGGGTGTGATGAACTATCCTAGGTTTCCCTCAATCCTGGAACCTATCCCATTCCTTTCAATACCCTAATCAGGTTCTCTATCCCTAAAATCTAGTGACAGGAACCTGGGCATTGAACAACACAATAGAGAGAATGATTTCCTCATATCGGAATAACCACATGGAATATATATATATAAAGAAATAAAGAAATGATGGAATACTAACACATTTATATACCATAACTATAAGAAAACACCAAAAATAGAAATATAAAAAAGTAGCTAAAAATTCAATGAAAAGTCCGACTCAAAAGTACTAAAAACCAAATAGCATCTCCAAACAATGAAAGGGACTGACTCCCACCATCTCACCACTAGCTACCAAACCAAATGAAACGTTCCTCACGGCCACACTATGATGTCATACCATTCCTTGTACTAGAGAAAAACAATGTTTTATGCACTACCGAAGAGGTCTATAGGGTATGAGTATACATATTTAGTAGGATCCCACATTGGTGTTCCATAACAAGGATCATCATAACAAATATTTGAATGCTTATTGTAAATTAAAACATGTAACAATAATAAGTAAAGTAGTTTTATAAGAAATGGTAAACATTTCCTTTTTCCAAATTTCTAAAAAAAGTAGTTATATCAATTTCAATGAACATTTTCCATATCATTTTCTATAAGCATAGACATGTATATCATGGATAACTCATAAATCCAAGAAGTATAAAATATAAAAAGCATGAATCACAACACTAAGGAATATAATAGGTTCGTGTCATAGACAACATGAACCACAATAATTAATTTCAAAAATTTGATCATATAACATGGGAATAGGAATCATAGGAATACCCCATGATTAACCCCCCCCCCCAATTTCAATATTAGTCCCCAAGAACAATGGTCCTAAGAAACAGATGAAATCCTCAAGAAAAATGCCCATGGTAATCCCAAAACAATAGAAAATAGCCCAATAATAAACCTTACAAATAATTACCCAAGGTAACCCATGTTCTCTTTTTTAGAAATCATTTCAATAATATAAAAACCATTTCAATTCAATCCATTTAAATGATCGAGAATACCCATTTTTCTCCATTTATCTATAACCTGAAAAAAAAATTCACTAAAAATAATTTTTAATACAACCAAAACAACCATTCCAATCTAAATATAAAAATATTTTATAATGAAAAACAATCAGTTTCATCAATATAGGATGGAAATTCAACCACCTAATTCAAAACTCAAGACACACATGCTTGCAATAGGATCCACCAACAATGAAATCAAAAATATTACAAAGAAGGCCCTATAATCCTATACACATCACATGGTTGATCCAAATTTAGACACAAGGAATTAGAAGAAAGGAAGAAACAAATATACCACAAGAAAAAATACCCATCGGACTTCGACTAAGAAAGGAAATTTCCTTTGGAGTGATATAGAACAAATGATCTAGAAGAAGACAACAAGGATCATCCAACATTGATCAATGGATCAGATAATGTGACCCTAAGGTGGTTATTTGATAAAAAATGATGGAGTGGAATGTTTATTCACCCATAGAGATATACCATACTCACAATAATGATAGATGTAGAACGGGATGATCCAAAAGGTGTGGAGCCAATAAAAAGTTCCTATGAAAAGTCTATGAATGATAGTAGAGGATTATAGAAACAAAGGAATGAGAAAAACATCCAAACATGTATTTTAAAACTGGGGTGGAAGGAGTCGTGATGTGTAACCCCTGGTCACATCCTGAAACCCTCACTAGAGAAGTACAGAGAGAACCCTTCCACCTTATTATAAAAACTAAACTTTTATCTGGTCATGTAATGTAATCCAAGTTCATGACATGTAACCCTTCATGGTGTGATATCCACTTTCATGACTTTTTCTACACAACCATTACATGGCATGTATCATAGTTACACGGTGTATAACTATTATGAATCCTAGAGTGATCCCAAAAAATAATTTTAAAATAATTTTAACCAAAAGTTAACATAGAGATATAGAAAAACATACCCGATCAATGTAATGTAATGTAAAAAACTCCCCACCATAATAACGTTATGTCCCCGCAAAGTCATGTGTAATATGCAATCCCCTAAAAGTTATTAGGCAACTTCTCCATCATCAGGTATTTGTATTCCCATGTAACTTGAGAATTCAATCCTTCTTCCTTAGAACTCTAATCAACTAATTTGACTTACCATGAATTACATTCACTATAGAGTCAATGATCTCAACTGATTTATCTAGAACAGAATCATCTAGATCTATCTAAATTTCATCCGAACTCAGAGTGTGATTGGGATTAGGGTGATATTTCTTGAGTTGAGATATGTGGAAGAAATCTTGGATGCATGTCCATGGAAATGAAAATGCTAACTGATAAGTAATATGTCTGAGTCGTTCAGTGATCTCAAACGGTCCTACATATCTTGTATCCATGTTTCTATATTTTCCAATACAATGGTGACCCAAATGAGGAGAAACAATCATTAAATCGTAGTATCCTATAGAAAAATTCATAAGGCAACACCTCCAATATGTATATGATTCATGTCATCCCTTGGATGTAACCAGACTACGATATACACCCTGAATCCTCGTGAATGATTCATGAACCAGACTTTATCCAAATAATGATACCTCACCCATTGTAACCCAACCAATAGTTGATAAACATGGGAGACCATACAATACCGCAAATGGATCCATTCGTACCGATGACTGATAATTGTTATTGTAAACAATCACAATTGGTCCCAGTTATGTATCCCGGGATCCTATAAAATCAAAGACACATGCTTGAAGCATATCCTTGAGGATATAAATTACACACTCCATCTAACTGTGTGTGTGGATGGTAAGCAGTTCACAATTTGTTCAGTATTGTCATCACCTCTTGAAGAGTCCTCTAGAATCATGTGGTAAACCTAGGATCCATTTCTAAAACCATAGAATAAAGACTCCCATGTAACCTCATGATCACCTACATATATAGCATACCCATATATTCAACCTTTGTGTTGTCTCTGATCAGAATGTAATGAGAATACATCGTTAACTGATCAACCACCAACTAGATAGCATTATTTTTTCGTGTTTTCATCTCAATCCTACATAAAAAGATCCATGGATATATCTTCCCATTTCCATACTAGAACTGGTATAGGATAATGGAAATGTGAGGGTTTCAGTTGATCTGTCTTTATCTGTGGGCAGGTTTAACCTTGAGACACACACTATGTGATGTCACGCTTCACACATAGCTACCAGAATCTTCTTCCCATTTCATAATACATATTCATATTTTATGGGTGTATGGACCATGAATATCCATGATAATTAAACAAGACTAAACTCCTCCCAAAAACTGGTCCGAAAACATGCATCCCAAAGTGATTTATACCATTTGAAGAAGGAAAACAACTAGGAATGGTCTCTCCACCATAAAGTCTTTCTCATACATTATTAAAATTGTAATACTACTACTAGCACTATGAAATAGACAGTGAGAGATTATGATAACTGAACACTTGTCAAAAAAATTACATGATACCTTCTCCTATGATTCCATGTTCAATAGAGTGAAAAGATCCCTAATCATCCGCTCCTCCTTCGATTATAGGACAACCTATGATGGTTCTTTCCTACTATGAGGGTCTACAACATCATTCCCCTATCTTATTGTGTAGGAGATATCGATGTCAAAAATATAAATTTATTCTTCCTATCGTCTATGTCACTTATTCAATTCACTCTACAAAAATATATTACTTGGACCATTATGGTCATAGAATACCAAGAACCATTCCCCCAAAACATAGTGCTTCCAAAATATAACTGTACGCATGACTATTGAAAAATCTAAATCATGACTGGGGAAGTTATTCTCATGTGATCATAGCTGATGAGATCCATAATCTACCACATGGTTATCCTGCATAATTACGCATCCCAACCTAGCACTAAAATCAGAAAAAAAATATCATGTGTCTCTTATCAAGATCAGGTAATATCAAAATTGATGTCGATGTCAGAATTAATTTATGTTCATTGAAATAAGCCTGAGACTTTACATCCCATGTGAATTTTAATTCTTTCCTAGTTAGAGTAGTTATTTGTTACACCAAATTATATAAACCCTTGAAAAACTGTCAGTGGTATCAAGAAAGACCTTTGAAGCTCATTATTGCAATGAAATTCTATGGTTCCATTCATGAAAAAATAACTATTACCGTCTCCGGATCAACTAAAAAGCCAGGCTTAGAAATTATATGTCCCAAAAACTTCAATTATTGAATCCAGAAACGACATTTTTAATGCATTCCATATAGAATACGATTTCATGGAATGAAAATCAGATGTTGCTCTTACTAACGCATGGACTGTGAATAAACCAGAATAACATCCACAATCATTTCCTCAAAAATGTGAATATATTAATTGAATATATCATTAATAATATCCATAAAAATGTAAGGAGGATTATTCATCCCAAAAGGAATCAAATGATATTTGTAATGTCCATGTCTACTATTGAATGTTTTATTCAGTGTATTAGACTCCAAAACCTTGAGATGATGAAAACTTGACCAAAGATCAATCATTGAAACCACGTTTCCCCCATCAAATCATCAATAAAATCATCCACATTAGGAAAATTATATTTTTTATTAACCGTTACATTGTTCAAATTTAAATAGTGCACATATAAATGATGTAAACCATATTTTTTATTGGGAATGAGCACAAGGGTTTCCCAATATGAAACACTAGGGTGAAGGAAGCCTTTTTTAATAGGAAGTGCACCTGAATCATGAGCTCTTTTTGCTCCAATAGTTTCATGTTATAATAAGGTATTGATATCGATTAAGTACCTAGAACCAGATCAATTTAAATCTCATCCTATCTCTCCTAAAAGAGACTAGGTAATCTTTTTGGGGAAACATCCAGAATGTATAGAACAAAAATAGGAAAATAATCAATAAAATAAACATCAACGGGCCCAAATTGAACAACAACAACAAAACTCTTGAGCTATAGACTGGAGGGTCCGAAATGACTAGAACTCTAGTCCCACTCCCCCAAAAACATTCGAGATCTCCCATAGTACGTAATAAACAAAACATGTGGTGGTAAAAATAATCCATAGATCAATTAGTTACAAGATAATCCATACTGAAGATGATTTCAAGTTGAAATAGGTCAAGAATGAGAAATTCCAAGATGAACTATGTATCTACTACCATTAATGAACAATAAGGATATAAGAACCTATTCTTTTTCCTTGTACCAATAGGTTTTTTATAAATCAATTTTAAATAAAATATGTCTCATAGATGTTTAAGGACATCTAAAAAACATGAATATATACAAGAGTTGTATGATTAGTTTCAAATAATGAAATTGATAATGAAGATACAATAAGGATAGTACCTCTTACTATTGTTGGAACTACATAAACTTCCGCTAAACACTCATATTCTATGTAAAAATTCTTTAATCATGAGGCATGTGGTCGACTCACTACTATTTTTGGAGCTTCTGACTTCAATACAATAGCCTTGGGAGATGACCAACCCAAATTATAATGATGCATAGTCATGGCCTAAATGAAACTCTATATGTAACCAACATGTCCCCAACCATTGCATGTATTCCTGATCAAAGGACAATAGAGACTACTGTTTATTCTCCTTCCACATAGATAGAATGTTAGAGGCACATTACCCAAAATTACAGATGGTGGAAAGGAGTCTCATAGCTAAGACCCACATCCACTACTCCTGCGACTGTCCTGTGACTTCCTCTTCTTTCGATGTGTTACATTGAATCTGCCTCACAATGGAGGATAAGAGGTTGAAAAATCCAACCCTTCCTTCCATATTCATCTATACCATCATAAAAAATTCCACTACCTCTGGATAGGTATATAGTTTCAACATAAACACATATGATCTGATATCTACTCACAGACCATGTAGGGACTTATGTGCCTTCATCTGGTGATTCTTTACCACATTCAGATCCAAACGATAATGTATAGAAATCCGGTTGGTTTATAACGAAACAAAATTACTTCAATGATATAATTATAGGAACTCTATAGGATTTTTCAATATCCAAAACTCTAGGTAAAAATGTTGAATAAACAAGGTTTTGAAACCCGTCAAATCCAAGCCTCCAAGTATGTCTTCCTAGACCATATAATCACACCAACACTTGCCAAAACACATGAGTATGAATGCTGAATACTTCCACCTGATATTCTTAGGTTTATCTCAGACGTGAAGTATTTGGTCGATCATGTCTATTGAGTCCTCCCCATCTTTAGCTTCTATAATTTCATTAAAGGATTGTGGATACTCACGCATGAACTACTGTAATTGATCTCTCAATCCTCTACCTCCTGGTTTTACCTCAATAATATCATTCTGATCCCCTAGTAAATCCAGATCAGTGACACATACTTTCCATATGATTGTCTCCACGTGGTTCTAATCTTTAGATGGGTTCCCATGAAGAACATTAGTCGCACCCTCCTCAAGAACCCATGGAGGATGTCTCTGAGGCATACTACTGCACACCAAAACATATGAAATATCAAATAACCGAAAAAAAATATCATTCAAAATTAGAAAACCCATTAGAAAAAACTGATATTTTTAGAACAAAAACTAATAATAGAGTCACATCCCAAAATCCCATTGAAACATGAGTCTCATTAATATAAGGGGTGCCCCAATACTTATCAAAACATACTTCTAATGTAACAACAATCCTTTCTCATATCTAAAAAATGTCCCTAGATATGGAATCTAGAGGATAAGCCTCTTATGATACCAACCTGGGATGAACCAACCTGGGTTTCCCTAAAACCTAGTAGTTGATCTGTTCTGTCAAATATCCGAAGGGGGTTCCTGATCCCATTGGGTTGGAAACATGCACTAAAGAGTCGAACAACCCAACAGAGGGAATGATTTCATGCAAACTAAACAACCACATGGAATATATATATATATATATATAAACTATGAAATAAAAACATGAACATGAAAAAATATATATTCCAAAATAGTAAGAAAATAGAAGAAACAGACAACTAAAAAAGAAGCTAAAAACACTGAGGAAGGTCCAACTGCATAAGACTAAAAACCAAATATCTACTCTAAATGATTGTACAGACTGATTCCCACCATCTCACTACCAGATTACCAAACAAATGACACAAACCGTCCCACGTCACTATGGTGGTTTTTTCCCCGATATGGATAACAAACAATAGTCTACAAACCACCAAAGAGGTGTGTTTGGTTTTAGCTAACAAGCTCACTAATATCAAACCCAGGAGTTCCTGGCAAGTCTCTTTATAAAAAAAATTTATTCATATTTTAAATTTAAACATGGAATGACAATAAGTAAAACTATTTTATAGAAAACATTGAATCATTTCCTTTTATTCCACAATACCAAACAAAAGCAGGTATAAAAATTTCAAAGAACATTTTCCATATTCGTAAACAAAAAACATGTACATAAGGATAACTAATAAAGGCAAGAAGTAGAAAATATAAGAATAGGTGCCACACCAACATGTAATACTACAGGTAGAGGTCATATAAAACTCATTCCATAACAATCATGTTCAAAAATCTGATAATATAACAATGGTCTAGGAAGAAGTAGAATACCCCATATGTAAACCCCCCAAAATGTCAATATCAATCTCTTATAACAATGGGGCATGGAGACATAGAAAATCCCTTAAACATAGTTCATAATCAATAAATGGATGATATACCCATAATAAACCTTCAACCTAAGAACCCAACGTAATTGATGTTCTCTTTTTCACAAATCACTTCAATTATTTGAAAACCATTTCCCAAATATAGACTTCAAGGCTCAAGGAAACCCCATTAGTCTCCATTTTTCAATTAACTGATAAATCCAAATTTTCAATAAAAACCATTTT
This sequence comes from Viscum album, assembly GCA_963277665.1. NCBI lineage: Eukaryota > Viridiplantae > Streptophyta > Magnoliopsida > Santalales > Viscaceae > Viscum > Viscum album. The sequence continues at coordinate 1,644,957,935 of OY728155.1, read as the reverse complement.
CAACACACACCAAACAACGACCCCATTTTCAATATTAAAAAACTATTTATAAAGGAAAACAATTTGGTTTATAAACGTAGGCTACAGACAGAACCACCTACCATAAAACTCTATTTTCACATGCCTGCAGTGACGTCCAGCAACTATAAAAACCAAAGATGACAATAAAGGCCCTGGAATAAAATCCACATCACAGATGTTATCCAAATTATAAAATAAGGGGTTGGAAGAAAAGGAATAATTCTATATACCTCAAGAACGAATGTCTTCTGCCCCATGACAAACAAAGGAAATGACCTCCAGAGCGAGATTTTAGAATAGAACTAGGAGAAGACAACAAGGATACTCTGAATTAGATAAATGGATAAAAAATATCATCCCTAGAATAGTTCCATTATCAAATGAAAGGAATGGTTGGAAAGGTTAGTCTCTTAAAGGGACACATTGTACTCGAAATGAAGATCAGACATCAAATGGGCCAATGAAGAAAGAATGGTGCCTATGAATATCAAATATAAAGAGTCATTGTTCAACAATTGAATTGACATGAAACAAAGGACTAAGAAAAATAGAACATTCTTGTTTTAAAATTCAGTTTGGGATGAGCCTCAATGTGTAAACCCTGGTCACATCATGAAGTCCATGCTGTATTTTTACGCTAAAAAACCTATCACATCGGCTTAAAACATACCATTTATAAAGCCACATCATGTAAAACCTAGACGCGATGGGTCACCCTTCAGGATGTGTTCTCCCATTTCTCAATGTGTACCCATAAACAATTACATAGAATGTATCATGGTTATACAGTGTGTCACTATTATGTATCTTGCATAAAATCTAGAAAACAACTTTTAAAGGCATTGAACCAATTAGGAACATAGAGAGAGTGAAGAAATACTAGAAAAATGTAATGTAATGTTACAAATGGTTTTTTATAGATATGAAGGACTAATAGCCTCCAAAACATTATCAATAGTCGAAGGAATCATTCAAGGGCCTCCTAACAAAAATAACCTAATACAATCCATACAAATCACACCAACTTTTTATATGCATGTAACCCCTATTACGAGAACAACCTCTATTATTCAGATTTCAACCTATCTTACTTTGGTTTTGAGTCCACAATGAATTAACAAGTTCTTCATTATCAAATGAATAATTTTCTGAGGAGTTCTAGAGCCTTGTTCCCTATTGTTCATCCTCAAATATTTAACATCGGCAGTCTCTTTTTTTATATAATCATTTTGTTTAGGAACATAATATTTATGCATGTCATGTTGGGATGAATCAACCTAAATTCCATTACATGGGGGTTTATTTTTGACATTATCACATGAGGGGGATCCCAATTTTTAGAGGGAATAATAAAGAAACTAGATTGAACACATCTAGGACCCACACTCACTGACTCTATCTGCTGTGAATTATCATAAATAATAATTAGCTACAATACTATATTATATCCACTCATTTCCCCTTCCAATATATAAACATAAAAACTAAAAAAATTATTGTTAAATTCATTCATTGAAAAATATTTACAAACCACACCCTCTGTATGGAAAACATATTTAGTATGCTCGTTGAAGGGGGAATACATTCTACAACTTTGAAATAAATAGCAGAATACAAATGTTCTATTTCCCAACTCGTGTATCCAACATTCTCTATGGTATTTTTAACATACAACTCATGATTAATAGTGTAAATAATACATGGCTTCATGACCACCATAGTTCCAACAACATGATCCATTCCAGTATCTATCATTTTACCATCACAATACGCATCATCCACTTTAGATGAGACAACAAAACCATTCCTTGTAGGGTTCTCTTCACCCCCCTAATGTTTCTCCAAATAATAATGATCATTTGAGTGATCATATTATAATATAACCTATATCTTAGGAGAATTTACATCATTTTTTTAATATTTATTCCCTCTTTGTCTCTACAAATATTGGGACATGAAAAAAAAATTTATGTTTGGTTCTACATTCCCACTAGACAAAAAAATAACTATGCATGTAAAATAGTAGTATAACCTCCAATATCACATTCAAGATCCCCAAAGTAATTTATTTAACTCCAATCACCCCAATTCAATCAATCCCCTTTATTATATATATAGTTTGAAATAATGAAAACCTATACAATTGTATCAATATCGTGGATATCAAGATTATCTTGATCAAATTTTACAGACATCCAACTAGTGGCCACCATAGAAAAATACATTAGTACTTGGAACTAATCCATCTATTCGTCCGTTATTCACTCTATTAAATCTATAGAGATATTATAATTTTTATAAATATTATTAGTTGTAGATTTTTCTATTCTATCCCCATGTATAAAAACCATATATCTTCATGAAGGGTTATTGCCATCACATAATTTTTTATAACATTTTTATTTCATAGAATCCCCCACTACCAATTTGAAAATTCAATTCTCAATATGATTTTCAATAAAAATATATTAAATAAAGAATAAATATAATACATGATAAAATTCAAAATATATTCTAAATTTGATATAATCATAAAAAAGAAATAGTTTCACTAATAGGAGAGCATATATCAAAATCAATAATATTTCAATCATTTCTACCAATCTAGGAGTGATTAATTTCTCTATCAATATTGATTGGGATACCCACAACCAATTAACCATCCAAAATAATTTTAGGATGCTAAAAAAAGATTGGCATAGAAATTTGGAGCCAAGATTGAGTGGTTGAATTTCATTCCAATGATGTATCAAACTATGGATACAAATCCTATTGTATCAAGGTCCATGGTTTAAGTGATGTAATAAAAAATCTCCAATACTTACATATGAGTTCACATGATATAAATAGGATATGATATAATCCCATTGAAATTCATACCATTTATCAATCATCATAGCCGTAAATTTTATAATTCCAAATCCAAATATCCAGATCCCTCTAGAAATTATTTTTGTATTGTGGATCCAATGATGAAATTATAGAATTATTTAGATCAATAATATTATGTTAGAAATATTTAGGGTTTTCATTGATGTATGCTAGATCTCTATTTCTAGTAATATTTTTAATCGACCAAGCACTGTCAACAAGATGATTTTTGAAGAACCTTTAATTGGAATAATTTCCTAGATAGGAAAAAAATTTATTCATCAAGGTATCCAAATTCTTTTTTAAAGAAATGTACCATGAATCAGAGATATCCCAATCAAAAAAACTTATGTCACCTATGCAGAGTTTTGATCCATGACATGATGCTTCCTTCAGGGGATTTTGAACAATTTTTTAGGATCAAAACAGAAATCCAGATTGTTACCCCTCGGATTGATGACCTAGGAACTGTGATTAACAATATATAGAATCTCTTGAGCATCCTTCATCGTAAATCCTTTATAAAATTATCAATTATATCATAAATTAATAAATAATTACAATAATAATGAATAATAAAATTATTAATAATGTCATAATTATATTGTTAAAATTACAGTATTTTTATATTAGTTTTACTATTAATGAATAAAAATTATATTATTATTAATAAATTGTTTTTAATTATATGATATAAAATATTAGGTTATTTGTTCACTTTCCATAATAAATTAATGAAAATTTAAAAATTATGTAGGGATTAGGATACTATTTATAATTATTTTATTATTGTTTACATTATTAATTATTAATTATTTATCACATTGATATTAATAAACACCATATTTTTCATTGTTATATAATGATTATTCACTGGTAGAACATGGGGTTATTCTATGAAAATAAAAATCACACATCCACATACCAGACTGACATGGATAAGACCACACCCAACCCCTACCCCACACACTATAAGGATAAGCCCACAATCAAGGTAACCCTTACAATTTAATTCCATGATGTCTCAATGAATTTATAACCAATAATTACAATATTAATCCGAAATTAAATTAATATTCCAATAAGGCCTGAGAAATTGAATGGGAGACCCATTCAAAAAAAATTATAAAATAAAATATAGAGTTTCAACAAGGAGGTTACATGGGAATATGACATTAAAAAATGGTGAAGTACTCAGTACAAAAAATAGAAAAGCAAGAAATAACATACTTTATCATAATCAAATATTATATCATCCTATTGTGGGGCCCCAAACACTCGGGTAATGACCCCCCCCCCTCTAGGTTTTGGGAGAAATTAACATATTTTCCTTGTTTATATCTAAATAGTTCCTAAAAGTGGCTTGAGGGTCCTTCTTTTTATATGTAACTAAACACTCTTGAAAAGCCATTTATTCATAATTTTTTCGTTGTTCTATAAAATTTGTATCCACTTCATTCAATTTATCTAAACCGGTAAATTATTGAGATATTTAAAATCATACCTAATAGCCTCATTCTATGAGGCACACAATTTAACCTCCATAAATCCCTCCTTATTGATTTCTTCTATACAAGTGCAACTATTCTGATTAGGAAGAATTATAATTATACTACTATTTTGAACAAATTTTTTCTTTTGGTTGTACCAAATCAACTATATCATCAACATTAGGAATATTCATGGTGTTTGGTGAGATAGAACCACTTACTCCCACATTCAGTTTACCTTTTCCTCTTTCCTTCTTCAGATCAGCGCATGCTAGAATTTTATCACTAAGTGATGATTAATAGTCAATATCCATAGGACTAGATCCAAATTGTGTGAACATAAATATGGGGATATATGTGTCTACACACACTACCAATGATGCGGTATCATTATTGATATGAAATAGAAGGTTTTCTTTAAGTGGAAACATCCACAATCAACTACTCTCCATGTAAAATTGTGGTATTTTTAGGTGAAGAATATTTTTTAAACCTAATAGAATGGGTTTATCAGTGAACAATACCTTCATTATAGTAGTTTATTCCCATGAAATTTATTAAATCCAGATAATTTTATTCAAAAATTAATACAATATAATCTTTATCTTTCCTCTAATGAGAAAATTGATGATTATGGCACTTTTCTAATTCACTATGGATAAGAAAAATATAAAATATTAGATCTAATAATTTATTTTTCTCCACTTACTTCTTAAAATATGTTGTATCTACTGATATACCCTTTTTCTTTAGTATTGAGTCTCTAACTCCGCCTAATAAATCTTCTTCAAGATGAACAAAACTAATTGGGTTCCACTAATAAATTAAATATTCTATAAAATGACCACAGTTCCATGTTTTGATCATCATTTCATTGTAAGAAACACCTTACTAATAACCTACATATCAACAAAATCAATCTGGATTAGATCTCCCAGGGCCGTAGTGGGACATTGTAATATTACTCCATCCATTCCTATGAGAGGGTCCTCAAATAGATCACAAATTCATCTATATATCACCCTATATTTTCCAATCATTATATATTTCCCATATATCTTCATTTTTTATAATTTAATTGTAACTTGTACAATATTAAAATATCATTCAAAAGGGGGAGGAAAATTTCCATTTTCTAGTTACAAATAAAATCGAAATCTATCTACATTGTGAATATTAGATTTGATAAATAGACTACTTAGATAAACATAAAATAGAACTATTGTAACTTTCCCATATAACTTATTCACTATTACCTTTTCCATGTTGAATGAGACACCCATTTTTGACGTTGTCACCCATATTGTCTGAGGGTACCAAAAAACAATCCTGACCTCCAGATTTTAATCCAGGAATGTGTAATCGAGTTCCTCACATTCAAAACGTTCAATTTTATATTCCAATCATACATTAATATAATAATAGTTTTAATTTTCACAAACACAACCACCATTACTTATATTTTCAAGATGTTCAATAAAAAATATTATGACAAAACCTCACCCAATTATGTTGTTCTTCATCTTTTAAAACAGTGATAATATAAAAGATGTTTATTAATATTAATACATCCGAATTTAAAATCATTCAATATAAATCATTAATAAAAAATAATAAAATTATTATGTTCTATCGACCATCCAGATCGAGGAACCTGATTCTCCTTTATAAATTATGTATCTCTCTGCCTTGTATTTTTAATCAAGGACTTTGACTATCTTATGAGAAAGAAATATTTTTTGAATTCAAAACCCATTACAATCCATATATAAAATAATAATTATCCAGATAGTTGATTTCCATCCAATATATTTATATCTTTCGAAGAATTAATTCCCTCACTAGAACGTAATCATGATAAGCATAGTTTATATTACTTTTGACACCAACTTCCTTTGAAGTAGGAAAATTGGCTATTTTTTCTTTTGATATATTCAGATATGAATCATGAAAAATAAAGGAAGAAGCTATATCGATCCCATTAATCTCATATATGTGATCATCAAGATTATGCAAGGAAGTTCTTCAGATCACGAATCATAGATCAAAATATCTAATATATCACCTTAAATTTTTAAACCGCTTTGTGTACCATCTCCCCCACTGTTAAATTAGTCATTATTATTATTATTATTATTATTTCATATTGATTTTAAATTAACATTTTTCTCTTTCTCTCCACCCAAACTGACTTAACATTCATTTCACGTGAGACTGAGTTTTATCAAAATAATGTTAGGTTATATTATAGGTATTTGAACATTACTATTTTAAACTACCCATTTTAAATTAGTAAAATGAATATTAATTACTAAATATAAATAACAAGTATTTATATAATGGAATCATATTGATGATAGAATAGATAAATTTTATAAACTTTTTATATGATTTAGAAATAACATTTTCTCAAATGATCTCATTTTAGGCAGTTTTGTGAAAAGTAATAAAATTAATTTTTTTAAAAAATTAAAAATTCAATTTGAAAGCAGTTTAATTAATTTTTTAATTCACAATTTAAATTATATATATATATATTATGGTGTTTTTTTATTTTCCTGAAATATTTCAATTTTTTGATGAATAGTGAAAAATGCAGAATATTAAATGAAAACTTTTTAAAATTTAATTTATTTAAACATCACAATTATATTTTTATTTCATTTTAATGTATATTAAGAAAAATAATAAATAAAATAATCCAATTTAGGTAATTGTAATTTAATTCACATTTAAATTGGATATAAAATGATTTTAATCTTTTAAACATATATAACATTAAAAACTTATTATTTCATCCTGTTTTTGGGGTTAATAATAAATGTATTTCTCCAAATTCTATGATCTAAATTGGAAAAAATGCATTAAATATTTGGAATTATAATAATTTATTATTACTAAAAATTACAACATAATATAAATAAAATATTATTACTGAATGGAGATAATATTAATTGAGGTGATTAAGTGAAAAACGAGTATTCTAAGGCACTAAACATTAAACATAAGGGGGATATGGTCTATAAACTTGCCTAAAAACTATTTAATGGAAATATTTATACCATATAACCTGTTGTATATAATTTGACTCATTATTGGTGGTAAATGGGTTTTGGGAGACGACCATCAATTTTACTTTTTGGTATTTACATGCTTCCCAATCACCTCCCATATAAAAGGCTACATCCACTATATCTCTATTCACAGCTATCAAGTTATTTTGATCTTATAAAACTACCTAAATCACTGATAAAACACACTCTTATTTTTCAACGATAATTCTTTTTGTCATAAATACATTTATGTATATCCTTCGGTGCATACCAAAAGGAGATACCCAAAGAAGAGGTAATGTTTATCAATGCATACTTTTGTTTTATTTCATCTTCAATGCCAATAAATTAATTTTATAACATGATTATAAATTAAAAAAATTATTTTTAATATACATATATTTTGTTATGTTAATTTTATGACATATATCTTCACAAAACTCCATCAAAAGGGTCAAGCAATCGTCATTTTTGTTTATGGAAGACTACATCCTTGTAAATCAATGTCGTTTGATCATCAATTACCACCTTTCAAGGTTGAGAATAGTTATTTATTTATAGTTTTTATATGATATATATTATTTTTATGATTTTATTATTATATTTTATTTTTATACAACACATACAATCATGTTTTCAATTTTTTTGAATATAATAACGTCGTTCATGTATATGGGGGATTTCCACCATGCGATGCGATGTGATTAATTCATGTATTACTTGAAATGTGTTAAGGATGAAATTACAATAAATATGGTATATATATAAAATAAATATTATTTTTAAATGATAATATATAATATACTATTATTTATTTTTATTTTATAGGAAAACGGAATCAAAATTCATGTGTATGTATGGAATACCGTATACATGAATGGTGCATATCAGTTCCTATTTCAGTATTTTATAAAATATTATAAATAAAAATATAATGAAAATATATATTAAATTTATTTTCTTATCATTGACCATTACATTATTAAATCGTTATCTAATTAATTGGACTTTGTAAACCAAGTCAAAACTTGTATGAAAAAAAAATCGGTTATTACTCGCAACATAACTTTGACATAAAAATGTTAATAAATGAGTAATATAAAGTCATTAGTAAATCAAAAATGATATTATATATATAAATGTAAATATTTAATGGATTTATATTAATATTATATTTATTATAATTAATATTTTAATGAGTATAAGGAGATTCAAGACTTAATGTAAGGGATTTTTGTGTCACTTTTTATCTTTGGGACACACATTCAACATTCAACACATACTTCTTCTATGTGGTGTGTATAATACCCAGGGATTTATTTTATAATAATAATAATAATTATTATTATTATTATTATTTTTATTTCCATTTTATTTTCTCTCTTTCATGTTATTTATGGTTAAAACATGACTAAATCGGTAAGAACATTTCAATATTAATTTTCCTTCTTTGAGACATATGTTATGTTATGCACCTATATTCTTTAATTATGTGTTTATAAATTACATATTTAATGTAATATAATGAATTTGGACATCATCATGATATTTTAGGATATATTTTATATATTTTCTCCATGGGTTTTATGATTAAATGTTAACAACGTTGTAAGAGGTTTCTCTTATAATATCATAGTTTATCACATTTGTTTATGATTACATTTCCATTGAATAGATTTTCTATTCTATATCTAATTAAATCCATGTAATATTATTTTACATAGTTTATTAATGACATCATAATATAATAGAAATATTTTCACACTTCTTTTTATTTAATATAATGAAAAATTTTGTTTTAAGAAATTATGACTTTATTCCTATTTTCGGATGAAAATCAATTCATCTATATAAACCATGTTTAATAAAATTATTTTATAAATTATTTTTAACCATTTATATATGATTTATTAAAAAAAATTAATTTTTTTTTCAATTTATAAAAAATGTTTTTAATGGAATGTTCTATTCATTTTCAAATCAACACACTTTTCAAAAGTTTTTATAGTGAAAAAGTAATTTTTGTTAAACAAGTGAGACATCTAATGTTTTACCTACCATTATAACCATAATTTCATTAAAGCATAATCTTCATCATTACAATGATATTTTTAAATAAATTTTCTTCCAAATATAATGGGAAATTATTTTTTAAGATGTTTTCGAAGGAAAATGGTTTTAAAAACGTTTTTACATTTTTTAAAATTGTTTCCAAATAAAAAATAAATTTTCCTCATGAAATGTTTTAATTTTTCATTGAAAATTATTTTCTAAGTATTACGACATCTGTTTGGGTTGCTCCATCCTTAATGTGGATATTACTGAATGTTAAAATTCATATTCATTATGTGAATGGTTTTTTTGATGGAATGATGTTTATAAAACCCATTTCTATTCCATGAGTTATATTTTTATGAAACATTATTCTTATCACCAGTTATTCAATGTTGATTTTATTGTGAATACTGTATCATTTTTATAGGTTAGGATATGTTGAATTATTTATGATACACAATTTATTTCATGGGTTCTGATATGATATTTGTGAAACCAATCGTTTTTATTTCTTTAGATAAGAAGACTATTTTAATAATTTATAGTAAACATATTTATGTTTTAATTATGTGATGGGTGAGACCTATATCTCACTATAATAAATTGGATATATATTTCTTTTTCAAGAGATATACACAAATGGTATGGTAGGTGAACTCAATTTAGTAATACAAATCGGGAATTGTATGTGAACACCATTTTGTTAACATGGAGAGAACAGTGTGTGAACCCAGGTAAGTAAAATATATTGTTTGATATGATGGTCTTAACATTGATCCTTCAATAATAAAGAAACCATTTTATATAATTTTTCATATTCCATAAATTCCATTTCTTTTTCACTCATGGAGAATGTTTACTGATTCCATTATGATTCTTGTCTTGTGATATACCTATATTTCTACCATGACTCTTGATTATGAAATTTTATATTCATGATATGATTTTATAATGTTATGATCATGTTCTCCTACCCTTATGTTCATGATTATTCCTATATATCTACACTTTTACCCTTATTTAATATCTAATCTCACCATTTCTTATGTTATCTTTTCTTAGGCTATGATGTTATGTATTATGTATGATGTGTCTAAGATGAATGCTACAAATTGTGAAAAATATGGGAGATAATCTTGCACATTTAGATATAAGTGTAAATGTTTCAATATTTACCAAGGAATTAAACTAACATGTTCATCATGCATTTTTTTTAATTTAATGGATATTATAAAAAATTTATTTAATCTATATTTAGGAAAATCCAATATCTCTATAATACATTACCTATAAATTCATCTAATAAATAAGCCTTGTCAATTTTATCTTATAATTTTTTCATTAAATGTTTGTTATATCAATTTATTGATAAGTGAATCGACAATGAATTTAACCTTTACTAGTGTATAGGTGTTGTAAAAATTACATTTATGAAGGTATTATTTCCAATACCTTTTCCTAATATTCAATTACTTTTCAGTTAAAATGTAACTCAATATTTTTTTATCAGTTTACCCCGAGCATTTCTCAATAAATATGTACTTCCCTCAATATTTTGGAGGATTTATCACCACTGTTAGATCAAGGTAATAGATTGAGTAATTATTCTCAAGTGGTTGAAGATATAGGGAACCAATTTACACAAAATGATAAACCTACATAATTATGAAACCCAAAACCATTACAAATACATCATAATAAACAAAATTTTCTCTTTTAAGCCTGTGATTGAATCAAAATTTGATCTCAGGCATATCATTGCATCAACCATTAAAATTATGATTGTTATTTAAATTTCTATAAATACATCACACTCTTATGAGTATGAAAAATAAAGGGAGATATAATCTAATATGTTTCTTTGAAAGATTATTTATAGTGAAAATCTCAACCCAAGAAGGTATGTATCATAATGATTATAATTGGTTCATTCTAATATATAATAGCTCACACCTTTTGAAGATCAACTAAAATTCCTCTTCCCAAAATAACATGTACATTTAATTTTAATTTCTAGAACTATAATTTATACATTAATAGTTTTTAATATAAGTGATGATCATATATAGTTCTTAAAACAATACCTATATAATTCTCATTATCATATTCAGTTATGGAATGATACAATATTTCATCAATGAATACTACAATATAATAGTTTATTTATAGATGGATTTATTTGTTCATAAGTTCCATGAACACCATTAGTGCATTGGTTAATTTGAATGGAACCAACGATTATTAAAAAAGAACATAACATTTTCATAAAATATTCTATGTAATATCATACTACTTAACTATAAATTGGTGAAATCATGATAATGATAAATTCATGATAACCCACTCAAAAAGTTTAGATGATCAAATAGATCATCAATACAATACATCAGGTATTTATTCATAATGATCATTTGAATCAACTTCTTATAGTCAATAAATTGGTGAAGAGTTCAATTATATTTCTTAGTAAAGAGAAGTAGAGTTTCCCAAGGAGACACACTAGGTGAAATTAATCCATTTTATTCCAAATAATTCAGTTTTACTCCTTAAATTATGTTGGTTCTAATCGATATATAGTAAATAAAATATTTTGCGTTTCAAGTACTAGAAAAATTTAAAACTGTCTTTTAAGAGGAGAGTTTACCCAGTAGTGTCTTCAAATAAAAATTAAGAAAACTATTTTACCATATGATGATAAATTTCCAATGAATCCATTTTATGGAACTCTAGAATATGGGTTGATTCTTGTAATTTCATCCCAGAAACACCAGGAAAATGGGGTCCCATCAAAATAAATCATGAGTCTTATTATTCTTAAAATAATTGGATCTTTCCATCTAGGTTAGTAAATGAAATTTTATGATTATAAAAAACATCATGTGATATAATATATGTCATAAAATCTATCCAAATATTTATATAAAATATTTACATATGGATTATTAAAATGTACCATGATAATTCCACCTTAGATTGGGAGACTATACATGATGGACATCATAAGATATGTAACATTTTCATTCCAGGTGGTGTTCAGTCTTCAATAAAATATAGAATATGATTAGAATAAATGTTCGATGAAACAATGATATGTGTATATATAAATGAGGGATGGTATTTTTAAATAAAATATTTTTGTACCCATAGATAACAAAATAAAAAGTAACTTCACAAAATTACTAGTCACGCCTCAGATTCTTCTATAACTCTATCAACCTCATGAAACTATATAGATTGAGAATGGGACTGATGAATACAAAAAAACTCTATTTTAGTCCTCAAATAGAACTATTTATAAAATGAACCACTTCAAAGTTCACATTAATGAGATAGAGGACATGTTTCTCTATAGGTATCAGATTGAATATAAGACTCTATAGGAGTTGATGGACATACACCACTTTGTGGATAGTAATTCATTCTTTAAAAACATTGTAGTTTTTTTTATACACCATTATTCATTAAGATACTTTCTATATTACTGTTCTAAATCTATCATATGTAAATATATTAGATATTGATGAAAAATAAGAATTCCACTTCCAAAAACATTTGATGGAATAGACTATGATGGCTATTTGGAGATAGATGTTTAAGCCCTTCAACATTTATCAAGATAGATATTGTTTTATAAAAATCCACCATCACATAATCTAGGATTTGAATATACATCAACAATCCATGAAATCGTGAATTTTCATATCTTCTCCATTAAGGATCAACCTACTACTTCACTATAATTTATCTTCTATAATGGAAATATCTGAAATCAACACTCAGTTCAAAGAGTCTTAAAATATTAAATATTTCTGTTTATTATAGAAAACTATATTATGAGAGAAATAAATATAATTTTTGAACTATTTTTCACTCTACATTATCATCAGATCACCTTAATTAAGGAACACTATGTCCTATGAGATTTCCAGGTCCATTGCATCTAGGTAAAATTCTTGTGTAAAGATTAATATAAATAAATTTCACATAGTATTGAACTAATATTTTGTTTATTTACATACTCCATACATTTGTTGATGGTATCATTATTAAATAATGAAACATATTTTACATTAATGGTTATTCGATTCTAGAGTAAATCAATAAATATTCCAATTTCTTCAAACTTATCCTCTAGCTCTTGAATATTTGTTGTTACTTGAATAGATATGGGTGGGTGGAAAAGAAACTATTGATTCCAATTATATCTTGACCTAGATCGAGACTAACATATTTATATATATAAAGGATAATTCCAACTAATTGATCTATTTATTGGATTGTTCTTACTACTTTCTCAATTGTATTCTTGTCAACATGAGGCTAATATCATGGAAAATCTTCCATTTCTCCCATAATGGGAAACACATGAGGTATTTTTGAGGGAATGAATCTATGTGAGAATAAATAAGGGACATGAAAATTAAAATTTGTAGATAATAAATTATACTCATTAAAATATTGGAATAAATTGGAAGAATAATATGAAACCATTTAACAATGATAAAACATTGGAATATTTAGAATTTCCACTAAAAATGTTTGGATGTACATTTTTCCAAACCATGTTCAAACTATGGAGGTTATACAGAATGGAGGGTGGAAGCTACATGGTTATTATAAGTACACACTATGTATGTAGTAAATAAATCAGGTCTCATGCATAATTCATCGCACAATTTTCTCTAATTTTTAAAACTTGTTTGATAAAACCATGTTCCATAAATACTTTTTACATTAATTTTTAAATAATATTTTCATAATGATCTAGAATTAAATAAAAATATATTCCATAATAATAATTTTATGGAATATCATTGTATCTTGTGGTTCATTTGGGTAATTGATGTCTATTCACTCGGTTAGAAACCACCCCACAATTACCATATATTATACATTTTATCAATAATTAGTTTCTTAGATATCATAAAAAATATTCCTGTTTTAATACAATTTTTTGATCAACTAACCAAAGATACACATTACCTTGTACCAGATATTTCCATTGAAAAAACCAATTGGATGTTCTTTAATTATATAGGATGAAAAATAGTTCCTAGGAATTATGTAAATACTCATTGTTATTTTTTTACTTTTAAATGAATCCAAAATCTAATGGTCTCTAAATGGAAGTCTTAAATGACGTTTCTATAAGTTGGTAAGTCACAAACTCAAATATGTGATACTATAAAATAATGACCAACATCGAATAATATAAATGGTATATAAAGTAAATAATAATAATTTTAATCTTTAATAAATGAAATAAAACATATCTAAAAAATTAATTCAATAATATGTTTACAGAAGGGAATAGTATAGGAAGATGAAGTGTCAATAAAAGAGTGCAATCCTATAAAAAAGTAAAATAATCCAAAGTAATAACTACCCCTATACATGTGACATAATGTATAACCTCCCACATAAAATTACCAGTAACCCAAGATCATCTAACATTAATATACATTACCACCCTGTAATGGGATTCATTTGACATTTTTTTAAACATTTCCAACGTTCATCCATAAGAATAATTTAGGCTATTACTATAACGTACCTAATAGGATCTTACTGAGTGTTCTGTAAAAACCCATTTGAAGATAAATTCATGAAAGCTAGTTTCAAATAAACCAGATGAAAATATTATGTTTACATTTTAAATATGTCTATTAACAAATAAAAATAATTATAAAAATATTAAACAAGAAATTAAATTCCATATTGAAAAAAATTCAAAGAATTAATCAGGGGTTATTCACTAAAACAACATAGGTCAGGGATTCATATGATCCCTATATTATGTCATTTTCAATAAAATTCGTATCACCTTGAATTTAGTACTATATAAAGAGATATTTTTTTTATAGTTGTAATGTGAAATGAAATAACTATAGTAGAGCTATGTTAATCCATAGAGGCATCATATTTGAATTAGGAGAGTCTCATCAAATATTATCAAGTACTTTTCCTAAGTTTACTACTCTTATAATTTATGTCTTCCATGATTCTTTCCAATTATAAAGACAATAAATTCACGTTGAAAACCATATTGTAGTCACATTAACATGAAAAAATAAATATACCTGAAAAATAATATTAAATAACAATTTAATATAAAAAATTATTTCTAAAAATACATTGATTTCTTATACCAATAGTACAATACCATATAAATTAAGTCAAAATTATTATACTTTTCATGATGAAATATATTATTTTTATTCTATAAAAAATAATCATTTAATTTATTGAATGAATATTTGGACCCTTAAAAAGAGTGACTGATGAAACCACATGAATTAATCAAGAAACCAATTGCTAAATGTGGTTAATACATAGGTGCTGAATAATAGACATAATTAAAATGTATGTGAAATATTTATAATCACAAGCCATACAATTAGGTTTCTCTTACATAAAATATTGGCCACTATGGCCAAATTTAAAAAATAAAACAGATGAAAAAAAGATTAAAGAAACCAAGAGGAGAATATAGGTCACTTAATTTATGATATTCATGTGATTTTAGGTGAAATAATAATAAAATTATATCAAAATAATTTTTGGTTAGGGTATTGAAATGTGAGAACATTGGAGACTTCAAATGGGGTAACTGGAAAATAAGGTGATTAAAAAAATATGGTTAAATGTGGTAAAATAATATTTTTATATATTTTGACACATCTCATAATTTTGAAACCCATGAACCAAGCATATGGATAACACTTGACCCCCCATGAAGAGTGATATTATTTGGATGCATGGTTTGGAAAATCATAAACCATTTTTAAAGGGATATTTCATTCTCAAAGGTAGTCTTCACATTTTTTCCTTTATATGTATAAGTAATCACAACGATTATTCTTCAATCACGAGATATTCATTCACCATATCTATTTATATAGAGTTAATATTGTACATAGATATCCCATACGGTTTTGATGTCTAGTTTTGATAACAATGCTCTTATAATGTTCCCTATATAACCTGCTAGTATTAAAAAAACAAATGAAAAATTCTATATAATTGTTATTAATTATAAGAATAAATAAATAATGATCCCATAAAAAATAACATCCTTTCTATTAGGAATAAAGGCCTTAACAGTAATATATTAAATTTATTATTATATGAATTAAGTAATAGAGACATGAGAATGAAATATTATGAGCGTTATATATCAAAGGATTTTAACTATGAATATGGTACTAATAATGTCGATAAGAATATAGAATACATCCATATTGATGATCCATATTGAATACATGTTTATTTTAAAAATGATGTGTTATTTGATGTTGAGGTAGGTGTGGAAGATATTTTTAATCGACATTTACAGGTTACTTAATAGGTTATCTAGGAACTATACATTGTTAACCATCCTATGTTATATATTTCATTAGCAGAGGGAATGTATTTGGAAGATCAATTTTATTGGGATGGAATTCAAACAATTAGTATATTCTTTTTTACTCAATTCAACACAATTTCATTAACTTATAAAATATTATATGTTTAAAATCACGTTTCACTAGATTTTTCTGTTAAACTACACGACATTAAGTGATAATTTTCATTAATGATCGATGAGTCATCAATTGAAAAATACCTTATTTACTACAAAAAATGTATCAAAATATAAATTGTTTCCACGTAAAATATTATGAATTTTGTCATTTTTAAATATTTTTTGGTTGGAATTCCATGAATCATATGTGCACCCAAGACTTGTATAAAATAACAATGCACTAGATTCAGAATATATATCTAATGTTATTTTTTAGAAGATATGAATTTTTATGCTATTTTTATTTCTCTCATCTATGATGGAATACTATATTTTTTCAAATACATATTATCTTATAGAACTAAATTAAGGGAAAACCAAATGTATATAAATGATTTTTCTTATTTGGATGAATCATATATGGTTTAATCTTAGTAAATGTTATTTTTTCCTATCAAAAATCATGTTCATCACAATATTTAAACAATTGAGTATATCTATTGTGTAAATAATGTTAACTATATTAATATAATGTTTCTTGATATATTCTTGGAATATAATCTATGTTTTAAAACATTTTTTATCAAAAAATAGTCATCCAAGCATATGTAAATCATATTTATAGTAAGTATGCTAGATTCTTACTCAAGAATAATTCGCATGATTGAAATAGTGCTTAATTATATATTGATTTCACTATTATTTGTTTTCATATAGACCCATGATACCCAAATATATATAGTGTTCATGATATATGATCAATAATAATTAATTATAGATATAGTTTAATATATTGATCTTTTATTGTGAGGACCAAATTCTTAAAATCAAAATTTTATTGGATATATTTCCAGTAATATCCATATGTATTTTAACAATGTAGTGACAAACAATAAAATCAAAATTTTACAAATGCTTCCTTATACTTATATCTTATTGAATTTTTAACTATCCATTTAATTTCATTCTTTCTGAATCATTTTCATGTATAAGCTATAACAAAAAAACATGAATGAACCACTAGAATGAATATGAAGAGCCAATCTTCTTGATACATACTTCATAAGATAAAAGGTCATTAGAAAATGATGGTTGTAGTAGATATGAACATATAAACACTAATATTGTCATGTTCATAAACAAGGGGCTTTTGGGTGATCGTAAACTACCATTCATTAGATTCATAGGTGTGTCAGTCTATCTATATATTAAGTAAATTATTGAATCTTACCAACATTAATTTTTGGATTAACATTCATAAAAAAATCCATAGAAGATTTTATTTTATTTTATTTTATCTATCATAATTTTTTTGATGATTTTAAAAGAAATGGTGATTCGTTAAGGTAGAATAGTGTTATGACAATTACATAGGAAATGATGGCCTTACTATAAAATAATTATATTGATTTCAGTTATTTTCATGCACTGAGGTATTCTTGTACACATATTGACGCATCTTGCCCCTTTATTATGTTATCCAAGGAACATTAAGTCAATACATTATATCTATTAATCACTTTATTTTTATACTATAATATTCCATGCATGCATGTTTTTTAATTTCACCATTTTTTGATGTTCACTTATCTTGTTACTATATTAGTAGATATTACATGGTTGCACACAATGTGATTTCCAAATATTACTAGGAATAAAAATGATAGTAACTACAATTGAGAATGAATGGTGGGTCTATAATGTACCATATTTCACAATGATTGTCACAATCATAATTAATTTCCTAATGTTTGAGGAATAATATCAAACTATTATCAGTGTTGAATTATTCATACGTATAAACTTATTATAATGTAAACATTTAACTATATTAAATATTATTTATCATTCATTTTTAGTCTTAACTAGGAACATAATGTATTTATTTAAAATTCATAAACAACTATTTTATAAAATATAAAACAATATGTATAAATAGTAACTCATAAATAATATTTATATAAGGTGGGTGTTATGTTTCTCATGTCCAAAAAAAATCAATTATCTCATTCTATTATAGTGGTGCATCCCATTGGAATGTTAAAAAATATGTTTAAACTGATCAAATTACATTAAATCTCTTCTTGTGATCATCACATATATTTGATATTTATGGCTCAAAATTATGTCGAAGTTTTGATTTAATTCGCATTATTCTTCTTCTAATTATAGACCTTTTTAATAGATAAAGGCCAGTGATATATCATTTCCTTCTACAATGGTGATATATGACTTTCACATAGGAGTGAATCTCAATTTTGTAAGGCCTCCCCATTAAATGTGTGGCTATGATGGGACCAGTTTATAATGACTAGTATGTTTTGGTTTAGTGGTGACAAGGAATATAGGTTCAAGGTGATAGTATATTCATCATAAACATTCATTACATATATTCTGGATAGATGAATACTTCATCTATTTAGTTAATGTTTCTGATGATATTATTAAAGGATAAATTCCCCAAATACCCTACCATATAATATAATACGAATACGTCATATGATTAAAAACGAGAGAACTATGCAATCTCATATATTTTATGAGATCTGTTGTATGGAATGGTATAAAATATTATTTCACCACCTATAATGATTATAGATACAAAAATTCCAAATTCTATTATACTGTGTTATATTAAATATAAAAAAAATCACATGATTAAACAATTTGGAGATTGATTTAGTAATGAAAGGATATTGTGACATATCAAGTGGAATTTACTCATTAATTGTAATAAAAGTGTAAATTAATGAAACATGGGAAGACTCCATATGATACCACATAATGAATAATACAAAATTTTGAATTTTTTTATAAATTAGAAGATTTCTATTGATCCTTTATTCTTGTAACACTAGTGCAGAAAACGTTTTTTACGTCACCATTTTTTACATCGGTTATATAAAACTGACGTCATAATATGTAAAACGAGGTTTTTTACGTCGGTTATTTAATAAACGACGTAAAAACCTGTGTTTAGTACACCTTTAACGTCAGTTATTTTTATAACCAACGTTATTAATCGCGCGGCTTCGTTTTTTACGTTGGTTATACATTAACCTCCGTAAAAACCAGAAGCGGGGGGTGTTTGTTACGTCGGTTATTCAATAACCGACGTAACAAATCGACATATGTACGAGTTATTACGTCGGTTATTCAATAACCGATGTAAAAAACACGGTTTTTGAAGGCCTTTTTACGTCGGTTATTATATAACCGACGTAAAAAAAGAATCCGCAGATGTTTTTGACGTCGGTTATGGAATAACCGACGTAAAAAAACGCGGATTTTGAGCACTTTATAACGTCGGTTATAAAATAACCGACGTAAAAAAAGAATCGGTGGAAGGTTTTTACGTCGGTTATTGAATAACCGACGTTATAAATGTTTTTAAAAAAATTATAACATCGGTTATTGAATAACCGACGTGATAACTCATTTAAAAATTTACCCTGACCCGTGGATTGTCATTCGCGAGTTTACCTTCGACAGTCGCGACTCGTGTCTCTCGCGTGTAAACCCGAATCGGCTCATCCATTTCGTTGGTTTAGATTAGTTTTGCGATCATCGTTTCTCATATTTAATCTCCTCGGATCAATCATCTAAACTCGCATCACTCAGGTAATCCTCCCACTCGTTCGTTTTTTTTTGCGGATAGTATATATATATGTGTTGTGATTTTTTTGTTGAAACTAGCTAAGATTCTTCGATTGCGAACCCTTTTAACTCGTTTTGGTACCATAATCTTATTTATCATCCCTAGATCTATTAGTTCGACATGCAATATTGACTAATTTTATGATTTCACTAATTTTTCATCATTTTCTATAAATCCCCGAGAGGGTTGGGGCGTGTCCATTTGGATGGGTTGCCCTTTTACAGTTGTTACTATTTTATTCACACACAACCATGGCATAGGTGCATGGATTTGGGATCACATCACCATTTTCACCCCCTGCAAACAAAGTTTCACGAGGAGGACTCGCCAGATTTCCCCTCGGCATGTTAAAAATTTTAGATACCCTCTTTTCAGAAAGTAAAAAATTAACTAGATTTTTCTTCACTACTTATCGTAAAAAAATAAAACCACCATTCTTTCTAGAACCTCTACTAGATCCATTGCAATCAATCAACATACATATTTGGATATGAAAGCATCCCTTAAGCCTTATGTTCGATGCTAACATCCTTTACTGATCTATAGAAAATATGATGGTCTGCTAAGCTCTCCATTTAAAATTCAAACCCCACCAATTATTCATCCTCATCATGAGAAAATGGCACAAAATCTGAATTTCTGATTCAATCTCTTGGGTCACTGAACAAACATTAACTCCTTCAAATCCACACCTGGAATAGACAACCTAATGTCGAGTTCCTTCTCTATCTATTGAAACTCAGTTATTCCTCCACACCTAAAAACATTCTTTGAATGACCCAACTTCTTGTTATGGTAAATTTTCAGTGATTCCAGGGGGGTGGGAGGGCTATCAAGAGGGTTGGGGGTGTCCAGGGGGGTGTCCAAGGGGGTAGGGTGTGGGGGGTGGTGTCCAGGAGGGGTGGGGGGCTGTCCAGAGGGGTCGAGGGGTGTCTAGGGGGGTTTACAAGGGGGTGGTTGGGTGTGGGGGGCTGTCCAAGGGTGTGGGTGGGTGTTGGGGGGTGTCTATGGGGGTGTCCAAGGGGGTAGGGGGTGGGGGTGGTGTTTAGGAGGGGTGGGGGGCTGTCCAGAGGGTTGGGGGTGTCCAGGGGGGGTGTCCAAGCAGGTCGGGGGTGGGGGGTTGTGTCCAGGAGGGGTGGGGGTGCTTTCTAGAGGGGTCGGGGGCTGTCCAGAGGGGTCGGGGGGTGTCCAGGGTGGTGTCCAAGGGGATGGGTGGGTGTGGGGGGCTGTCCAAGGGGGTGGCGGCCTGTCCAGAGGGGTCGGTGGGGTGTCCAGGGGGGGTGTCCAAGGGGTTGGATGGGTGTGGGGGGCTTTCCAAGTGGGTGGCGGCCTCTCTAGAGGGTATTTGGGGTTGTCCGGGTGGGTGGGGGGGTTGTCCAGAGGGTTGGGGGATGTCCAGGGGGGTGTCCAAGGGGGTAGGGGTGGGGGTGGTGTCTAGGAGGGGTCGGGGGCTGTCCAGAGGGGTCGGGGGGTGTCCAGGGGGGTTTACAAGGGTGTGGGTGGGTGTGGGGGGCTGTCCAAGGGTGTGGGTGGGTGTTGGGGGGTGTCCAAGGGGGTAGGGGGTGGGAGGTGGTGTTTAGGAGGGGTGGGGGGGGCTGTCCAGAGGGTTGGGGGGTGTCCAGGGGGGTGTCCAAGCAGGTCGGGGGTGGGGGGGTTGTGTCCAGGAGGGGTGGGGGTGCTTTCTAGAGGGGTCGGGGGCTGTCCAGAGGGGTCGGGGGGTGTCCAGGGTGGTGTCCAAGGGGATGGGTGGGTGTGGGGGCTGTCCAAGGGGGTGGCGGCCTGTCCAGAGGGGTCGGTGGGGTGTCCAGGGGGGTGTCGAAGGGGGGTGGATGGGTGTGGGGGGCTGTCCAAGTGGGTGACGGCCTCTCTAGAGGGTATTTGGGGTTGTCTGGGTGGGTGGGGGGGATGCCCAGAGGGTTGGGGGATGTCCAGGGGTTGTCCAAGGGGTAGGGGGTGGGGGGGTGGTGTCCAGGAGGGGTGGGGGCTGTCCAGAGGGGTCGGGGGTGTCCAGGGGGGTTTACAAGGGGTGGGTGGTGTGGGGGGCTGTCCAAGGGTGTGGGTGGGTGTTGGGGGGTGTCCAGGGGGGTGTCCAAGGGGGTAGGGGGTGGGGGGTGGTGTTTAGGAGGGTTGGGGGGTTGTCCAGAGGGTTGGGGGGTGTCCAGGGGGGTGTCCAAGCAGGTCGGGGGTGGGGGGTTGTGTCCAGGCGGGGTGGGGGTGCTTTCTAGAGGGGTCGGGGCTGTCCAGAGGGGTCGGGGGGTGTCCAGGGTGGTGTCCAAGGAGATGGGTGGGTTGTGGGGGCTGTCCAAGGGGGTGGCGGGCTGTCCAGAGGGGTCGGTGGGGTGTCCAGGGGGGTGTCCAAGGGGGTGGATGGGTGTGGGGAGCTGTCCAAGTGGGTGGCGGCCTCTCCAGAGGGTATTTGGGGTTGTCCGGGTGGGTGGGGGGGCTGTCCAGAGGGTTGGGGGATGTCCAGGGGGTCTCCAAGGGGGTAGGGGGTGGGGGGTGGTGTCCAGGAGGGGCATGGGGCTGTCCAGAGGGGTCGGGGGTTGTCCAGGGGGGGTGTTATATCATACTATATTTTGTTTAAAAAATAATATTCAAGCATATTTTTTTAAATACACATCGATTTGTTTTATATTTCAAAAATGTTTTCATTCAAATTATGATTTTTTTCATATAAACATATATCTGTCTTATCTAAAAAATATATATATTTTTTCTATTTGTTATAGGTAATAATGAGTCGAAGTTGGATTACGGCACATCGAATGAGCAATGAATATGAGGAAGGTGTTGATACCTTTTTGGAATTTGCTAAACGAAATGTTCCAAGTATTGACATTTTTTTCTGTCCATGCCTGAAATGTCTGATTATGAAGAAGTTGAAAAGTAGAGAGATAAAAGATCATCTGATTTTTCATGGTTTCTATCCGAGTTACAACCCTTGGATTTGGCATGGCAAAACTGGACAGAATGTCACTGATGATAATGAATCACAAGATGGTAACTCCGATGGAATTGAAGAAATGATTCGCGATATTGTAGCAGAACAAATTGAGATAGAACCGACAGTTGCACGTCTATATGGTGATGCCGAAAAACCATTATATACTGGTTGTACAGATTTTACGGTTTTTTCGACGGTGTTAAGATTGATTAACCTGAAGGCGAAACATGGATGGAGTGACAGAAGTTTTACAGAGCTGCTACAATTGATGAAAGTCATTCTTACAAAAGATAACGATCTTCCAGATTCACATTATAAGGACAAAAAAATATTATGCCCGTTGGGATTGGGATACAAGAAAATATATGCCTGTCCGAATGACTGCATTATATATAGGAAGGAATATGAATTTCTGAAAGAGTGTCCTAAATGTGGGACATCACGGTATAAGGTGAAAGAAAAATCACAAGCTGATGTAGAGATTACAAAGCTCCCTTCAAAGGTATTTTGGTATCTTTCTATAATTCCTCGTTTCAGACGTTTATTTGCTAATTCACATGATGCAAAAAGGTTAAGATGGCATGCTGATGAGCGGGTTTGTGATGGAAAAATACGTCATCCAGCTGATTGTCCACAATGGAAGAAAATTTATGCCCATTACCCTACATTTGGAAATGAAATTAGAAATCTGAGACTAGGCTTGTGCACAGATAGAATGAATCCATACCGAACCCTCAGTATCACACATAGTTCATGGCCTGTTTTATTGGTAATTTACAACCTATCTCCTAAAGTTTGTATGAAGCGCAAATATGTCATGTTGAGTATCATGATCTCTGGTCCAAAGAAACCCGGCAATGATATTTATGTATACTTGTCACCGCTGATTGATGATTTGAAACTGTTATGGGCTGATGGTATTAGGGTGTATGATTCTTATAAAATGGAATATTTTCAACTGCATGTAGTGCTTCTATTCACTATAAATGACTTCCCAGCATATGGAAATTTGTCTGGATACAGTGTTAAAGGGCATAAAGCATGTCCAATTTGCGAACAACAGACGTCATATTGTCAATTGCATCATGGGAGGAAAACAGTGTACATGGGTCATCGAAAGTTTTTGCCTATGGATCACCCTTATAGAAGACTAAAAAAGGCATTCAATGGCTCACAAGAATTTGATACTGCTCCAAAACCTTTATCCCCAGTTTTTTATTTTGAGAGGGTGAAAAACCTTGATGTGACATTGGGAAAGACACAGAAATCTGGTAATGATAGACATATTTGGAAGAAAATGTCAATATTTTTTGAGCTACCATATTGGAGGTATCATGAAGTCAAACATAATATTGATGTCATGCACGTGGAGATGAATATCTGTGATTCTTTGATCGGAACATTTCTAGATATTAAAGGAAAGACAAATGATGGGTTGAGTTCAAGGTTAGACCTACTATCAATGGGAATACGTTTGGAGTTAGCTCCCACTCCTAAAGGAAGACGAACATTTCTTCCCCCGGCTTGTCATACATTATCGAAGAGGGAGAAAAGTAGCTTCTGTCAGTGTCTTCATGATATCAAAGTGCCTCAAGGTTATTCTTCAAATGTAAAAAAATTTGTCTCATTGAAAGACTTGAAGTTGATAGGTATGAAATCACATGATTGTCACGTCATGATGAAACAAATTCTACCAGTTGCACTGCGTGGAATATTGCCCATCCGTGTCCGAAAGACTATAATGAGGTTGTGTTATTTTTTCAATTCAATTTGTAACAAGGAGATTGATGTGATTGCTTTGAACATTTTGGAAAAGGATGCAATTTTTATACTTTGTCATTTGGAAATGTATTTTCCTCCAACTTTTTTTGATATGATGGTGCATTTAATGATTCATCTGGTTCGAGAAATAAAGCTTTGTGGACCTGTATATCTTCGTTGGATGTATCCTTTTGAAAGGTATATGAAAATATTAAAGGGATATATTAAAAATCCATATCGACCTGAAGCCTCCATTATTGAAAAGTATATTTCTGAGGAGGTAGAAGAGTTTTGTACGAGCTACTTGGCTACGACGCAACACATAGTTTTGACTCCATCTCGCCATGAACGGGTTAATAATGAGGGAAAGGGGATTCGTGGCTTGAAAGTCAAATCACTGTCAGCTGAACAGATGAAGAAGTTAGAATCATACATCTTGAATAACATAGCTGATGTTCAACCGTATATCACATTGCATATTAATGAGTTGAAACAATGTCATCCAAAGAAGAAAGAAATGTGGATTTTGAATGAGCACAACAAAACTTTTTTGCCATGGTTTAAAAAGACCTTGCTTGGTAGATCAGATGTATCAGAGACATTCAAATGGATAGTGGGTGGTCCATCTATAAATGTGATAACATGGTCCGCTTATGACATTAATGGCTATACATTTCATACGAAAGATCAGGACAACAGAAGTGCAGTTCAGAATAGTGGTGTATTGGTGTTTGCAGAAGCAATGCATTTTTCGAGTGCTAAGGACAGAAACCCAATTTTGGAATCAAGTGCATATTATGGAGTGATTGAAGACATATGGGAGGCTTATTACTTTAAAATTAAAGTTCTTTTTTTTAACTGTAAATGGTTTATCGGTAACAACAGTGTCAGACACGATGAATTCGGAACGACACTTGTTAATCTGAATAGATTGGAAGACACAGCTGATTCATTTATAATGGAAACACATGCCAAACAAATTTTCTAAGTAGTAGATCAATCAGATATGCAGTGGTCTGTTGTTTTACAAGGGAAAAAACAATATGTTGGTGAGGATGAATTTGATGAAGATGATGATTTATGTGAGATCCCTACTTCCATGGAAAGATTAACAGAACATAATGATGAGTATGTTGAAGACATGGTTTGTGCCATAAGGAACGATCATGACGAAGGAATTTGGGAAAACAATCCAACTGGACATTCCTAAAATTACAGGTAACACATGTTTATTTCTTGTTTACATTTAGTTTTTTCATATAATGTTAGATATTGAAAATTTTTTACTTATTAAAACATGTATCAAACCAAAATGATAAAACAGTAAAAATCGTAAAGAGGAGAAGTCATGGGCGCACCGGCTGGCCGGTGGTGGATCACCGGTTGGCCGGTGGTCCAGACAGAAAAGCTCTTTCTGGTCCACCGGCCGGCCGGTGGTTCAGACAGCAAAGCTCTGTCTGGTCCACCGGCCGGCCGGTGATGAGCGAGCGGCCGGACGGTGGTCCAGACAGAGAGGAAGGCTCTGTCTGGTCCACCGGCCGGCCGGTGGTGAGCCAGCGGCTGGCCGGTGACACCAGGCAGTGGGCAAGTCTACTGCCTGGGTCCTCCGGCTGGCCGGTGAGCTCACACCGGCTGACCGGTGGACTCAGTGAGTCCACTTTTCAGCTTTCTTGGGCCAACTCCTTGGTAACCTTTTTCCTATCAACAAAAACTCTTGAAAACAAGTTAGAACATAATAAGAGTGATTGTGATCATTAAAATCCAAGAGAGAGGGGTAAAACAGACTGTGTTTACCATGTTTATCATTGTTTAACATGCTTACCATATTACCAATGTTTACTATTATGTAATTTAGTACACTTTTCTATTTTCTGATTAGGTAGTATTACAATATTTGAATTTGTATATTTGTGAACTAATGTTTGTTTTTTTTATTTGAAGGAAAATGACAGATCAATCAGTTGATCAGCCACATGATTCTGGAGATGAGCATATTGGTCATACATCTGGGGAAGAACATTCACATGCTCCTATTACGAAAAAGAGTTCAAAGGTTGGTAAGCGTGGGTGCACACGTTTACCAAAATTATCACTTGCCCGTACGAAGGAGGAGAGGATAGTCATGGATTTTGATGATGATGATCTTCCTAGAGGTCCAAATGCTAAAGATTTTAAGGGTTTTGTAGCAACTCAGGCTAAGAGAAAAGTAAGCATTCTCTATGATGATTGGAGAAGTGTGGATAAGGTTATAATTTCTCAGCTGTGGGAGACCATTTTGGTAAGATCTTTTGCTATTGTTTGACTGTTCTTTAAATGTTTCTAGTATATATAATATTTTTAACCTCTTTTTTATCAGATGACATTTGATATTCCTGACACTGTAGGAGTCAGGAAGAAATGCTTATCGTTGGCTGCTAGGAGATGGAGGGATTTCAAATCAACCCTCTCATCTGATTTCATTTATGGTCATAGGAGTCGTGAGAATCCATGTCGTATATATCCTTTTATAGATGAAGACACATGGAGACAATTTTTTGAAAGTAGAATAAAAGAATCATTTTTGGTAAGGGAAATGTAAACTTTTATAAGCTTTCTTATATAAATGATCTTATTATTGTTTTGTTAATGATTACTTATTCTTAATTTACAGCAAACAAGGAAATATCATCAAGAGATCCAATCTAAAAATGTATACCCTCATAGTTTATCTCGGGGAGGGTATGCATTATTGGAAGAACAAATGATGGCAGAAAAATTTCAACAACTAAGAGCTGAGTCTTCAAGCTCTGGAGAGGTGGCCCCTCCATCCCCTCCATCTAGACATGAGAAATGGAAAAGATCTCGGAAGGGCAAAAAAGGACAATATCTTTCAGAAGAATCGAGGCTCGTAGTTGAGAGGATTGTAAGATATCTATTTTATTTATTTAAGTTTACTATTTTCATCATATATTTCCAATCATTATAAAATTGTTCAATTAATTATTACAGGACTCTCTTGAGGAGCAGAGTTCACAGGGGACATTTACACCATCTGGGAGGGAAGATATTTTATCTGTGGCATTGGGAAAGCCCGAACATCCTGGCCGTGTAAGAGGATATCCGGCAGGTGTATCAGTAAGAAAAGTGTTGCCACGTTCCTCAACTTCTAACTTTGAGGGAGTTTATAAAAAAAATAGAATCCTTGGAGGCTGAAGTCCATAATATTAATGCGACAATGGAGGACAATATTAGAGCATCGGTGCAGTTTATGTTTGCAGACTTGCAAAGACAATTTCAGGGTGCAGCTCCCACTCCACCTCTCCCATTAGCTCCCACTCCCCCACCTCAGCCTGCGGACCCCATTTTTGATCCTCCTCCTCCTCCGGAGCTACCTACTTATTGTGAGTTGTATATTGATGATCCTCAACATCATATAGTTGCATATGGGATGGTATATTGTATAGGTGATACAGTTCATCATCAACAGTTAGAGGTAGAGAATCAGAGGGACACTGTACAGGATATTATAGATAGATCAGCTCGAATACCATTACCTACAGATGAGGTGACGACAGTTGGACATCGTATCAGCCATTTTTTACTTTGGCCATCCAGACTTCTTCGACTCATTACCATAGAGGTATGGATGTTATATCTTTTATTTTATATTTTTATTAATGTTTTATCATTTGAAAACTAATATATTTTTCAATTTATTTTTACAGGAATACTTCAAAGGTAAAGAAATATTGTATAGACAACAACAATGATAGATAGCTATGACATCAGATGCAGATACTAGCAGTCTTGAAAAATTTTCAAGATATTCAAATTTGTTGGCGGATCATTATGACTTTACAATGGAAGCTCATGTCTGTGGACATGAACTATGTGTGGGGATTATGAAAACTGATATCATGGAGTTTTTCACTGGAGATAAATTGGGCATCAACGTGGTGCAAATTTTTATCATGTAAGTCTTAACACCTTTTCCTTGCGTTATATTTATTAAAAATGTATACTTATGTCTGCTTTGTATTAGGTATCTATATAAAATTTTTGAGAGGAATGAGCTGACAGATGTATATGGATTCGTGGACCCACAATTGATTTCCCCTGAAGCATGTGCATTGGATGAGGAAAAAAGAATGATTTATATTGCTGATAGATTTGAAAAGAATGTAATCACACAGTGTTGGATGATGTCTTTTTGTGAGAGGTATGAAACACATCCCTCTCAAAGAGTTAATTATCTTTTAACATAAAAAACCACTAACGTTAAATTTCCTTTTATCAGGGATCATTGGATGTTAGGGGTTTTTTGCCCTAGGGAGAAAGCACTTTATTGGATATGCTCTCTCCATGATGATGTGCGAGAAAGTTTTAAGAATATATTGGAAACGTAAGTTTCAATTTCACAATAGTTTTATATATTATAATGAATTTTAAATTTACCCCATTCGTATTATTTTCTAACAGGGCATGGGTCCACTTTCGAAAAAGCGCAAAGAAAAGGAATTTCAAGATCAAATATGTACATGCGAAGGTAAATATCCATTTATAATTTGTACATTTTGATTTATTACATAAAAATAATATATTGAATTTACACTCATTCAAACAGAAATGTCATGAGCAACAAGGAATCATCGAATGCGGATATTACATGTTAAGATTTATGTATGAAATAATAACAACTGGGAGTTCTGAGTTTTGACCTGGTAAGATTTCCTCTTTCTCATAATATTTCAATTTGATTTATTCATTATACATGTTGACTACTATCCTTTTCCTTTGTAGCTTTTTGATGACCCTCAACCCTTTACTGCTGAAGATATCAAACACTTACAAGTGGAGTGGTCAAATTATTTTACAGGTTTGATTGACTTTTAATTGTTTGAAATGTAAAATGTAATTTTGAATATTGTCAATGTAATTGTGTATTTCGTAGTCGTTTAGGTTGGATTTAGTTTTTTTTGAAGTTGACAGTGTAAGTTTTGAATGTTATATAAGTGAATGTTTAATTTTTCTCTACTTCTTGTTTTGGTCTACTGTTGATCGTTTTTCTGGTCTGGATTTTGGTATGGGGGGAGAGGTTCCAAGGGGGTGGGTGGGTGTTTGGGGGGTGTCCAAGGGATATGGGATGGGTGTCCAAGGTGTGTTTGGGGCTGTCCTAGGGGTCGGGGGGGTGTAAATGAGGGTGGGGGTGTCCAAGGGGTGGGGGTGTCCAAGGGATATGGGAAGGGTGTCCAAGGTGTGTTTGGGGCTGTCCAAGGGGTCGGTTGGGTGTAAATGAGGGTGGGGGGGGGGCTGTCCAAGGGGTGGGGGTGTCCAAGTGGTGGGGGGGTGTCCAAGGGATATAGGAGGGGTGTCCAAGGGGTGTTTGGGGCTGTCCAAGGGGATGGGGGGGTTTCCAAGGGGTCGGGGGGGGGGGGGGGTTCCAAGGGGTCGGGGGGGGTGTCCAGGGGGTGGGGGCTGTCCAAGGGGTGGGGGGGGTGTCCAAGGGGTGGGGGTGTCCAAGGGATATAGGAGGGGTGTCCAAGGGGTGTTTGGGGCTGTCCTAGTGTTCGGGGGGTGTAAATGAGGGTGGGGGGGGGGGGGGCTGTCGAAGGGGTGGGGGTGTCCAAGGGGTGGGGGGTGTCCAAGGGATATGGGAGTGGTGTCCAAGGTGTCTGGGAGTTCTGTCCAAGGGGCCGGTTGGTTGTAAATGAGGGTGGGGGGCTGTCCAAGGGGTGGGGGGTGTCCAAGGGGTGGGGGGTGTCCAAGGGATATGGGAGGGGTGTCCAAGGGGTGTTTGGGGCTGTCCAAGGGCTCGGGGGGGGGGGGGGTGTCCAAGGGGTCTGGGAGGGCTGTCAAGGTGTGGGGGGTGTCCAAATGGGTGTTTGAGGCTGTACTAGGGGTCTTGGGGGTGTAAATGAGGGTGGGGGGGGCTGTCCAAGGGGTGGGGGTGTCCAAGGGGTGGGGTGTCCAAGGGATATGGGAGGGGTGTCCAATGGGTGTTTGAGGCTGTACTAGGGGTCGTGGGGGTGTAAATGAGGGTGGGGGGATATCCAAGGGGTGGGGGGTGTCCAAGTGTTGTGGTGGGGCTCCAATGTGGTGGGGGAGGGCTGGCCAGGTTGTTAGGTGGGTATAGATGAGGGTGGGGTTCAGTTGGGGCTTGGGGGAGGGCTAGCATGGTTATTTTTGTTGTTTGGTTTCTGGTTGCTTTTTGGTGAGAGCAGTGAAATTATTTAAAAAAATAATATCGCTTTCACGTCGGTTATTTTATAACCGACGTGGTAAATAAATCGGTAGGGGTTTATCACATCGGTTTTTTCGAGAACCGACGTGATAAACCGTTCCCGGGCCTTTTATCACGTCGGTTCTTAATATAAACGACGTGCTAAAAGGCCTGGGAATCGATTTACCACGTCGGTTATTGGATAACCGACGTGCTAAAACGTTTCGCAGGCCTTTTTATCACGTCGGTTATTTAAGAAACCGACCTGATAATAGGCCTGAGGAAGGGTTAATCACGTCGGTTATGTCATAACCGACGTGATAAACGATATCCCAGGCGTTTTATCACGTCGGTTTAGAAATAACCGACGTGATAACCCCCCCCCCCCCCCCCCGCGCATATTTATCACGTCGGTTATTATATAACCGACGTGCTCAACCCCCCCACCCACGGTTTATCACGGCGGTTATATAATAGCCGCCGTTATAAATCCCCATCCCCCATCATTTTTCACGTCGGTTATTAATAACCGACGTGATAAACACCGTGATGTTAGGGATGTTACATCGGGTTTTAAATAACCGACGTAAAAAACGTTATTTATAACGTCGTCAGTATTAACGTCGCCTAAAAACAGACGTAAATAATGAAAAATATCCGACGTAAAAAATGTTTTCTTCACTAGTGTAAGATAGTAATTATTATCATATCCTCAAATTATGAGTTAGTAGAATATCATGGGAGAGGGAAATGTCTTTTCTATTAGATAGATAATTATTCTAGCTTGGGGATAAATATGGAGGGGGTTCTCCTTTGATATCTCTTTCTTGGACTTTATAAATACCATAGTGATGAAGATAGTACAATAAGATCCTTAATTTTTCTGAGTTTTATAGTATTGACATTTCATATTTATATAATGTCATTTTCTTTTTAGTCTTAATAATATTTATTTTAAGGTTTCTTATTGCTTTCACATTATTAAAATAATGTTATTTTATCCTAAAAACCTTTACATGATATTATATCCTTACTAAGTTAATAGAATAAGGAAATAATGTTTTAAAATGTTTTTTATACATCTTTGTAAATCAAAGAAACATTACATTAGTACAATATAATTCATATCATAATTGATGGCATCTTAGAATTAGGGGCGATGTCACTACTTATGATTCTCTAGTGTGGATTGATAATATGTTGAAACATATTATAAGCTGTTCAACATTTAATATGATACCGATCACTAAATATAATTTCATACAAGCCATTGGCTGAAGGATTTACTATTATTCTAACTAATCATACCCAATAACCTATCATAATACATAGAATCTACCAACACTCTCACCCTATTATAATAATTATCCAATACCAAGACTAGAAAAATTATTATTATATGACCCATGTGGGTTAAATTAATCATAACTTTTTATGATATTTAATATCACAAAATGTGATAATGTAGATGGAGACACCTTCTGTGTCAATTACCACATAGATTTAATAATATGTTGACATTTTTCCTTAAATATTATCTGTACAAAAATATAAATTTATGGAAGACTATATAAAGTGGTATATACAACATATTTCTATAAGCATGGGAAGTCAATAAATTTGAGTTAGAAATATAAATGTAATTTTTAAAATTATATTATTAATAGAATTGTGTAATTTATAATTGAAGAAAAAGGTATTTCTGGATATTCATTACATTATAATGGTTTTTAATAATTAATTAATTATAAAATGATTATATTTAATTAATAAATGTTTGGGAAAAATTAATTAAGTTCATATATATAAATATTAATTTTGAATATTGAAATTATTTTCCTAATTATTTGGAATGCCTTATAATTTATTAATAGAATTGTTATTTAGATATATTAATTGTAATTTATAATGTTTTTATAATTTATAAAATATGAACCAATAACAAAAGTGTTTATATTTATTTACAAATTGTTCATAGTTAATAATTTAACTTCATCAAATTAAATGACAAATTCAAAAAATATTTAAACCACAAATAAATATGATTTTATAAATTATTATGTATAGTTTCTAATAATAATTAATATATGATATTAATAATAATTTTTTCATTACCAAATATAATTGAAATATTAAATGCTTATATTACATTGGATACCTTATATTTAATGTCAAATTCATATAATGAATATTTTGTGAGGGTTACTATTGGAGAAATGAATATAAATTTTATATTTTCAAAATTATTAAATGTCCCTAATGAATTGGAAAATTATAATTTTTTCATAATTTATGTATTTAGTGTTTACTAATTATTATATCCTGTTTAATTATTTCAATTGTTCATTTATTTAGTTTATTCAAATTTTATTATTTTTGATTATTAATAATTTATATTACGAATATATGTGTATGATTTCATTTAATATTGTTAAACTACATTCAAATAATATCAAAAATTAATTTATAGTGTTTAATGTGAGGTATGAAAATTGATTTTTTTTCTACAATGAAGTTTATTTCTACATTTTGGAAGTTATTTCTAAATTAAAAATATAATGAAAGGGTTTCGTGTACAATTTTAATGAGATGTATTCGGATGTGAAAAAATATTTTTGGATTTCAATTTGGGTTAGATAGACACAATATAATTCATTTAAAGATTTAAACATTAATATCAATTGATCAAATTGAGTTAGTGGAGGGAATTTAACACAAAGCAAAATCATTAGAATATTGAAATAATTTTTATAATATTGTGAGATCAAATTACCATTTAAAACATAGAATATAATATTCCTTCCAAAGAAATATCATGGTGAGAACTCAATTATTTAAATTTGTTGGTTATACTATATTATGGTTCCTGTGGAATAATATGTGTAATTCATAGAAGGAATGGATAAACCTATGATTTATATAACTCAATCATATTTTGATATTTCTGTTACTAATAACTAAGGAACTCTAGGATTTAAGATACCAGAGAAATATTGTTAGGTTTATATATATGTTTGATTGGAAAAATTGTTTTCCCCACAGCTATTAAATATTTATATAATATTTAATAGGGATGTTGACATAATGACATAGATATATGGTCATATTAAAAAAATTTTAGACACATATCTTATTGAAATATGGATCTTGTATCATTAATTGATATAATTAGTTAATAATATTTCATCATTATAGTTGGATCATATTTATTTATTCCCTTTATTTTATGTTCATAAAATATAATACTCATATTATAAAAGATACTCTTGTAGATTGCTAATATCATAATCATGATTTAACATATCTTTGAGATTAACCATTGATAAGGATAGTCTTAATGTAATAAAATTAAAATTCTTGTAATTTAATACAATTTCTTATGTGAGAGGCATTCTATATGTTTGGGAAACACATTCTAAAATAAAACTATCGATGTTTATAAAAAATATTTAGTCCATAATCATATAAGAAGCCTTGTTGGACTTACCTAAGGTCTAAATGTTAGTAGATTCATGCTGATATAAAGAATATTAGACTATTTTCGTGTACAATCAATATCATTTTGTAGGTTAATGAAATAAGTATATTTAAGGTGTATTATAAGTCCTATTTTAATATAGGAATTCAGTCAATTTGATAAATGAAAATGTTCCCATAATTTGAATGATTTTATGTAATTTTTACTCAATATTATCAGTGTGATGAGGATAAATTATCAATAAATATTATATTACTTTTCAGTTATATATTGACAATAAATGTTAGTAAAACCTCAAAAAAGATGTTGGAAAATCAGTTACAATGTCCAATAATGTTTCATAATATCTAGTTATGATCATTTCAAATGGAGTGTTATCCATAAGGATGTGTAATGATTCCACATGTCATTATTTTTTGAAAAACATAATTTTTTTTATGAAAATCATTGCTAGATATCATTGTTATAGATGTTTATCAATTTTGAGGGGTATGCGATAAAAAATTTATTCATTAAAATTGTTGTCAGTAAAAATAAGTTAAAAACCAATGTATATAATTAATATAAAATTTTGTTTTAATTAAATGATAAAGATAAGGATTTTTGAATCATGTTATTCAATAAAAGGGAATATTAAAATATAATATGGGTCTAGGTAAAGTATTTGTGTTTTCAAATCATTTTTATTATGCATTGGGATAATTTGATAGTTAACAATGAGTTTGTATAAAAACTACGATATACTGGGTTCAATAAAAATAGATTCTGATTCAACATATTATATAATCTATTTGAAAATGGTAAATGTATAAAAATGTTTTTAGAGGATAAAATAGATTAATAATTTTTCTTATAAAATATGAGGAATTGAGATTCCTCGACCCCCAGTAAAATATTTTAGTGAAAAAAATTTCATTAATGTAAGTAGTCTAAACACGTATATTAATTTATAAGACATAGATGTAATATTTTATTTGTTGAGTATTCCAAATAAGTGGTTAAAATTGTTATTTACTAATAAAAATCTGTTTTGTGTAAAATCATGATATTCTGAATAGAATATCATGTCCTAGAGTAAATTGGTAAAATTTAAGGACTTAGAGTGGTTCAAATTTAATTGATAAAAGATTATACTACAGAAAACACATATTCAATGTCACTATATATCCAAAAATGTTTTGTGTTTGTTTGAAGAGTTATAATGTGTGAATTTATATTAATTACCAAAAGATGTCAAGGAAAATATTGATATAATGGTTTTTATGAATGGTAATGATATACGTAGAAACTTTTATAAGTATATATAAAAAGTTTATAACGTCCTAATATTAGATTTTTTTGAGGTATGAAGTTTGGATTTGTTCTTGGATTAGAAAATTATGTATATAATTCCAAAATATCACCATTATATAAAATTTATTACAAGATATATTTTACTAACTAATGATTTTAGTGAGTAAGTTTTAGTAGATAGTCATATATAGATGTGGTTGGAATTACATAGGGATGTAATTTTATTAACAAAACATATTAAATTATTGAAAAAAGAGGATGATCTGGTAGTCTCTAATATATTATATGTTAAACATGTACATATATACAGATTTTTTTATAACTATAATGAGTTTTAAGAAATAAAAAGTAAAATATTTTACAAAAGTAAATCTATACATATTCATTATTTATCATTAGATTTTTATATCAATATATTTGTAGATATTAGAAGAAGTGGAAATTTAATATAATCCTTATTGCATGACTTTGAGTTATGTGAAATTGATGTACATATTGTAGTATTATATGGTATAGATAAATGATATGGTTATCATGGTTATGATTCATGGATCAGGATATAGAATATTATTAAGAGACATAAATTGTGATTTTTTACAATAGATTACCTAGAGAGTATACAACATGGAGTGTCATACATTATGTCTTTTGTACACTATGGGTGAATATTTTGTATTTGTATTCCCAAATACCCATGGATGGTTAGATAATTATAATGGTATCATTCATACATTGACACTTCACATATATATTCATTGAGTCGTAGATAATCTGGTCTGAGTAAGAGTTTCTGGATTATTATTAAATAAGATTTAGATCAACCAATATGCGATTTTTTTCTCCAATATGATTCCTATAATGTTGGGTAAATTGATTAAGAATGTCCAGGGGAGTGAATTATATTACAGAGATAAAATATACGGTTTTATAATCTCCTTGGGCATGGGGTATGCAATGTGCTCTTCTATAAATGTGAATAATGTCATGTGATGGATTCATTTAGTGTAACATTATATAAATGGAGTAAGAATATATGAGTTTCCTATTTTGGAATTACAAAAAATGTTTTCCTGTCGTCACTTGATATCATATACAAAGGGATCATGTGAGAATGTATTCAATCATGTGATGCAGCCAATCGACACAGGTTTAGACATACATGTGCCTTATAGTGACCATGTCAAATCACATTTTGAATTATGTACCATTCATGGTTTTATTTAGGCTAATCATTTCATAAATTTAGTAAAATAATGATGAATATATGTTTTAATTTTAATAAAGTCTAAAGGGGTCACATTTTTATTTAATTAATTATAATTATGTTTGACATAGAGATTTATTATTAAAGTGTTTTACAGTTTACTTAAACTAATATTTGGGCCGGTATTGACATTTTATTCCATATTATGTGATACACGATTACATT
Organism: Viscum album; assembly: GCA_963277665.1. Lineage (NCBI taxonomy): Eukaryota > Viridiplantae > Streptophyta > Magnoliopsida > Santalales > Viscaceae > Viscum > Viscum album. The sequence goes on along the minus strand of OY728155.1, from coordinate 1,644,920,179 downwards.
ATTAATCTATTTTTAATTTTATGGAAAATATCCTAAAGCAGTTTGGGATTTGGATTCACAAAATATTATATACAAAATAATACAAGGATAAATGAAAAAAACTATGAGTCTTTTCTGAATTTTGGGAAATGAAAGAGATATTACAAAAACCAATTTTTAAATTCAATAATATGCACATATCATATGATAAAACTAAAAATAAAAACTTGATATCATATTCCATTGTTAATTGATGTTGAATGGAATTGTATTTTATATTTTTTCACTACCAATGATTATTAAATCAACAAAATATTATATATTACATTTATTTTATCTTCCATTAGATAAAATTAAATGTTAAAATATTAAATAATTAAATGATTTGGAGGATAATCCATTCGATTAATATTTTTATGATGTATACAGTAAAATTTACTTGTTAATTTTAATGTGACATTAATTTCATCAAATGGATACTTTTCAGGGTAAACATTCCAACATCATTAAATTTCATTGGAATGGCATGATAATTTCTTATGATGTTTGATATCTTTGTATTCAGAACTTTTATAGATTCACAGATTTTCCATAAATGTGATTTTGAAATAAAAATATTTATTTTGGGGGCATGGATACACTATGGTGGGAAAAATCCATCGATTGATCATTTAGGATATTCAAAAATCCCTTAAAATGAATAGATCAATTGAAGATGCTAGATTTTTGTAAGGTTAATAGTCTCATCATTTTATATTTGCAATGTGATATTAGGTTCTCATGTAATCTGGTCTGGATTTTAAGGGATATTAAATATTATATATTATTAAATGAAATTGTCTCAATCCAAAAAAACTAGAAACTTCCATCATCAATTTTTCTCATCGACACATTATAGGAATTATTAGCAGCACAATCTCTTTAAATAAATCTATGAAATTCATTTAAATGATGTATTCATACATACTAGTGGAACTCAAATTGAAAGAGATCTACTACTTGTGGTCCAATTTTCATTCCTAAATTTACATTGATAAATCTGAAACACATGTCTCATTAATCAGATATACATTATAAGAAACTCAATTCTAATTTAGTTTTGGGTGTCAAATTATATTCCTTGCTTCACTACCCATGTTCACAACCTATTTCTAATTAAGGTTATGCATGTCCTCCCATGAAAATGATGGAATGTTTAAAAATACAAATTATATGGTAATCAAATATAAAAGGTTATATTATGGAAATAAAATTGAAAAAAATTTATTTGTATGTAGATCAAGGTGCATAGGCTTTCCAACATATCTATACATGATGAAACTATACGAACAATATGAATTAGTAGTTGTTTTGACCACAACGATATGATTCCTATGAAATTCTAAAACATATCATGAATTCTTTTGTTGGGTATCATTTCACGAGGATTGACTTGTATTAATATTTCCAGACATGTTATTTGAAATAATCATTTTATTATTATTTTTACATCAAATATTAGCTTCACATCAGGTCACACATCCTAACGCTACTAACACACATTCACACTTAACTATCTATATTCTAAACACATCCCCAAATGAATTTGTATTTAATAACATATCAATAAAATTTATTTAAACTAATTCATAAATAAAATATATTATATAAATAGAAAATGAATATAATTATAAATTCATAGTGAATCAATAATTTATAAAAAAATTATTAATAAAAAATAAATCATAAAAAATTATTAATTATTATGTACACAATAATTATTAATACATAATTGATCCTAAAAAATTTAATAATTAATAATTAAATCATGATTATAATTTTAAATAACATATAATTAATTATTATAAATAATTTGTTATTATTAATTAATAATAAGTATATCATAATAAATCATAAATCATAAATAATTTTTCAAAAAATTAGTAAACAACAATTAATTGTAATAAATAATAAATAATATGCAATTTATAATTACTAATATCTAATAAAGAATAATTAATAATAATTAAGTAATCAATTTTTTGTTATATAATAACTAATAATTATAAAAAATTATTTTATTAAAAGTAAAAAAGATATAAAAACTATAATTTTAAATAGTAAATTTTTAATAATTATAACTAATCGATAATTATACATAATAAATAAAAATTATTTAATAATAAAAATATTATAAAATATTATATGTTTTTATTTTATATTTTTTAATATTTATTTAAAATTTAAATTAACTGATAATAATAATTAATTACATATAAGAGGATGGGAGTTAAATTATTGGGTTCTTTTGAACGATTTTCTTGTGGGTGTGATGATATGTATTTAAGACAATTAGGTTTTCTTGGATTTGTTTCTTCTAATAGTGATTCATTCATCAATGATCTCAGTAATCCTTATGTTCATAACCCTAGAGTTTCTTTTGGTTGTTCTATAATTATGTAATCCATGGTTAATAATCAAGACAGAAAAATAAAAGGGTATAAAGTGCATGATGGTATCACTTATTGCATTTTCTTTTTTTACACTCGAGTATTGAATGGCATATTATATGATAAGGCTTGTGCAATATAAAATTTTTAAATTATCCCATGGATTAAACAATATAATGTTTTCATTATAAATCACATGTTTAGTTAGGGAATTCTATATTAGTTGTTACTATTGCAGATGACAATAATGAAAGGGGACACTACCTTTTTTGAAGCCATCCTCTGTTGCTTTTTTTATTCGATCAAGGAATGTAAACATTTTAATATTACTAAATTTTCTTTGAAATATTAATATGGTTTTTTGTAATTACATGATATTAAGAATCAGCATCTCTAATTATGGGATTTATATTGTTGACGTATGATTATGTTATGTAAATTATACTTATTTTTTTCAATATTACTCTAATATATAAATCATGGGACATTGGTCTATGAATATAAAGACTGATATTGATAGATTACTAGATTAGTATCATTACATGAATCCCTAGACTATGAAGAATTTAGAAACAAATATTTGAATTAAAATTACGGGGGTTGAGTTGGTTTTCATATGGAAACTAACCTTCATAGGATTTTTTTTGTTTGTGTACCAATCTACGTAAATAAATAGACTAAAATAGATTGGATTAGAAACACTAGAAATCTATTAGTTGAGTTGAATTTATTCTCTCCCCATGTCAAAACTATAATATTAAACTATTTTGAATACTATATTGATTTAAATAGTTTGTATGAAAAAGTTCATTGATTTTATAAGGGATGTAATACCATATGTTATTCTCTTGAAAACATTCAAGGAGGTTTGGTGTGTGGAAAATATGGAATGAATGGATAGAATGATGATTTATTAAGGTGGTATTGGTTATCAATATCTATTAATTTGGATTCTATACCACTAAATATTATAGATAATAAATGAGAATCTTCTATGGAGTAACATCTAATATTTGATCTCAATAGAGTAGACATGTTGAATCAAATTCATCAACAAGGTGTGTTGGATGTTAAAAAAATTGTAATTTCTTCTATTTAAATACTCTTAAATGATTATGGTATGGGTACCGATCAAAAGGACTCAAAACAAGAGGCGAGATGCACGTATACCACAATAATAATCATGCTATTAATTAATTTTGTTTAAATGAAATGTGTGATAAATGCATGATGGAAAATGGTTCATGCACTCAATAAGTCTGGATATGAGAACTCAATTAATGATATCCAAATATAATCACATACCATGTATGATGATGAATACATTTTCAAAGATAATTATTCTTATAAGGAGCAGTAATATAAATATCACGTCTCAACTATAATGGTAAGAACAAATTTATAGTGAGATTCCTCTCCTCCACCCAACATAGAAAATAGGAGCCTATGAAGTTTAAAGTGTGTTTCATGGTCACAACTGACTGAAATATAGCTCTCATGGATTCCTAGAGTTCCTAAGAGATACTATTCACTAAAAAGTGGTTTTTATGGTGTTGATATCCAAAAATTTACTAATGTTCTATCATGGTGTTGTGTTATAGAGAATAACTGATTGAAATATAATGGTTACTAAGGAAAAGAGTGTCAATTAGAAATATATGTCAACTTGATGATATAATATGATGCATCTCAGTCATATACTACTCAAATTCGAAGTGGTGATGTTTCTTAATTTCCATATTTGGACATTGATGCATCAAAATAGTACTAATATATGGGATGTATGTTTCACCATTAAAATATGGAATCTAGTGTGGGCTTAGCATCTAAAATGAATGTCTAGGGGGAGAAAAATTCTAACAAGGATTACCTTACCACTAGGGCTTGTGTGATTTAAAAGATTGATTTTAATTATACTGTAGAAAGAAAAATCCACTTCTCATCATGTGGGAGTATGTTTCTATGGGAAACACAAATTTTTATATTTATTATTTATTAGAGTCTCCTTCAGGGAAAACTGTTACTAATTTGGGGATTGGTGGGATGGTTGGTAAATACAATTTTTTGGAAATGTCATCTAATATTAGAGAGGATGAATAAATAATGGGTTCTTTTTATTATGTTTATGATATAGAATTAGTTTCATTCAAGAAGGATGATAATAAAGATATTGATAAACTAGGGAAGAGGGCCAGAATATATAGTCTAGGACCATGTCCATGAGGTTGGGATAATAGAGTAACTAAACACAACATGAGCCTTCCATTTCTGATTTAGTTTATGAACAATTTATGACATTAATTATGGTATGATCATTATTCACTGAAGAATATAATTACCAAAAATAGAGACTAACATTTACTAGAAGGTGAATCTGATACCCGTACCTATGGGTAGGATATGTTTATTATACTAAGAATGTGACTTCTATTTTTTGGTAATGTATTTATTTTCATTCTTGTATCTTTTCTTCAATGAAGACAATATCACTACCATAAAATATTATGTTAAATAAGATTTCAGTTATTATTTTAAGGTATATTAAAACCACAACTTGTTCTGATAATAAATAATTATGATTAATTTTAATAGTTGTTTTATAAAACCTAATTCTAAAATTAAATAAAAATAAATAATCATATTAAGAAATTGATTTAAAATTTCATATAATTATTCCACTAAATAGTGGTTGTTTTTCCTAAACCATCATGAATTAGTGACTATTTTAAAAAAAATCTCTACTAAGATATGGAAACAATTAATGTTGGTTTTCAAAAAATCTTATATATTCTCTTTTTATTATAATTTATCTATGATTACATACACATGTTTCACATTCGTTAGTTTGATGAAATATGTTATTTCTAATTATGTTTTTATATTTTTATTTATTTAATATAAATGTTTTTCATTACTAATTATAATTTTATTTTCTCTAATTTCTTGGTTTGTGGATTATATATTACCAGCTGATTTCCCAAAGACTCACAACATAATACATGAAGATGTTTGAATCCAATAGTTACATGGTATCTCTTATCTATATAATTATTGCAGAGAAAAACCACACTGACTAGATTATAATATTGCTAAGGTATATACTAACCATTCCCATAGCACCAAGATACTTGGAATCACTACATCTTTTGATGATGTTAGGTAATCATGATGTAGACTAGTAGTAATTTTATAGGCAGAAAATTGAAATATGTAATATATGTGTGATGTAATGATTATAATGGTAACAATTTTCTTTATTCATTAGACAAGTTTGATAATGATCCTTGTCACTATATGTGTTTTCTACTATATAATAAACAACACATACATGGAAATTAAGACATGTTAATAAATATTATTCTTATCAAGTAACTCTTTTATAAACGAAAACTAAACTGCTTATTTTTTTGTAGAAAACTCATATTATAGACTTATTTTGAATATATTACCCCATAAATATAAATATAACTAAGATGGCATATTTTGACCCATCTGTGGAAGATCAGAATTATCCCATGGATCATATATATCATAGAAATTTATTTAATGTGACATTGGACATTATTCCCATGGTTGATGCGTTATTGGGTAATGAGGTAGATGTAGACAAGTCTTATGATCACATGACACATATAAAGGATTTGTTACAGTATTTTAAAGATGGACCTCCACTTATTACTGTATTTTACCCACCGCCTCATTATATTTCATATTCTACCTCTCCCACTTAACATACAGATATTCATCTTTTAGATTCTATGTCATAGGATATTCTAATATGTAGTTAGGAGGTTTCTTCTATTTATTTTACTACATGCTCCATTACAATATTATAATTTCATGGAATATAAGCTATTATGCTTACAAAATATATTTTTAAAATTTTTTCTTGTGGGAAAATTGTTAGTATTAAATAACCATATTCTTCCCATTTTCGAGAGAGTTCTAGCCAATATGCATCTTCATCTATATTGGTAAAGAGATCTAACTAGTATTCACCATCTCTCTATATAGGAAATGGTATTGGGGAGGGGACTCTGGATCCATTTTCTATCATAAATGATAATTTAATGGATGCTAATTAGTTATCACACTATAAGATCATGCATTTATGATTCAGAATTGTAGGGAAGGAGTTGGGTGCCTTATCTATGTATCAAGATGTGGCACGAAGGAACCTCTGAGACAGTTACACATACATTACTATAAATTTTATATTATCTTTATATATTATTCTCTAATATATTTTATATATTCATATAATTTTTTCATGTATGTTTATATAAAAACTATATTTTATAATTAATTAATATAAGTATTTTTTGTGGAAAGGAACCGCTATTAAAAAAATGAAAACACAAACCGAGAGAAGAAAGGTCCATATATTAAAAAAAGACCTCAAATTGAAATCCAAAAGAACAATGGAATAAGAAAAAAACCATTAATGTTTAAAAATATAACATTGTGTGTAGTTTGATAGTGAATACAAATATAGTGACAACATCCCCAAAGGTGACATTTTGTGTTGTTTTAGAATGAATATTTCAAAGGTAACATTTTCGGCCTCCTTTGTACCTTTCTCTTTATTGTTATGTCCTTGAATTTGAGTATTATAATCCTTGGTAGAACATAAGAAAATATTCTCTAAATAATTAAAAAATAAAGTTTCTTCCACATATTCCTCATCATGTGCCATGATATATGGACACCACTTAACTATCATTAAGGGGGGCTTTATTATATGTAGGCCCACTCTAGATAGAAGAGTCCACATGTGTGTTCCCTTGTTCTCTTTAAGAAACTACTTTATATTCCTTAAATAATTTATGATCTAAATAAACATTTACTTCAAAATAATGATTTTTTTGGTCATCCATGGTTGGTTATTCTTTTTCCACTACCAATACCTGATGAATAGAATAAAAAAATCACTAGGAAAATAATTGATCAACTCCTGGGTCATATCATCCCACTATTCATCATAAATACACTATTAAAAATAATTTCCTCTGACCTCATCCCATGGATTGATTTCAATAGTTTTTTTAAAAAATTCTTTCCAATGATTGTAAATCGTCTTCTTACATTTGTCTGATTCATTTTTTCCTGTATAGAAGTTACAGAAAATAAATTCTTTCCTGCAATTTGATATCTTGTTACAAATAATTCCACAAGGAGAAAATATTGTTGGATTCCTTTAATATAAAATATTGATATTTACTTCATCCAACTAATTTCAAATAACAGATAATTCAATTAGAATGTTGCCAGTATCAACCACAATGTGAACCCAAAAATACTATCCAAAATGAGCCAATTTAATATGATTTTCCATTTTAATTGGAATTATAATCGAATATTTTAAGTACTAAAAAATTTCAATATTACATAGTACCCAATATAAACCATTAATTCCAACCCAATCCTTTTAAAATTTTCAATATATTGATGAATGTTGAAATTATGATTCTAATCATGATTTTTAAGTGTTCCTATATTCAAATTATCCAAACCAAAACTATAATGAAGAATATTTAAATCAGCCAATGGGGAGAAAATTTGATGGAAACCATAACCATGGGAGTCACATTTAAATTAACCAAAACCATGTATAGATTCTCGTCAAGAGACAAGACCTTGAGTATTATAATTCAAAAATCCTTTCAAATTTAAAATGAGAGAAATAAAATATTTCATAAGAATCCCAATATATTTCACTATAGGTCCATTAAAGGATGATACATGAGTTTTATTTCCCTTTTTAACTGTTCTTTATGGAGGGAGATATCTGCGGGAGGAAAAACGGACTCCTAATGTCAATAATTTTAGCCGAAAACCACTATAAACATCAAAAATAGCATAAACACAAACATTATATGAATTAGTTGGAGATTTATCCATATTCGGAGGTCTGATTAATAAATCTCAAGGATAAGAACAAAAATGATGATTGATGGTCATTGGAAGCGACAAAGAAATTTTTTTCTCCAAGATAGATTTATTTCCAACTACATCCCATCATAAAATATTTAATTAAAAGTAATAATAATAATATTTATTAATTAATATAAAAATAATATAATTATTGTTAAATTTTAGATATAATAATTGATTTAAAATTTAAATATGAAAAATAAATTTTAAGAAAAATTGATATTTAACAATAATAATTAATATTATATTTAATATTTAATAATTATTATAAATTATTTAATTTATACTGTAATTATAAATATAATTAATGATTGAAATAATGATTAAAGGACAGGGAAATCCCATTTAATAAAAAAGATAATCCAGACTGGATATGGGGTCTCCAATTGATAACTTCCTTCATCATGAAAATAGAAAAACCCATGAGGAAACTAATGTGGAATAAAAACGTTATTGAAAAACTACTCCTATAAACATGGGATCTTTTTAAGACATCCCTAAACTATTTTTTACCATGTGGGTAATTTTTTTCATGTGGATAATGAGCATTCCCCCATTTAATGGTATCTTTCGATTGATTTATGTGATCATTTTATTCCCCCTATGTGGGGGCTTTGTCAATGATGTAATATATGAAAACCAAATTGGAGGACACATCAAACCATATCCCATCAATAGTATTATACCAAAAATAAATTCAATTATTATAGAAAAAATATACTATTTTATCCACCACATTATTCTAATGCTTCATTAGAGGACATCCCTCTTCATGAGTCATATCAAGGGGTTCAACCATGAGGGATGTATTATATGAAATAACATGACTCTTTATCTTAAAACATGGTTGTTTACTTTGATTATAAGTAATAATCAAGTAGAATATTCCTCATTCAAGGAATCTATCTTATAAAATTTCTCACACATCATTATTTTTTATGTAAGAAGTTGATTCCATGTGCCTTGTGCATTTAATGAACCCACATTGTAATGATTTTCCAAAGAAGTCATAAAAGATGAGACCTTATGATAGACAAACATTATGTTTTTTTCAGATTCTCCCCCTATATAAGGTATGCTTTCTGAATTAATCTAAATGAGTAAAATTATGATATGGCTACCCCTACTGTCCTATGAGATTCATCTATAAAACATGACATTTCTAATTAAAATATCTAACATTTTTTCTTATCTTGTGCTTAGGAAATTATTTTTAGGAGGAAACACTTATTAGGAATATATATAAAGATGTTTATTTTACCCATCTAAATGTACTACCCACATGATATTGTGCCTCTTTAAATATTATGTGACCACTTTAATGTTCACTTTTTTGTCCTTTTAAGTAACCAACTTATTATATTACTATTGTTTTGTTAAATCACTGCATATGCTTCAAGATCGTTCTCATTTTTTCTATCCTAAAACCCATACCCATTAATTCCCTCTATTCAATATGTTATATCCTCCATGAAGGTGGGATAAGTCATACCCTATACTACAAAATCTTCTCAAAACCCCTTCTTGGATTCTATTTGAGAGAGACTTTCTTCTTCATGAGGAGCATAAGGAACTATGAAAATGGGGTAATTAATTTTCAACCATGATTCACTATAATAGTGGATGTGTTTTAGGTGGGTTTTGTTATGTGGGAGAGTATACCAATTCGAATAATTTAGTAGCTATAATGAGATTCTTCTTTACCCTTTGTTTATTTGCAATCCCAATTATATTTTCAACCAAGGGAATGTAAATCCAATTTCTAATGGAAAGATGATCATTATAAATAGACATATAAAAATTAACCATACTATAACTTCATCATTTAAAATGATCCATGTCATGACCCTTTAAAAGATAGTTCAAGGAGACCATACATATCCAACAATAAGATGAAAAATTTATCATAATTCAACTATAATAGTAGACTGGGGTATTTTCATCCCGAATTCTAATTGTAACAACATCCCAAGGAGTATATTGAAAAACAATATCAATTAATGTATGCTATAGATCCACATTAATTTAAATCAAATAAAAATATCAAATCTATATACTTAAACATCAATATCAATTATAATTATAAAGTATATTGTGGATAAAATACCATTCAAAATGTTTTTATTAAATAAACCCCAATTTAAACCAAGAAAATTCTCTGATAATCATTAAAAGTTTTACTTATACTCCTTAATATTAAATTCAATAATCCATTAAAGAATTCGAAAAACACATGGTTTCAATGTAATAGATCTATAGTACCAAACATGTCCTTTTCAACATCAAATAAGAAATGAATTTATTTTAACGACCCCACCAATGAGATATTCAATTTTAGTCCATGAAACCAAAAAGCAATGATAAATGAATGACCAAGTTAATAATTTTTATTTATACGAATTATATTATTAAATTTTTTTTATTATTATTATTAAATAAGAAATATATAAGAAAAATTTAAATTTTTATTTATATGAATGATATTATTATTTATTAATAATATTATTAGGAATTAATTACATTAATAATGTAATTGTGATTATTATATATATTTTCAATTATTAACTATATTATTAATTACTATTTATATTAATTTTTTTTTAATTAATTGTATATTTTAAATTTTATTAATGTTTAATTTGAATGATATTATTTATAAATTATAGAGTGTTGGAATTAATGGGGTTTAAGTTACCCGACACCGATTTTTTCAAATAATTTTCCCAAACCCCCTTATAATTTTAAAAAAACCTAAATAAACAAGTTTAACAATTAATAGACCCATATATGTGGATGATAGATAGGGGAATGTATTGATTTTTAATTTTTAATTTTTATAACGATTAGGTAATTAGACGGAGGGAGTGAGTGGTGTGCATAAAAAATAAATGACTCACACAATGTTATTATATATATATTAAATGAATAAATATGATATTTTACGATTAATTTCAAATTTACCTATATAATATTATAAATCCCATGACATATATTACGAAACTCGATGGATTTATTTGAAATTATGCTATAAATAGTTTATATCATTGTGAATTTATTATTTTTATTGTAAATTATATTTTATCACAAACTCAATCATCTTATTAATTACTAATCTACTCTTCTCCATAACATCATAGTATCATATCAAGTTGGTGATAAATCTACAACGTGATTATTGTGTCATTATTTACATTAAATAACTATGCATTAATGATATTTAATTACAATTCATGTTATTGGACCTTGGCACACAACAAGAAACCCTTTATCTAAACTATGTACAAATTTAAATTTCCTAACTAACATGCAGTCCCAATAATGGAATAGTAAATCTCATATAGGTTTTTACATTGATTGTGATAATAATAATTTGAAGTCCATTAGAGAGGATTAAAGGGGATTCTATTCAATGTTTTATATATTAGAAAATGAGATTATTAGTGATGTCTCTTCGAACAAATTCTATGGTACATCTTTTAACTAATTTTCTTGATCAGATCATAATGATCGCATCTATTAAGTGATTATACCTCCTATGATATTGAAATTTATAAAAAGAAATTTTGGCATATGTATTCTCAGAAATAATTTTCCAACTTCTGTGATGGTCATAATGTATAAGTATATTCCAATTATACTCATGATCAAATGAATAAATATGATTTCTAATATCATCAAATGATACAATATGACATATGAATTTGATGAGATAAATAAGAATGGAATATGATGAAACCCCATTGGAATGTATGTTGGGATATGAAATGATCATACAAAAATTGATAAAATTTATATTATATGATATTTTTATTGATGAAATGGTTGATATATCCCTCATAATCTTGATATTATAAAGTAAAATGGATATAAATTGATTTTATATCATAAATTTTCTAACCATGAAAAATTTATGATATTTGTATCACCCTTAATTAATTATTTTTCTTTTTTTGTCAATTAGAATTTATTAGAATGTATTTAGAATGATTGAAGGGGACTTAATTGATGTTATTATGCCCTGATAAATATTATCAGCATTTGGATGCCAAAATAATAGGCCATTTCATGATAAGAAAGATAATTCCATGAGAGAAGTTTCATGAGAAAGGAAAATGTTTTGAACTAAACATAAAATAAGAATGTTTTTTTATTGTTTTATAAATGGTAAATTCCTAAAAAATGTATTTTCTACATTTCATGTAATGGTATTATAGAGGATTCATTACAAAAATATAAGGTTCACTCTAATAAATACTATTAAATAATTGATAGTTGGTTGATATGTAAGGGTTGTTGATATTAAATAATGGATTTTAAAATTACAAATTTGATACACCATTTTCATGCCAGGACATATCAACCATTCCATAATAGAACAAATTAAATATTTAGATATTATATTTATAGGAAAAAACACAAAAAGACATAAACTATGGGAGTGAAACAAGAAACAATGTTTTTGGATATATAGTATATCATGAATATTATCATTTTTTCTATAAAGTTAAATCCACGATGATAGACACCATGATGGTTAGACTATGTTGAATGTAGTAGGTCCCTGAATGATAATTTTTTCATTTTATTCCAGATAAATCAATATTAATAAATGAATAATTTTATCACACTATAATTCCACAAGATGTTAAAGTAGGAACCACCTCATCATGCTACAATGTTAATTTACAAATTATGATTTATGAAATCCATTGAATTTGAAATAAATTTATAACATATATTTTTAATGTTTTTTATATGGTTTTTATAAAATATTCTATCTATTTGAATATCCATAATAAGTAATCATTCAGAAAAAATTCAATATATTGATTTGAATTAGGGAAAGTTGATAGATGATTGAAATTGAAATTTCTAATTTGAATTTTCAATTTCCCTATAATTATTTTATCCTATTTTATATAACAATAAAATAATAATTTTATGTATTTAAAGAGTTTATTAACGATTAATTACGATTTTACTAGATGTAAAAATTATTTAAAATCCTTTATTAAGTGTTGGTGTGTGACTGGATTGAACTCTATTAATCATCATAACTATAAGTGAAGAGAAATTATTTGAATCAATAAAGATCTGAAATTAAATATTATATAATAATGATGAAAAAATATTCCAATTTGGTTCTCTATCATCCATTATTTTTTTCAGCTCTACCAAATTTTCATCAATGTCATTTTATAAACCTCATGGAATTTATTTAGTGAATGATTGGATGTGCCTATTGAATTTAGATAAGAACTGAATGTGTCCTAAATATTTTAATCACAAATCAATGAAGTTTCATTATTTATCATATTAAAACATCATTGATATGTGATCCTTCAATGTATCTAAATTTTTTTGAACAAAATAAAATCTCAGTGTACATGCTTCATTATTTATCTCTATTTTGTTGTATTAGTTTGGGATCATGATGAAAGACTAATAGTGAATTTAAAAACATCAAAAAATATAAATTTGAACATGCATTTCGAATAATATTCATGTTTCCATTATTCACACTTCTCTTAGGGTGTATTGAGTGTTCATAGTTACAATGTTTTATTTTAGAGAAAAATTTTATTTCATGAAGAATATGTCAAATAATGTTATCACTGTAGAGAAACATGTGAACAAAAAGTGATTACTATTATTTAGTTATCAAAATAGTCAGGTGGTAAATAAGGTAAAATGATATCATTTATGATCTCTGATGTTTATGCATACATTTTAGTAGTTCATGGATTTCAGGAATGTGATTCTATAAAAATGCCAATGATAGAATCAAAGAATAATTTATTTAATTATGATGAACGTGATTTAAACAGAATATTTGAGGTATTTTCTAATTATATATGAATGTATGTGATGAGAATTACAACATCTATTTTTATTTGGGGTAATCATACTAGTATTTATTAATCTGTCAAAAAGTGAATGAGGGGGTCTTCTAGTTCGTTAAAATATATTGTATTATTTGAAGAAGAATTGAACAAAAATATTTAATAGTTTCATCAATCTAATTATTGTATTTAATATATATTTTAATGGAATTTTTCATTATATAATTTATGATTATATATTTTATAATATCATTTTATGATTAAAAACAATTTACAATCTAAAATTATTTAAATATGAAATTTTTTTCTTAGATTAATATCTATAGAATATTTATAAAGTAATATAATTTTACAAGATATATGAGTAAATGAAAAAATAATTTAAATTATTCCTCAAATTAAATATCATTCAATTATATAGATATACAAGTGGTTCACGTTACGTTAATGGAAAAAATTTAAGTGATAATTTCATATCTTTAGTATAAAGGATGGTTAAGAGAGGAAGTGGAAGATTTAATATTTTTCAATATTAATCCTGATTTAATTATCAAATGATTGGTCACATTAATGTTAGGTATCTATAAATCTGTTTTAGATAGTATGTTGAGTTGGAATCCAAAAATTAAAAAAGATAAATTATATCTCTCTAGATATGAGAATAATATATGTAATTCGCATGGAATTAAATGTCAAGGATAAGTTTTTGCAAGGAATGTGGAAATGAAATCTATGAAATCCCATTAGATGTTGTTGAATCAAGGCTTACAATTGAAAAAAGGATTATATGAGGGTTCATGTTGGGAAATAAAAAATAGTAGTAGAAGGAGAATATCTGCCATTGGGAGTTATTGATCAGAAGGTAAAATTGGAAGGGTTTCATTAAACAATTGATCTACAATGAATATTATATTGTAAAATTTTAGGACATATAAATAAATCATAAATATATGTTAATAAATTTAAGAAAAAAATTATCACCTATAAAAAGTTATTTAAGAGTAGGAAAAAAATCAACTGAACCCTAAATATGAAGTGAATATATGATTATGGATTGAAAAATGTTTAAGATAGATTATAACAACAGTATTAGAATTCATAAGAATAATATCAATATAAAAATTGAAGAGAAAGATATATATTTGATAAAAAAGATTGAATGTAAACTAAAAATAAATTCTTTAAGGAAGAAGATATAATTTTCAATTTTTTGGGATGAAGTATTAATGAAAACGACAGAAAGAGGAATAATAAAATTTGATAACTTTCCGATTTCTTAGTCACCCGAATATATAGTTAAAAGTTGTCTTAGATATCACACAAAACCAATCAGAAAGAAAAAGAAATAAATGTGATGTTATAAGGGGGAATGTTTAAAGGATAAATAAAAAAATATAATACATTCCATTAAAAATAAGTTAGAAAAAATTAAAGGGATAGATGGAGAGACAGAAACAAAAAGATATGTCTTCGAATTAAGATAAAATTATATGGGTACTTTTTCAATTAATTGTCTTTAAGTGGAAATGTTGAATATTTCATATGAGGTTATACAATAGGAAGTCAGTAAAAAATAATACAAAATTATCCTTCTTATCCAAATAGTAAAATATTATATAAATATTATATTAATTTCTCTATCATTGGTTATAAAAATATTCAATATTGGAAAATAGGTAGAAATTTTTCTATATAAGAAAGAGAAAATTGGATATATATGTTAATTCCAAAGACTTCTTTGGACTTTTAAGACTTTTTTTAGAAATATAAAATGTTTTTATAAACATTTACCAATTAAAAAATTTATTTTGAATATGAATTTTCACTTTATCATACTGACTATGTCTATCGTACTGACACGGTCAATCGTACTGTCTCTATTGATCATACTAAGTCTATATTTCATACCGATATTATCTATCATACTAACTCTATCCATCGTATCCACTCTATATATCATACTAACATTGGGAATTGTAATTAATTTGTTTATTTTACTAACTATGTTCTTCAAACTCACATTTTTCATCATACTAACTTGGCATCATATATGTATTTTTTACTATGCAATATTAATCGTACTCCTTTTATACTTTTATCACATGCATGATTTTCTTCATCTGTCAAAACACATGTTTTATATCAATCGTAATAATGTTATTATTTTCATATACCTATTATTTTAACCAAAATAATGTTGTGAAGTTAGTTATAAGCTAATAAATATTATGTTGTGTTTTCTATTTCAATATGACTGTTGCAATGATAGGAGTCCAAGTCCCACTTAGTTTTTTGGAAAAACTATAACCATAAGAAAAAATATTATGGTTGGAACCTGAGGCCAATAAATAATATGTTATTTTAAGTAGAGACAATTACTTGAAAAACTACATATATTTCCAAGTAATATAGGGAGATGGTGTGGATTATATATGATTCATGCGAAATACAAGAAATTATGAAACATGGAAGTCTCATTCTTATATTGTTATTTAAATAAGTGTTATATTATTTATTTTCTGATTGATCTTGTTTTAAAAATCTAGGGTTGTCGTGGATAGGTAGATGGTGAAACTGGTCTTCGTATCGATGGTTTTCATGTATTGGAAAGATAGAGGTATCGATTACCATTAAAACTGAGGGATTACGAGAATAACAAGATAGGCGTTCCAATCATCGTATAGAGGGATCACTAGTATTGTTAATATAGACCTATTATCCTTGGTGAATTTATACCCATATCTTGGGGTTAAAACATTTGTAATTCCATTTATTTATCTACTACTTATTGTAATAGAAAAGAATCCTTTTTTCATCTTTATATTTGTATTATTTTATATGTTAATTGTATTAGTTGTAGCTTATAATTTCTATTATTGATTCTATATGATACTTGTTAGAGTCATTTACACATTGTATTACTCTAATATTGGTATTTAACCTTAATACAATTGTTTTCATAACCTGTGGTATCATAACAATTCCATCGAACCGAGAGTTTGTTTGATTGTTTATTTTGTTTTATAATATGATTTGTGAATTGTTTTAGTTTATATTGTATTAAAATATGAACCTTTATTAAATGGTTTATTATAATTTTTAAACATAAAATTTATGCCCACTTGTTTTATTCCTTCTAATATCCATTTTGATCCAACAATTGGTATCAGAGGATGGTTTCCACTTCTTTGAACATTCTCAAGATATATTTATTTTACTCCAACCAGTATTTTTGGAATGTGAATTTTGTATTTTATGAGGGTAGGAATTATGAATGTTGGTTCAGTTGAAAATATTATACATACTAGAACACCTTTTTTTATGGTAATGATTATGAATCTTAAAGATATTGAATGAATAATTTTATCACTAACACTACTATAGACATATTTTTTATCCACACATGTGATTATAAGATCACCATGAATGAAATCAAGAATTTTACTCCTCATGAAAAACTTTTATATATGTTAAACAATATTTTATACAATAATATATTTTTTTCTATGACCAAGAACAATTGTAGTAAAATTTATTATTGTAAAACTGTAAATAGTATGTGAATGAAATATGATATTACACATTTTGGTTCTTCTAGTGTATTTGAAATAAGAGGTTCTATGATAAGAGTTGACTATCAAGCTTTTTAAATTCTTTATGGTGAACCAGTATTTAAGGTTCAATTGAGATTTATGACAATTTTTAACAACCTTCATGTTATGGAAGTGAAAAATTTAGAAGATGAAGACATATTTGAGAAGATTATAGACATTTTTCCAAATGATTGGGAAACGAAGAGGACATAAATTGACATGCCTATAATGAATACTAATATTATTCATGATGATATTTTTGGAATATTATTGAAATATGAAGTAAGGATTAAGAGATATTTAGATAAATTAAAAATGAAGAATGGTGGAGTAGCATTCACTACTATATTGAATCCTTCGAAATCTCAATCACCTATGAAAAGTAAGTCATTAAAGAGGAAGGTTGAAGTCTTATAAGATTTTATTGATATTGAGAATTAAATGAATGATCTTGGAAATATTTCTAGAATAATGTACAAAATTTTTGGAAAGAAGAATTTCTAATATATATATAAAAAAACATTCAAGGCTAATCGGGACAAGAAATATTTTGAAGTCACATGCTATGAATATCAAAGGGTATGACACATTCAACATGATTTTCCTATTCTAAATGAAATGATAAAAAATAAAAACCTTAAAAGAAGAATAATAAGAAATACAGGAAGCCCAATGGAAACAATGTCTTGAATGTAAATGACTCCGGGAGTTCCAGTAGAGTTTATTCTACAGATGACTCTTTTTATAATGATATCTCAAATCACACTAATTTTGGTCTCCATTCCAAAAAACCTTACAGTTTCGTAATAGCTAAGGTACATATAAATGAATCAATTACTAATATGTCTTTGGGGAAATATTACCATGATAAATATTCTTATCCTGATAAAGAAACATTCTAACCAGAGAATGGTAATTATCTATATTATTATAAAGATGTATCTATATTTTCTTAGAATTTAGAAAATGAAAATTTTTATGTTTATATAAAACATGATAAACAAAATACTACGATTTATATTTTTAAAATAAAAATATCAAATATCTATAAATATATAAATTCTAAAACTCCAGAAATTTAAAATCTCTCAAAAAGTCATGAAAAATGGAATTTTTAAAAGAAAAAACATATTATTGATTTTGAAAATATAATTTTAGAGCAAAAACATTTTATAATAAAAACTCAATTATTTAACTAATAAAAATGAGGATAATAATTTTTACAATAGACTAAAATCTAGAATATTTTATTTCAAGAATCATTTTTTTAATTTCACTACTGGAAATAATGATTTTGATAAAAATGTATTCTCAAATTCATTCTATAAGTAATAGTTCTAGAATTAGTTATATTCATTAAAAATTGGTTTTTAGTAATAAAATATAGTTCACCAATGTGACCCATTCATCATAATATGTCAATGTAGTGGAAATTAGGATAGAAATTGTTATCTTAATAAAACAAAATCTTTGGGTTTACTCAAATATCACTTTCAAATAAATTTTAGATTCCAAAAATATTCCTTTGTAATATTTAAGAATCTAAAAATGTTTGGATTCTAATAGTTAAATTGTCATTGTTTCTGAAAAAAATAAGAAAAAATAATAATACAATGAACAATGATTGTGGATGTTTCACAAACATGAATGGAAATAGAAACGTCTTTGAAACTTTTATCAAGATAAAACATGGAATGTTACCTTCAGAGAAAATTCTCAAGGAAATATTTTTGGTTTATGTAATAATGTTCTTCTCAGTAAAGTTTTTATTTCCAATGTTTTATTTGAGGACTGTCTTAATGACAACTTCGTTATCATAATTAAATAATGTGATGAAGGTTACCTTTTAAATTTTAGGAATGATAAATGTATAGTTTACAATTCCAAGGATGAATTCATTTTATCTACCCAAAGGCATGAGAATATTTTCAGTTTGAACATAGAATTCCTTTGGAGCCAAGAATTACCTTTTCTATGATGAATGGAAACCACTCTAGGTTATATATTAGAATACTAGGAAACAATAATATAAGTAACCCATATAAACTCTCTAATAAATGACTTTTCATAATATATATTAAATAATACGTTTGATTCGTCTAAAGTTTGTGATCCTTTTTAATATGGAAAACAACATAAGTCAAATATTAAATCACTCATTGATGTCCCAACTACCATTGCATTACAGTTTGTGAACATGAATCTTTTTGGTCCTTTACAAACTAGAAGTATTGGAGGAAAGTATAATGTATTTTTCATAGTTTATGACTATACTAGATTAACTTGGGAATATTTTATCTCTATAAAATTTGAATATTTTTTTTCTTTAAATATTTTATTCCTAAAGCTAAAAATGATAAAAAACTACCATTGATAACTATTATAACTGATCATGGTAGAGAATTTATAAATTATATTTTTGGAAAGTTTTTGTAGTAAGAAAGGTATTACTAACATATTCTTTACACTAAGAACACATCAAAAAATTGTGGTGGGGTGATAATAAATAGAATTAGTCAATAGATAACATGATTCATGTTTATTAAATACACAATTGAAAATAATTTTTGGAATGAAGATCTTTGTACTACTTGTTATACTATAAATTGAGTTTTAATTAGACCTTTTCTTAATAAAACCCCTTAGGAATTATGGACAGGCCAAAATCCTAAAGTTTCATACATCAAAGTATTATGTTGCAAAATATTTATTCTAAATACAGTAGATAACTTAGATAAGTTTTCAGTCAAACCTCATGATGGAATATTTTTAGGTTATTCCACTACGTATAATGCTTATATAATTTTCAATAAAAAAATGTGTTGTTGATGAAATAATACATTTTATGTTTGATTAAAGGGATCCTTTTGTTTTCCAACAACATGTTTTTATTTCATTGGAAGTGTTTTCCAAAACTGATTATCTACCTATGATAGTAGATTATTCAAGTAATGTAAATACTCAAGTGATTGTTTCTGAAAAATTTACACTTGAAGAATTTCTACCTTATACAGTTAAATAGGTTTTTAAAAATACAAATAAATTATTACCAAGAAATCATCCTAGTGATAACATCATTGGTGATGTAAATCAATCATTAACAACTAGAAAAACCTTAAGAAAATAAATATAACATCAATATTTTCTATCTCAATTTGAACCTAAAACTCGAAGTGAGTCCTTGGGTGATGAATATTGGATTAAGGAAATGTAAGATGAACTAAATTAATTCGAAAGTAATAAAGAATAGAACATGGGTGAAAACCCAATGGATACATCTGTTGTCAAGTAAAATTATTTTTAAGAAAAAAAATTGACGAAAATGGTATCATTGTAAGAAATAATCATAGAATTGATAGTAATGGAAAAAAATCAACAAGAAGGCATAGACTATGAATAAACCTATCCTCTGGTATAATGACTCAACTCTATTATAATTCGACTAGGTTTTGCAGAATTCTTTAATTTCAAACTCTTTCAAATGGATTTCAACTGTGATTTCCATAATGGATATGTAGATGAGGAAGTCTATGTAGACCAACCCCCTGGTTTTGAAGATTAAAAACATCTGGAATATGTTTACAAACATATAAAGGAACTTTATGGACATAATAAAGCCTCTAGATCTTGGTATGATTGGTTAACAACATTTTTGTTACCCAAAAATTAAATTAAGGGATTAGATAATCCAACTATTTTTATAAATAATGAAAATAAAAAACTTATTATCAATAAAACATATGTTTATGACATCATTTTCAGATCAACTAAAATGTCTTTAACAAATTCTTTTTTGAATCTAATTATGTCTGCTTTGGAAATGATTATGATGGGTGAATTACCATTTCTTCTTGGTTTTCAAATTTATTCAAAAACAAAATGTACTTATATATCCCAACCAAATAATATCAAATACTTACCCAAAAAGTATGTATATAACAATACTAAAAGTATTAGTACACCCATTGGAACACCAAACACTCTTGATCTTGATGAAGCTTGGAAACCAGTTAATCAAACAACATTTAGAGGTATCATTGGTTGTCTATTATTCTTTACTTATATTCATCCTAAACTAATGGTTTCTATATTTTTATGTTCTAGATATCATGAAAATACAAAACAAATCCCTTTTAAAATCTATTAATAAAAATTTCCGGAATCTAAATGGAACTTTTGGATTTAGGCATTTTATATTTTTTTTAAAATGATTATGAATTAAATAGTGTTTCATATGCTTAATTTGGTGGATGTATAATTGATAAAAAAAATTACATTTGAAACATTTCATTTCATAGAATATTTGTTAGTTTCTTGGTAATGCCAAAATCAAAAACTCATCTTCACTCTCCACTACTGAAGATGAATATGTTGTAGCTGGAAATTGTTGTGCTCAAGTGTTGTGGATGCAACACAAACACACAGACTATGGTATGAGTTTTACTAGAAATCAAATATTGTGTGATAACAAAAGTTCCATTATCTTATGTATAAAACCATCACATCACTCTCATTCAAAAAAATGATATTTGGCTTCATTTTCATAGGTATCACACAAAAAAAAGAGTTATTATTTTATAATTCATCGGAATGTAAGAAAAACATGAATATATTTTTAAAAAACCATTAATTTTTTATATATATTCATATATTAAAAAAAATCATGGAATGATTACATTAAAATAATCATTCACATCAACTTAATGTTTTTAAAAATCTCCTTACATTAAAACACTCCTCTTCGTATGAGGATAACATTAGCCTTTTTACCCATTGTTTTATATATTTTTTATTCTTGTTTCATATTATATTAATAATATTCTTTATTTATTGAATTATGTGTAATATTTTAACTTATTTATTTAGGATTATAGTTTTATTTGTTTTATTTAAATTATTTTATGTTTTATTTGTATTTTATGTCTTTTTTATTCAACATTATTAGTTTCTAGTTTCTTCTTATCATTATAAAACAAAGTCTAATGGCTTTAAAACCTATGGTAATGACTTTGTTTCCATCTGCATGAAAACCTATGGTAATGAATTTGTATTCCATCACCTCTAAAACCTATGATAATGAATCTTTTTCCATCGGATCGATAACCTATGGTAATGACTTTGGTTCCCATATTCATAACAAACTATGATAATTACATTTTTTTCTATTGGATAGAAAACCTTTGGTAATTACTTTTTTTAATTGGAATGACAACCTATGGTAGTGAATTTGTTTTCCATCCCCTCGACAACCTATGGTATTGACTTCGTTATCCATCGTCTTGACAACTTATGGTATTGAATTTGTTTTCCATCAGCTCGAAAACCTATGGTAATGAATTTGTTTTCCATCTACATGACAACCTATGGTATTGAATTTATTTTCCATCGGCTCGACAACCTATGTTAATGACTTTTTTTCCATCGGTCTGAAAACCGAATGTATTCACTTTCTTTATCATCAGTTTTATATTTATCATATTCCCCTATCATTATTTTAACAATCACATTTTTGTATTGTATTCTATTTTTACATTCATAATACCATGAAATAAACAGCTGACTTAAAGTCTCTGATAAGTACATTCTCTTTTACTTTTGTATCAAATTTCTTTTGTGTAATTTATTCACATGGGTTTTTTTTTAAAAAAAATACCAATAAAAATATGTTTCATTAATATCAGTTTGTTCTATACCGTTGGATTTCATACCTTCAAATCTCAATTGTACATGTCCACCAGTCACCAATATTTTCCTATAAATAGAGGACTCACCCCTCCTCAAATAAACAATTATTCTTCAGATTTCATATAGAAGCTATGCTCCTCTTTTTAAGACTCAGTATGATCATTTCTTTTTTACAATCTAATTTATGTCTTAGTCTTCTGCCAACACTCCTGCTGCCATTTCTTTAAAGATGTTATTAGAATATGATTTCATCAGAGAGAGGTAAGTTTCATGATATTTATTTAATATTTATAAATATTTGATAAAAATGATTATTTTGTTCCAAGGCTTCGAACATCTTTGTGTCATGAAACCCATATATCAGTATCTAGTTCTTGTTGAATTGGTTTGAAATTTATACAATATGATGGAATTTTATAAGGACATGATGATTAATTTTGCTGTGTACGATAAAAATTTTGGAATGTTAGTGAAAAGATTAGCACATTTTATCAATTTTTCAAATAAAGGTGACTCCTCATGTCCTTCCCATATGTTACCAGTGGATGTCGATATATTTTATAAGGTAAAATATAAAAAAAAACTATTTCTTATCAATGTTGAGAAAAAAAAGTATTCCATCTCTCTACAGATAACCAATTTGTTGTACTATTTATGCAAGGGTTTATTATTCCATAGAAGGGGAATAGAGAAACTCTTATAGTTTCTGATAATTTATGTTAGAATATCTTGTGAATACAAGAAAGGTAAATCACATGGGTTAAATTTTCTAAACTACCATGAATGTATTGTCTAGAGAAATTAAGTATCATCTAATCATGTATCCAACCATTTCAAAAATGATTATACATAAAATTTTAAAGTCTTTTCAATATTCCAGTGATAGAAGAGTTGAAAGAGTTTAGGGGTTCATGGACAATAAAGAATAAAATAAAGAAATTGAATGTCAGTTTTCATGAAAAATAAAAAAAACATTGTCAAAGATGTTGAATAATCGATAGAAAATAAATTGGAACCACTTATAATAAAATCAACTCCTGCAGTTTTAGTTTCTCCAAAGTCAGATCCTCAATTCAGTGAAAAGGATATAAAGAAACCCATTTATAGTAATAAATTTGATGTTAAGTGAAGAAAAGAAATGGAATAACGGAAAGAATGTGATACCTAGTTGGGTCTTGATACATCTGAATCTCTAGCCAAGATGATGATAATAAAAGATACTCAACAAGATGAGAAAATGAAAAAAAATCTTTTGAATAGAAAAACATATTTTTTGATGTTAAAAAATTCACGAAGCGGTTCATATAGAATGTTATCAACTGATAGACGAAATTCACAAGAACCAATTGTTCAGTCACTTCCATAAAAAAGAATAAGGAAATGAAATAGTACAAGAAGTTATTCTATCAGCTTAAAAATAGGAAGCTGAAAAGAGGAAGATGATTTTCATTTGTAATACCTTTAGAGTTATATTAAATGTAGAGAAAAATATTCTCTTCAGGAATAAAGTGATGGAATTTAATAACTGAATCATCATGTCTTTCAAGAACAATTTCAATCTTGAATAACTATATCAGAAATACTTCTTTATCTAGTTAGGAAAGTAGCACAAAGTTCTCATGATGAGAAAGAAATTATTATTAGTGACAAAGTTGAATAATAAATTATTTAAATAGAAAAAGTGAAATGGAAACAGAAACAGCCTAATAAAGAACCATATCGACCCAATGAAAATGAATAGTATAATGATGTTACAGATTCAGAGCTCGCAATTTTTTTTAATGAAAATTGATTACATCATTCATGTTTTGAAGAGGATTGAAAGTATTATTCTTTATTTTTGCATAATTTAATGAGAGATATATTTCACTATAGAGAATCAAATGATGAAATTTGGTTTAGTAAAAGAACTTAAAAAGATAGTAATGACAATAGAGACTGATCTCAAAGTTTTGAGTGATAGTTCTTTTCCTCCTAAGAAGGCATGCAACAATATGGTCAAATGGTCATACAAAACAGTAATCATATTAAATGAACATGGGGAATCAATTGAAGACTTAAGGAGGATTTAAAATGAAATTTCTATTACATTAAATAATCATTATAATAAAAATATGGATATGTTGAATAAGATTCCAAAAACACATGGTGTTGATGCTCTTTCAGTGAAAGAGTCGCAAGAAAGGTTCGCTACTTTCAGGAAATAATTTTCAAATGATTCATCATTCAATGATTAAATATTTCTGTTAATGAAACAAAAAAAATTGGCCGATGAAAATAATAATATGAAAGAAATAATTTATACACTTGAAGAAGTGGTCAAAATTCAAGAAGAGGCCATCAAAACCCAGGATCAACTTTTTGAAGACAATTAATAGCTTCTCAATAATCAGTGTGTTTCTATCTCGGAAGACAGGAATGATATTAATAAGATTAATGCTGTTATCCAAGAGTTTATCAAGAAAGAAAATGAAATAGATAACAAAATAATGTCTTTTTGTAGCTTTCTTTCTTGATTTTCATTTGAAATTAAATGATCATTTGACAACACAATGAGGTTTATGTTTGTATTTACATTGATATGATTTTCTTATTGTCTCTAACCTTTTCATGAAACTTAATACATCCCCATTATTTTTGTAAATCGCAAAGTGGGGAATATTTTATAATAGAGGAATTTTTACACAGGGGGAGGATAATTAATATTTTACTAAAAAGTAATACAATAATGAAAATAATATTTTAAATCAAGGAAACTGTATATGAATACAATCATTATGATTGTATATACCTAGGGTGTTAGTTTTATTCATTTTTTTATCCAGAAGATTTTTCATTTCTCAGGGGTAGATAAGTATTTCATTCAAGATATAATTTGTGTTTTGTGCTTTCAAAAAATAGAGAGATTATTAATTCAAAATTAAATATTTTGACATTTAGGTATGTTGTTTTGGTAATCACAAATATCTTTATATTCATTTCTCAAATAAAATACTTATTTTGAAAACGATTGTTTTGCTTATCGTATTGACTCTGTCTATCATACTGACTCTATTTATCGTACATAATCTTTCTATCATACCGATTCTCTCTATTATACTGACTCTGGCAATCATAACCACTCTGTCTATTGAACTAACTCTGGCCAACATAATTATTATTTTTTAGTATACTAACTAGGTTCATCATACTCTCATTTTTCATCGTACACACTTTTCATCATATTAATATTTTTTCACTAAGTAATATTAATCATACTCATGTTAAAATACCATCCCATTCATGTTCTTCTTAATATATCAATACACATGCACTATATTAATGGTAATCAAGTTATAATTTTCATCTACCTATTAATTTAACCTCAACTATGTTATGAAGTTAGTTATAAACTACTCAAAATGATGTTGTGTTTTCTGTTTCAATATGACCACTACAATTCCAGGTGTCCATGTCCCTCCGAGTTCTCAAATGAATATCTGACCGATATTGAAAATATGACTTCTAGAACCTAAGGCATATAAAGAGGAGCTTATTTTAAGTAGAGACAATGAATTTAACAACATCAACTATTTCCATGATCTAGAGAGAGAATGTGTGACTTCATCTCTGATTTGTGTGAAATTATTGAAATTAAAAACATGAATGGATTGTTCTTAGTTATTTTATTTTAATAAGTTCTTTTATTTTCATTGTGTGTCTTATCAGGTGATAAAAATCGAGGGTTATCACTGATAGGAAGACGTGGCAAACGATCTTTGTATTCTGGGATTTCAAGTATTTTAAAAATAAATGTTCCATTTTCTTCTAAAATCGAGTGTTTTTGGGATATCAAGACGGGCATTCTAATCATTATATCGAAGAAGTACCAGTATTCATAACACAAACCTATTATCCAATGTTAAAGGATACCCTTATCTTTGGGATAAAATATTTGTAATACCTTTTAGTTTTCTAATGATTATTGTAATAGAATGATAATTCTTCTATTTCTTCTTGATATTTGTATTCATTTATATTTTAATAGTTTTAGTTACAACTTATACTTTCTATTATTGATTCTATAACCCGCATGGTAGAATATTTTACACATGGTATCACTATGATGTTTTTATTCAAACTGAATACAGTTGTTTTTAAAACTATTTGTATCATAACAATTCCATGGGATAGAGATTCAGTTTCATTATATGTTTTATTTTATAAGTAAAATTTTTAATTTTTTTAATTGTTATTTAAATAAACAATGAACCTTTCTAAATAGTTTTAATAGAATTTTTAAACATACAATTCACCCCTCTGGGTTTTTTTCAAAATCGTTTCCATATCGATCCAATAATATACTAATCCTATTTAATTAATTTTTTACATATACATTCTACTAATAAGATTAATAAAAGTATGCCATGATTACTTGGGTTAGAAAAATAAAATGAGGAAAACATGTATTAACTAATTGATGAGTTCCATAGAAATAGAATAATATTAAGCTGTTGAATAATGAAATTTATCCTAGTACAACCTTAAAACATATGAAATGTAGTAGTATGTGATTTATTGATTGTGGGTATTTATCCCAAATTACAGGTAATATAATAAATTACATGAAAATGAATGGAATAGTTTACATAAGTTTTTTTTTGGAAATGGCAGATCTCAAATTATGAATGTGATTTGTATATATTTTTGAGTCAAACTAATTTTATTATTATTTAAATTCACTAAGTTGATGTCCTTGAAAATAATTTTTTATATTATGAATATGTAATTTGATTTTGGATTGGTAGTCAACCAAAAAAGATTATATGTGAGTAGGTTGGAAAGGAAATGTATTATTAAATGATGGATAATGATTTTTTATATAATATTATACTGGGATAAAAAATTGAAAATAAGATAGCTAAAATATGAAAATTTGTATATAATCAATCCACAAGGAGAACTACACTAAAAAATAACACATTTTATATGATATAGAATATTTTTAATGCATTACTACTTTTGAAAATAAATATATTTATAACATTGACTGAAAAAATAATTTAATGAAATGAGAGATGTTTATATTATGTAGAGTACTCATAGGTTTGTTACAAATCTGATCATGGGAATAGTTATTTGACCATTCATATAGTGACCTAGCTATTAGAATATTATTATTACTATTATGAATAGTAACCAAACTGTTATTATAGTATATTCACCATTAAATTATCAAAAGATCCTTTTTTATATTATAAAATTAGAATAGGATATATTTATATCCTGGATAAAGTAATAAATTTTTTTTGGATAATAAATTAGGAGTATTTATTTCTTTAAAACAAAATAGTTTTAATTGGGCAGTTTTAATAAATAAATTTATTTAAAGTTAATATTATTTCTATAAAATTTATTGAAAAATTAGTATTTTGTTCTATTGTAATGATAATAAAATTTAATGAGAGTATATTTAATTTTTAAAAGGTACAGAAAATCAAAGAAAAAAAATTAAAGTTGATATTTTTCAAATAAAGGGGGTGAATATTTAAAAATATAAATTATTATGTATAGAAAACTATTTTCATAAAATTTATTTCATTTTTAAAATTTACGGGTTAAAAAAATGGTTGGTTTTTTGTTATTTTTTTATATAGTTGATTTTTAGGTGGATAATGAAATACACTAAAATATGGTATTGAACATTATATGCTAAATACAATATTCTAGACACATGGTTGATGTAACAACACATAAATTTAGACTCAAAATCACCAGTTTTGGTATATAGTCATAATAATAATTACAATATGTGGTCTTGTGCCCAAATTATAAAATGAATAATATAATATCAAAAACACCCCTCTCCTCCCCTTATAAACACCACCTTTTACAACTCATTATCCTCACACCTTATAAGCATAAATTGTTAACATATTTATTAACAAAACTATTTCATTTACTATCCGCGTGTCCTAGTGTCATTGATATCATAAAAATTCCAATCTAGAACATCTTAGGTTGAAGCCCAGTATGATACTTCCAAAGAAGAAGGTAATACCCTTAATCGAGTATTTATTTTTCTCTTCCTCCACATCCTTTAAAAAATATATCAATTTTAAAATTATAACAACATTATCATATATATTCTGAACTATTAATCTATTAATTGAATAAATATATATCCATAATATTAATTAAAAAAATGTAGTTCATGATGGTCATTAAAACCTTCCAAATAAACTCACCATAAAAAATTATAATTTCTCTAAAATATTTACTCATTTTTCATAACTCATATGGATACATAGGGCCCATTGAATTTATATATGTTCTTTATTTAAATTTTATTTCACTAATTTGGGTTTTAGTCTCATTTTAATTGAACTTAATTATTTTTCCTCAAGTTATCTGGTCTTGAAATAATGAACTAACACCCTTGATATATTAGAATTAAACATTTTATGTCATTAAAATTATTTGAAATTGGCATAACAAAAGTATGTCAAATAAAATAAAGATTGTAAGTTATCTATGTAAATTAATTACTAAATCGAAAATGATTATATAGGACATTGAGTTTAAGGGTAGAATGGTTCTTGAACATATGGTAAGATATCTCCCTGAACAACATCTTTTCATTAGGTTATCAAATTTATCTCTCAAAATAACTAAATATCAATCCTATATGTTATAAAATTATTCTGAATTATTTATATTTTTATCTCAAAAGTATAAAATGATTATTATACCTTAAATTGATAAGATAATTAAATTGTTATATTAATTTATCAAATTAATTATGTGTATGCCTTAAAATTGATTTCATTTTCTGGCACACATTATCATCAACATGTTCTGATGGGTGCACCCAAAAAACTCTCCCATGCATTGGGTAATTTGTGTTTCATGGGATGGTATATATTGGATTTTAAACTGTACATAATCCATGATATGAATTTTTCCACCAAGAGAAGATTTATTGACAATTATCTTTGACATATTCTTATTTAATTTTTGATGTCGACTCCACTTTCTAATGATTCCATGATTTTCTTATACCGTATTGTCATTTTATCATCCCATGTTATTATTCATGAGAATTATTTTTTATGGTATCATTTAATGTCGCTTGACTAAAATTCATTTCTTTAGTATCATATTTATTCCCACACCATGATCATCATCTCAACACATTATTTATGTATTTCCACAGTTTATCCTATATTGTTTTAGAAGATCATTGTGGTAAAGGGGCTCATTTTTTAGCATAAAATAAAGATGATTTGTTTTTAAATTTAATGTGTGTTATTACATACCAATTATTCTACTGAAACATGTTATCAGGAACTTTGGGTTTTGTTTATTTTAATATTTTTTTTAAAATCATGTCATAATATGAGTACTACTAAGAAATAGTGTTTGTCTAGTGCTAGTTCATTAACAACACTAAGTAAAAGTTATGTTAAATACCCAATTTTTAGGTGATAAATAAGTTATGTTAAAGGGGGTGTTTAAAAATTGTGAAAACTGATTGTTAATGGTGTCCCTTTATCTACACTTTTTATGTTAGTTGATAGGGGTGATCAGCGATTTTTAGAAGTGATGGTAATGACCCACTTTTATCAGTGCTTTTTATAAGAGATGATTAAATTATACATCAAAAAAATCTTGATAAAAATACATTACAATATAAATATATTTATAAAAATATAAATATAATATATTTTTTTAATATGTTTTAGATTATGTAAATAGGAATTTATATTAATATATAAGATATTTGCGAAAATTTCATATAAATTATTATAAAATATTTTTAATAGATAATTTTCTCATTATTACAGAGTAGTAGTCATTTAATATCAATTTAAAGAAAACAAAAATTAAAAAATTAAAAAACAATATCTAATATAAGTTGAAAGAATAACTCAGAATTGGAATGGAAAAACCTTTTGATTAGGGTGTCTGTTAGGGCTCAACCACATATCAAATAGAAGTCAGCAAAGAGATCTACACCCCAATGAATTTGGGTAAACCCGCCCTCAAATTTTTTGAGGCAAAGAAGACCCATAAGTAATCCAAAATAGATTTCTTAGTTTGGTTACACTAATTGTTTTTTACATTTAATAGATTTCAATCTATATTTTAGAGGATATTTTTCCCATTTTTAATGGAGACTGAATTTATATTCAGGTCATAAATTCATATTCATATCATAGATTAATAATTTTATAACTTATTATAAAAAAATTTAATTTATAAATAAATCTATTTATGCTTTTGTAAATTTAATTATAATAAATCACTAATATAAATACATATTACATTATATTTATGTAAATATGTATATTTTGATATTTTTAAATAAATAAATATTCAAAAAATGTATTCAAAAAAATATCTAATAATTTTTTATTATAAACAGATATAAATATTTTTTTTAATTATTAAATACATATATATTTATATTATATTCAATTATATCTAAATGAATATAATATATAATATATTTTAGTAAATATAAGTATATATATAACACACCAACATATATAGTATATAATGTTTTTAAAAATAATCATATAAATATATGAAAATATATATATGAAAATATATTTACAAATAAACAAATATATCATTTTTAAAATAAGAAACAACATGTTGTAGTGGAAAAATCATTCCACCTCTTAAGGACAAGTGCAGTGCTTGAATCCTGGTGGGTGCGCATGGGGCTAGAAATTCGTAAAGCACTAATAAAGGGGGAGGGGTGAAAAGAACTAATAATGGGGGTGTTGTTAAAGGGGTCATGGAGAACTAATAAATGGTTCATATGCTTATGGATGTAAGAATTTTTTTTAACCCTATAAAAGTGATAAACAATTGATGTTAAATTTCCCTGTTAATAGCGTTAATAAATTTCATGTTGAAAGGGGCCTTTAACAATTCTAAAAATGTGTTGTTAAAGGACCCCTCTAAGACCCCATTTTTTCAATTTTAATGTAGGCCT
The DNA here is from genome assembly GCA_963277665.1 of Viscum album. NCBI lineage: Eukaryota > Viridiplantae > Streptophyta > Magnoliopsida > Santalales > Viscaceae > Viscum > Viscum album. Next base: position 1,644,887,730 of record OY728155.1, on the reverse strand, counting down.
TTAAAAATTATTTATTAGTACTGATAAGTGTTTTGGGATTTTAGTTGTTCTTAAGGTATCAACACATTTTTTGAACTGATAAATGTATATTCTAGTGATGTTAAAGGCCTTTTTTGTTGTAGTAGTAAAAGAATCGGGTAACTATTTTTGGGTTAGAGGACAGTGTATCTATTTTTGGAGAATATGAATACAATACATTAGTGAAAATCCTAAGTATGATCCTATGTGTATAAAAATAACTATAATTTTTTTTGATGTTCAGGGTATGTGGTTTCAATGAAAATACAACACTTCTTAGATAGTACACATGGATCTAGAATAGGTACTTTGAAACTAGGGTTAATAAGACGAAAATGGTTCGTTGGTTATTAAATCAATTGTCACCAAGTAAAAATGAGGAATCCATGCTACACACATGTTTTGTCCCTCCTGTATTGTATTTGTTTGAAAATCAATAATGTCTTTATGAACAATTATGAAGTAGTTGAATAGATTGTTAGGTTAGATAACATTATAGATAAATTCCATTGATAATGTATCTTCAAACCTTGATATTGATATGATTGGATATAATATTACTTAATATTTTATTAATTATAAAATAATAATTTCCAATTTGTATTTCTTTAGATAATGTGTTATCATCTTATTTTCTAACATTTTATTTAGAGTAATGTAGGAGAAACCATGAAAAAAATAAACTTGATAAGAAATGTGATTATTTCCTTATTAAGATGACTTACCCCATAAGAGGGAGGCAAGTATCATCATAGAATTGAGGAATTAGAAGAATCATGTTATAAAAAATAACATGAATAATGTTTAAATCCTTCTTAATACTGAGAAAAAATTGTGGTTGTGTTTTATATATGAAAATGTCCACCATTATATTGTGGATATAAGGATAAATTCATTGTATAACAATGTATTATCTACATTGAAAACATATTTTCTACCCTAAAACAATCAGTTTAAGTGAAATTCTTGATTTATATCCATCTTCATGAAGTGGAGGCTAATATGTGGTGTCACTGGTCAAGAACATGATGTCCAAAGAGGAAATTGAATCCACTGAACATGAAAGATTCATAAAAAAATATATTTGAGTAAATATATTCTTATAACCCTCTATCTTAAAATTTGAAGAGATTTCATTAGGATGGTGAAAAAGGTTAATGAGCCTATCACGTCTGAGGAGGAAAACATCACCCAAATTGCACAATATACCTCCATCACTTCCACCAACACCGAATGTAATGTGTACTATTTATTTAATGTTTTAAAATTGGTTCTATGAAAATATCTTGTGATTTTAGAGGTTGAAAACATCGGAGATATTGTCCATTCTTCCAGTAATGTACATATGGATATTGGAGAATCAATCTCGTATTGTGTGGATGGAGATAAAGAGGTTGAAATTTTGTTAAATACAGGATTCCCAATGGTTAAATATCAGGTTATAAATGAAACCATATATCCCTCATAGAAAAATCAGTGATGAAACATCCATGATAATATTAAAAGAGAACTAATCGATTAATTAAGTATGGAAATTATGAGAATCATTCTATTAAATTATAAATGTAAATTAAGAAGCTGAATACTTTTATAGTGGAAAATAAAACTTATATAAAAATTTATCCTATGGAATAGTGTTTTGAATATTAGGAATGAATACACAATGAAAACCAATTATTGAAGACAAAGGATGTTAGAGACAATAAACAAAAACAACCTATCGGACCTAAAGAGATAGAATTGACATATGTTATTGCTACAAAAAAGGTGGATCCCAAAAATAATGTGCTGATATGTACACAAGATAATTATTCAATAATAGAAAAAATATTTTCTTATTATATTTTTTCAAATTAATTCATATTTTTAATGTTTTGTATAACTATTCTAAAACCACCACATATTTATGGGGAGGAGATTTCTGTGAGAATTGTAAAATGAGAAATTATTACATCCCAAGTATATAACTCATCTATAGTATGTTTTTTTTGAATATCCTCCTAAAAATACTATCTTTCTTCTATTAGTGGAGTTTGAATCTAAATTTGGCATGGGTTTATTATCTATATGTCTATACAACATCAACTACCAAGAGAAGGAGGCTGCTCTTCACATCCCAAGACAATAAATAATTTGATACTTGCATAAAGAGGATAATGAGTATATTTTGGAATACCCTTCTAATTTATGAATATTATTCAAAATGGAAAATCCATGTATATCCATAGAGATTAAGAATAAGGATAGAATAAATTTTGAAGACAACAATTTTAAGGGATTGTACTAATGTATTCCCTGAAAAGATTCATAGTATTCCTTCAGAATGAGAGGATGATCACTCAATAAAAATTTTACATTGATATATAATCATATGAAATTATTGATATAGAGTGACTAATGTTGAGTTTTAAGGTTAGAATATGCATTTAGAAAAGTTTTTGAAAAATGGTTTTATATTCTTGAGTGCTTCACCATGGGGTTTATTGTTCCCCTTTATCCTGAATAAGGATGGATAAATATGCATTAGAATTTACTATCACGTGTTCAAAAAAATTATGATAAAAATCAAGGACCCACTTCTAAAAATAGATGAAATGTTATATCAACTATTTGGGGATATGTATTTCTATAAGGTGGACCTTTAGTAATGATATTACATTTTAATGGAGAATGTTGATGATATTGCAAATTTTTTCTTCTGAATAAGGCATGGTCACAATGAGATTAGATTGATAAAATTTAGACTCAATAAGACACCAAAAATAATTATGGACACTATGAAAAGAATATATATATATTACCTTGAAAAAATTATGGTAGTAACTATAGATGATATTTTAATATACCCCAAATGTATGGAGAAACTTGGGGAGAATTTTAATATTGTGCTAAAGACTTTGCAAAAGGAGAATCTATATTCAATATATAATAAATGTGAGTTATCAATGGAGGAAGTTTCATTTAGTGAGAATGTTACCACTAATAAAAAGATATATGTGGACCCTTATCTGATGTAGAAAATTAAGTAGTGGAAAATACCAATATCTATAATCATGATCATTAATTTCCTTAGACAAGACAGGTATTACAGTCTTTTTTTTTTGAAATTTATAATGTTATTCAAACCTTCTAACAAACATTACATGGAAGGGAGTAATGTTTGTATTGATCTATGAATGTGATGTGATATTAAATAATTTTAAATATTATTATCATGACACTAGTTATCATGATTTCCTCAATTATAGAAATTTTTTGTGATATTCAATGATTATATAGAGAATCTATTAGGTTCTGTACTTTTGGAAAATGATAAATTAAAAATATTCACCTCAAGGATGTTCAAATTTAAAAAGTATTACTATCCAAGGCATGCTATATAGTTTATTGTAATGATATTCACATTTAAAAAAATGGTATTGTTATCTCTTTGAGGAGGCACTTCATATATATATATATATATCATAAGAGCCTCTAGTGTATATTTAATAATAAGGATACTAATATGAACAGGTGATTATTTATAGAGATGATCAACAAATATGATTTTCATGGAAAATATCATTATGGGAATGTAAATAAAGTAGAGGAAATATTATGTATAAAGGATCCTACAAGCATGTCAATGCTGATAATTGAGAAGGATCCAATATTATTTTACTTTAAAATGACAGACATGGGGATCATAAATTAATTAATATCATCATTTCTAGCTCAAATTATTGCCCAAACATCCCTTGTACATAATACAAATGATGATCAAATAAATTATGTGGAAATTTAGAAGAAGATGGATGATAAAAGAAACGATATATCATCATAGTTTGAAATTGATGAAGAATGATTCATAATATTTTGTAGAAAACTCAATATACCATCAAATATGATGTGCAAGGATATTTATAATGATGCAAATAGATATAACTTTTCCAACCACCATAGGAGTTTAAAGATGTATCAATATTTCTAATACAAGTATTGGTGGGACATTGTGATGAAAGTGATCGACGAATATAAATCCAAATTCCTTGTATGTTAGGAGGAGAAGGATGAAAGGAAGAATTCTCTAGGGATGCATCAACCATTACCCTTCACTTTATGAAAACGTGAAAACTTAAACGTGGAATATTTTTCCAGTAATTCGATGAAATTAAATGGAACCAACAATATATTTGTAATGGTGCATCGTCTTACAATGAAAACTAATTTCAATAAAAATTTGGGAGCACTTCTGACTAAATCAAATTTCATAAAAAAAAATTAGAGAAGTTGTGAGACTATATGAAAGACCATTATCGATTGAATTCCATTTAGATCCATGATTTAAATCTAAATATTATTCATCATGATAAAAACATTAGGTTGAACTTCATTATGTCTTATCACTCAAAACTACTAGCAATTAAGAGAATACTATCTAGACACTAGAAGAAATGTTTAAATAATTCTTGTTGGACTTCAAATGAGGATGGAATCATCATATTAATATATATGAGATCTAATATTATAATATATGTGAATAAATAATATGAATTTCTTCGTATGATTATATTTATAGAATGGAATATAGAACACATATGTACTAGGATGAATTTGGTGAATGCCATGTTCTCGGTCATAAAATAGATTGGTAAATTTTATAAAGGGAAAAATTAATTCATTCACATGTTAGGGTTACTAATGTAACACCCCAGGTAAATAAAGAATATGACATTTCATATTTATCCATATTTGTGAATAAAATATTTAAATGACTTTAAAGGGGACGCTATGCTTGATGGCGTACCCAACACGCAACAACGAGTTTCTTGGGAATCTTACGTTGCAATAAATTAATATTATTTTAAATCGTAGTTAACATGTAGCCGTTGTAATGGCGGGAATGGATAGAAATAACTAAAATATTATTATATATGTTTTTAAATGTTTTTACATTTATCCAATAAAAGCTAAAGGCTTAAAATACGGAAAGAATTAAATTTTAGGTGTATATGCCCTAGTTTTCACTAAAGGTTCACTTATCGCCTTTTAATAGAGAACTGTCATTAAATATAGTTTTGATCACTCTTATACATTCTTTTGGACCAAATAAAACTCTTATTAGGAATCAGGACATCAAATTTTACTTTGTGTAATTTTTTGGTATTTTTCCGATAACGTTCTTTTTTTAATGAATAGTGTAGAATGTTGTGTTTTAATTCAAAACCACTTTTTAATATAATTTATTTATATGATTAGATAATATTTTGAATTGGTTTTAGAGTGAAATTAGAAAATATTTTTACCATTAAATCCAATAGTGGTCGTTAGAATTAATTTCACTTTGAAATCAGACTTAAACTAGTGTCAATCTTTTGATACTTATTGTTTTATAAAAACACGTTATTTGCTCTGACAGCGGGAATTAATTATTAAATTAATTAATGTGATTAATATGTTTTGAATTTTGTAAAACGGACTTCATTTTTGAATTCGTAATATCAAATATAGCTTAGGGTGAATTTTTGGTAATTTTCTGAAAAACATTAATTTTTGATGAATAGTGAAACCACTAAGTGGTACTTATAAAGACTGATTTTCCGTTTAAATGAAATTTTGACATCATTGTGTTCGGAATTTCAAAAATCCTACATAAATGGTTGTCATTAAGAAGTAAAATGTGGTTCAATGAGATTATAATAATTTTTTGGTGAATAGTAACTTATTAAGTTCTTAATCGCGATTAGAGGTAATTAGTGTAATTTAAGGTAAAAATGATATTATAAGAATGTGAAAACACCATGACACCTGTCCTACACCTATTGGGTGAGTCATGGCCGACCAAGAAAAGCCATGGGACAACTTGGGGACCCCATGGAGATACTTTGGTTGGGAAATGACATAAATAACTCTTTATTTAATGTTAAAATTAAATTGACACAAACATGAGTTGTTTTACTAAAACAATTTTTAAGTAGGGTTAAACAGGTCCACATTTTGATTATAAATAGTCATTGGAAAGTTAAAAAGATTTCCTACATCATAGTATTTTTTTTTATAATTTTTAGACATTATATAAATTAAATTATTTATGACATAATAATGATGCAGCGATGACATCACTATTTGACGATTTAAATAAAATGGAAAGATAATGTAAAATATATGGACTAAACATGTCCAAAACTTATTGGATTGGTTGATTTAGAACCCTTATCTCCTTATCCACGAATTATTTCAATTTGGGACCTTTTAAAACCGAAACACATTTTCAAATAAAGTAATATTTCTTTACTTTCCAAAAGTGCCCCTCCCCTTCTCTTATAAAAGGCCCCCACCTCTACCTCATTTCACACACTCCTCAAGCCTTTGGCTCGTCCAACCCCTGCCCATTTACTCTATTTACATCCCTCTCCTAATCCTAGAGGATTCCCTTTGGGCAGAATCCTTTCTAAGTAAGATTTTAGGCTCAAATCAAAAGAAGTTACACTTTTAAAGGTAATTCATTCTCTCATGATCATTTGTTTTATTTTTCTTCTCCAACCCCCTAAACTCTTTTTATTTATTTCTTTTGTAACAACAACAGTATCTTCAATATAATAGGATGTTTTTATAAGATTTATTCGAGCTAAACTCTCACACAACTACATCAAATGGTTAAAGAACATACGGTTTCCGTGGATGGCGAAATTGTGCATCCCGAAACGATGATTGTTCAATACTCATTTAACACCTTAAAAGGTGGCCATTATGGTGTCACTATTTTTATATATGATATATAATATGTTTATGTTTTACTTATTCTTCTTTATTTTCCATTTGTGTCTTACCTTTATGGCTTCCATTATGGGTATACGTGATATCTTCATTTTAGGAAGTGCGGACTACCGCCCCCTCAAAGTGATGTGATTCGCTAATGCCATATGTGGGACGTATAAAGGATGGATTTAATGTTATTATATATGATGTTATACTGGAATTATTATTTAACTCTATATCATTATTATTTCTTTCCATTAAAGTATGAGATAGAAATGAAAGTAGCGTTCATGCGTACGTACGGCTTACCGTCTCCATGAACGGTGCATTTCATTTCTTATCCCCAAATGTAATGTACCATTATAAGTACATATATATAATGGATATATATGATGTATGATACATATAAATGATTAATATAATTCTGGAATTAAACTGTACATACCTCTCATATAGTTTTAATTCCATTAATACGACATAGAAATGAAAATAGCGTTCATGCGTACGTACGGCTTACCGTCTCCATGAACGGTGCATTTCATTTCTTTCCTCTAAATGATTATGTGATTTTATAAATACATGTATATTCTGGATATATATGATATATATTATATCCAAATCAGGAATTTCATTTTTGGATATGAAGAACCTTTGACCACACGAACAACATGTAATTGTAAGAAGTCCACTTTCGACATAAGAACCAAATATCGACAAAACAAACATGATAAACATAAATGATTAAATAATGTTTATAACATGGTAATAAGTGATATAAAAGGAATAATGAACTTTAAAAAGTTTCTTAAGGAAGTATAATGTAACTCAAGTTTATTATTCAGGAGATTAAAGAACGATCGAGTCAAGTCAGACCCGAGGTAAGGGATCCTACTCCTCTCTTTCTTTTTAAGTACACTCTTTTATGTCATTCCTTTTAAATCCCATATTTATTGTTATTGGGATATTCTTTTATATTAATCTTACTATAATTTTTATGTTCATGTGATGAGAGAACCTATTCTCTCTCATCAATCCATTTTGGATGTTTTGAGTGGCGCCGATAGGCTGCCGAATTTTCGTAAGAGATCTAACCTCTCTCTTTCTTTTAAAGTACTCTCCTTTATGTCACTTCTTTTAAGATCCTATTTGTTATGTTGGGGGATGTTCTTTTATATTCATAATTCTATAAACAGTATGTTGATGTGATGAGAGACCCTATTTCCTCTCATCAATCCATTTTGGAAGTTTTAAGTGGCGCTGTTAGGCTGCCGAGTTTTCGTAAGATATTTTTCATCTCACTTTTATTCCTGTGAGATTTATTCTACATTTGCCACAATTTCCATTGAGTGGTTTATGTACTTCCCACCATTACACTCCTTTTGTAATATAATTCCATTTATGGGTATTTACATATTCATTGTATGACACTTCTTCAATGGGGTGTACTTTTCGAAAGTTACCCAAGTCGGTAAGGGAACCTTTCACCCTCCTCTTTTTAAAAGACTTATTTTGTTGGGTCTTTTAATTTACATATTGTTATATTGGTATATGTTCTCATATATCCTTATTTATGTAAATTTTATGTCCAAGTGATGAGATACACTTTTTATCTCTCATCAACTCATTTTGATGTGACGCCGTTAGGCTGTCAAGGGAACTTCTTAACCCAATTTCGATTTCTTTGGGTTCAACATGTTGTTATTGAATATGTCATCCTTTGAATATATGTGAATGAACCTTGATTATTTTACACTTAATATCCACTTATATTTGGTGTATTCGTTTGTCACACATAATTTTGAGATTGATTTATCCTTAATTTAAGGATACCTTCTTTATAAGGGATTTCATCACATTTGACATTTCTATTGAGACTTAATTGTTGTTATGCACAAATTCACTATTAAATGGTGTGTATACTGTCATTTGACATATTATATCATGAATCCCTTTATTCTCATGATATTATAAAGTTCTAATTATATATTATTCCACAATTATTTGTATTCAAGAGTCTCTCATTTTGTTAAAAAAACTCTTTAACAAAAATATCGTTTTAAATGTTTTAAAGATTTATTATTCTAAATCTTTATATTTAATGTCCATGTTTTCAAAATGGTTTTCAGTATTTATTTATATGGACATTTATTTCTTAAAATTATAATTCCATTAAAAGCATCAATGTGGTATGGGACACTTTGATTCGAAAATCTATTTTAAAGGGTTTTTGAAAATGGATTGATTAATTCAATATCTGGGAATTGATTATTGTGATTGCAAATGAAATGTTGTTATTGAAATGTTTATATTTTCAATAATTTATTTGTAATAATGGTACTTGGACATTATGACGGGTGGTGCCGTGAATACCAGGATGGGTGGTTACGTTATAACCTCCAATGCATTGGGTATGGAAGTCGGCTGTATGGTTATTCCATTAAGTATGTATGGAAATTGTCCGTATGCCTATTCCATTAAGTGATATGTGTGGAAGTCGACCGTATGGTTATTCCACTTAAGTATGTTTATGTCCCAAGTTACCGTTATATATGTTATGTGTTCTTTATATCGGTTTTATGGTAATCCTTTGGTTACAAAAAGGTATGTAATGATACTTTTTTTTCAGTGAAAAGTTTTTACTACTTCATGAAGGTGAAAAGTATTACATTGATAAAGTATTCATGGTTTACTTGTTGTTTTGAAAAACTAACAGTTTTCATTCTTTGTGTATCCCTTACTGAGCTTCTTATGCTCATCCCAAGTTTTTTAAATGTTTTTCACAGGACATAGCGTGGAATAGGGTCAAGGATGGGATCAAGGGAAATTCATGCTACCTAAAACATGGAACTATACATGTTTATTTTAAAGAGTTTTTATTTTATGGAAATTTAGTAGAAGCGACTACTTTGTAATATTTTGAGATGTAATAGTTATGTCCTAATTCCCTAAAACTCTAAACCTAAAAAGATCCTCAATGTGAATTACTCATTTAATTCAATATTAAGTAAGGTTTAAGCCTGGGGCCTTATAACTAAAAATTGATAAAATAACAATGATAAAAATAATCAAGGAAACCTCGAATTTCATGATGGAGATAAATTATTCCACTAAATATCTCAATGAAAGAGAGTCGTGACATTTGTGAAGAAGGGAAAGTTATTTCATAGGAAAATGATTCCCATTTTTATTACCAATCAGATCAAATTTATGTCGTATTGACTAGTACACCCACATAAAATTTTAAAAGTAAATTATATATTCCATATATACTTCTCATGAATGTATATACTATATCCCTAATGTGTACTAAAATCATAGGTGGTGCAGTTGGAAAATATTCCTTATTATTAAGAGTAGCTAAATAAGATCTTGGACAATATGTATAATGTTCAACAAAAAATACAAATATAATTATCAAGTTACTCTGCGGAAACCATAAGTATAAGTCAGCGACATGGGTACTAGAGAAAGTGATAAATAAAAAGTACTGTAAGTTGTTTTCAATTTATTTCTTAAATATAAATTTCAATGGTGAATTTTATTAAGGGTAGATAATGTGACAACCCATAATTTTATCTATATAATTTTCCATCTATTTATATAGTTTTCACACATTAAATAATTTAACATTCTATAATAACATTAAAACATGACAAAAGAAAAATAATTTTTTTATTTTAATTTAAACATTAACTTAGATAATAAAAATGGACATAATAATTCAAAATAAAACAAGGGGATAAAATATTGAATAAAATATGTCATAAATTTAAAAATTTGTATCTTCTCGGTCCCCCAAAATAATTATAACCACCAATAACAAACACAAAAAATGAAGATGAATATTTGTAAAACATTATTTATTTTGGAAATGGATTTAAATATAAACATGGGATACAATATAATTAAATTAATAATCAATGAAATGAGAGGTAATTTTATAATTTATTGATCCCCATTGACTATTACACATATGACCATAGAAATTATAACTAGACGGTTTTAATATTATTCTAATATTTAGAAATAGTAAACTCAATAATAAAATATTATCTTCCACTATGAAAGTGTAAAATAATATTTATGTATCTTATAACATGATAATATGATATATATATATATATATCATGGTGAATGTCAATAAATGTTTTAAAAATGTTCAATTATGTGTTTTTATTTTTATATCACATAAATTAATTAATTAAATCTTTATAATTAATATATTAATATAATATAATTTTTATTTTTTGACAATTGATTTAAAAATTAGTAATATTCTATATTTCAATGATATGATAATTTTATGTGAGCTTTATTATTTTTTCAAATGGTCATGAAATAGATAATAATAATGATTTTTTTATTTTTCAAATTAATGTAGGTTTTCAAAATTAATATTATTTTTCTAATAATAAGAAAATTACATTAATTAAATTGAATTCACTATTGATTCAAGACATCATATAATTTTTACTATGAATGTTTGGTATTCTTTTTAAATATATGACTTTTTATTGAATAGTTAAATATGTTGAAATGAAATATTTATAATTAAAATATAAAAACATGATTATTAGAGTCGTCGATGTTGTAAGAACAAATGTTTTTAGATTAATATGAACCATTGACTGTATAGATTCACAGTTAAAATATTACTGGTACTTTTGTGGAAAAATAGTTAACTAATGCATTTAATATTCAAAAATACCCCTCTCCTCCCCTTATAAATACCACCACCCACAACCCCCTGTCCTCACTAATTTATATACATGGATCATTCACAATGAAATCCAACATCTCGTCTCAACCCTCTCTATCATGTACTAGTTCTTATTGTATCTAAAAAACCAATCCAACATTCCTTAGGAAGAATACTAAGAGAATACATCTAAAGGAGGAGGAAATTACCTCAACTGTGTCTTTTGTTTTTCCCTTCCTCCTCTAGCATCAACGAAATTACATTAAACATGGACTAAAAAATCATTTATAATTTAAGTTGTATAATGTAAATTTTAGTGTAATATGTATCATCCATCATCTTCTACTCACCTCCAAATACAAAATTTAATATATAATCTATATTATAATGGTTCACCACCTCTGGGGATGATGATATTTCCTTCCACTAGCACCTTCATAAAAGATTTAAATTCAATTATAGTTGATTTAAATGTCTATAATACAAGTATTATATATTTTTTCACATTATAGAATAAATATATTGCTATTATGTTTATTAAAAAAAATTTATATTAGTATAGGTGTTAAAATATCAAAAATTAATTAATCTTATAACATTAATTCTTTACTAAATGCATTGTTCAAATATCGGAACACATATATATATGTGGGGAAATTTAAATTTATAGGAGGTCATAATTTACATTTAATTTGACTTTTTAAATTTTAGATCCATTAGACTATAACAACAATAATATTTTGCAAGTGATCTAACCTTGAAATTTAGAAACAAATCTCCCCATAAGAACAAAATTAAAATTACATCCCATAATAAATTATATAAATTAAAATAATGTAATTAAAGTAAATAAAATATATATGGAAATGTTTGTAAATTAATAAATTGATTAATATTATTTGGTTGTTCTATGTCATTAATCACATGTGATAAATTTTAATGGAACATCTGGTATGGGGTCTCTCTAAAACCCCTATTTCTTTGGAAAAAACAACTATGTCTCTAAATAACATTCAATATCCATTATAGAAAATAAACTTCTTCTAGATTATCCATATACGATTCACACACACACACACACACACACTCACCCAGACACACACACACACAGATATATAAATATATATATATCTTATTCTCCATTAATTATACGGTGTAATATGTGGATTTAGTTCATTTTTAAAATTCCATATGTTCATTCCTTTTTATGTATTCACTTTTGTAAAAAAACATAATCATGTACATTTCATGATGGGTGTGCCCAGATAGCATGGCAATGAATTGGTTAATTTTATTCTAGTGGATCCATATTTTATGATTTGTTATCATTTTTTTATTTATAGGTGTTTTTAGCTCACATAATTGTGTGTGAATTTCCCAAGTTCAACTTCTTCATTTTTATGAGCTCATTGGCATATATGAACTCATTAGAGAAAATAAAATAAACATTATTTAATTTTAGTTTCCTCTTATTGATTTTGGAACTTATATATTCATATACACTAGTCCATATGATCATTGGGCTATTTTTTCTATGTGTTTATGTAAAAATTTATGTAATAATATGTGTTAAATACTAGGGTCACTATCTATAAATTTTATTATGTGGATATATATTATAATAATTGTTTCTCTACTACATAAGAGAATATTTTTTGGAACTTAATGTTTGATCACATTAATTAGATCACTATTGAGTGTCTAAAAAAGGTGAAATCTATAATTGATATTCATTCAATGAGTAGGAACGTATAGATTTTTCTTAATTCATGATTTAGTGGAAACAGGGCTGAAAATTTTATACATTAAAAATTATTTAATAATAAAATATACTTAATGTAGCCCACACTAATTTATATGGTCTAATAATTTAGGTTATAAGTTATGGTGAGAAAACATCTTTTAATAATTGGATAATTTTAGAATGATGGGATGTACTATGTTTATGTAGACTAAGAGGGACGTTTTAGATAGTATTAAAATATTTTTAAGAAGGATGAATAGTTAAAAAATTTGAAAAATTAATATCATGTGGTATTATAACGGAAATTAATTTTATTCTACTGAAATTCTTAATTATCTTGTGAAATATGGAATCCATCATGAAGTGTTAGTATTATAGAAGCATTAATACAAAGTATTAAAATAATAAAGGGAACTTTTAGTAAATAACATTTTCTAGATGTTAATTTTTGAATGTAAAATCCTCCACCAATATTATTATTTATTTTTTCAAATGTATGTGCAAATAGATAATTGATTTTTGATGATAACTAGTAAAGAGATGGCAATATATGAAATGTGTCATGGTTATAATATCTATTGAAATCATATAAAATATATTATAAAAATTGATTCAATATGAATAAATTAGTAATATAGGGAATGTATGTTGATGGAATATATTATGGGATATTATAAGTCCACTAATTTAGGAATAAATCATATAAGTGGTTTATGAAAATGAATAACCAAGAAATAAAAATTAGACATATCAATGTTTTGTAATATAACAGTAAATAGATTTTAGGAATTCCCCCTAATGAGTTATGTTAATTGTGGAAGTGAAAATTGTGGAATAGTGATAATATAAAAATACTTTAATTGATGATGATTCTAAAATCAAATCAAAATAAGGGAATTGTGGTGAAGATAAAAAACAGTGGCTCAAATATAAAGAAATTTTATGGGATCTATCCATGAAACATTATTACAGACAAATATACTCTAATGTAAATGGAAAAAATGAAGAAAATGGTGCACAATAATCTATTATTAGATGTATAAACAAACTCTATGAAATATGAAGACAAATATAGATCACTAGTGAAATCCCTAGATAATGTGTTTGATAAAATGGGTAAGAATCAAACATTAAAGATATTATTCATATGTAAACATCAAATTTTGTTTGTTAAAAATATGTCAATAAAAATATTATGAACATATAAGTGTCATCTAAAATAAGGGGAAACTAGTTTTGATAGGATGTTTTCAAATTAATAGAGCTAATATTGAGTATAGTTTTTCACAAATAGAAGTAGTGGAAATAATCATTAATTTCATAGTAGTGGTAATTCAATTTTTTTATAGTTTTTCCAACGTATTCGTGAAAATGAATATTGAATAGATTTTTTAATAATGTATTATCTATAAAAGAACTAGCAATATTTTTAATTGATATGATGGCTCATATGTTTATATATTAATAGATATATTTTATTGACTAATGAAAGTAGTCCATGATTAGTTTTTATGGATGAAAAAATATCTTACAAAGATGGAGTTTAATTGAGTGGTGGGATTACCAAAACATATATGTGGAGGTCTTGGAATAAGATTATCTCATGGTGATGGTGTATGTGAGTGATATAATATTTTGTAGCAGTATGAAGAATCCTACTGACATGTTTTTACAATTCATGTGTTTTGAATATATGATTTCAAGGATTGGGGAGATGACTAAAATTCATGGGTGTAAGTAAATCTAAAATATAAATCATATTCCACTCGTAAAATAAATATGCAGGAGAAGTTTTAAAAAAGATCAAACTCGAATAATGAAAACCTAGTTTAACTATGATAGTTACTGGAACTAAAAAATTAAAAAATACGAATTTAACGGTAACATACTCAATGTGTTATAGAATAATTTTTATCTGTTTTTTCAATCATTTAGTAACATGGACTGATATATTCTCTACTTTATAATTAAAACCACGATTTTAGAGTTACTGAAAAAAAGAACGTCTCTTTTTCGGGAAGACTATAAAGAGGTATGACTAGTAAACACCAAAACATATATTGGTTGTTGAGGCTTGTAAATATTGATATTTGTTTTCAAATTTAGATTAGGACTATTTTTTAGATGTATTAGATCGGAAAAAAAAATTAGGGTAGCATCATTCAATAAAATAAATTGAATCAGAATGGTAAATAACATGTAGGATAGTGTATCCTTGATCACTACAGAGGAATAATATTTCATAGTAACCATGGATTGTGTATAGTTAATTTTGATAAAAAAAATTAATGGACGGACATATTAATGTGGTATGAAAACCAAGGTCATTTCCATACAATAACAGGAGATCAATTAAGATAATATGAACACTTGAAAACCATTTTCTCATTAAGCATATTGATATCCATTATAACTTTATAAAAGATAATGTTAAGAAAATATTGTAATTATAGAGTATTTTTGATAAAAAATCCATATAGAAGACATATTTATTTAATTATTTTTTATACTTACATTCAAAGTTCATTGATTGGACATCACAGTTCAAAATATTTTCATAACCTACGAAAATTTGAGACCAACTCTACCCTTTGTATATAATGCTTCATTTTTATAATTTATTTTTTAAAAGTATTTTTTTGTTAGAATATAGGGGGAGACCAAAAATATAGTGAATTAGTAATAAAAATAATATTAGTCAATGAAAAAATAGATATTATTCTATACAGTGAAATATTTTCATGTTTCCTATAACAGGAATTCAGTAACATCGGATTAAAAAATTTATCAATGATTTTTTTATTGATTTTATCAAAGTGGTTGTTTATGATTCCTTATATAGGATTAGATATAGAAATTACTGAAACCCATGTAATTTTATAAAAAGGTGGACAATGACTACAGGTGAAGTATACAACCTATATGAGGTGCATGGTTGGAATTATTAAATAACAGAGATTTAAAAATAATCTAAAAGTAAAAATATTGCAAGACATTATATATTGTTATATAATATGAACTAGTACTAATATGAGAGAATTTAGAAAATGTAAATGTGTTTCTAATCAATTTGAAATGTTTGGATATATAATTAGACTATTTTATAAGTATCTGGTATAGATCTTTACATAAGAATAATTTTCACACCATGAGTGATGTAGTAAAAAATGACATTTTGTTAAATCATAACATATATATATATATATGATTTCTTGAAAGCTATAGATGTGGTAAATTTTGATACATAATTTTAATACACCTAGAAAAGTAAGAGATTGAAGAATAAATGTTACCACACATGCCACAAGGTGGATCCTTCTGTTCAAAATCCTAATTTTTAATAACTTTATAGTATATGTTTCTTGGCATGGAGTATTTACATGATGGATTAACTATTTGGAATCTTCCCTGGGTGTTTGTATGTGAGTAAAATAAACACTAGATAAATATTTGTTAGTCCATAAGGACAATTACTAGACGAATTAGTTGTCACAGTCGGTAGTTTTATATGATGTGTCTAGAATAAAACCAATATATTATAGTATACCCATAGAGTATGATGGTCAGGTTCATTAACCTATAAGGTCGTGTTATGAAGAAAATTTTATCATAAATAATTCCAATCTAATATATTAGTGGAACTAACCGGGTTTTTTATGTGGGGTCTAAAATGATGGATTTGTTTATTTATATGGGTTTGGAGAGTGTCATGGACCTTTAATATATAGACATAAATGGATAAATGATACAAAAAATGTAAATAATGTTCACCCATCTATTTAGGATCCTAACTAATAATAAACCCATAATTAATCATAAATTTTATTAGAGTATTTTCACCATGGGTTACCTTTAAGGAATCATCCAAGGTTATGTGTTAGTGAGGTCAATGTACATGGAAATAACTTGTGTTGGATTTTTGGGGATTCATTAGTCTAATTAGAGACCATGATGCGTAATATCATGGGGTTTAACATGAAGGGGTCCAAGGTATTATTAGAGAACCATTGTGTCAAATGACAGAATTAATTTCAAGAGGATGCCACGTTATGAAAAATTTAAGTGGAACACCCTAACTGTTATTTTAATTATTATTTAATTTATTTAACTTTTATTAAAGTTTCCTTTGTGTTTCATGGGTTTTAGGTTCAAAATCTATGGTTCTGGGAGTTTATTTTTATATTCTAAGGATAATGTTCATGGTATAGGGGAGATAGTGTATTCACCCAAATTTCAAGTCTTTTCAAGATTGTTTTTTATGAATTATTTTCCTAGATATATAGAGGATTATTGGATACAAACCATGTTATACCGAATAGAAATCATGTGGGACCTTTTGTGTGTAAGTGTTTCAAAGAACGACACCAACATGGTCATTATAAACCATGTAACATGTGTGTAGGAATCTCTATAGTTTAAAGAAATGAGTTTTAGAAAGTTATTGCATATTTATTCCAATCATGTGGCATAATAATGAATAATTCCTAGGTCATCAAGTAAATTCCACATGTCTTACCTATGGTTTTCCAAATAGTGCAACTAATCAAATTGTTTTATCATTCTCATTAAAAATTCTAGAATACATATTTCCACCTTTATGTTTTTAAAACAAAAAACCATCTATACTATAACATTCATAATGTGAAATATAGTATCACCTCTTTATCCATTCACATTATACCCATGTTCTTTGTGTTTATAATTCTTCATGTCCTTCTGTTAATTTTTTGAGGTAATTTTTTCCTTGCCTCGTATTTTCATCTACTACATTCGTCTATATTGTTTTTTAACCCTAGAAATTCCATGGAAGACTACAATTTCGATTTTCTCAATTCTTACAAGGGGTTATAGGATTTAGGGTTCCGGGTAGCCACAGTCACCTCTTTGGGTATTACTGATGTGGCTTAATATCTCCATTGATAACAGTAATGATATTGAAGGTGGGTGGTTCCTCGTATGACTCTAAAAATTCATACAATTTATTTGTTGTGTTTCTAGATGCTTGTAATGTTTTGTTCTAAAAATTTTATGCCAATTGATTTGTATATTCTACTACAAGAGGATTTTCTTCCAAAAAAATCATCAAATAGGTATGGTACTTTACATTTTCACTGTAAGAAATATTTTTTAGAAATATTTCTTCAATATGTTTGCATATGAATTATTAGTTGGATCAATGAAATTTTTAGTCATAGTAGGTTGCATATATTGGTTTCTAAACTAATGTAACTGAATTATTTAACAATTATTGGTGTGATCAATCATTTAATGGGAGTGTATGTCACTTTAAAATTTTATTTTTTATAATATTTAATTATTGAGTTATGAAAATGTGTTTTGTAAATTTATTTTCTCTGGAATACTTATGAAGCCTGGTTGGAACTTGCAAAGTGGTATTTCCTAAGATAATCAACCAGTGAAATAATTAGCTTTTATTATTTTAAGTGGACTTTCTTTATGAAATGAATATAATGTTCTAGGTTATGGGACTTATATAATGGTATATATGTTCCTAATGTAATAGATGATTCTTCATATTATAGAATTGGGGGTGAAGTTTTGATTTTCATGGAGTTTTTTATATATTTTTATGGGATTACCACTTACACTAAACATTAATTATTATAATGTGATTCCATGTGTATCTTGGTGGGTGGTGTTGGGAAACACATAAAGTTTCCTTATTGTTAATCTATGGATAGTGACTTTGGTATTTTAAGATCACAACATATGGTATTTTCCCCTTAGTTAGGATATATTGGGAATCATTAGGTGTTAGATAAGGTTGTTTGTTATTAAATGTAAATTTTAATTTCTTTAGTTGGGTTACTTTTATCCTAGAATTTAGACATACTTCTTAGGTTACCTTATGAATATCTTGGGATTGTATTATATTTTCCCCTTCCTTTTGAAAATACATCCAAATGTTTTTTCAGCATCATTTTTTTACTATAAAATTTTTACAGCATTATTTTATTCAATGTTGTTCTCGAAAAATTAGAATGGGAAATGGTTTTGAGAGAACTTAATTTTTTTTTGAAATAATGAAAACCTACATGATATATGTTTCCTAAAAAATCATGAAATTGTTCTATCACTAATGTGTATTCACAATATGTTGGGAGGAAACCAAATGGGAAATGTTTTCATAGAAAAATTATATTATTGGTCTTGGATGTTCCATAGGGGTTTGACAGTTTCATGTCATTTTGATTGGTTTGGATAATTCTATTGGAATGAGGGGATATTTCACTTACAAATGGAGATTATTAGATGTGGATGTCCATATTTAATTTGTTTTGGTCAACCACTTTGGGTTCCCTTAATTTATTATATATTGTATGTTTTCTCTATTTATTTTTGTAGTTAATTTTTTAACCATTTGAGAATGATTATTTAATTTATCTCTTTTATGTTTTTTTATAACTATTGAAACTACATATTTATTTAGCATGGCCCTCCGATGTATGTAATATAAATTTTTTATTAATAGGAATAATGGCGTGTCTTCTATTTTGTTTGTTTTTTAAAAACAATACAATTGATTTTTATTTAATTCCCTGATTCTAGTTTGTATTCTAAAGAGATTTATAACACACCTTAGGTACATTATATTCTAGTTTTGGTTCATCATTTAGTGGTTATGTGGGATTGTTTGTGACCTAATTGTATGTTATATTAGTTTTTTAAAATGTCCTTTGATATTGAGTCACCATTTTCTTTTAGATTATCTTGTAGGTAGTAGATAAGATCTATCGATTATATGTTTAAGGTCATGAGTATGTAACAAATTAAAATATTTTTGGAAGAAAATATAGTAAATGTGTAATTATGGGATGTATATCGATCGAATAACATCCCACTTCTTGAATGTTTTCTAATTTTTTAGATTTCATTTTATTTTATTTTATATATATTATCTTTATATGGGTTATTTTTATGAACTCTTGGGATTGAATTGGAATTTGGAAGGGAGAGCTAGGTCCCACTATAACTATTCATGACAAATAAAATCCAGTACATACTATGAAAACGTCCCTATAAGACCTCCAATGATATTTTTCGGGTAGGAACATAGTTTTTTTATCAATCAGCCAAATCATGTACAGATTTATATATATAGAAATATTGTGTTTCAATACTTATAAGTGTGTGTTTACATAATTTTTGATGATTTAGATTAACAGGTTTGTTTATTCTTAGTAATAAATTGTATGTTCCATTAATTATATTTTATTTTTCCCAAAAAATTCAATTTTTCTTATGAATGATATGAAATTTATGAAATTAGACAATCTGGTAAAATTATTTGGATTTTACATATATTGTTTCATTGTAAAAAGTTTATTTTATAAATAATAAAGGAGATATAAAATATATTTAGGACCTTCAATTTAATTTCTTTGAGAAATTATTTATGGTGTCTTTAAAGATTATAAAATGAAAAAAAATTAATTGTATAATTGTATAGATTTTGAATATAATTTTTTTAATTGTATTATAATAACTAATTAGAGATTTTTCAAAACAGTTGTTGTGGTAATTTTTATGGTAAATGTTGAAAATATTATTGTTTCTCAATGTTTTGAATATTTGATTTCATTATTTTATGATTTGATGAGTTTTCATAATATTTAGATGTTGAAAATTTCTTTGTGTTTAAGTTCTTTATGTTTTAAAATTTCTATTGTATTAATTTTATTCCACATTTATTATTTATTTATTGTACACCCTAACATGTCTCGATGGATTATCTAGAGGAAGATATTGGTTGTTTAATTCATATAGACTCTCTATTAGATTATGTTCTAACCATGTTTATTCTATCATTGAGTCTAACCGTGGGGAACAATGATAATTATCTTTTAATTTATTGTGGGGATTTCATTTGAATGATTTATATTCAAACCCCTTCTTTGTTTTTATTGAAATATAGACACCAAGGGAGAGGGAGATTTTTTTAGTTTAGTATGGTGATCGATTTTTGATGTGCGTCTCTCAAGTATCTCAATAGAAAGATCATAACATTTATATTCAAAGTACTTGGTTAAATTTCGTGGAAGTACATTATTCATATGAGACTATATAAGTACATCTCATAGGATGGTTTTAAGTGATTATCTACTAAATAGAACATCTCAAAAGTCATGCTGATATCGATGACTATATATTTGTGTTTCCTTTAACATGTTATCCAATCAGTGGTAGGGTTTTCTCAATATTTTATGGAAATTTTCCATATCATATAAGCCCTATGTTAAATGAATCCATAAAGATAGGTGTTCTAGGAGATGGATTTGACTATATCCCTAGTTGGAATTTTCATTAAATGAACTTAAAACCTATGAAGAGGTAGTAATTGAGTTTTTAAAAATAAAATAAATTTTAGTGTGAATAAAAAATTAAATAAATGATTCCTTGGTTCCTAGAGGTAGTAAAATATTTAATTTTGGACATGGTAAAAGGACATTCAGGTTAGGTGTAAGGAAATATTAAAAGGACATATTGGTTTTTTATTTTCTTCTTCTTCAGAGAGTATGCCTTTGGTGTGTCATCTTTGTGATATTTTATGGAATAAGAATTCATCATCTTGAAATACTCCCAAGTCCCATTATAGCTAATGTTATGTTGGTAACATTAA
This sequence comes from Viscum album, assembly GCA_963277665.1. NCBI lineage: Eukaryota > Viridiplantae > Streptophyta > Magnoliopsida > Santalales > Viscaceae > Viscum > Viscum album. The sequence continues at coordinate 1,644,865,890 of OY728155.1, read as the reverse complement.
ATGTTTTATAATGGTATTTGTTCATAAAATAAATGGATCCAATTCCACCCATTCTATTAATCTCCAATTTCCACCTATGAGGATAGATTATGATTCCTGACCATTTATGTTTTTCTTTTTTATTTTATTCTTACCATTTTTACTCATTCATGATCTATATTATCATAGATGTTGAGGATATTGGATTATGGGTATTTATTAATTGAGGAAATTAATTCTAGATAATTGGGGTTTTTGGTGATTCATAATGGTGGTTTCTAATTTTTTACCATATTTCTTTTAGAACTTATATTCTACTGTGATTTCATGAATTTTTTTAGGTTTTCATAGATTGGGGTTGGTGAGATTCCTAATATATTACGGAGACAACCAAAGTGTAATATCTAAGAGGTCTATGTGAATGTGTCTTCTTATTATTCTTGGTGGAATTTAATATCTAAATTTTTTTAGTCCCTTGTTCCCACCCGACTCGACCACACCCTTAGTAACTTGGAATTTTCTGATCATAGATTAGGTTATGCATGCTTTAGGGTATTTTCAGTGGGATGTAATTGGTTTCTTTTATTTGGATTTTTTGTGGTGTTATCTTTTTTTAGGGGCATATTTGAAGGAAGAAAACAATTATTTTTGTAATAAATTTATTGTATTGTTTGGAAACCATATATGCTTCATATTTTCTTCATTGATGTGTCATATATGTCATAAATTTAGTTCTTTATCTAACTTGATTTTCTATTGAAAATGGTTCATTTTATTCCTTGAGGATAATATCTATGGTACTATATTTTTTCATCTAATAATCTATGTCATTGTATGGGATTTTAAACCTCAACCCCTAATTTTGAAAAAATAATTTTTATATAGTTTTCAATTGGAATATAGTCTTGTGTCACATGGTTAGTGCACTATGTTTAGGGGAAACGATATCCTAACCCTTTGGTAGGGGTTATTCAATTTAATTTTTAATCATCAATGGTTTTCCATCATGGGTAATTAATGGTTCTTTACAAACATTATGAAAGATATTGAATGTCATGTGAGACCTTTTTCATATTAAGGTTTTGGTCAATGACTCACGCATTTTTTGTATAATCTATTCAAGAGAAATTCATATCGATTTATAGTTTTAGTAGTGGTGTTTTACATGGTTAGATCATGTTTTCCCCTAAAACGTCGACAAGTCATGCATTTTTTTCCAAGTAATCTAGTAAATCATATATTTTTTGAACATTGATAAACAACCCATGTTCCCAACCAATATATCTTATATAAATCATATAATATTTTATATTAAATAAAATCCCAAAATATTTTAAAACAAAAACTCCTTCCCTCCTCTCTCAATCATCTCACGCAACCTAACAACTCCCCTTCTCTTCTCATTTTTTGGGTCATCAAGAATAGATTTAGTTAATGAATATTTACAATTTCCTATGGTAAATTATTTTGAAACTATTCTTTCACTTCTCTAATTCCTTTCATCATTTTCACAATCCATAGTAATATCATGGAGTCCTAGGGTTATATTTTTCTCAATAATCAAATGGGGTTTTGGGTTATTATGAAACCTCATATCCACCACCACCACATCAATTTATCATGAGGTGGACAGACACTAATTTAAGTAAAAGTGATGAGATTAAATGTTGGGGATCCCTTTTATAGATAATTAAATTTTTAATCATGATTTATTATTGTTTAAATATATGATTTATCTGTTTTATAATTGATATAATGTATAAATCATATGTTATTTACAAGAGTTTTGTGTCTTGTAGAATTACAACAAATGAAAAGTTGATTTTAGTTTGTTTTCAAAGTATAAAATATATTTTGGAAATCCTTGTACACCAACTGTATATATGAAATCTGGGTAATCTCTTTGAAAATGATAGTCAGATTATTGTAAACTTTTTTTTCTAAAAATAAAAAATAATCCAATTCATGAGGTGTGGGGTTCATGCTATTATACTCAGAGTGTAAGTAACTATATGAGTTCAAATGTTGATTAAATTCTTATATTTAATTGTGATAATATTTGATGTAAAATTTATTTATTATGGAATAATTTTGTGGCCCATTTTTCAATTTAAATATTTTTTCCCAATGATTATCATCCATTGAAACATGTTAATTGTATTATGGAAGGTGGGAATTTATTGATTCTATATTTTTAATAGTGACCTGTGAAATAGATTATATTATTTTATATGTATTTGTGATGTAATTTGGTTTTTTTTATTTCAAGATTATTTGATGAAAGAGTGCGATTTTCTTTTGATTTTTTTATATTGTTAGGTGAATACCATTTGAACTCACCTATATTTTATTGTCAATGGAATCCATTTATAGTTAGGTGGGATTTATTGAGAAACATGATGCATTATGTAATGATACTTTTTTTCTAGTTTCCATGATATATTATTTTTTTTACTTATGGGTTTTGCCCCTATATTAGGACATTTCATCATACACTAGATGCTTGTGTTGGTTTCTTGTTATTTAGTATATGTCTTCCTTTTTGTTAGTTATGTTAGAATTTTACAAGATTTTCTTATGATATCCTTGGTTACCTTAATGACTATTTTGAAATGTAATTCATTTTTTATTACCCTATAACAATATTTCATAATTTTTTTTTGTATCAAATTTTTTTATTTCCTATTAAAATGATCCATGATGGTCTTTTATTAAATTTGGTTAGATTGAAATTATAAATGGAAATGGTTTTCAATAATTTTATAACATTATTTTGTCAGAAAATAAATATAAAACATATATTATATGATAATATACAAAATATTAAGACATGTTTTCATCTTCATGTGGTGTCAGTAAGATTTAGGGTGGATACACAATGTTCATGTTTTTATCATTCCAATCATACAACACATCTAATATGTTCATTAGGGTGCAATAGTTTTATAGAATTCTATTGGTTAGGGATGGTGGTGATTATAAATGGGGATATACCTGTTTCATATGGAGATGGATAAATGTAGTTTTCATACATTTATTTATTTTTGTTGGCCACATATGGGTTCTGTATTTTAATGGATCATGATTATTTGTAGTTGGGTATATTTGTTTCTATTTTATACTATATAAGATTAACAATTTACATTGTTCCTTGTATGGTTTATTATTTATATTAGAACTAATTCTTTCATTTGAATGACTATATAATGTTTGGAATGGTCATTATTGAATTATAGGAGGAATTTCTCTAATTATATTTAGTTCTTGTGGAAAACAAATGTCCTAAATGAGTGTCATTTGATATCCTAGATCCAGAATTCGTCCTTGGGAGATAATGAATTGTCCTCAGTTATTTTATAGGCTTGAAATGGTGTAAATATTTTGGGGTGGTCTTGGTTGGTTCATGAAAATAATATTTCATACCATATACATATGGTTAATATGAATGCGTTAAAATGTAATTACAGGGGTCACACAATGAAATTATGATATAGAAGGGCCATCGAGTAGGAATGTAAGGGTTCTCGCATTGGTGATTTTAAATCAATTTTTCACACTATGACATGTAATGAATAAAATGAAGGCAAATGGAAAAATATATTTAGACACTCTATTTAATAAAATCGACACCATTGATGTGAGGAAGACCAGATTAGGTTCAATTTTGATTAAGTATACAATTTATATCATTATATGATAAAAATATAACATTATGTTTTAAAATAATCCTAAAATGGATATTATGACATGAATTATGTTAAAGGACAAAAATGTTAAGAAGTCTCCTGTTTTTTAATTGATAAAAAGATCATTCCAGGAATAATTCTATCCCACCATGATGAAATTCAATGTTTCAAAAGTGAACCATTCCAATATTATTTAATATAAGATATTGTAAGAAACAGGTTCTCCTTTTGAGGTATGGATCATTACTTTACTATATATACATAAGGAAATGATGGTAAAGAGGATAAATGAATGGTTTCAGGGACTATACACTATGTGAATGTGAACTACACATCATGTATTTATAGGTACATGACTAGTTTGGAATTCAACATGCCATGTAATCTCGGTACCCGACCATGTAATGGTCTGGAAAAAAAATTACAGCATGACATGTTTTCTCATGTACATTCCATTTAATGTTTTGTATTTAGTCAAGATGTACATTATTTCCGTATAGATAGAAACAAACCTTTCTCAACAAGCAGGGCACCCAGTAAAATTCTGAACGAGAGTATTCATGTCGTTTCGTCATCTGATCTCGGATTCGAACACTATTGGATGTGTTTGATTCCCCTCGGTAAGCTCTCAATTCCTATTGACCCTTTCTTCCAAATTTATTCTCCTTATATATTCTTCTATGTGAACATGTTTATACTATTTATGTTGATCTAATATGTTCTAGGTTGAATTATATCCCAACGTTGGATGAGTAGAGTCATACCAGTACAAAGTAGGTGGTCTAATTCCTTTTGTTGATTTTCACGATGTTTATATATTGAATAGTGACACACTCCTACTTTTAGGGTCACACATGATTGAATAATGAAACTTGTTAATTCATGTTTATTATTATATATTTAACCAGGTAATTTGAAATCATGTTTAGGGTTCTGAACATTGATTTAAGGCATCCCCATGGGTGAGTTTTCCTTGGATGTTTTTTTGGCCATGAACACATATGAGGCTTGACTTATATTCCCATTCTTATGTTTTTAAAAATTAATTACTCATTATATGAATTCCACACATGATATATTTTTGTTTTTAATCCATATATATGTAAAATTTCATAATAGTCTTGTTATATGTTTTTCCCATGTGAGTTATCATCGTTTAACACTATAATAATTTTAATTTACCATGATGGTAATTTTGTAAAATAAGACCTAGTGGTTTGATTTTGTTAAATACATGTGATAGTTTAATTCACATGTGTTACTTCTAATATGGAATGTTTGATTAAATTAAATGATATAAAGATGTATTTATAAATTGGTGGACTAGAGTCTCAATTAAAAGATATGATTGGTGGTTACATTTATATAGGGGTGATCAGATCTAGGCAAGACCTCTAGAAAATATATAACCCATGGAACATGAATAAAGAAATGGTTGACTTGTGAAATGTCTATCTAGACAAAGCACATGCCTGGAATTAGTTTTCACATGCACCTGTTTTCTTTGTTTTCAGCGACATCTGTTGTTCTCATTTTTGAGTAAACATTATTTATTACTTTCTCTATTGTACACTGCCTATTATATACACACAATGATAGATTGTAACATTCCTTTGGTGGCTTCATACTAGTATTTAGTCTCACGCCTCATTTGGGTCATGCTTTTGGGCCTAAACATATTATATGATTGAAGGTTTAGATCAGGTAAATCACCCTACTATATGTACTTCATGGGTTGATTAAGAGTATGAGAGAATGGGATCGAGCCATGGCTTCCAATGTTCGTATTCATGTTTTTTTTATTTTTAACTATTGATATATATATATTGGTTATTACTATAGTGTTCTTTTTTGGCTTCTTTCCTAGAACATGTGACATGATGCATAATATTTTTTTAATGAATGATGCTAAGATATTTAACTGATCAGTTTTCTGCTATTTCTTTTAGTTGTATGTTGTCTAATGTTTCTCCTATTGTATATTATTTATTCTATTATGTTACGCTCTAACAATTATGTAATATTTTCCCCACTATCACACCATAGGCCCTCACTTCTCGTCGACATCCTTTAGAGTTTCTTGAAGTGCGCTTGGGTACATTTGGATGATCGGTTATGTGGTACCTATTGAGTGGTATCTTGATCCGGGACATTACGATGTAGTATCAGAGGCATGTATTTCATTCCTTGTTTTCCTTACTGTTTTTTGATGATATAAAGGGAATGAGATTTGGTAATTTGTTATCACCATGAGTATCATCCCCATGTTTTGGGAAATTCCAAATTTCCTCGAATGAAATTGTAATTTTGGGATTTTGAGCTATTACAGTTGATTCAATTTTTTCATTGGGTGAAACACTTTTCTATCATTGTTATTTTAGATATCATTGTGGTTTCTATTTTGTTGAAACTCAATGAGATGTTGGTATTCCATATCATGCATCACATATCCACTTGTTAGAAATCACATTCCATGCATTCCTATCATGACATTTAGTGAGAATTACGGATTTCATTTTATTTTGATAGATGTTTTGATAGATATGCTTGTTTTTGTAATAGGTACCGTGAAATAGATGCATGTTGTTGGGATAGTTTTATTGCTTTGTGTATGGTTTAATTTGATTAATGCCATACTTTAGTCACTGAGGAGAATGGGTCATCCTTTATCTGAATTTGGGGGAACACAATTCTGTAATTGGATATCGAATGTTTTTTTATCTCTTGTATGGGAATTCCATGGTTTGATTCACGGGGAGTATGGGTCCCCATGGATAGGAATTTGGAACATCATTACATTATTTTTTTAAATTAGGGGTTCTCGAGAAGTTTCTATGTCTTACTGTCTGAAAACCTAGACAACACTGCATGTGATCCTATGAATACACGCCACATGTTCTTCTATTCAAGAATAATAGGAATTTTTAATTAAAAAACATTTTCACTGAGTACATGCTATTTAGTTTTTGATCTTGTGTATAGACATGTGAGAGAGAGAGAAATGGTTTTTTCTTTTTTACCTAAACCTGTTGTGTACCTTATATACTCTCTGAGTATTTTTTCATAGGTAGACCCATGTGTCTCTGTCCATGTAAATGTACATGGATAATAATGAATACTTGAGTTCACGGCATGTGTCTGCCTTACACGCCATGTACCTAGGATGTTTAAATTACCATGAAAGGTGGAGTTCCATTCCCTTGTAAGAGAATAATTATACATGTATTGTACCCGACTAACACGTCATGTACTTGGGGTGTTTACATTCCCAGGCTAGTGGGTGTACATGACCATGAATGGGCTTAAATGTACATGTTATGTAAGGTTCCTACACATAGTTTAGTCATCTTTTGTGAACATTAATGGATTTTTATCTCCTATTTAGTTTTTTCTCTCTTGAACTATGTACCGTGATAAATAAGATTATACGAAGGTGGGTGTGCAGTAATTTATAGATAAATACCACCATGATGAGCTCTAGTAGTATTCCAAGAGATGGGGAATGACATACCCTAGAGGTGGTAGACGATGGTCTACTAGTGGATTCTCCAGTAATTCCATTTGTGGCACCAGCTATTATACAAGACACAAGTTCCGATACAATTCCATGTGATGGATTTATGAGCTTCATGAAAACATTAAAAAGAGCACCATAACCTACAACAACTATAGATGAACTGACATGAGTGTTTCAGCAGCAGCATTTGCCCATTTTTTCTAGGGAAGCTTGGACATAGGATGTAGATTCATGGATATAGGAAAAGTTATTGATATTTAATCATATAGAGATTTTATTTTAAATTAGAGTAATTCTCAAGAGTAATATGTTGCGTGATTTCACCAAGATGTGGTGGGTTGTTATGACATAGACAGATTGTCAGTAGGGCAATGCATGGGAATATATTCAGATAGTCTTGTATGAATACTTCTATCCCAATACATTTATGGATGGAAAAGGCCATGTGTTTATGCATATAGAAAAGGGTGATCTATCATTTATGGATTACTCATCCTGATTTACTAACCTCTAGTGCTTCTCACCTATTCTAACAGGTGATGATCTATTAAAGGAAAAGTTATTCGAGGATCCTCTCAGGTAATACATCCACTCATAGATGAATATCTTCTAGCTAACAACCATAACATTTATATTAAACCAGGAGATGAATACCTAGAAGAATTATAAGAAATCTAGAGGTGCGAGAAAGGGGGATTCAACACCATGATTGGTTACTATTTTTATCAGTAGTAGGAAGCATCGACTGAAGCTTACATGTAGAAAATCTAGTACTCAGAACGTATCTTTTAGTACCCAGGTAAGGTTAATTCGGTGCAGAAGAATTGGGCATAATAGAAGCCTTTTATTGATATACCATTTTGATTGCCAATCTTGTATCATGATGGAACACTTACATACTTCTTGCAAGATGTTTACACCAACATCTAGTGATAGAGGATCTGAAACAACTCCTTATTCATGATAAAGGTTATTAACTTCTCACCAGTCAGGGAACTAGAATGTGTCTGGCCATTTGGTCCTAGGTAGTGGTCGTATCTATTTTATCCAAACCCTTGGATGTTAGCGATATTACGGTAGGTCAACTCTGGGTAGCCAAAAAGTGTCTCAGGGCCGCGGTACGTACCTAAATTATATAGTAAAACTGACCCAGTAGGAGGAAGATCCCAAACCTTCCACTATTAGAGGTACTATTCTAGTGGCCTCGATTTTAGGTTTTTCACTCTTTGATATATGGGATTTGTATAGTTTTATATTTTCTAATGTTTTGGAGATCCTAGGGCACCTTATTTTTACTTTTGATAATATTATTAAACTATATACTTCATTAGGGATTATTACAGGAGTTGTGTTATGGTGTAAAGACTTCCCCCATGAGTTTGTTGGGTGTAACTTCATTTTGTTTCTCTATGTACAAGAGATGACATGCTTTGATATCATACATGGAATGGACTAGTTAGTCTCCTTTCATGCCTTTTTCTATTGCTATCACCAATGGGTGTGTTTCACGTTACTTGAGGGTGAATCATTTCTAAACAAGGTTGATTGGGTTTCCCATGAGAGCCTAGATGGACACGATCATAATGTGTTGAGTGGCGTGATAGAATATATTTCTAGTTTATATCAGGATGACCAAGGAACATGTCAGATGGACTTTTAGTCAGTGTTTCATCATTTTAGGGACTTCTTCCCCGAATAAATTTCAGGTTTACCCCTATTTAAAGTGGTAGAGTTCTCCATTGAGAATGTACTAATAGATACACTTTTAACCAGTCAACATTATAGAATGAATGCGACATAGTTTTTAAGAGCTGAAGAGGTTACTATAAGAATTTTTGGGAAATGGGTTTATATAACTCAGTACTTCTCCATGGGGTTTGTCGGTCATTTTTGTAAAATAGGATGATGATACCTTAAGGCTATTAAAGGATTATTAGAAATTGAACCAATTAATGGTACATAATTTTTATCCTCTTTCACGAATATTTGATCTCTTTGATAAACTTCAAAGAGCATGGATATTCTAAAACATAGATCTATGATCTGCTTTTCATCAGGTACATCTTGGATCATCAAACATACCTTAGACAACGTTCTGAAAAAAGATATAGTTCGTACGAGTATATGGTTATTTCATATAGTAACACCAATGTTATAGGAGTCTTTATGGAACTAATGCGTCGACTGGTAGATTCTCTATCATGATTATTCTATTGTAGTTTTCATGGATGATAGCTTGGTATATTATAATAATCGACATGATCATGCAACCAATCTTGAGGTAGTTTTGAGTACACTGAGAGTGAATTATTTATATGTTAAGATCTCAATGATCCACTTCTGGATAGATCAGATTCATTTCTTGGGTAATTTCATCTCGGATGTAAGAGTATTAGTGAACCCAATGATGGTGAGAGGAATAGTTACCTAGGATGAGCCCAATAAAAAATTTGAGGTGAGGATATTTCTAGGGAATTCTGGATACTACATGTATTTCATTCAAGACTTCTCACTCTTTTCAGCTCCGATGATGCGATTGAAAAAGAATGTTGTAAAGTATGTATAGTCAGACTCATGTGAGATAGCCTTTCATGAGAGGAAAAGAAGATTGACATTAGTACGAATACTGATTTTTCTAGAGCTAAGTTGGAGTTACACTGTGTACTACTACACATCAGGTATTGGGTAATAAGCAGTGCTTATGGTGGGGGTCGAGTAATTTTTTACGGGTCTTAGAAGCTGAGGCCACATGAAAGGAACTACCCAACACATGATATTGAGTTAGTCGTGGATGTTCATGCATTGGTCTATTAGAGAAATTACATATTTTGGGAGTGTTATGTGGTGTACACAGACCACAAAATTCATGAGTACATCATTACTAAACATGATATGAATTTTAGGTAGAGAAGGTGGGTTGAATACCATAAGTATTTTGAATTTGATATTGCCTTCATTCTTGGGAATGTCAATGCAATGGGTGATGCACTGAACATGAGGAGTCATATACATGAAGTGCATCATTCCAGTACTGAGTGACCGGTGATGGAATAGTTCTCTGAGATGAATCTGGAGTTTCACAGAAGGAAGGGTAGACTTTTCTTAAATCCATTACTATCACATCTAACCTACTATATATAGTGAATATGAGGCAGCTATACAATTATGAGGGTCTAGTTCTATAGGAGATTATATCTGGAGAGGACCATCCTTCTCATTGAACCGTTGGTGAGGATGTGGTTCTATAGTTACAGTGTCATGTGTAAGAACTCGTATCATATTTTTTGGTATGGGTCTTTGTTTCAGGATGTTTTTTAAGAAAAAGCAATAAATAGAAATTCTATAAGTACATTCCATGTAACCAGTTTCCACATGTATCCATGTACTGGTCATGTAACGGTTGAGTAAATGGTAGTGTTTATGAACTTGTAGACTGCCTATACCAGGTGCTGGTTGAAGCTAGTACAAGACATGTATAGTAAATGAACACACCGTGTACTATTCATTCTATTTGTTATATCGGGGTGAGATCATGTATCACATCCAAAAACACTTTCTTAACCATGTTTTTCAAAAAGGAGAGTGATGTACTACAAAAGATCTTCGATCTCCTCCACGTTCATTCATTCGAGATCTGATTGAGATGTTGACAGGTGTGTTGGATTCCCAATGGTGATTTCTCTCTTCCCCAAGATCCTCCCTTCACAATTTATTTAATGTCTCAGATTTACCCATATTTTATTTTATTATTTTATTGGAATTTATTTTGAGACCAGGCATTGTGACGACGTGTAGTTCTGAGGCCCGATGAGCCCGGAACAAATGTTTGAATTTTATTTAATAATTAAATAACACGCACGTGTGGTTTTCCTAAAAATGTTGAATAACTCCTGAACGGTTGCTTAGTCTAGAAATCTGAGGGAAATGTTGTGTTCAGAGTAGCAATTTTACCTTAGGCGAGGCCTAACATCGGCCGGTGCATGTAGGTGGTTAAATCTAGTTTTTGGACGTAACCGTAATAATATATTTATTAAAGATATTTTATTAAACCTTGTGGAGGATAATATCATTTATCTTTTTAAATAGAGATTTTCACAGGGATCCAGGGGTACAGACCGTATAACCCTGAAACCCTTGGAGGCTCTGGAGGCTCTAGAGAGAACCCCAATGAGGAGACGACGTTCTAGATGAGCTTCGCCGACGTTGACGGCGTGACAACGGGATCTTCGCCAACGAACGTCGCGGATCCAAGTAGGAAGTTATGATTTATTTGGTTTCCATTCCCTGTTCTTGATTCCTATGAAGAACGTGTACTATTCCACGAACATATTAGCCCAAGGATCGATCGTATTTTTGGGATTGGGTTTTTTGGGGATTTTGGGGATTGATTCTTGAAAGTTATTTTTGGTTTCGTTTAGCCTTCTAATTGTGACGAACCAAGATCGAAATGAACACCAATCAGGGTTCATCCCTCTCGATTTGTTGTGACTTTCCCCCTTAATTTCTCGCATTTTTCTTGTGTTTTCTACTCTTTCATTGAGGGGTACGAACAATGATCGATTGCGCCATTGATCTACGGCGCAACGATCTGAAATTGTAGATCCAACCTAGGGATGATGCTACGGAGCTGCAACGATGATGGCGGCGGATGATTCAGGATGGATTGGATGTTATGGCTTCTTGGTTGTTTTCCTTAGGATGAATCAATGCTAGTTTACCAGGATGATTGAAGGTCTGAAACACCCATATTCGGTGTTAGGATAATGAAACTAACAAGTATCATGAGTTTCACGGAAAAAGGACAAGAGAAACGAGATCCGGAGATTTATCCAAGGTTCGAGGTGGAAGACGATGGTTCTAGTGAAATCCTGACTACACGGCATGTTGTGTTGTCTACACAGCGTGTGTACGTCCACGGACTACCTAGCATGTACTACGTGAGTACATGAACACGGGTTGGGTACATGACCAAGGACACGACGTGTATACCCTTCCCCAGCCAGACCCGGCCAGATACATGGCATACCCCGTGTACTGGTACATGGGCATGTCGACACGGACAGAGACCATGTACGTGCACATGGCCAGTGTACATGGAGTGAACCCTGAACACTCATACATAGCATGTAATTCTACAACAGGTCATGTAGTTTCTTTTTATACGAAAATCTTTGACACATGGGTCGTTCTACACGGGCAGTATGCGGAGTCAAGGAACACGGCGTGTAACCCTACTACACACTGTGTAACTAATTTTAAATGGCTGGATCCAGTTTTCTTCTATGGGTTAGACTAGTTTTTTTATGGATCGTTCCCTTGGTCTGTCCCCTGAAGGTTTTCGGTATCATTTCCTACGTACAGGAGTATGATCCCTTTAACAGGACATCCGGAATAGATTTGTTGTAATCTCCTCTCTGAGATGTAGAGTCTGATCCTCTATTCCTTTGTGGTACCCTAGGTAGAGTATCTTGATATCGACGTGACCTACATTACCCGGGCGCCGATCCTCTACTTTGTAGGTTAGTTCAGACTAAGTTGTTGGAATCGCCCCATAGCTACTGGTTGTGATCCTCATCTGACGCATCAAGTATATTTCTTCATTACTTGTGGATTAAGTTCTCCTGAAAGGAGTGAATCATATATCTCTCTTCAGACATAGTAGTATGTTCTCCCGGTTACGTGCTTAGTTTAATCATCGAGTTGGATCTTAGTGGTGGTTTCGTGATATTCGATCGTGTATGATTATATATGGATATTCTTTTTATATGTTTTTTAGACATATACGGTGTAGAGCTATCTGTATATTTACATTGTGGTATTTTTCCCATGTTGAATTCCTTTGTGGTTTCGGGGTGTCCTACTGGGCATTGTTATACTCATCCATGCATGGTATTTTCCCGCATGTGTCGTGTCTTGTGCAGACGAGCAAGCCTTTGACAAGATTCTAAATGGACTGGGACCAGATGGTGCTAAGTGAGATCACGCAGGCTGAGGTGTGTTCCTACGGCTACAGATTGTAGTCCAAGAACCATTCCATAATGGTTGGACTTTGTTAAAGAATTTCATTCAGTGGGATTGTACTTTTGGCCAAGGGTTTTATATTACTGTACTTTTTATTCCTGTCATACTCTGTTGGATGTGATTTTATTGTATGTATGCATTTCCTTTTTCTGTAGATTTTACATTTTAGCTTCGTGGGCTTGGAGATATGTATGTGTGTGGGTACAGGTTTATATAAAATACCTCCCATGTTAGTGACATTCCTACTCAGTTCTAGTCACCAGCCCCTGGCCTACAAGAGGCGGGCTTGGGGAGTTGCAGCACATGCCCCACTAGTATGGGTCATGACAGAGTGGTATTAGAGGTGGTCGGTTATACCTTAGGACCAAGAGTCTGTGAGTTGGTTTGGGGAAAAAGTTTTAAGTGTGTCGAGTTTTGATTTTAGGCTAGGGACCCCACAGTTGGTACGGGTGGCTGACTTATCCATACACCATGACTCTGATAACTTTCTTTTCGACTCATAACATGAGGGAACTAGTTGTATGGGAAATAATGGTACATGCATCATATATGAATGGGTTGTGGTTTCCATGTCCTTCTTGAGTCAGTTTTCCATATATACTCATTGATTGTGATGCATCTTGTTTCTTTTCAGGATGCCTTCGCGATGCGAACCCACTAGGATCCAGCTGCTCGATCATGAGGACGGCCCCCTAAGTGATGAAGCATTGATATAGGGGCCAGATCCCCCAGTTTTACCTTCAGGTGGTGTGATAGCTATTCCACCACTTGTGTAGAACTTTTTAGTGTCTGTTGTACCAGTAGAGGAGGAGCGCATGCTAAGCGCACTCCATGAGTTTTAGTGACAGAGGCCCCTCTGGTTTCGAGGTGAGCATGACCCTCAGGTGGTTGAGGACATTCTTGAGGAAGTTTCTAGAGTCTTCCATTTGGTCAAGACACCAGTAGACTAGATTGTGATCCTAGAAGTGAGCCTTGTGAAGGTCTCGGTAGGACGACGGTGACATTTGGTTATCTCGACCAATGATGAGGCGACTCTTCCGTGGTCGGAGTTTGAGCATCTCTTCAGAGTTGAGTTTTTACCGGTTAATCTAAAAGCATTATGTATACAAGAGCTTCATCAGCTCCAATAGGGAACCATGACGGTGGCAGACTATTCATCAGGGATTATCGACCACTCATGGTACTCGATGGATATGGTCAGGGATCATTACTTTAGAGCTTGGGCTTTTGAGCCGGGCTTGAGCAGAGATATCCGATATATAATCATCTCTATGAGCATTCCTACTTATGTTGGGGTTCTCAGGTGGGATTTGGTGGTCGAGAGATTCTTGGAAGAGCATCCACAACTGGTAGTTGTCAGTAGTGAGCAAACTAGAGCAGAGACCTCGGCAGTAGGGAGCTGACGTCTGGGACCCAAGCGTGGCAGACGTTTTCAGAGGAGATTCCAGGACAGTTTATCTACCGTATAGGGTTCGAAGGGCGCATCCATCCAGCCTCGAGAGAGGAGATGCAACTCATGTGATGGCAAGGGACATCTGGATTGAGATTTTCCGACATGCCGTACTACTAACATGGTAGCGGTGGATGGACCTCCAAGGTAGAGGCAACTTGTGGAGTAGACAGATCCGTGTGGTGGCGGATGTGGTAGTGGAGCTGGGAGAGCAGCTGGAGGTGGTCGGTGTTTTGACCTTTTACCACCACCACCCCTAGGAGGTCCACCCTATGCTAAGGGAGCTGGTGGATAGAGGCTGGGACAGCTGCAGGCAGCAGAGTCTTATGACCCAGGTACTCCTTGAATGATTAGAGGTACAATCTGTGTATTTTCTACTTTGGTTGTAGTTCTAATAGGCACAGGTGCTAGTCATTCTTTTCTGGCTTCTTATCATGTATGAAATCTTGAGATTCTAGTTTAGTTGTTGACTTGACCATTATGCTTAGAATCATTGACTAGAGAAGATTTAGAGATCACAAAACATTGCATATAGTGTGACCTGACCCTTGGAGGCGAGAGTTTCGGTTGGAACCTCTTGGTTGTAGGGTCGAGGCCTTACGATGTCATTCTTGGTATGGATTGGATATCCACATTTCATGCCCAGATTGACTAATTTAGGCAAAGGTTGCAGTGTGTCTGTAGTGATGGGAAGAGGTTCTCCTTTTTGGTGAAAAGGAGACCCAGGTAGTGTAGGATGGACTCGTACATAGGAAGTTATAACCGATTTCACATCAGTTGGCTGGCCTAGCCCTTGGCGCAGCAGATGTTACAAGTTTCCATTTTCCAGCAGTAGTGTTTGGGTACGAGGACGTCTTTCTAGATGATTTCCATGGAATAACTCCCCATCAAGAGATAGATTTCTGCATTGAGTTCAAACCCGGGACGACACCGATATCAGCATCAACATATCGGATGTCTCCTGCAGAGCTTCGAGAGCATAGATTGCAGTTGGAAGACTTGCAGAGGAAGGGCTTCATGAGACATAGTGTTTTACCCTGGGTGGCCCAATTATTGTTTTCCAGGAAGGAAGACCGGATCTTGAGGATGTGTGTGGATTACCGGTGCTTGAATCAGGTGACCGTGAAGAATCGGTGTCCACTACCGAGGATCAATTACCGCTTTGACCAGTTAAGAGGGGAACGATGGTTCTTGAAGGTTGATCTATGATCAGGCTATCACATGTTGCGAGTATGGGATTTGGATATACCGAAGATGGCTACCAGATGTCCTTACGGTCATAATGAATACTTGGTGATTCCCTTCTGCGTAACGACCTCCGCAACAGTGTTTATGGGACTCATGAATCGGATCATTCGGCCCTATCTAGATCAGTTCGTAGTTGTCTTCATTGATGATATCCTTGTGTACTCTACTTCCGAGGAGGAGCACAAGAGGCACCTAAAGATGGTTCTGGAAACACTCCGAGAGAACCAATTTTACGGAAAACTCTCGAAGTGTCAATTATGGATACAGGAGGTCTACATTCTGGGATACATTATCTCAGTAGACGGTGTAGCAGTGGACCAAGCCAAGGGAGAGGCAGTGTTAGCATGTGAGCCACCCCGGAGCGTAACAGAGGTGCGGTGTTTCCTTGGGTTGGTAGGATACTATCATAGATTCATTCATTATTTCTAAAGGATTCCTGCACCCATGACATATTTGACCCGAAAGGGTCAGCCTTTCGTGTGGACCGAGATATGCCAGTAGGCATTTCAACAATTGAGACAGAGTCTGATGAGCACCCCGATCCTGAGACTACTATAAGGTGGTATCTATTATGTAGTATTTTGTGATGCATCTAGAATAGGGATAGGTTGTTTCCTAATACAGTGGAAAGTGGTGATTGCAAAAGGCTCACTCCAGTTGAGGCCACACGAGTAGAACTACGCGACCCATGATCATGAGTTGGCAGCGGTAGTCTTCGTATTGAAGATGTGGCAGCAATACCTGATGGGTGAGCGGTTTATCATCTACTCTGATCACAAGAGTCTCAGATATATATTTTCTCAGAAGGATATGCATTTGATGAAGAGGTGGTGGATTGAGTTCCTCCAGGATTATTTCTTTTAGATCATTTACACTCCTAGGAATGGGAATGTGGTGGCAGATGCACTCCGCAGGAAAATCTAGTTTGCAGTTGCTGGATAAGGTGACCAGGTAGTTAGCCTCTTTAACGTTATCCTTTTTTGATAGAGATAAGGGAGCTTACCTTCAGTTGATGTTTTTTACCCCTCCACTCTTACAATGAGTCTGGGAAGCATAGCTCGATGATGCTAGCTATGAGATTCTATGTGCTCAGATATCCACTAGTGATTTTGCCGATTGATATTCAAGAGGTGGGGAGCACATTGTTCTTTTCAGAGGTTGAACAGTTGTACCAGTGGCATTATGGGAGGAGATTCTGAGGGAGTCACATAAATATCCTTTTTCAGTGCATCTAGCCGTGGAAAAGATGTACCAATACCTCCGACGTTAGTTCTAGTGGCCAGGAATGATGAAGAGTGTGGAAGAGTTTTTTTCTCAGTGCCTTACTTGTCAGTAAGTAAAGGCTGAGCACCAGGTTCCAATAGGTTTGAATCAGCCCATTGAGGTGACAGAGTGGAAGTGGGATGGGATATCCATGGACTTCATGGTGGGTTTACCACGTATGTCTAGGGGACACGATTCCATCTGGGTGATTGTTGACTAAGTCACCAAGACTGTCCACTTCCAAGCCATATGAGAAAAGATTTCAGTAGTCAGCTTGGAACGCCTCTACATGCAGGAGATCGTTCGAATTCATGGAGTTCCATCAGCGATCATATCAGATCCTGATTCACGTTTCACATCCCATTTTTGGAAGGGATTGCAGGTAGCTTTTGGGACTCAGTTACGCTTGAGCACATTGTTTCATCCTCAGACTGAAGGTCAGATAGAGTGAACCATCCATGTTCTGTAGGATATGCTATGAGCTTACATACTTTACTTCGGTCGTATATGGGAGTATCACCTACCACTGATGTAATTTTTTATATAAATAGATATCATTTCACTATTGGTATGTCACCATTCGAGGCTTTGTATGGGTGACCTTGTTGGTCACCACTTTGCCGGACTAACCCATGAGAGTCATTACTCAAGGGCCTAGAGATGGTGAAAGATACTATGGAGAAGGTGGAGGTCATCCATGAGTAGATAGAGACTGCGAAAAGTCAGCATAAGTCTTATTCCGACAGGTTATGGAGGCCCTTTGAGTTCGAGGAGGGATACCATGTGTTCCTTTGGGTCTCACCTCGACGAGGACTGCAGAGATTTGGTCGAGGCGGCAAGCAATCTCGGAGGTTCATCGGCCCTTTTCAGATTCTGAGTAGAGTTGGAGGGGTGGAGTACCATTTGGATCTACCTCCTCCGATGGACCAGGTACACAACGTCTTCTATATATCGTCTCTACGAATGTACGTGCATGATTCATTGCACGTTATCGACTGGGGCAAGCTGGACATCGATGATGGAGTTACATTTCTTGAGTACCCAGTGGAGATCGAGGATCGGAAGGAGAAGATTCTCAGTGGGAGAGCAATTCCCTTGGTGTGTGTCCAATGTTAGCATGGAAATATCTAAGAGAGCACGTGGGAGCGAGAGGCTCAGATTTGTGTGCAGTATCCACATATTTTTGAGTTTCCTTTGTTTTAGCTTGTCGGGGACGTAAATCCCTAAGGTGGGTATGATGTAATGTCTCGGATTTCTACATATTTTATTTTAATATTATATGGGAATTTCTTTCGAGACCAGGCATTGTGACGATGCGCCGTTCCAAGGCTCGGTGAGCCCGGAACAAATGTTTTAATTTAATTTATTAATTAAATAACACCCGCATGTGGTTTTCCTGAAAAGTTGGAATAACTACTGAACTGGTGATCGGACCTGAAATATGGTAATACCATTGCGTTCAGAGTATCGAGTTTACCATAGGCGAGGCATAACATCAGCTGGCGCATGTCGGTGGTGAAATCATTTTTTTTTGATGTAACCATAATAAAATATTTAATAATAATATTGTATTAAATCTTGTGGAAGTGAATATCTTTTGTCTTTTTAAATATAGATTTTTGTAGGGATCTAGGGTTACAGACCTCATAACCCTAAAACTCTTGGTGGCTCTGGATGCTTTGGAGAGAACCCCAATGAGTAGATGGTTTTCTTAATGGGATTCACCGGCGATGACGACATGGAGACCGGATCTTCGCCTACGAACATCGCAGATCCAAGTAGAACGTTTTGATTTATTTGGTTTCCATTAACTATTCTTGATTCATACGAAGAACACGGACTAGTCCATGAACAAATTATCCCATGGTTCGATCGTATTTACAGGATGGGATTTTTGTGGGGATTTTGGGGATTGATTCTTGAAGGTTATTTTTGGTTTCGTTTAGCCTTCTAACAGTGAAGAACCAAGATCTTCACAAACATCAATCTAGGTTCGTCCCTCTTGATTTGTTGTGCCTTTCTTCTCCATTTTCTCACGTTCTCCGCGTGCGTTCAATGTGTTCTTCACGGGGTACGAACAATGATCAATTGTGCCTTCGATCTGCGGCACAACGATCATAAATTGTATATCCAACCTCGGGATGATTCTACAGAGCTGTGACGACGATGTTAGAGGACGATTCGAGACAAATCGGAAGTTATGGATTCCTGGGTGGTTTCCTTTGGATGAATCAACGATTGTTTTCTGAGTCGACTGAAGGTCCCAAACTCCCGTATTTAGTGTTACGATGAAGAAACGAACAAGGATCTTGAGTTTCGCAGCAAACAGACAAGAGAAAAGAGATCTGGAGATCCATTCGATGTGCGAGGAGGAAGATGATGGTTCTGGAGAAATCCCCACTACACGGCATGTAGTATGGGCTACACGGTGTGTGTTCTTTGGCGGACTACCTAGCGTGTACTCCAGGAGTACAAGGACACTGGTTGGGTACATGGCCAAGGACATGGCGTGTATACCCTTCCCCGACCGGACCCGTCCAGATACATGGGATGCCCCATGTACTGGTACACGGGCAGGGCGACACAGACAAAGACCTTGTACGGGAACATGTCCAATGTACACAGAGCAAACCCCGAACACTCGGAAAAGGTATGTAATCCTACTACATGCCCTGTAGTTTCTTTTTATATGAACAGATTTGAGACATGGGTCGTTCTACATGGGTAGTATCTGGAGTCAAGGAACATGGTGTGTAACACTTCTATACACTGTGTAACTTGTTTTACATGGCTTGATCCAGTGGTATTTTTTGAGTTGGACTAGTTTCATTAGGGTTTTTCCCCTTGGTCTTTCCCCTAAATATTTCCGGTTTCATTTCCTACATACAGGAGTACGATCCCTTCAGCAGGGCTTTTTGAATAGAGTTGTTGGAATTCCCTCTATGAGACGTAGAGTCGGATCCACTATTCCTTCATGGTACCCTAGGTAGTGTTTCTTGGTGTCGACATGACCTACATTACCCAGGTGACAATCCTCTACATAGTAGGTTATATTAGACTGAGTTTTTGGAATCACCCCATCGCTATTGGTTATGGTCCTCATCTGACGCATCAAGTATCTTTCTTCAGTACTTGTGGAGTGAGTTCTCACAGAACGAGTGCATCGTATCTCTCTCTTCAGACTTAGGAGTATGTTCTCCCGGTTACATTCTTAGTGGAATCATCGAGCTGGATCATAGTGTTGGTTTCATGATAATCGATCGTGTATGAGTATATCTAGATATTCTTTTTATATGTTCTTTCGGCATATAGGGTGTAGGGCTGACTGTATCATTCCATTGTGGTATTTTCCCTTGTTGTATTTATTTTTGGTTTCTTGGTGTCCTACTGGGTATTGTTATACTCACCCATGCACGGTATTTTCTCGCACGTGTCATGTCTTGTGCAGACGAGCGAGCCTTTGACAGGATTTTAGGTGGACCAGGACCAGACGGTGTTCAGTGAGATTAGGCAGGCTGAGGTGTGTTCCTACTGCATCAGATTGCAGTCCCAGTACCGTTCCTTATAGGTCGGACTTTGTTACAGACTTTCTTTCAGTGGAATTTTACTTTTGGCATAGGGTTTTACATTACTGTACTTTGCTTTCCTATCGTACTATATTGGTTGGGATTTTATTATATGCATGCATTTCCTTTTTCAGTAGTTTTTACTTTTCAGCTTTGTGGGCTTGGAGATGTGTGTGTGTGTGTGTGTGTACAGATTTATAGGAAATGCCTCCCATGTTAGTGACATGCCCACTCATTGCTAGTCACCTTCCCTTAGCCTATTGGAGGCGGGCTTGGGGAGTTGCGGCACGGGCCCCACTGGGATGGGTCGTGACAATTTATCCTCTCACATGAGTTATTCAAGGTTGGATGTATTTTACCTTTTTGAGATCTCTGACTATCGAGGATGAATCAAGGGTTGATGTTTAGGAATTTTCATTATACAACATCTAGGTATGTTGTTTGTGACTTTTGTTGATTGCCTTTGGAATATATATGCTAAATGTTCTGCATATAATTGTTTTGGGTATTGTGTGTTTGGAATTTAAACATGTTTAATTACTTCTATGATTTTTTGATTGATAAAGGGTTATTAACTATGCATAGGTTAATTACCTTGATTATGGGTGTGTTTCCCATTTTTGATTGATTATTCTCATTGGGTCTAGGATGAATGATAGGCTGGTTTATTTTCTATACCTAGTGTTGTTAGGTAGGATTTGATGTTTATTTGAGAAACATTATTTTTAAATTATGAATGTATGACAAAGGGGAGTTAACATTGATAGATTCCTAATGGAGGGGCTTTTAATTATGAATTGTTGTTATTGTTGACCAGACATATTAAATGTGAGATCTGTATTGGGGTAATCGACTAGAGGGGTTAGACGGTGAGAGCTACCCAAAAGGGTCATTATTAAATGAATGTTGGAAAATAGTCAATTGACTGTAACAACTACCATAGGGTCATTATAATTTATTATTACTATGTAGACCAAAGGGTATTGACCGTGAGAGCAACCCAAGTGATCATTGTTTTTTTATTAGTTATATATGGGACCAAAGGGGTTAGTATATATTAGATTTACCATAGGGTCATTATATTTTATTAAATTAATGATATTTTAAAACATAGGGGATTGTATTGTGAGAACATTTCAAGAGGGTTTTGTATGAATGATTGTATGAATGTGATGAGTCTTCCAATCCAAAGAACAAGCTTGGACTATGTTTTTCTTGATTGTTTAGATGGTCTTCTGAGACGTCTGTCGTTACCATTATACAGGGAGATATAGTGGTTAGGCCAGATCCTGAGGTTACATTTTTTATTGGTTAGAATTATTTATAAAATAAAATTAATGTAATTAGAAACTGTAGGATTGTTTACTTTTGATTACATCCTAGTTTATTGCTTCATTTTTCATATTTCCTGCTATATATATATTCACTAACATTTAGCAATAGAAATATTGGTGGTTGCCTACAAGAATTCGTCTCACTCCATATTTGGGTCATTATTTTGTGACAAAATTAAATATATGGTTGCAAGTATGTATAAGGGAATGCACCCTTCTTCATTAGGTATTCGATTGCAGTTCGAGATGGAGACCATGGGACCGATCTTGGGATTATGATTATATTACAATTCAATGCATTATTAAAATTGGTTTTGTATTCTATTTACATCATTGGGACTTGTTTTGATACATCCCATGATACATGTGACATGCATCGTTATTTATATATATGTGGAAGTTGTTTCTACTATCAGACTTTCGTTGTTTACAAAGTTTTATGCTATTATAGTTTCTTCTATTATTTATTATTATTATTCCACTGATTATAATCTACCAATGAGGGCATAGTTTACCCACTATTAAACCTTGGGCCCTCACTGTTAGTCAGAAGCCTTCGACATTTGGGGAAATGTAGTTGAGGTCATGTGACCCACCATGTTGATGGCACATTTGGTCGAAACATGGAACTAGGACGCTACAAAGTGGTATCAGAGGAGTTTCTTTTCTTAATTGTCTATCTATTTGGAGCCTATAGATAAATATAGGAAGGAATGGGTAGTTGGTAAAAAGTTGTTATTAGGAGTAGCTGACCCATGTATATGGGAAATTCCATGTTACCTTAGATATTGAAATTTTTCTCATTTTTCAATTTTTGCAGTTCATCTAATTCCACCATTAGGTGATTTACATGTTTTGTGTTATTATTGTTGATATTTTTGTAGTTATATTTCTATTGAAACCTAAATAGATGAGGGAATTCCATCTCATGCATCATATAGGAACTTGGTCGAGATCACATGTCATGTATTCTTGTCATGACATTTAAGGTGCATTACTAATTGCATGTTGTTGTGATAGATGTTGTGCTCGATATTCATGATGTTTAGATAGATGTCATGATAGAATACCTGCTATTTTATCGGGTATTGTAATATATAATTTTTAATTTGGGTAGATCCCAATCATTGATCCCAGAGGTGTTATGGGACCAATTAAATCATAATTTGGTGGATAATGTTTGAGAGTTAATGAAATTATTTCATTTTTTTATGATGAATAAGGACGCAAAAATTAGATTAGTAGGATTATGGGCCCTCACAAGTTGGAATTAATCCTGTATTGGACAAAAATTTATGTTTTAAAGGATTCTGGAAAAGTTTCATAGACATACTTTCTGGAAACCCAAACAACACATCGTGTGGGGTTATGAACACATGCCATGTGTTCTTCTGTTTTGGATGAAAAAACATTTCTTCAGTACATTCCATGAACCATATATACACACCATGCTATCTTAAACCATGAAACTGATTGTATGAGAAGGGAAACAGGGTTGGGAATATTCTACAAGAACACATAATGTCTAGATTGCACACACCCTGTATTGAGAACCATTTGTCCAACTATGTGACAAAATACATAGGTGGATGAAACATTCGGTAGAACACACTGTGTATAGTGGTACATGCGATGTAAGGTTGACAGTTTATCGAACTGTGTGACTAACAACACATGTAGTAAGAACATATGATGTACACAACATATCTACGGTGAACCCACTATGTAGTGTTACCTAGGAGAGAACTGTCTAGTTCTAGCCGTGTAGATGAACTTATGAAGGTGGGAAAATTCATGTACACACCATGTCCCAGGAGGAACATATCATGTGTATGGGTGCTACATAACCAGGTTTGGATGATTTACTCACCTTGTTAAATGATTAAGTGAACACACTATGTAGGGGTTAAAAACACCATGTAACCCTATTTTGTAAAAACATGAATGTTTCTTCACATGTTTATTTCACTCACTTATAAGTTGTTGTCCTTGATACTATTATACTAATGTGTGCACTTGATCTTGCATATTCATGACACCAAGACTACCTTCAGTTGTTTTCCACGTGTTTAGAGATGACCAGATATCAGGAAGGACAGATCAGGGACTACTATCAGATCCTCCCATTGTGCCCACTTTGGCCCCTACTGTTATACTAGATGTAGGCGATGATGCACAGTTCAGTGAAGGCTTTTTGAATATGTTCATATAATTTCATAGGACACGTCATCCTTCCCCATCTATGGTAGAGTTGACGTGGGTGTTCAATCATTATCATCCTCCCCCTTTTTTAGGGGACGGAGGACCACAGGCTACAATGACATTGTTGGAGGCCATGCATACAATCTTAGAGCATCTGGAGGCTCTTCTCGAGAGGAGGGTAAATCAAGTGAAGTACATGCTATGTCATTCTTCCAATAGATGGTGGGATGTTATCTCACAAGCAGGAAGTCATCAGGATGTGTCTTGGGAAAATTTTCAGAGGATCTTCTTCGATTATTTCTATTCTATGATGTTGAGGTATGATCAGGCCCAATAGTTCATGAATTTATAGTAGCAAACTCTTTCAGTGATTTATTAATCCTATAGTTTTACAATGCCTTAGTGTGTTTCCCCTGTTCCAGAATGTGGTAAGTTATCTTTTTCTAGGCGGTTTGAGGATGGTCTCAGTTATGACATCTAATCGCTGGTGGATTTTTCAGCCTGCCATTGGTGATGGATATAGTAAAACAAATGATGATTCTCAAGTGTAATATGGGGGAGTTGGGAGAAACAAGCAAGGATGATTCAGAATCCATGGCTGGTACCCATTCGACATATAGTAGGAAGCATCTTACGAAGATATTATGTAATGTTTCTTGAGGTTTCCATGTGTTATTCTACTTGTGCAGGAAGAGTGGGCACATGAGACATCAGCTCCCGAGAGACCCAGTTGGGTGATGATATTAAGGCAAGACGATACATCTTTAGTGTTTTTTAAGATGTTTTAACCATCGACGTTTGATAGGTATTCTTCTATGACTCAACATTTAAAATAAGGACCAGAATTTCCTTATCATTCAGCAATGTGGAGTTCGTTGGGATATTCATGCTGATGAGGTGATCGTTGTTGTGGTTTTTAGACTACATGTTTTCAGTGATAACAGGGTGGATTAGCTCAGGGTAGTCAGGCAGGGTCAGAGGGCCATGGTACATGTTTGACTTTGTAGTGGAGTAGTTCCAGCAAGATATGGATCCCAGACCCTCTATAGTTAGAGGTACAATTCTAGTTGCCTCAATTTTTGAATATTTTATTTTTGATACTGGGCCCTCCAATAGATGTAAATTGGTTTTTATTTTGCAGATCCTTAGACTATGTGTAATTAATTATAATGATTTTATGATGCTATACACTCCATTGTGGATTAGGATTTCTAGTGTATATCAGTTTATAGAATTCCCTCTTGAGGATGGTGGGTGTCACTTCTTATAGGATATTTATGTCTTAGATTTAACAGGAATTAATTTCATTCTCAGAATGGAGTGGTTAGTCTCATTCCAAGCCATTGTTGACTTTTATTGCCATAGAGTGAGTTTCACGTCACCAGAGGGGGGATCCTTTCTACACATGGTCGAGTGGGATGTTCTAGAGGGAAGAGCTAGACCCGAGCATTATGGGTTTGGATTAATTACATACCATATTTCTAGTTTATTTCTAGATGACCAGGGGACTTCATAGATGGACATTCATCTAGTGGGGGATCATTTCAGGGATGTATTTCTAGAGAAATTATTAGGATTACCTCCAAATAGAAAGGTAGATTTCCTTATTGATCTTTTGTCTGGAGAAACACCAATGTCCATTCCTCCTTATAGGATAGCTACACCAAAGTTATAGGATCTCATGAAGTAGTTAGAGGAGTTGTAGGAAAATTGTTTCATCTGAACTAGCACTTATCTCTGGGGTTCGCCTGTCCTGTTTGTGAAGAAGTTATATTGTAACCTCATACATTTTGTGGATTATCAGAAGCTAAACTAGTTGATGGACATGAACCGATATCCCTTTCCAAGAATTAGTGATGTCTTTAATTAGAATCTGGAAGCCAATGTGTTCTTGAAGATGGAATTGAGATCCGGTTATAATCAGTTGCACCTTTTACAATTAGATATACCTCTTAAATCCTTTCAGAGAAGGGATTATCTATACGATAGTTTTCATGGCACTGATAAACAGAGTGTTCCATCCTTACTAGGATTGTTTTGTGGTAGTCTTGGTAGACAACATCATGGTGTATACTAACAATCGACATGACCTTGTAACCCATCATGAGATTGTTTTGAGTACACTAAGAGAGATAATAAATTATATGATAATATCACAAAATTAAACTTATGGATGGACTATATTAACATCATAGGTGATGTTATATCAGTGACAGTTGTATTAGTAAACCGAGAGAAAGTGAGAAGTGGTTTCCTCAGAGCATCCGATAAAAGTATTTGAGGTATGGATTTTTATTTTTCTATCCGGTTACTAAAGGTAATTTATTTAGGACATTTCACACATAACAATTTCACTAATTGCCCTAACTAAGAATGGTGGAATGTACTAGTGGATAGATTCCTGAGATCCTAATTTTTAGGAGTTGAAAGGTAGATTGACTTTCACACTGATACTTATTTTTCTAGAGATGGACATGAGTCACAACGTTTACTATGATGCATTAAGTATCAGGATTTGAGTCATTATTATGAATGGTGATGGATTCATTGTGTATGGGTTTTGGCAGTAAAGGCCACCTGAGAGGAATTACCTGATACATGATATCGAGTTAGCTATAGGTGTGCATGATTTATGTTATTGGAGACATTATCGTTTGAGATATCATTTTGTGGTATTCATTGACCACAAAAGCCTTAAGTATATCTTTACTCAGCTTGATATGAATTTGACCAAGTGAAGGTGGGTTTATTACCTTTAGTCTTTGGACATATGAGTTTGCCTACATGCCTGGGAAAGGCAATATAGTGGTTGATGCATTGAGTAGGAGGACTCAGATAGAGTCTATTCACGAGGCCAACAGTGAGTGGTAGCTTATTACTCTGTTCTTTGAGATTCATTTGGAAGTGAATGATAGGTTGGGGAGGATTTTTCTTTCTTATATAGTTGTTACCTATTCTCTTATAGATCTTCTGCCAATGAGACAACTATTCGATTATGAAGGACATGTCCTACTGGAGAGTGTGTCAGGAGATGTCCCTACTCCTGGGTGGGCCATAGGAAATGATGAGATCTTGTGTTTTCATGGAATCATAGAGTTTTTATCTAACATAATTGAGGAGATGATGTGATATTTTTAGTCCTCAGTTTGTGAAGTTCATCCTGGTGTCACCTAGATTTATCGAGATCTACACCATCAGTATTAGTGGCCAGATATGAAGAGGAGTGTAACTAGTTTTGTTATGAGATGTTCCACCTGTCATCGGGTGTAGTCAGAGAATCAGTGACCATCAGGGTTTTTGTAGTAGTCACCCATTCCCGTGTGTAAGTGGAATGATGTCACGAAGGATTAGTGATGAGTTTACCGAGGTCGCCTCGAGGGAATGATGCAATATGGGTTTTCCATGATAGACTCATGAAGGATTCACATTTCCTTACAAACAAGTAAAAATTCAATGTTGATTGTCTTGTCACATTATACATTCAAGAGATTGTATGTTTTCATGATGTTCCAATCTCTATTGTTTCAGACAGGGACCCCAATTTCACTTGTTGTGTTTGGAAGCAATTATAGAGGGATTTCTCTAGATAGGAATTTCTGAATACAGCTTACCATCCCCAAATAGATGGCCTGTCTAAGTGCACTATTTATGTTATAGAGGACATGATTTTTGAATTTTTTTCAGAATTCTGGGGTTCTTGAGAGAGAAATATACCACTAGTGGAGTTTTCCTATAATAACGGTTTCTTGGAGTGATTCAGATTTCTCTTTATGAGGATTTGTATGGTACGCCTTCCTGATCACCCCTATGTTGGATGGTGATAGTGGAGGCAACTATGCTGGGACCTTGTCTGGTCTAGGAGACCACATAACAAGTGGAGTTGATTTGGAAGAGGATTTCTGCTACACAGTCTCGACATAAATTTTATTCTGATCGACAGAGACGACCTCTATTGTTCGAGGTCGGAGATAAGGTTATTATACATGTTAACCTGAGGTTGGGACAAAGTAGGTCTAAGAGATATGGGAACCTTTAACATTGATATGTTGTGCCATTTGAGGATTTGGATAGAGTTGGGCCGATTGCCTATAGTTTTTATTTACCTCAGTCGTACCGAGCTATGCATGACATATTTTGTGTTTCTCAGCTATGCCTTTACTTTTCAGAGCCATCTCATTTTTTTTAAACCGATAAGGTTGATATGGAGGGGGATTCATCCTTCAATGAGTACCCTATATAGATTTTGTATCCCATTAAAAATGATATCTATGGACAGTCTACTCTTCTGGTACAGGTTATGTGGAAGTACGGGCATGTACAATAGGAGACTTTGGAGGGGGTGGATGATGTACGATCACCGTGGCCATAGTTGTTTGATGTTTCATCATCACCACCATTGGAATGGAAATTTATGGACAAATTTATTTAAGGGGGGAAGGTTGTATGAGTTTCAATCTTCATTTTATGTATGGATCATTGTTTCGGTTTTTTTTTGGAAAAAGGATGAAATGGAAATTTTCTCAAGTTCAAATCATATACTCTTGAGTATACGTCATGTACTCTTGAGTACACACTATGTACCCGATTTTTGAATGTAGTTGTGTAACGGTAGAGTAAATGGAAGTGTGGGTGACTTAGTAAAGTGCCTAAAGTGGGGTCAAATTGTGGAAAGTACAGGGTGTGTAAAATAAATGAACAAACTGATTACTTTTCTTTTTATTAGTTGTATCGATGCAGCATCATTTATCACATCTTGAAACAATGTCTTCTCCCCATGTTTCATACAAGAGAGAAATGTATGACCTGAGATCATAGAGATGCTCTCGTTCTTCCATCCGAGCTCTTAATGCGACGCCAATGGGTGCATTGTATTCCCACCGGTGAGTCCATTCTTCCCCTAGTGCACCTCTTCTGGATATCTCCTCTCTTGTTAGTTATTCGAGGTTGAATGTTTTTTACCTTTTCGTTGATCTATGATGTTATAGGTTGATACAAGCGATGAATTTTGAGAGTGTTCATCATATAATATCGAGGTAGGTGTTTGGTGCCATTCTAAGGTTTTATATGGATTCTATTTGCTAAAAATGCTAAATATCATGTTTTAGGGTATTGTCTGTTTGGAATTTAACCATGTTTAATTCCTACAATGTTTTCTCACTTCAAATGGTTTATTGATAATGAATATATTTATTACAATGATATATCGGTGTGTTTCCCATGTTTGATTGATTATGAACATTGGGTCTAGGAAACATTTTAGGATGCTTTGATTCTCATGATTTTTTTGTCAATATGGTGTTTTTGTTTGTATTATATATACGCTTTTCACATTAAAAAATTATGAACAAGTGGAATTGACTATGAGGCCTTCCCGAGGGAGGGTATTTTAATTATGAATTGTCGTTATGGATGGCCAGATCCATTGACTGTGAGAAATATTGTGCGGTCATTGAAAAGAGGGTATAGACCATGAGGGCTACCCAAAGGGTTGTTATTAAATGAATGTTGGACCATAGTTAATTGACTTTGAGATATTATATAGGGTTATTATAATATATTGTTGTTATGAAGACTAAGGGGCATAGATTGTGATAGCTACACAAGTGGCCATTGTTTTTATTAGTGTTATGTGGGATAAAAGGGGTTAGAATGTGTGAGATTTCCTAGAGGTTCCTTATATTTTATTGAATTGATGAGATGATGAACCATAGGGGAATAGATTATGAGAAATTTTCCATAGGTTTTCATATTAATGATTGTATGATTATGATGAGTTTTCCAAGCCAAAAAACAAACATAGACCCGGCCTTTCATGAATTTTTAGATGGACATCTGAGACATCTATTGTTACCATTATACAGGGGATATTGAGATTAGGCTAGATCATGATGATATATTATTCAATTTTTTGATTACATTATTAATGAAAATGAATGTAATTGAAAATTGCAGGATTGTTTACTTTTGAGTACTTCCTAGTTTGTTTATTTATTGTTCCTATTGCCTTATATATATATTCTATGATAGTTAGGAAAATATATTTTAGTGGTTTCCTACTAGGATTCATCTCACAACTAGTTTGTGTCATTATTTTGGACATAAAAAGATTATATGGCTGCTGGTATAGACAAGGGAACACACCCTTCTTCATCAGGTACTTTATTATTGTTGGATAGGGAGGGCGTGGGACCAAGCTGAGGCTTGCAATGCTATTGATGTTTATTAAATTATATACTTTGGTTCAGTTTTTTATATCCATAATTGTGACTTGTTTGGATTCTTTCCTATATACATGTGATGTTTATCATTATTTATATATGTTGTAGTTGTTTATACTGTCAGTCTTCTATTGTTTACAATGTGGTATGGAATTATTGATTCCGCTATTATTTATTATTGTTATTCCATTATGTATACTCTACCAATGAGAGAATAGATTCCCCACTATCATAACCTGGTCCCTCGATGCAAGTTGGTAGCCTCTGGAATTTGGGAAATCATGCTTGAGTCATGTGATCAACATGGTTCAAGGCACCTTTGGGCAGCACCCAGAACCGGGCGGTCACATCATCTATGTGTTTCAAAAGATATGGGTGATGAGTAGATGTAGGAATTTCATGAATTAGTTGGAGGGGATGCATCCTAGTGTCACAAAGATGATTCGTTATTTACATCAATAAGATGGGTGTCATGGTTTGAAGGTATACATATAAAGTTTTGTAATAAGATGTTCCATGAGTCAGCAGGTGAATCTGGAACACCAAAAACCAGCAGTACTTTTGCAGCAGCTACCCATTCTTGAGTGGAAGTGGAATGATATTGTGATGGATTTATTTACAAGGATACTAAGGTTAAAACATTTTAATGATGCACTATGGGTTGTGTCTAGAAGACATACAAATGCTTCACATTTCTTGACGATCAAGGAAACCTTCGGTTTGGATGATCCTGGAAGGCTGTACATCTGTGAGATTGTATGACTGCATGGGGTCCCACGTCATATCATTTACAAGAGGGATTCTAGAATTAAATCTCATTTATGGAAAGGGATAAAAAGGTATTTGGGTACAAAAGTGATTCTAAGATAAACATACCACCCCAATATAGATGGCTAATCAGAGCACGCAATTTAGGTGTAAGAGTTCAATCTTTGGGCATTAATCATGAAATTCAGAAGTTTCAAGGATACACACATTTCCCTTATTGAGTTATCTTACAAAAAAATCATTCAGGATTCTATTTATATTCATCCATATAATGATTTATATGTTAGTCCATTCCAATCACCCATGTGTTTTTTGGAGGCAGGAGAGACGTCAATTATGGGACCTCATCTTGTCCAGGAGACAACTGAGCAGGTTCAATTGATTCAGATTATGGATGGCTACTACACAGTCTCTTCAGAAATCATACACTAATTTCTGTAGATGGAAATTGGAGTACAAGGTTGGGGATCAAGTTTTATTATGTGTTTCAATGATGTAGGGACACAAGAGGATCAAGAGATAGGGTTATCTTCTGCCGAGATACATTTGTCAGTTTCAGATTCTGGAGAGGTTCAGCCTTGTTGTTTATAGATTGCAGTTACCAATTAGGTATAGGGATACACATGATGTCTTCCGCATTTCTCATCTGTAGGGTTACATTTAGGACCCATCTCACACCATTCAATCTGAAGAAGTGGAGATCCATGAATATTTTTCCTTTGAGGAGAATCCCATTCATTTTGTGTATTGTATCATGAAGGGTCTACATGACTGGTTTGTTCCTTTGGTATGAGTAATATGGAAGAAAATTGGGTGTAGAATAGTACATAGGAGAGGTAGGATGACATATAAGCACAGTGGCCATAATTGTTCTCAGATAGTTCCTCATCCCCCTTGGAAGGGAAATTCGGGGACATATTGCTTTAAGGGGGGAACTTAGTTAGAACTCAGTTATTCCATTGATATATGGATTCTATTTTCTATTTATATATATAATAATTTGGGGAAATAGTTTAAGTGGTGGTTTCACGCATGTAACAAGATCATTCTTGGAACTACATACTCTTTACTTCTATGTACATTCCATTTATGGAAGGATACAAGCTATGTAATCCCAGTATAAGACCATGTAATGGTCTATCCAGAATTTTTATAGACACAACATGCAATCTCAACTACATGGAATTTAATTTTATTAATTATAATGTCATGAAGTAAGTTGTTATTCAGATGGTCATAAACGAAACTCGTTCGACAAGCAGCATACCCAAGAAAATCTAAATGGAATTTTTCCTTCCATATTGTTGTCTGATATCTGATTCGAACACTGTAAGATGTGTTGGATTCCCAATGGTATGTTTTCAATTACACTTTAGCCTTTATTCCTAATTTATAATCTTGTTATAGTAATTTATTGACAATAATTTATACATTTTTTGTAGATCTAATCTATTCTAGGTCAAATTAAATTCAGATTGTGGATGAATAGGGTCATACGAGTACAAGGAAGGTGTTCTCATGCCATTCATTGATTCCAATGATGTTTATATATGCAGGAGTGATGAAAAGACACATTTTGGGTGAAACAGGATTGAATAATATCCTTTTTATTTTTGATTGATAATTAAGTAATTACCTATATAATTTGAAATAATGTTTTGTGATGTGACCATAATTTAGGGCAACCCCATGGGTTTGTTTTCCTTGAATGGTTGTTTGAATGAAAAATCCAAGAGTCTTGACATCAATTACAATTATTCTGTTGTTGAAAATGTATTCTTTATTATATGAGTTTCCCACATGAGATACTTGTTATGTATATCCTTATAAAAGTTAAATTACATAATAGTAATTTTATATGTTTTTCCCATTTGAGTTATCCTTGTTTAACCATGTAATAGATTAATTTACATTTATTGGTTATTTTTTTAATTGATCCCACATGGGTTGATTTTGTTAAATCCATGTGACGGTTAAATCCACATTTTTTCTTTTTGATATGGAATGTGTAATTGAATTAATTGATAGAAAGTAGTAATTATCATTGTGGGATCCAAATTCTCGGTTGAAAGACAACAGCTGGCACATGTTACAAATTGCACCTTGTATACCATGGATGAACTATTGTCTCAGTAATAATACTATGTTCTGGCTCAAGAGGTTAATTATGTATATTCTATGAGGGAGCCACATATATGGTGTTTGAGCACAATGATAATTCTTTTAAATACCAATAGAACGTAGGATCCATTAAAGGATACCCAATCCAGGCTCTATTGGAAAATGTTTTAAAAGATTATTATTCATGAGTTAGTAGTTAACATTATACGGGGGTCATCAGAACTACAATAGACCTCATGTCTTTATATAACTCATGGAACATGAATAATTAAATGGAAAACTTATGATTCATATACTGAGCCGATGCACATGTTGGGATTTAGTTGCCAAAAATAACTATTTACATTGTTTTCTGATACATCTGTTGTGATTTGTTTTGTAATCATATTTTACTAATTTCACTATTGTACACTGCATGTTATATACATCCAATTAATGTTTGGTTTGGACTATGGATGGTTTCATATTAATAATTTGTCTCACACACTGTTTGGGTTATGATTTTGGGGTCAAATAGATTATATGATTGCATGTGTTGATTAGGGAAAGTGACATACTATAGGTACTTTATATGATGATTAGGTGTAGGAGAGAAAGGGACTGAGATAAGGATTGAGATTCTTCTTAGTAAATTATTGTTTCTTTTGATCTTCTCAAACATATATTTTTTATTACCTCAGTGTAATTTTTAGGCCGCTTTCCAAGAACATGTCACATGTTGCATCATCATTTGTATTGAATGATGCCTGGTTATTTATCTTATCAGTATTTTACATTTTATTTCAGTTCTATGTTGTTTACTAGTCTGGTATTATATATTATTTATTCTATTATGGTACACTCTTCCAATGATGGAAATGATTCCCCAATATTTTAGCTTATAACCTCACTACTAGTAGGTAGCCTCTTTTATTTGGTGAAATTTGTTTGAGGCCATGTGTTCATCCAGGTACAAGGCACCAGTTGAGTGGCATCTGAATCCAGAATGTCACAGATATTATTTTTTGATATTTAAAATATAAATAATTATAAAAAAATTGAGTTATTGACACTCTCATGTAGAATTCATTGTTATTTCAAAAATTTCTAGTTTATTATATTGATATTTATTTTAGAGAACATTTTAAAATCATTAACAGATAGATTTATTTTATAGGTAGTTAAAAGATAATTGATATATTAATTATGAATTTGAATGTGAAAATAATATATATACATTGGAACCTACAATAGGTAATTGACTATAATGGAAGAGATATACTATAAGCGATCGGGATTAAGTAGAGAAGTTTGAAACAACTTTTTATTTTATTTAATATCTAGTATTAATGTTTTATATGTGAATATATTATGATCCATTAAAGATCATAATTATAAGTGAATATCTTCTATTCATATTAGTAAAGATGATAATTTAATGATTAGATTATTTTCTTGAACACCCATTTCCATTTGGAGTTATATTTCCCACTGTTATCTGTCTGATTTTGAACTATGTATTGAAATTAACATTTTCCAACCCCTTGGAAGACGAAGAGAATAAGATAGGAGGGTCCATATATTTTGGATGATCATTGATCTTAACATATAGACTGTAACCAAAAACTGGTAGAGTAGAGATAATATGGTAAATTAATACATTAATTATATTAGATTCTGGGGTTTATCATTTTTTTATGTACCATGTAAATTTTTTGTTTACATTATTATTTATTTCGATGAATTTTGTTTTTCTTGTGTGGGATAATCAGGATAGATTCATGTTTTCATTCCAAGCATGGTTTCAAGATCATGTTAAACAAGACGTAAGAATAAATTTTATCCTACCTTAATTATACTTTCATATCTTTTGGTGTTTTGTGGGGGATTTGGTTATTGGAAATAGATATTCATTTGAGGGCATGGTTTGGGATTAATATTATGCCCAGAATTTTTCTTCAATGGGATAACACTTGTTATAAAATTTGTACAATTTTTTATTATGTATCTCAGGATAGTAGTACAATTATTTTATAGTTCTTGATCATTGGAATAGTTTTTTACCCTTTTTTAATA
Source organism: Viscum album (assembly GCA_963277665.1). Lineage (NCBI taxonomy): Eukaryota > Viridiplantae > Streptophyta > Magnoliopsida > Santalales > Viscaceae > Viscum > Viscum album. The sequence continues at coordinate 1,644,830,462 of OY728155.1, read as the reverse complement.
GTGATTAAAGGAATCATTTTGTGAGAAACCAGTTTGATTTGATATTGACCAACTTGGATGATTATAGGGGATTAACCTTTATAAATGTTATTTTTGATATTTCCCTCTGATGATGTCAGGGATTTTTTATGATGATGATGTGTATATGATTTTTTATTTGGTGGAGGTATATTTTTTAATTGCTAGGATGAGTTCCTATATTTTACGATGGATTTAATTTGTTTGGTTATGTTAACATATATTAATATAGTTATTATTTGTATTGGAAGATTTGATATATTGCTTATTATATTTTTTATGTTACTTTTGTGATGTTAGTACAGTTCACTTTATAACAAGAACCCATGGGTAATTATTTTCAGTGTGACCCAACACTCACTGAGCAAGTTAGAAATTAGTATACCTTATCAGTAGACCTAGTTCCCTAATATCCTACAGATATGTTTTGGATAAGGATAAGTGTTTTATATGATCGTGATGAGGAAGGACCATGATCCATTTCCTTTATGATGGAATTATGTGGTTGATGTGGTTATGTGAAAGTCACGAGGTTGATATCAATTATAGTGTAGAAAATATGGACAATTGCTGACTGATTCGGTGAGATTTATTATGTGACGGAACATAAAATATTTTTCTTTCATGTGTAACATTATACAGTAAATGTTATTTAGTGAGTGATAAATTGGAAATCTTAATTGAAAAATATTATATATTTTTTTTATGAAAATTTATGGGTAGACTCATAAAATTTAATATAATTGTTTTTAGTTTCTAATGAGACTCTAGGAATAGATAATTCAGTAGCTTTTCATTTTCTAGTCTACTCATGGATTATCCTGGGTAGTGTATATGTGACTATTTATATTTATTTACTACTTTAATTATTAATCATACATGAAATAGATCTAGTTTTTCATCCTTATGGTGTGACCTAATTTTTTCACCTTAAATTATACATATAAGTATTTCAAATTTACTATTGGAGTATACTTTGGAATATTTATAGTAATATGGGTTTATGAATAGAGAAATATATTTGGGTATTATTTCATGTGTGACTAAGGAATTTTAGTTCTTATGGTTTATAAATTTTTTCTCCATTGAATATGTATTTGATTTTGGTTAATGTATATTAATTCATTCATTATGAATTATTGATGACCCCAATTTATTTTCAAATACCAATAAATCATGGTTTAGTGGATTATGTTTATTTAATATTCTACCACATGGATCATTTGAGGGAATTTCATCACATGTATTTGAACTATAACCTCAATTTTTTTCCAACCCATTTTCTATTATAAGTGGGCATCTGGGGTCACTGTCATCCTCATCGCTACACAAGTTGTGTTCCAAAGGAATTAAGTTGTTTTAATAAATCTAGTTTGATCATTTTGATCAATATTGATGATAATTATTCATTATCAAACAATATATAATATGTTAGAATAGATTAACTCATTTTTTGAGCCATGAGTAGGAAATAATTATTTTTTATTACAAATATTTTAAAATATCTCAAACATCATTATCTTAAATCATAATAAAAAGGGGGTAAATTATTATCATTTTTCAATATTGATAGGAATTTTGAGAAATAATATAATATTTATTCTTAAAATATACATTTTGTAAATATGAATACATCATGTATTCAATTAAGGTGTTATAAAATAATATAACACTGAAGTAGTACATGGGTAATTGACCCAAAACTAATGGTGGAAAAATTCGATTATCCCCAATGCATAAATCAATAATCTCAACTTGTTTTAAACATTTCATCATAAATGAAAAATCCTCAAAATATATATGATAATATATCATTTAAAATAAATTAAAATTTTAAATTTTATCTTTTTTAATATTAATAACATATGTAAGATAGATACTAACAAATAATGGATATTATCATACTCTATATCTATAAATTTGATTTTGGTTAGCTGTGACCAAAATTATGCACTTAAAAAATTAATTTAATAAAACACAATAATTATATGTTAATATCTGAATAAATAATTCCACAAAATGGTAATTTGTTTGAAAAAAATTATATGAAATATAAATCTCATTTTTGGGGATAATATTCCTTTTTTTATGTTATTATGAAATCATTAAATAATTATAATACAATCATTGTTGGTAAAATTATTTTGATAATGAATAAACTATCATTCCAAAATGTGGGAAGTTATTCAATAGCAAAGATTCCATAGGGTGGTGTAACCAATGAAAAAAATAAATATTGAGAAAGTTTTATTACATAAATGAAAACATATAAATATAATTTCAATTTGAAACATTAAATAATTCCATTAAATTATATTTTTTTTATATTTTTTACCATTATATTATTATTTAAAAATTAAGTTCATTTTCCATAATTTGATAAAATTTATAATTAATAATAAATTATTTAATACTTATTTGTTTATTTAAAAAATTATTCAATGATAAAAATCAAATTTAAATGAGTTAGAATTATTACTATTCAAATTAAAAATATTACTATTTTTGGTAAGTTCTATATGTTAAACAAATGTACTCTCACTGATAATCAATTATTTCATGTGTTCCTTTCAAATTTATTATTCATGTCACCAATTCATATTTTTATTCTATGTTAGTTATAATCTAATATAATCTACGATATTATATTAATATATCAAATTACAGGGAATATCAGTAAATAACTTTTAAAAAGTAACCGCTCTATGGCCTATGATCATGAATATAAAAACCAACAAAGGTAAATTATCTAATTTATGTAAAATATAAATATAAATTGAATTTAATTTACTAAATTCAATGTAAAGTTAATTATTCTCTTTATCCAAATGTTTAAAATATAAAAATTAAAATCATAATAAATAAGTAAATATTGTTATTATTATTCAAGATTAATTAATTTTATATTTTACTAAATAATTCAAAATTTTTAATTAATTATAATACACAAAAAATATTTAATAACATAATACAAATGAGTAAAATAGAATAATTATTTCAATATTATATATTAATGAAAAATGGATTAATCATATTATTGAAGCATGTGTATAACTTTTTTAAAAATATCACGAATAAATTAAAATTTAAAATAATAATTATTTTAATTATTTATTAATAAATTTAATTTATTATTTAATTATTATTTATAAAAAATTATAAAAATCAATCATTACTGGTAACATAATCTTATAAAGTTATCACATACTGTTGGAGGATTTCCTAAGTAGTAAAGTCACCTTGTCATTCAATATATGACTAGAGTTCAAATGTTAGCATCCTCCCTGGGGGTTTCTAGACTATTTATTGATAATAAAGTAGGTGGTGTTGCATATAGGATTGTATAAATAGATAAATAGGGATGATAAAGGAGGAATAGATGAAGATGTAGGTAGGGGGACTAAAGGATAGGATGATATAGTTTTCAATCCATTAAATTATGTGATATAAAAAACGTTTTTTAAAATGGTCTTGCTATGGGGTGGATCAACCCTTGAAGGGGGTGTATTATTTCCTTGCTCAAATTGAGGGGTGTGTATTGTTTATTTTTCATATAACCTAATATATATTAATAAATTATTATTTCATGACTTCACCACAAATATGTCAATTACATTTCATCAAAATATCTATATTAATTAAAAAAATTATATTATTATAAATATAAATTTCTTAACAATTGATAATAATTTGAATTATTATTATTTTTAAACAAACAAGTGTTCAAATAAAATAATTTCCTTGTAATTATATATTACCATTAACTATATTTTAGTAGACAAAATATTATATTTTCATTTCACACATATAAATTAAAGATGTAGACGTTTAATAATATCAATACAAATTATTTTGTCCAAAATATGAAGCATTCAATAGAGTAATGTTGAAATAACGATTTTTATTACAGACTGTAAATTCTCAAAGGAATTTGTTTTAATTAGGGAGGGGTTCATTTTATGAACCGAGACTCATATTGGGAATGCGAGTGTAGGAACATAATTAATGTGGGAGTTAGTGTCACAAAACAAACATCTGGGTACATTTTTATATCTATTAATCAATTTTTTTATATTAATATACTCTTTATTACATCATGATTATTTTTATTCTTAAAATAGTATGTGGTAATGTTCTAAGAATATTTCTCACACTAAAATCTAATAATAGTTCCGCACAATGATGAGAACCCAGGAGTGCAATCAAACAATCCTTGAATGTATTTTCTATAACTCTATGACATCAATTGGGAGACTTAAATGACATATTCTATGAGGGGTGGATACTCATAATAAATTTAAGAATATTCTCCTAGTGTACATTTTTGGTAATATCCTATGTGGGATATTATAAGAACAAGAACCACTAGTAGGAAATCATCATTTCTATGTGTCATTGGTTGTTCCTATCTTCCATTATTTTTATTTATCCTTAGACATTTAGATTATAATTAATGTGTATTATGTTTAATGTTATTTTATGTATTGATGAAAACCATGATGACATATGTTTGTAGCATTTTAGGATACATCAGTTATGTCATGAGTAATATCAAATTAATGAATAATGTGTGAAATTATTTTCTCATTCTATGATTTAACATATCTTAATATCTCATGATAATATCTAGAAATGATATAGCCTAAATAGGTACATTTAAATGGGGTTCTATTATAAATTTTGATATCTTGGAATATGATATAAGAGGAAATGAGTACAAAGGTTGATGACACCGACTTGTAACATTATTGATTAGAGATATCATGTTAAAAGAATTATATTACACTATAATAATCTATATGAGGTATTATGTGAATGATACATTAACTTATTTAATTGTGGGTGTCTTAGAATGTTTCTCTATTATATCCTTATACATTAGGCCCCATCGCCTAATGCACCAAAGAATGTGTCCTTTATGGCCACACACCTAGTGTATCCAAAATCTTTGGGAAATAATATATTATTATCTATCAATTTTATATAGAATAGGTATTATTCACATTTTTTGTTTAATAATTATTCACATATTCTTGAAAACATATATATTCCCTCACAACATATTCAACCTAATACTATGTGATCCAAACATTTAATAAATATTTATTTCATATTTAGTGAATATAAAATTTATTTATTTATTATGGAATAATATATGTATATTTATTTACTATGTGAATAGTATATATTTATTGACAAATATATATTTCATAAAAATGGTGGATCATGTTTTGTGGTTTGGGGAGAAATAATATATATTGAGTATTATTTTATTTTATAATATTTAATGTAATTCTCAAGTTACGTTCATGTTAAAGAAACAATCATGATACTACTATTATTTTGTAAAGGGTTTCGAAAAAGGATTAAATAAATATTAAAGGTAACATGTGAAAATATTTATTTCTAATCCCAAGCAGTATTTAATGCCAATTATATTATTTTTCACGATATACAATTCAATTTTTGTTGTGCACAATTACAGAAATAGATAATCCTACCAAGCCCTATAGGTATCCCTCTCCAAGAACAGTCCTAATAATGGGGAGTGATAGTCCTCCACCATTCACTCTCAATTTAGGAGAAAACAATTATATCTCATTGAAATGATTCTCATGGAAATCAATGATGAGCAAGGAAACTGATAAGATCATCTATACTGAAACCCAAAGATTCCAACTATGACGATTTTAGATTTGTGGAATATATGTGGATCCCCTCTAGATGGAATCTAAAATTGATTCATACAATGAAATGACTATACAACAAAAATCTATTGTGAGATACATCAGAAATGAAACATTTCAAGAAAATTCATTTTTTATTTGATTAAATTAATTATAAATAGTATTTAATTATAGTCTCTCCTATTCTGGAGTTTAATCCAATATCTATTTTAATTAATTTAATTCCATTAATCATGACATTAATGGTCATGTGTATCTTGGATTGATTATCAATAATGAAAAAATGAAAAAAAAAATTGAATGAATCGTCACAAATATTTATTGTACCTAGATTCAAGAAGTCAAATAAGACTTCTCACATACCAATTTATAATTATTTAAAGACAACTATTTTTTTACACATTTTTTTTTAATTAAATTATAATTGTCAATTTAATCCATATCAAAAGATATTCTTCTTCCACCTTCACATCCCACAAATCAAATCAAAACAATTAATTTTATGAAAATAGTAAAATACAATAACTCATTTGAAGGTTATGAGGATTCTAGCTAAATATCACATTATTACTTACTCTGTAACATGATTTTCACACCTTGTACTAATATTAAATGCACCATGAATTAATTAAGAATTAATAAAGACCATGTTCATTGAATACATGAAATTAACATTATTTCTTACATAGTGTGTTGACAAGGCCATTCTAATAGATGGATAACTATTGTAAACATTGTGTAACCCACCAAAATGTTTTATAGTCCTTTAAGTCACATATGGGTCTTCTATTTCCAAACATGAACTAGATAACTGGTGACTGTGTACCTCAAAGACCACACCCCATGTAGCCCATTACACTGAATTTTCCATGGATCTTTTTACAGATCGAGTCCTTAGGTGTGTGACTCATATTGATGGTGAGAGATGTACACTCCATTTAGCTCACTTGTAGATGTCATATACATATACAGAAGAAAAAATAATTAAAAAAAATTAATATAATTTTTAAGGACTAAAACATGTTCTTGTGTGAGGTTATTAAGTAGATATGTCATTCCATGTGATGGGTTTTAATTTAAATATATAAATTTTAACTTAATTTATTTGTTATGTTAATATCTTCATATCATGTGTGTGTTGTAAGAAAAACATTATTTTTCAGGAACTAATACACAATTTTATCCAATCTGAAACCCGACCCAACCCATTGCAGGGCATGAAGAGCATTTATAATACCTCTAGAATAAAACTATAGCTTGGGGGTCAAAAACACACATTGGGAAAAATTTCACCCTTGAATATAATCATAAATAGCTAACAAGAATAAAAATCACAATAATTGATAACCAAAACCATATGAGGTACATCAATTTTTAGTTTCCATGTCAAAAAACATTAACAAAAACCAAATTTACTATAATATAATTTCAAAAAAAAAACTATCCCCAAACCCACAATGAAAAAAGAGGGATATCAACCTCAATCCTCCTCAAGAAACACCTACAAGAAGTGTTAAACTAGAAATCTGATCCACCATCACTACCATTATATATATTTCCCTTATCTGGGTCATATATAAAAAATTCAACATACACCAAAAATTTTATGTAGGGTGTGATCCAAAGTCTAGTACAATGTAACAAAAAATAAATATTTCTCCTTATGAAAAATTAATATGGAAATTTTTATGATAACATTTTAGTCATTTTAACTGGACAAGTAATTGAAATAATATTTAGGAAAACAATTTTAAGGAAATAAATTGGCAAATGATACTTTCTTTAAATATAATAAATATATAAGTACTATTGTACTGTGATAGTTGACACCAAATCACATAAGCATCATATCAGAAGAGAGTACAATAGTAAATTTTCTATAGGTTACTAGGACTTGTGGAACTCTATGAACATCATACTTCATTGATAAAAGTACTCCGACAAAACTACAAACATTTTTCCAGTGCACAAGCCACTAGAGGGGAATGCCAACCAATGCCTAGTGGTCTTCATATCATAATCCAAAACCAACAGCATTCTCATGTATAAGCCACATGAGGGGATCCCATCTCAATTTATAGTGGTCTCTGATCATAACCCATGTTTTTTAGTGTTGTATCATCAATCCTAATAGATGGATACCAACCTCAACCACATGTAAATCAACTTGAATACTGGTTCTAGTTCTCCCACAAGGATTTAGAGGAATACTTTTGTGCTGATATTCCATTTTTCATTTAACATAAATCATCACTTCCACGTAAACAAAACATGAATCATAATCACATAAGTAAATAACCACTTTCACATTTTCACATTGATCCAAATATCAAAATCCACATAGAAACCACCATTTTCCATAAATAACCACTTTCTAATTGACACACAGACTATTAATAAATACATTTCACACAGTGTCAATTATTTATGAAACCCATTGGGAATGAAAAAAAACATGTGTAATATAACAATTTCCATGGGAAATTCCCTATTAAAATTCCTACCCACGTTAAAAACATTTTATATCATTATTCACATCACTTTCACAATTTAAAGACACATTTAAGGTTCAAAATAAGGAATCCAACATCCAAAAAACACATTTTCTTGGAAAATTTTCTTTTAATATAATCTCACATTTAAATATCTTTTAAAACACACTGTGAAGCTTTCAAAATATTCATAAAACATATTCATGAAACACCAAAATAAAGAACATAAGAAACATGGCCAGTTTCTTTTATGAATACAATTTCATCACATGTGCATCTCAATCCTTTTCAAAAACAATATTAATTAAAAAAACACATAGAACACATTTAAACAATCATGAAATCACTAAAAACATATTTTATAATTTAAAATCATGGAAAGACCTACCTAATACATGTAAACATTTCGAATCTGGTGTGAAAACAGAACTACACCACCACAAGACCCTATAAAGGTGGTATCAAACAACAAAAATCCTGATTTCACACAAAATCTAATGATTGAACCAATATTATTTAAATCAACCAACATGAAAGAATGAACCCAAAAAGAGTGGGATAGAAACCTTAATAGAAAAAAGAATCAGTGTGAACCAAAACATACTTGTTGATTTACTGAATAATCCACACCAAACCCACATAATAAGTGGATATCCAAATAAGCAAGGAAGAGAAGGAGAGGGTCCTGAGTTAGAAATCCTATGTGAGAGGAGAGATGTGAGTAATTGGTGTTAAAATTTTAGAGGAAATAAATGTAATTTTCCACTTTTTATTGACCCAGATAGGTATCACGATCAGGCCGCATGGTTTTTCAAACCATAGAGAAACAATGTATCCCTAATATTATAAGTGGATGAATCTATATTTTTATCCCTCATGTTTTGTGAATCTTTGTTCCATCTATGTTGTCTCCACTATCCAAAATAAATATTTTATGAACCGTTTCATGGGAAAGGGCATGTGATTTCCTTTAACTGTTCTCCAATATTTAACCACATTCATTCAGTCCCCAGATATCCTTTTTCATAATAAATAAAGGGAAAATAGAAGTAAAAATTTTGGATAAAAATAAACAAAATTATACCTCACAAAAATAATATATGTGAAAATTATCCCCACCATGAAAACATCCTCCCCTCTGAAGTCAACTTGATGCCTGATCAGAGAACAAAAATGGATACTCCTACTAAACACAAAACAAAATCTACAATATTTCATTATAATCACTACCATTATTGAAAATAACATGGACCAACATAATATACTTCCCATGAATCCCTTTCTCTTGAAGATCCATAATCCATATTGGCTAGCTAAGATCAAACTCCATCTTTTCCTAATACTACACATGAGACAGTTCTTGGTTATGCTCTTTCAACTATGAGACATGGAAAAATCATGAATTAACATCAATAGAGAGGGAAAATCAAATATATATTCCACATTACCAATATTATTTGAGATATCAAAAGTTTTTACATGTCTCATCATTATATTCACTTGATTACCCAAACGATGGTGACAAATGTGAGGTTCCATATTTAGAAACATCCATTCACCTATATAAAACTCCAAATTCATAGTCTCTGATCATCACAAGATTTATACTATCATTGAACTTCCAATAATGGTTACCTTATCAATAGGAAATTATCATATGTATAATAAACAAGGCCTGATCTCAACAATATTGTCTCTCATATTTCATCCCAACACAAATGGGATCAACATGGATGACCATAAAGTTCCCCAAAGGGATCCATTAAAATATATTATTTGAAATATTGTTATACATAAACTCAACCAATCCCAAATTTCTATCCTAGGAACCTCAAAATTCCAAAAAAAACTTTCAAGAAGCATGTATTCCATGAACTGATTCACCCACTCCATATACGCATCTATTTGAGTGGTATTCCATGCATAACATGACCAATCACACCATCATCATTTGAAGGCCTTCCCAAAACAATAATTTAAGAAACGTTCCCTATATGATACAATTTATGATGGAAAAACATTAATCCTCACAACCTCCAAAACATAAAACCATCCCTACACACACACCATGGAAAATCCCTAATAGAAAAAAATGGGATGATTTTTTAAGAAATTCAAAAACAACACAAATGGAATTCCTCCCCCATGGTGCATGAGGTATGATTAAAATAAAATCCATTGTGATTTTGTCCCACTTCAATGTTGGAATATGCAATTGTTGAAGAAAAAAATATGGCCTTTTGTTCTCTATATTAACTCTCTAACATGTATAACACCACGATACAATGATAGATATTTACTGCCTCATTATTGGCCCTGAGAAATGATGACACACATTATCAAAAAATTTGGTGGCACTAGGATGAACGATCCACTGTGTTTGGTAGCTATGTTGCATCACCACCATCCACAATGATAATGGCACCACAAACTAACCCATATTGCAAAAAACTACCTTAGGATATAATGACCATTGATTGGGTTCCACAACACCATTTAAGAACTATATAGATTTCTGAAAAAACATATCACCCATCTACTCTTTCTAAATCAATTCTCGAAGGGAAGCTTCTTGTTGAACTATATAAAGGAATACACCACCAATATGTTCCTTGATCTCATGTTTCATCTGAAAAGAATCCCCATTAATGTCTACTCTTCATAGGACACTTTCAACTACTACACTATCACTTTTCTACTTAATGAATTCTTTACATCATTTTCCATTATATGGTGTGTTGGTGATATAAAAATCGAACCACTGGAGATTCTCAACCAAACAAAGATCACTAAAATTTAAATATTTCTACGAAAAAATCATCGATAATATCTTATGATCCCAATAAACCACAAACATCAACATAAAATGATAATGGCACATTGTCTACATGGTGGGCATCACTAATGTTAATTCCAGGTCATGAGTTGGTTAATTCATTTCTTGTGGTCAGAGATGGAATGAACCATCACCCACCACTTGGTCATCCTGCCATAGTGCACTACAAAGACACATACCTTATGTGTCATAATAGAATACATATTTCATTATATATATTTTAGAATTATAAAACCATCAGTTTTGTTGTACTACCACTTTATCCTTTCAAGGGACACCTGAAAATCTAGGCTCCATTCAAACATTATCCCATTCCAGCTAATCAGAATTAGGGATGAACCATGAAAAGGAAAATACTAAACAAAATTCCTATTAAACCAATCCAAACATTAAAATATGATGATTTAAAAAATTTTCCTTTCATGCTCTGATGACGTCGCTACACTGATATTCTGGGTGTATACTGAAACCCCTTTTTTCTAGATCGTAAAACGCAAAAATGATATTTCCCTGGTATAGAATGTTTAAATCGAAATCATCTTATAAAGAAGATGATCCTAAAGGGTTCCCAAGACAAATCTCAAATTCCACTCATAATCCTCTTGAATCCAAAAATAGACCACGATTTCATCTTTGAATACCAACATAAAATAGCCATGATACTGATGAAACAGCCTATTCATGAGCACGATAAAAATCATTGGATAATTTTTGAAAATAAAATTAATGAAAAAGTAATAAAAATAGCCATATCTACTTATTATGGTTATTTTTAGAAAATATTCATCTCTAAATATGACATGGAGACAACCATAAAAAATATTAATATTATAGAACACCTCACCCACATAATCTGATCAAAATTGGTCATCAGTATGGGGAAATATTAATTTTTCTGGATCATTACCATATTCAGCTTCTAGTAATCAATACATTAGCAGAGAGATCCATAAACCATTTCCAGAAATATACCATTATCATCCCATGGTGATATGATCCGGTTAGTGAATCCTTCGGATTCCAAATAATCTAGATGTACCCTTCATTCCATCAACTTGGTGGGTTCTATAGGGTACATGTGAAGATATATCGTCTGAGTTCCTAACACCAAATATATGGTGAAATCCACATCCCTATCTGGGGGAAAATCATGAAATCCTCTGAAAATACCTCTGGGGAATCATCCACCAAGGTGGTAATTCAACCACAGGATCTCCATCATCATCGTCCAAAATGAGTTACATGGTATGAAAAAAATGGTTTCCCGCTTCTAGAAGTGCAGTCCCCACATTCCCCAATCGATGATCCCATTAACCATGAAAATATTTGGTACATATGTCATGTTCTAGAAGAATCACTCATCACCCATAAAAAAGATATTTTCCTTGAAACACACCATCAAATCAATACCAAGGATCATATCAAATATTTCCATTTCAAATACTAGAAAATCACATTCCAGTTTGACCCCTAACACATTTAGTGTAGAATACAGACACCTGATACCCTACTCTCACCTCGTAGCATGGTTTTTTACCAACTCTATCGAATACAACATAATATCAGATGGAAACATTAACAAATACAAAATATGTGTAGAAATAAAATAAATGGAGGCACCATTATTAAACAAACAAGTAAATAATGATCCTATAATAAGAATGGTATGTCAAAATGTTGCAAGCCATGTATCATATTTCGATAGTGATCATTCACAACATGAAGTTGAATTGTCTTTCGCTAATACTAAGAATAACCACATCCCATTGAATCTACCCTGAACTGAATCTTCCATGAAAATGATCCACCCCTTATAATACAACCTTTAAACAAATAACATATTGTTCTGGATGATTCTGACTAGGATAATATCCCATTGTAATCTACAGTTCCCGCACCAATCAGATATGTGAACACAACCTTTTAGAATCATTATTTGTTCTTCATAGATCCATAGTAGTTACATGTTATAGGTGGAGTTGAACGGGAAGATTAAATTTTCCCTACCTTCCCACACTGAATGAAGATGACTAGCCCTGCATTGGAATCCATAGATGATGAAAACTAGGAAGTATGGCCTGAACTACCATCTCCATTCTTTTTCTATTCATCCGACTTCTTTTTAATCTCAAATGAACTACCACTACCAACTCTCGAATCTACACCAAAAAAACAATACATTACCTTATGATCAATTTTCACCATCATGGCATGATCAACCTCCTCAGCATAAGTATTCTTATTGCATACGATGACTTGAATCCGATTTTTAGTTCTAACCTCATTATAATATTATAAGACACTAAATGTTCATTAAAAATGAAATTGGGTGCATACTGAAAAAACATTGGAAAGTGGTTAGTGTACATTATCATGGTATGGTGTGCCAAAAAAAATACTCTTTACTATTTGGACTTAGAGAAATCTGAAATCTATAGAAAATACTTCCAATTGAAGATGACTGTAAAATCATTCCATCCCATATACATATGCTTCACCACTTGTACCACTAGTTTTGTCCAAATTTTATGTGGGACCCCCCTACAATAAAAAAAACACTTCATTATAACTACCTCAGTTGTATTAAAAACTCTAAAATCCACTCAATCATCTCAATACACCCCTCTACAACCAGGGGTATTGTCATTCCTAGGAAAGAAGAAGTCTTTTTATTAAGTAACTCATTATCTTTTTTCCTTTCTCATAATTATTTTAGCTACCCTTACATTAGTAGGAACATATCTCTCTCCATGAACCAATGAATGGATTTCTAGAACCACCATTTACAAGATCCTATGATAAATCTGTTAGAGGGAAATCTCTTCCACCTCTTCTCATAGTTGTTCAACAAATGTCTAAGTAGAAATATTAGTAAAAAAATCAAAAACCACAAGGAAATACCATAAATACAAACATCAATACACATTCATTAAAACATTAAGCAATAAAATCTCAAACACTTCCAGAAATCAAAACATAACCAAATAAACAACAATAAAAATACAAACCAAACCACTCCATCCTCACCTGAAGTCTATATAAAGCCTACGGCCTATACTTATAACCTAGAGAAGAAGTCTAACAAACTTTAAAAAAAACCCATACTGATTCATGTTCTATCACGAGGTTCGTTTTCCAGACACCCCACTCATAACTAGAACCTCATGTCATAACATTTCTAACATTGGTCTCTCCAAAATCATCCCAAAAAACCTTTCCCAAATTATCATGACCTTCTCAGATATAGTTTTTTCATGAACTGAGATGTAATTTCATTCAACCTGACACCTAACTCGTCCCACCACATGGCCCAAATAGTGTTTGTAATCACCAAGGGCTGCAAACTAGTTCATATGTGTCAAAAATAGACTTTGGAAATTATATAATCCTTTAATATTATCATAAATAATAAAAAAATAATAAACATCACAATAAATTATAACCACAATCAAACGAGGTACAATATTTTTCCGAATAAAAAACATACAACATTAGCCAAAACCATAAGTACAAAAAATGGGTAGAGAACAAACAAAAACATCCCAAAAACCTCAATACAACAAGATGAATATCACCATCAATACACCACTATCATCAGATTTATGATGTGGAACACTATCCACTAGATCCACCATCACAATCAAAATTCCTATTTACATTACATGGGTAATAAATAATAATGTCTAAATAATCCCAAATGTTTATGTATGGTGTCATCCAAAGCCTACTAGGATGTAACCCAAAAGAAATATTTAATGCTATAAAATTTGAAGAAAAATTTACATGAAAATTTTTAGAAGAACATTTGAAAAAAATTTAAGGACCTTCTATGGAAAATAGTTTTCATTAAAACACTTTTAAGGAAATTATTTCCCAAATAAAACTTCATTTAAATCCAAAATGTGAAGAACTTCAACCATGTGCTGATAGATTGCACCACATCACATCATAATCAACTGTCAAGAGGGAACCATGGGAAAACACCTAGAGGTATACAGCACTAGTGAGACTCTATGAATATATTACATAGGTCATAAAATTCTTCCATCTAATCTACCAACAGTTTCCTCATGCATGACCTACTAGAGGGAACACGTTCCAAGGTCTGGTGGTCTCTATATCATAATAGAAATTAAAAAGAATTCTAATGAATTAGCCACTAGAAGGGATATCCCCCCATGTTCTAGTAGTTTCCGATCATATCACATATTTTTCTAATGTTTTATTGTCAATCCTTCTAGATGAATTTAGGATTTTTCCACATTATAATCAACTAGAGTACTAATTATTGATTTTCGACCTATATATCATGAATACCCTTCTTCTCAAATTCCAATTCCTATTTCACGTAAATCATCACTATCACACACACATGAAAATAATCATAAGAACACAAGGATATCACCACATTAACATTTTCAAAATCATACAATGATCAAAATCTATATAGAAACCAAAATTTCCCATACAACCCAATTTTTAATTCACTCACACACCATAATAATCTAGAAGTATATTTCATACCTCATTCAAAATTTATTAAACCCATTTGGAATGAAATAATAAGAATACATGTGGAATCCAACCATTTCCGTGGGAAAATAATTTTTAAATTACATACTCACATAAAAACCATTTTATAACATTATTACATAAATATCAAAATTCAAAGATAGATTAATGTTACACAATAAAGAATCCAACCTGCAACAAAACCTATTTATATTGTAAAATCGTCTTTCAATAAATATTTACATTTATATCTATTTAAAAACACATTTCTCACATTTCACACAAGAAAATAATCATATTCATGAAACAATATAATGAATAACATATGAAACATTACCAATTACCTTTAGAAATTACATTTTCATCACAGGTGCATCTCAAGACTTTTGAAAAAAATTATTTTAACCATATTTTTAATTTATAGAACACATTTAAATTGTAAACAAAGAAATACAAACTCATCCAATAGTGTAAAATCACAGAACCACCTACCTTAGACTAGTAAACATCCAGAATCTGATGCAAAACCACAACTAAAGCACCACAAAAACTTACAAAGGCATGATCAAACGACAATCATCATGATTTTACCTAACATATCAATATGAAACACATATTAAGACGACCAACTCATTCAAAGGAGAGAAAATGCAGTGGGAGGGAGACGAATCCCAAAATATGGAAGAAACCATGGGAATGATACTTAATTATATATTTTATGAATAATCTGCACCAAAACCACCTCAAAATTAGAGGAACAAGAAATAAAGGAGAAGAGGGAGAGGACCATAGACTGAAAATTCCAATTTGGGGATAAATGTGAGGAATTAGTGATAAAGTATAAGAGTGAATAAATGTAATTTTCCACTTTAAAATGACATGGGAAGTTCCCATAGTTAGCTTGTATGGTTTCCAATTCGTGTGCCAACCATGCACTAAAAAATGAATAGTATCATCATGGTTTATTTAGAGAGGGAACATAGTTTCACTAAACATTACATCATCCATGCACCACAGAATATCAAGCCCAAAATCTATGTTTTTCACTAAAAACGCATGCGATAAACCTGTGGATAAATGCATGAACAAAAATAGAAAAATCAATACCTCAAAAAATTACACATGTGACATTACATTAAATGATTTGAAGAATAACATGATATTTAAAAATCATGTAATTTTCTTAATCATTAAGATGATAGTAAACATCGTGAAAGTACATGATATGTCATGTAATACATATGTCCCACGATTAAACACAATATGGATATAATATATGTTGGTTATATTTAGATACGTATTCGCTATGTTTCTTCTATGGTGAATTTATTAACATAATTGATTTTAAATATTTCAATTAATTTGTATATAATTATGATGGAAAAGAATTTTATGGAAATTCGTGTGTGAATTAAGAAAAAATCTTTTATTAACAAAAAATATAATAATTGATTTGAGCATTTTATATCATAAATAATAATGGTTAATAAATGAATTTTATTTTTATTAAATGCTTATTTTGATGGATTAATGTAGATTATGATGAGCATAGACTTGAAATTTGTATGTGATGGGTTTAAAATAATTTATTATTAAATTAAATTGTTTGTCAATGTGCCTTATTTACTCTTATATTATAAGGGCATTTGTACCCAGGATTTATTATTTAAAAACCATTTTCCACTCACATATGTGTGAGTAATATCATAAGTAATGGATGTTGCACCCATGATAGTTTATCTGGTTCATGTTTGGAGTTGAGGTGAAACCAATCCAAGAAAGATATGTAGATTGATTTGTGGAAATCTGTAACAAGATACTTATTTTGTTCAAGGTGAATTCACCCTAGATTAATGGGTAGTTTATCAACAATTAAATAAAATGAAAATTATTAAAGGATCAAAATAATACCACATTACTATTTTAATTCTATAATGTTTCATGGATATTTCATTATGGATGTCTTTCCAAGATCAAATGAATTAATGATTTATCATGCATCAAATATATGACTTTAAAATTTTTTATTATGCATATATATTATATAATACATGGTTATTCGCAAAATTAAGTTCACTTAATATTAAAAATATTGTAATAATGATAATAATTTGAAATCCACACATTAAAGGATAAAATCCAACAATTATATATATTTTTTCAGAATATCATTCCACTACATCAATTAAAATCTGACCACAGTTCAAACTGCTTCACTAGTCAAAGAT
The DNA here is from genome assembly GCA_963277665.1 of Viscum album. Classification (NCBI taxonomy): domain Eukaryota; kingdom Viridiplantae; phylum Streptophyta; class Magnoliopsida; order Santalales; family Viscaceae; genus Viscum; species Viscum album. Next base: position 1,644,812,689 of record OY728155.1, on the reverse strand, counting down.
GATGGTATTTCAATTATTGATGAATTATGAAATCGTATTTTGGGTAAACATAACATACTTCACATAATGGACGGACTTCCCAGTAATGGCTTGGTGTAACTGATATGCATGTTTTTAGGAAATCTAATTTATAAATTTCAGGATTGGGGAGTCTATTAAACACATTAAGGAAATGTTAGTTAATGTAGTTGTTATCTTGAATTCCAACCTAAAACCATTAATGTTTCTTGAACAACAATAGTTGTGTTAATGAAAAGGGGAATATGTATACATTACATTAGAATATATGATTAAAAGGATTATATGAATTCAATGGTGAGTGATATTGGGATTCAATAAAATAGTGGGATATTAATAAATATAATATTTATTGTTTTGTATAAATTTTATCAGATAATGTACTAAAATTATACTCATATTATTTGCAGAAACAACAATAAATTGACTTCAAACATATCATTGTGATTCATACTTGATAAGGATAGGTTTCTCCCCATCATAAATTTCCATGAGTGGAAAAGGAACTTGAAAATTATCCTTCTCCATGAATGGAAATTGTACATGCTTGAAGAACCAATACCTAATGAAGATGGAAATCTAGCAAGTGATGAAGAATTTTACCTCTATGAGAAACATTTTAACGATGCTATGATTTTTTCATTGTTTAATTCTATCATCCATAACCAATGAGAGTTTGAAAGAATATAATGAAATGGATGCATTGATTCATAAGTCCTCTTTGGATATTTCTATTCATTTTTTGGGAAATAACTATCTTAATTTTCAACTAAATTCATATGTTGTTTGGTTATTTATTTTAAGGATTTTATTTTATAAGTTAGACATTACATTTTTATAATGTGTACGTTAAATTTCATTCACAACAAGAAATATTTTTTTGACTTTTTTACAGTTTATTATAACAAAATTGAATATGATTTAAATAGTACTCACCAAAAAAAATTTATATCAATCATGATGATTATTATTTTCATAGTACACACTAAAAATTATCGTACTGAAAATAAATTCATATTCAGGATCAATACGATAATCATCTTTGTATTTTTATTTTAGTTATTTTATTCAGAAAACACAATTGTAATTAAAATAAAACAATTTAATAAAACAATTTATTTTATTATGTTTCAATATGTATTATGAAATAATTCCTTTTTTGATTTACAAGATGACCATTGGAGTACCAAGTTTACCAGTCCCTCTAATATTTCAAGATGAAATCAGACAATTGGTGCCAAAATATAACCGTTTGAAAGAGGCCTATATATACTAGGTAATTTGGATGAGCTTAGAACTTTCTCAGTAATTTGAGACATCCTACGAGAGATCTATCAAATCTCTACTTCTTGTTAAAGTCATAGTAGCCAGGTTCTGAACTGATCATTCTACATAATTTTCAATTTCATGATTTCTTTCCTAGTGCGATATTGATCTTTAGCGATTATGATCATGGGATTCTTTTTATTGGAAGACAGGTATTCTATTAATTTGGGGATCAAGGGATTATGAGGCAAGGAAGATAGCGGTACTGATTAAATTTTTTATCCAAGGATTACGGGGAATTAAATATATAAGACAATCATTATATCGAGGGATTATCCCGATGTGGGTAAGATTGAATTTCTTGAATCTATAAGCAAATGGAACAACATTCAATGTAAAATATACTATTATCTGTGGTTTAAGAAATTGTATTATATTATATTTCCTCTTCATTGTAAATGAACTTTAATTGTAAATGTTATTCCAATTTCTATTCAATACATTTATTATCATAACCAATATAATTAGGATTCTTTAGTTATATTCTGATTAATATATTATTTGATTATGATTTTTTAATTATTTAAAATGATTAATTATTCCTTATGATTGAATCATTACATTCTTTAAGCCTGATCACAGTAACCATAGTGATTACGATCTTATACACATTTAGTATATTTAAATAATTTCCACTATCAATATGAATAATTCCATATTTTAAATATGGGATACTTATCGTAACCAACTAGATTACGATTTTCTGTTTCAACAAAATCATTTCCCAATCTGATTAATTATATTAAATAAATTAATTGGTTTTTTGAATTTAATTAGATTAAAATTTATTACACTAAAATATTTTACGAAAGAAAAAGGAATGTTTTTAAACCTACAATTCACCACCCCCCCCCCTTTATTTTTCTATCTGTATTTACATTACGATCCCACAATTGGTATCATTTGATGTTTCCACTACTCATGTATTTTCATCTTTCCATTTTCTTGATGGTTATGTTACACTTATTATCTTTTTTTGGTAAATATATATTATAATAATGTTTTTTGGTGGAAAAATAAATTTTATACTGGTTTAAACATTAGATGTTTAAATGTTGGTTCGATTGACAATTTTAATCTTACAAGACAACCTATTTTAAATTGTAAGGACTATGAGTACTAGTGAGACAAAATGATGACTTTTTTATCAATATTGGTGCTGAATTGTTTTTTTGGTATACTAGAGATTATATTAGTTTTTAAAACGAATTCATAACTTTTACCAATCAAGATATTCAAGAGTATAAATTGAATTGCATGGTAAGAAATAAATTACAATTTTCAATGACTAAAAAAATATATATCCCTATTTTTTTTATGAAACATCCAATCAATTTTTTTAGAAACCTAATATTAGACAATTTTGGTATATATAATCTGGTTGACACTAGAGGAGCTATACTAAGAGAAGGCTATCAATATTTTGATGTTCCTTTTGGGGAACCTATTTGTAAGGAACCAAAATAATTTATCATAATTATGAATTGTTTTAAATCTATGTTATGGAAATGACTATATCATCAAAACCTTATAGAAATGATCATATACATCATTCCTAATGAGTGGGAATTGAAAATAACTGTTTTTGATGAATCATGAATTGATACAAGTGTTACTCTTAATGAATTTTTTAGAACTCTTTTTCAACATGAAATCATATTGAAAAGAGATGTTGAAAACTCCATGAAAAAATAAGTCTAGAGTTTCTTACACTTCAACCAAAATACAAGACTAATCCAAGAATCCTAAAAATATAGTTAACACTACAAAGGAAAAGTTTGAAGTGATTCAATCAGATTAAAGTGAATGAGAACATTCATAGAATGATTTAGAAAATATTTTTCGAAGGATGGACACAATTGTTGGATAGAATTATTTTTATTATAGAAATTATAAAATAACAAAATCGTAGAATGATATTGAAGATACTTTTTATGAATACACGAAAGCTGGAAATACCACACCTAAATTCCCAAGGCTGAAATGAAAAAATATGAATGAAAGACACTATAAGAGAAAAAAAATTACTATAATTAAAAACCTAAGAAAGTATTAAAGGCTAATGACACATAGTGTTCTAGTGGTGGATATTCTTCAGAAGAATCCTCAGACAATGAAAACTCCTAACAAAAGAGTTTTGGTCTTCTTTTCAAAATACTTATTGGAAATCATTGTTTCGTGTAAATGGTACACACTATTGAATATTTGACTAATATTTATCTAAATGAAAAATATCTTGAGGAAAATGGTAATATTTTTTCTGATAATGATAATTCCACAATAAAATTTAATTCATTACCTTCATATAAATAGGTCTCTAGATTTTCCAAATTTCATTAAAATGAAAATTGCAATGTTATTATGAAACATGAGAATGAAAATTCTATAATAAATTTTTAAACAAAATAAGTATCAGATCACTATTAATATCATGATAAGAAACTTTTTGAAATTAATTCTTTTTTAAAAAAACATAAGTAACCAAATTCATTAATGGATAAACTTTCAAAATATTTTGATAAAAATATTTTAGAAAATGAAATTTTTTATATTCAAAACTGACATCTTAATCTAGTACTAATTTGAATAATTATTTAGTTATAAGACTAATGTATAAAATATTTTCTATAAATAAACATTTGAAAAAAATTACAAATTATAAAGAAGGTTTTGATAAAATGTATAAACAGCTTTTTCAATAAGTTAATAGTAAATGAATGGAATATAATCATTCAAAACCAATTTCTAGCAACTATTTTTTTGGTCCAAAAAATTTCCTATTTTTCAACAAGTGTCTATGTGAATGAAATTAGTAAAAAATTTCCTTACATAATTTTAAATCTTTTGGATTCCTCAAATCCATTTTTTAATACCAATGTGGGTCCCTAAAAAATTTTAACACATTTGTGGATCCTAACAATTTTGGATTCTGAAAACCAATTTTTTTTATTATCATGAAAAAAATAATGTACCAAAAAAAGAATATATGGTATATGGATAGTGGATTTTTCTAAAATATAACTTATAAAAATAATTCATTAAATTATTATTGAAATGAATGTTTAACGAGTTACATTCATAGACAATCGTCATAAAATCATTATTAGTATAGGTAATACGGTTCTTCGTGGAAATTTTTTTATTTAAAATCTTTTATTTATTAAGGTTTTTAAGAAAAAACATATAATCATAATTTAATTTTATGATGAAGGTTAACAAGTTAATTTTAGTAATGATAAATTCCTAGTACACAATTCCATGGAAAAATTCATTCTTTCTACCAATCATAATGAGAATGTTTACACACTAAAATTAGATGTCCTTATCATCCAAGACTTACCATAACATAGTGAAATGTACGATCAATCTTTGTTTATTGAATATCATGTTTGGACATAGTAACCTTAGGAACATGTAAAAATTATCAATGAGAATACAAATTAAAGATCTATTTATTCCAAAATAGGGTTCTATAAATGTCTATCATCTGTGTCAATATAAAATGCAACATAAGTCAGGATTTAAATATTTTTATGAAGTCTCAACAACTGATTCTTTTTAGATGGTGTAAATAGAGATTTTTAATTATATACAAACTAAAAGTATTAGATGCATGTATTGTGTATTTTTTTGTTGACTACTGCAGTAGATATATGTGGGTCTATTTTCTAACAAACAAATCTGAATCCTTTTCATATTTTAAATTTTTTTTCCAAAGTTAAAAATCAAAAAACCTAATATTGATAAATATTCAAACTAATCATTATAGATAATATGAAAATTATAATTTTGAATCTTTTTGTAGTAAGAAAGGCATTACACATAACTTTTTAGCACCTATAACTCCTCAAAAAAATAGTGTTCCTGAAAGAAGAAATCATTTTCATCATCAAATAACTAGAACAAAGTTGAGTGAATATTCAATTGCTAAACCTTTTTTGGATGAATCGTTGATTTCTACTTGTTATACTATAAATTGAGTTTTAATTATACCCATTCATAAAAAAACATCTTATTAATTATAGACTAGTCAAAAACCTACATTTTTATACATCGATGTATTTTGATGAAAAGTATTCATTTTGAATACACAGGATAATATAAATAAATTCACTCCCAAATCTGATGAAGGTATTCTCTTAGGCTATTAAACTAATTCTAATGCTTATAATGTTTTTAAAAAATGTATTTTTGAGGAAATAGTGTGTATCAAATTTGATGAATCTAATCCCTTAATTTTAAACAAGATCAAACTGCATATTTTGATATTTCTTTGATAATGAATTATCAACTTGTTATAGAAAAAACTTTTAATAAGGAAAATACTCCAGAAATTGTTTCTGAATTATTCACGCCAGAATAAATTCTATCATATGCTGATGAAAATGTTTTAAAATATCCAAATTCATTTTTTATTAAGAATCATCCAATTTATAGTATCACTGGTGATGTAAATCAACATGTAAAGACTAGAAATTATTTGAGAAATTAAGTAGGTTATCTATAATTAATTTCCCAATTTGAACATAAAATCCTTGATGAGGCTCTATGTGATGATGATTAGAAAGATGAAATGAAAGATGAAATAAATGAATTAGATAGGAATAGAGTATGGAACTTGGTTGAACGATTTAATGAAACATATCTAATTAGATTAAAGTGGTTTTTTATAATCAAATGTGATGAAAATGGAATAATCGTTAGAAATAATCAAATAGAAGTTGCTAAAGGTTATCATAAACAAGAGGGAATAGATTATAAAGAAACATATGATATGGTACCTAGACGTGAATATATTTCAATAATTTTAGCCTTTGTATCATTTTTTAATTTCAATATTTTTCATATGGATATAAAGTGTTTTTTCTTAATAGATATGTTTACGAGGATATTTTTGATGAATAACATTGTGGTTTTAAAGATAAAAAAAATCCAAAATATTTTTTTTTCAAATTTATTATCCTGAACCATCCCATGAGTCCCATGTAGTGACTACCTTAGGACCTCCTCTGATATGTCGGGAGCTAGTTACTAGCACCGAGTAGGCATATTAAATAAATGGGAGGCATTTTCCTATGTACCTATACAGTAGAACCCATCTCTAAGACCGAAAGTGTTGAACTAAAAACACCATATAAACAATATTTCATACATCTAAGATACCAATAAAATAGTATGACAAAACGAAACCTGAAAAGTAAAGAGATCCAGAATACAAGCACAACCAAAAGGGAAAAGTACAAGCTCATGAATCTAATATGTAGAAATACCTACCAGATGTGTAGGTACAAAAAAAACTCTATAAAATCTCAGAATCACACCTCGCCTTTTAGACCTCTCTTTAAGCACATCCTGGCCCTTGTCCACTAAGGACTCTTTCAAAGCATCAGTCATCTTCACAAGTCATGAAACATGTGGGCATAACCTCTGCATGAGTGAGTAAAACAATATACAGTAGGGACCCAAAAAAATGGAAAATAAATCTATGAATTTCATGATGTAGACCACAAATGTAACAAATGATGTACACCACAATTGAACCACACGATGGACACCACAACAAAAACACACAAGTTGTAGTCAATAAAATTATCTCACCCAGGTACAAGTACATTATATGATGATAAGGTTTTTTCATTACAGTCCACACATCTTAGAGTATCTATGAAACTAAAAGGGTATCTAGTTTATGGAAAATCTATGACACATGGGGATTTGATGGTGCACGGAGCATCAATGGCGAATGGAGCAGTAGTGGCGTAGGGAGCATCGGTGGTGCCTAAAGGGGTAATGGTGTCTAAGACGTCGATGGGTCATAGAGCATAGATGGTGTATGAAGTGTATATGGTGCACAGAGAACTGATGGTGGATGGATCATCGATGTCTCATGAAGTTTCAGTGGTTCATGTACAATAAATGGTTTATGAAGCCCCTAAGTCGTATTATCACCTAGAGTACATAGTCACAAAAGGCATCATGATTCCACTCATAGCACGCTTGTTCATGGAGAACCTACTCCTCAAGAAATTTTCTCATATGGAAACATCCATAAAAACTCACATAGATTATCTCATAAATTCCTCTTCGTCTCAAGGGTCCCAACTCCGCAAATATCCCATCAAACTGACACACAGTTTGAATGATATGACTAATTTAGTAAAAATGGTATGGTCTGGGTCCGACCCAACCCTGTCCATCCAAATTGGTCTAAGCCCAACCCGACTCGATCCAAGTCTGAACCAACCTAGTTCAGCTGAACCAGTTAGTCTAGGACGGCCTAAACCGGCCTATCCCATTGGGCCAATGGTTTGTGTAGTCATTTCCACTGGGCCGCTAGAGCAGCCCGATTCAACCAGGTTGGCAAGCTACATGCAGGCCACATCCTTCAGAACACAGTTTGTTTTTACGCTCCTAATCGACTTTGTTATTGCATTCAATATAGATGCTGCCACATCCCATCCAATTGGTCTAGTGGCCACACTATTGTGGGGTCCTCATTCGATGCGACCTCCGAGCTGCATCACATATTAACCACTGTTGTGACCTCCTATCACGGCTCACATCCATCTCATGTGGCCTGTTCTGATATGGGCTCCTCCTCTTGGACCTTTCTATTGGATTTCTGATGTGTTCCTTACAATATCATTTCCCCGTGCTAGGCTGCATGTTTCCCTCACTGATAAACACCCTACCAGTGGGCCACTATTTGTTGCACCCTCCTCCATGAGCAGCCGCATATTTCTGTGCTCACATCGCACCTCCTTAATTTCAACGTGGATCACTACCATCAGTCCTGGATAATTTCACGATGGATTGTGGGTGCAATGATTGACTATTCACTTAGAGTTTACAAGGGAAATGAATGCAGGAATAATGTGATCAATTTGGAGTAGAGATAAAGAACATGAACACCCATTTAATCGATCATGGACTTTTTTGTTTGTCCTAGATCTGTTCATTATAGTGGGATCTTGAAAAACCACTATCAAGATAATCACCAAGATCTATTCCCTTTAATACCAATATAATTATCCTTCCCACAAGAATAATTGAACCTCATTTCATACTATTTGGTGGGTCAGTCCATGTTCATCGTATGATTCTATGAAGGGGAAAATAATTCCCAATGAGATCAACAACCTACCTCAATTCTGTTTGATCATTGATGAAGAACAAAGGATTGTGTCATCATCAATCCTTGATTTGATGGATTTCATCATTAGGAGATAGCTTCCTTCTCTTTGCCTCAAGAGAATTCCATGGTTATTGAAACAACCCAGAGTTCCAATAATACGACTTATAAAAGAGTAAAATAGTCATTTCATAAACATGTAACATTATATAAAATATTTTTGTTATATATTTTAATGATGCCCACGTCCAAAATCTAACTTCTACACAAGACCTATGTCGGTCATTCTTAGAACTCGCCTAATGAAAAAAACCCCTTACAAACTCAACGATGGTTTCAAATTTCTAATCAATGTAACCATTTGTGACTAATTCGGATTTAAAAATAAAATAAATTTTATTTAATTATTTTATTTACTATTATGCCACAAGTGACTTTTTCTACAGATGACCTATTCCAAACTATGTTAGGTCATCCCTAGGGTTAATCCACAACATTGGGCTTAACAATAGCCATCGATTTCTGATCTAGATACTCGTTTAAGAGTAATTTTAAATATTCAGAATAGTCATTTTTGTGTGATATTATAAACATAACATATTTTAAAAAATCATTTCGGGAACCCTTGGCCACATAATATCATGCCTTCTCAATAAAATACGACTCATTACATCTACTGAAAATTTATGTTGCCTTAAAAAATCCCTTAGAGCTTGGTATGATATATTAAAATGATTTTTTATTCAAAACAATTTTGTTATAGGAACTGCGGATCCAAAAAACTTCATAAATAATGAAAATAAGAATTTTTATAACATTAAAATATATGTTTATGAAATAATATTTGTATCAACACTAAAATAATTAATATATTCATTTACAAATCTTATGAAATTTGTGTTTGAGGTGAGTATCATGGGTGCGTTAAAATTATTTCTTGCTTTTCAAATTTCTCAAAAACCATAAGGGACATATATATCCCAACATAATTATATTGATAATCTTCTTAAAAAGTATTTATATGAAAATAATAAAACTATTAGTACTCCAAAATGTACCTTAAATACTCTTGAAATTGATCACATTAGACAATGAGTAAATCAAACAAATTTAGTGGGATGATTGAAATCCCACTATACATAACAGCATGTCTTCCAGACATAATGTTTTCAGTATTCATATGCACACAATATAAATCAAATCCACAAGAATATCACCTAAAATCTAGGAAATAATATTCCAAAATTAATATAGAAATATAGAATTGGGGATTTTTTACTCTTCTATTATATATTTTGAATTAAAATGTTTTTAGGATGCAGACATTGGTGGTTATAGAATTGATAGAAAAATAACATCTAGAACATGTAATTAAAAAGGAGGTCTATTAGATTCTAGGTATTTTTTGAAACAACACCTATTATAACTCTCCACTGTACAAGTTCATTTATGGGAGCTGTATGTTTTTGTGCTCAAGTGTTCTGGATGTACCACAAACTCATTGATTATGGCATGAGTTTTACTAAAACTCAAATACTATTTTATAATATTAGTGACATATATTAATGTAAAAACCAAAAAGACGACTCACATTAAGAACACATGGATATTAGGAATCACTTTCTCAAGGATCACACACATAAATGTAGTATCATTTTATAATTTATTACAACACAAGAATAACATGCTGATATATTTAAAAACAATTACCTTCTAATAGATTTAAATTCATTAAATAGAATCAATGCATGAAAAATGTAAAGTACTCATTCAAATCTATTTATGTTTTAAAAACATCTCCTTATATTACGTTACAACTTTTCAAGGGGGGAGTACATATTATTGATAGTTTTAAAAAAATCCTATCGAAAGTTTTCGTACCAAAAAAATTTTCATACCCAATAATTTTCATAGCCAAAAATTTTGTACCCAAACATTTTCATACACATTTTATTATTCACATTAATATATTTTTCATAAACATTAAAAATATTTTCGTACACATTTTTACCATCCACTTTAATATATCCATTTTCTGTACAAAAAAATTTCATACTCACCCTCACTGTTCACTTTTATATTTCCATTATACACATTAAAAACATTATCTAACATGGTTTTGTTAACAAAAAAAATTAATCAATACCAACAAATCTATATAGAGACTATGAGAGATACAATATCATGGAATAATTTTTTTCCTATTCAATTATATTCATTATATAGTTATTTTTATTAAAAAAATTATCAGTTTAATTTGGATAAATTTTTTGAAAAATTAATTTTTTTTATAAAAAACCTTCAAGTGTTTAATATTTTTAAGCCGTTGGATCTTTTTTTGGTCTAATCTAAACCATAGATGTTCAATTATCATTTTTTAATCACCTATAAAATTGGTAATCCCCCCCCCAAGTCCCACATTTAATTTATTCTTTTACAAGTCAAACATTTGATACTCCTCTTAAAGCTGCATCATATATTTGTTTTGCTCAGAAATTTCCATCCTACCCATGTATTAATTGTCAAAAACCTCTCCAAATAAATTGTATCCAATGGATTTCAACCATTTGATTTTTTTAACGAAAGGATAGTAACCAAAATATTCTATTACAATAATCATAAATCATTAAAAATATTTATTAAATTTTATGTAGGGTAAAAAAGATTCATGAATGGAAGTATGTCTTTGTTTAAAAAAATAAATATTTTCAAGAAGGAATTATTGTGGATGAAGTTAGGTAGTTTTATAATACTATTAATGTCATTAAATAGTTTATTATTACATTTAATATTTATGATAGGGGTATTGGTGTTTCTAAAAAACAATCTAATCATTTCTTAGGTGTTTCTTATGAGTGTGATACATTTTTTTCTTCCTATTAATTTCCAAATTAAAAGTAAACTTTTATTAGGTGGAATAAAAAGAATCTATTTTTGAATTCCATCAATGTAAATGAAAAAAATCATCTTTCTGATGTCAATATTTTGATATCTCTTTAGAGGAAAAGGTTTTAATTACAAGGAAAGGTGACAGAGAATCTTTGATTGTTTCAGACTTATTTATCCTTGACTATTTTCTAATATGTGAAAGATAAACATGATGGGTTGAATTTTTCAAACCCTATAAAATAAAAATATTAGTGTGATCAAAACCATAAATATATATATTTCCATCAATTTTGAGATGATAAATTTCTTAAATAATAATGATTTTCAATTATGAAATGAGGTCCAATACGGGAAATTTGAATGGTCCCTCGATGGGTGAAGAAGAAATAAAGATATTGAAATTTAATTTTGATTATGAAACAATGGAATTTGTTAATGATAGTAAAGTAGAATCCTCAGAATTTATATTTTGGAGGTAGTCAAGGTATTCCAAAACAATCAGTGTTTTTTTAGAGATGGAAAACAAATCCAAATCATCTTTTGTTCTAAATCTGTAGAAGAAAAGTGATTATATTAATGAAACCACTACTAAGTGGAGAATGGATAACACTCAAAAGAAATAGAGAGATCCTCAATTAGTTTTAAACCCTATACAATAAAATGATAAAAATAATCAGACTCAAGAAATCCTCAATGAATGTGGGAAGAAGAATAAGTAGAAAAAGGGAATGGGTGACATTCGTAGAATTGATAATCTCTTGAATGGTTTGAAGAAATAAATTATATGTATTAGTATCCAAGAAAAAATTGTAAAATATTAAGGAATCATTTACTCTATCCATGTTGAGGAAAAGAAAAGTAAGGGAAAAATTGAAGAAATGACTTCACAAAAAATTTCTCAAGAGATGATTTTAGAAGAATAAGAAGATACAGATATGAGAGATATCGATGAATATCTATGTGATCATTTTAAAAGAAATAATGAGGTATATAAAGAAAAATAATATGATCGAGAAAATGAATATGATAATTTAATTTTAGGATCTTCTAAAATAATTTTAAGTAAAATTCCATCACTAGTTGTTGATTCATAAAAGAAAAATTCTCAATGATCTCAAACAAGAAAAATTAATCAAATTTCAGATAAGGATGATGTGAAAAGATCTGATAGAAATTAAAATCTGGATTTAGATGTCGAGGATGATGTAATTCATTCTACTGATCATCCAGATTATATAGAATATAGTAATCCATAAAATACTATCTTCTGGAAAAATGATAATTATCTTGATCAGGATGTTAAAAGAATTTAAATATCTCTTTATTTTTTACCATGAATAAAAGGAAAAGATGATTCTATAGCTAATAATAAACACAAGATATTATAATAAATCAATATTTATAGAGAAAATTAATGATAAAACTCAATGACAACATTAAGGTGTTGGATGAAATCTCTAAGGAGAAAAAGAATGTATGTAATAAATTTTTAAATTATATACACAATTAATATGAGAATATATAGAATCATGAAGACAAAATAGAAGATATCAAAATTAATGTGAAGGAAATTTCAGATACATTCAAAAATTTAAAATTTAATACTTAACAAAAATTGAAATTATTTAGAGGTCAAGATGAAATTTAGTCAATAATTTTAATGTTTTTTAAAATATGCTCAATAAAATTAATGCATAAGTTGCAAAGAACATATTTTATGAGAATGATATCATTGTGTTGGAAGATCAAAATATCATGGCTTCTAATAGTTTTTAGGTTCACGTGAAAAGGATTAAGGATCAAGAATAAATAATTCATTCTCTAAATGAAAAAATAAATGTCATGAAGATTTGAATTGTACCCATGACCAGTTGTTTGAAGACTACAACCCAAAAATGTGTTTTATAAAATAATCTCTTGAAAAGCTCATGAAGGATAGAAAAGAGTTCAATAAGATGAAAATAATGATTTTTAGTCTTAAGAAGAAGGAAAAATAAAAGTAAAATATGTGAATTAATTGAATTGTTGTTTTATTTTTGGAATTAGTAATGTATTTTATCGACATCTATATGTCTTTCGATTGAATGTTTTTTATTATTTTGGTGAATTTTCTTTAACTTGTTTAAAATATTCAAATACCTAACATTTTTTTCTTTGTTTATTTCTATAACTCTTATATGAATCATAAAATTACTGTCATATTACTTTCTGTAAATAAAAAATGGGGAGAATATTTTATAAAGGGGGATAATGTGGGAGAATATATTTGACAAGGAGAAAAATTCTTAGAAGCATAATATATTTAAAAATGGGTGTATTTTTCTAAAAATATTCATAAGGATGTTGATATCCAAAATTGGATTTAGTGATATTCAAATTATATTCAAAATAGTTTTTAAATCTCAATGGGAGATTATTATAAGTGTATTACATCTGAATATGAAATTTGTCTACTTTTTTATCTTCTACTATTTTTTAACAAGTGGTTTGTGCTTTCCAAAAAATTAGAGATTGTTCATTCAAAATAAAACTTTTGACATCCCTATTCCTTTTTTTCAATAACAAACATACTTTTTAAATAGATTAATATGTTGTTTTATTATTTATTTTATAGATTTTATTTTACAGGTTTGATATTAAAGTTTTATACATTGTATTTTAAATATCATATGCACCAAGAAAAGATGTTTGGTCTATTTCCATCTTTATCATAATGAGGATGAATATGATTTATATCTTACTCACCAAACATAATTTATATCTGTGACACTGATTATGATTTTCATTATACACACTGATCATTATCATACTAAAAAAGAATTAGTATTCATAACTGATAGAATAATCATCATACTCTTTCTATTACAGTATTATATATTTGAATAAAAACAATTGTAATGAGAAGAAAACTATTAAATAATAATGATTTTGTATATTCTATCTCAATATGTATTTTAAAACAATGTCATTTCTTCAGTTATAAGATGAAAATTTGATTTCATGGGGTTCATTTACCTTTGTGATTTCAGTAAGTAATCTACTTGTTGTAGTAAAAATATAACCATTCGGGTAAGGCCAATACATACCTGGCCTTTTGGATGTGCACATAAAATTTTGAAAAATTCAAGGAATCATGCAAGATCTCTATAAAATATCTTCTTTATGTGAAAGACTATGTAGTCATGTTTTGAACTGCTCATTCTAGGTACTTTTGAATTTACAGAGTTTTATGTATATCCTAGTGTGACGCCAAACAATGGTGGTTATGATTGACAGCTTTCAGGGATTGGAAGATACACATTTCGATCATTTTCACATCGAGGGATTCTGATTCTAGGAAGAACGAGGTGCAGATTACATTTTCAATTGAGGGATTGCATGGATAGCCAGATAGAAGCAGCTTATTATATTGAGGGATTATCCTTATGTAGGTAAGACCTAATTTCATGAAATTATAAATCAAGGGGCCTCAATACAAGGTTAAAGTATATCCTTCTCTATGGGTTAAAATAATTGTACTATCTTACATCTCCACATTATTTAAATAGAAAGATAATTGTTTAGTTATTTATATTTCAATTATAAACTTTAATTTATGTAACCAATATGATAACAATAATTTAGTAATATTTTTTTTAATACCATATCGAATTACAATTTTTTAATTACTCAATAATATTCAGTACACGTTGTGAATGAATATTTTAATTGTTTTACATTGATCACTGTAACCAAAGATATTACAATATTATAAATGCATATTCTTTTTAAATCATTTAAACTATGAAAATGATTCATTTAAATTATGTACAATGAAATACATATTGTAATCAACATAATTGGAATATTTTTTTTCATCGTAACTATGTCCCAATATAATTAATTGTTTCTAAATATTATGAGGTTTTTTGAATTGAATTAGATGAAATTATTTTAAACAAAAACCATTTAATAAAGAAATGAATGATTTTGAACCAACAATTTACGCCCATTATATTGTGTAACCTTCACATACATTACAATCCAACATGATTCATATAGAATAATATAACACCTTTAGTATATCGATCACCAGAAGGTGATACTGGAGACATATGAGACCACTAATGCTTTATTGAAAACTAATATTGGAGATTTTTTTCCATTTGGACACATTTAGTCAAGATTACTAGCTTCATTGAATGTTTCGACTTCTTAGTGATTAAATTCATATATGATATTAATATTGATCACATAATTTCATCACTGGAGATGAAATTCCCTAGCATTATTATAAAGTACTATATGAGAAATAATGAATATTTTCATTCAAAACATCTTACTTTCATTCTCTAAATGGATAAGGGCATTAGGCTTGATAAAACCATGACCCTTATAGTCATTAAGAAAATTAATAATAGATAAAATGATCTAAAGAATCAAAATAATCAAATGTTCCTGAGCCCCATACTTCTGATAACATGATGATCCAAAATCAGTCAATAGAAAAGGATTCATTATGTTTTTCATGTATCAAGCCAGAAAACTAGAAGTGGAATTGAACTTAGAAAAAATGGGATGTTAAAGGTATGTTATTCATCATGTGTAATCCTTCAATATCTACAAATTGTTTATTATATAATTTTTTTGGTTCTCACAAATGTATCTATATATTGGAACTAAGTATATTTTGAAAGAATTGTAGAGGAGTAGTGGATCTGAGAGATTCAAATGGTTCAAGGTTAGCTACTCGAGCCATTTGTACCTACATCCTTTCATTTCTAATGAGAATGATTTTATTAAAGACAGATATTATGTACCAATAGTCACCAAGAACCTAATTTATATATCATTACTGGATATATATGGTTTTATATTCATGTTTGGAATGAAAATTTGATTCGTTAATAATGATAAAAAATTTTCTACTATGGAACATTTAAATAATTGTTTTTTTATTAACTTGCAAAAAATAAGTTTTGGAAATTGATAATGAATAATTTTCACATTACTCATATAACAACCATATATGGAATCATCATCTTTGTTTCTTAATGGTGAAGCAATGGATAGAGCTATGCTAAGATGGTTATTTAGAATTGTCTGTTCTAAAGACCACATGAAATATGTCATGATTGTTTAAATTGAAAATTGACCAAAACTCTAGATGATGGAGGGTTATAAAGTGGTACACAAATTCTAGTATTGGTACACACTTATGAGTGTAGATCATTTCTAGTAGATTGTATAGGTTTTTATTCATACATCAGAACTTTTTATAATGAACTGTGCAGATATGGTTATTTTTACATTATGAGGTTTAAGTATAAGTCCTTTGAGAAATTCAAAGAATTCATGATTGATGTAGAGAATCAACATGGAATGAAGACAAATAATATTCAATCATATCGAGGTGTTTAATATCATAACCATGAATTTATCAACATTATATGGGAATTTGGGATTAAATAAAAAATTACTCCACCGTACACAATGTTGTGGAATAAAGTTAGTGAAGAATGTGAGTCATGTGTCTGCCAGTGGTTTAGAGGAAGTGGACTCATGATCCAATTAGTCTATTTTGATGACATATTAATTATTATAATTGACATAACAATAATAAAATCTTGTAAGGACTTGTTAAATAAATGATTCTCCATTATGGATGTATGTGAAGAAGCCAACCTTATAGGGGTGACGCTAATTTGTGATAGATCAAAGAGGTTACATAGACTATGTCAAAGTACATATATTGAACAGATACTAACTAGATTTACTATGGAATAATAAAATAGGGTATTGGATCCAATGGAACATGGATAACTACTTTCTATGAACATGAACATTTAGAAAAGAAAAGATAACTATTGAATGGGTAATATTCCATATGCATTGGTGATATGATAAATCAATTATACCATCTATGTTCTAAACATGTTTTTTTCCAATGCACTAAAAATATTATGCACATATATATATATATATATATAAGATACAAGAGAAAAATCTTGTCTTAATTTTAAGGCTATCAACAAGCATTTGAGAAGAACTAATGATATGTTCCTAGTGTATGGAGGAGACCTGGTTATCATAGGTTTTACTAATGCTAGTTTTCAGATAGAGTAGAATGATATAAAGTTGCAGTTAGGATATGTTTTATTTCTCAATGGAGGAGATCTAAGAAGGAATAGTCCAAATCACCATGTTTTCAGTATTTCTCTATATGATTTTGAGTATATGTTAGTTTTTAATAAAACCAAGGAAGATATTTATTTACGTATAGTTTTCTAGGGTCCTGATATGGTACCTAGAAGTTAAGATCATATCACATTGTGTTGTGATAATAATACAGTGGTGTATTTTGAAAAAGATCCAGTGTCACAACAATGGAAAAGGCATGTTCTTAGGAAGTATCACCTATTTATGAATTTTTTTCAGGGGGTGATGTTATACTAACCAGAGAACCAACTGATTAAAACATTTCTCACCCCCTGACAAAAGAAAAATCTCAAGAGAAGCATGAATATCTTATGAGAGATAACAGAATAATGGTTCATTTATTTTTCCTTTAGTGAAAGTATAGGTTTGATGGATTTAGTTCCTTGTAAAAACATATATGTACATTATGATATCATATATTCATAGTTATGATTATTAAAAAACACATTATCACATAATTATTTTTCTTATACATAACATAGTATGAGATAATGTCCTAAGAGTTGTTGTCGTACTAAAAGGTCATAGAAGTTACCCCATATGGTGATAACCAGTAGGGAATACAACATTATTCTAAAATATATGTTATATATATGGATGATATTATCTGAGGGACACAAGTGATTCCTGAATTTAGGGATATAGTCCTATTGAATTGGATGCACATTATCATGGTGTACACCCATGGTAATATCATATGTGGGATATTATGAGAACGAGACCCGCCAGTATAAAATCCAAATTAATATGTTTCATAAAATATTATTATATTTGAATGTGTATATTGATCATTAGACCTTAATATTATGATTTATGAGCACTATGAGTTTTTTATTTTGACATATTGATGAAATCCATGATGAAATTTGTCCGTAGCGAGGTTGGATATGTTGGGTGTTCCACAATTAATATTGCATTAATAAATCATGGGAGAAAAGACTTTTATCTTCTGTTATTTAATGGATATTGACATCTCATACCAATTTATATAAATGATAAAGCCTATATAAATCCATTTTCTTGGTTTTATATAGGAAATTGTTGATTTCCATGAAGTCAATGAAAGAGGCATTGATCACATAGGTCGATGATACCAGCATTCAATCTTCATGATTAGATATATGATGATTAAGGGATTATATTACATTGTAATAGTTTTTTATGAGTTATTATGACATTAAAATAATATCTTCATTCTCTATGTTTTTAATGTCATGTTTCAAGAAGCTAACCTTGGAACTCAGGTTGCTTCGCCTAGTGCCACTGAAAAAGTGTCCTATATGGTCACATACTTATTAGATCCAGAATATCATTTTTAAAAAACTTATTTTTAATTACATATAAAGTTGAATAAATATAATTTTCATATCTGGATTAATAATAATTCAAATATTCTTTCTCACATATATTTTTCATCACCAATTATTCCGGATAATATTATGTGAGTGGAATAGTTAATGATTATTTATTTTCTCTTAAGTGAAAATAAAATTTTTTTTATTTAATTATGAATACTGCTGTGATATTTATTTATTAAAAAAATTGTCATTATTCATGGATTAATAAATATTTTGTAGGAATTGTGAACCATGGTTTTAGGTTCAGTTCGAAATAATATACATTGAATATTATTTGACTAAATAATAATTAATTTAATTCACTAGTTATGTGCATGTCAATGAAATAATAATAATAATATTGGACATGGGATTCAACAAAAAATTAATTAAATATTTGAGGGACCATGTAAAAATTCTTATTTATAAAAACTATATAATTATTAAAACGAAATAATATGATTTTTCTACATATCCAATTCATTTTTTGTGAACAATAAAAATCATAGATAATACACTCAATTCATAGAGAGACACATCTCCATGAAAGATCCCAATAATGGAGAGTGATCTTCCCCCACCATTAACTCTCATGTCACGTGAGATCACAGATAATTCTTATTAATTTTTTCTCTTAGTGATCATTGGATAATGATGAATTCTATATGATATGTTGTTCTTTCTCTCGGATATTCCTATGATGATTTTCGATTATTTTTAGAACGCATGTGGATAACATATAGAGGGAATAGGATATTTATTACTACAAAGAAATGATCATAAAATTTACATATGTTTTCATATCCATCACTGAAATAAATATTGTAAGGTAACTATTTAATTGATAAAATTAATTATAAATAATATGTGATGACCCTCCCTCTGGATTTTGAGTTTTATCTATTTCCTATTTTCATTGATTCAATTCTATTAATCAATTCTTATATTTCAATGTAGATCTCATATTTATCACTGGTCGTGAAAAAAATAAAATGGTGGGCATTACCCATCGTGTGCTTTCACTATTCCCAGAACAAACAGTTAAGAGCTGTTTTTTGGATGTTGTTTGAGTCTTAGATCATGGTACAGTTTCTTGGATGGATATCAATGATTTATCAAGTATCCCACAGGGTTGCAATGTGGCTGCATGTAGCCAATCACATGTGTAATGGGGTTGATCGAGGTAAGAACCCCACATCATGATCATTTCACAACATGAATTATGTTCTAACACCATTAAAATATCTACAATGTATTCAAACCCAAAAACATTAAATGGTTCATAATGGGAACCAATGGTATATCTCATAAAATGAGATCAATTTTTTATTTATATGAAATGGTTTTAGTCCCTATATATTTCTCGATATACAAGACTAACATGGGGACTGCCTGATATCCAACACCTAACCATCTAATCCTTCCCATATTCCTCTAGGATTGTAGGTCGAATTTAGTGTGGTTATGTGGTGGATATAGGTTAATGTTTGTGTTTAGTTCTCTATCCTTGTTATTTTAAGATTTTTTTTATATTAGTTCAATTATATTATGGATTTTTTGATTCCACAAGATCATTATGGCATCCACTAATTTTGATTGATATTTTCAGTTTGTTATGTAGAGGAGGTCCCAATATAATGACTCCAAGATGTTTGATGAAATTTATAAGATTTTATATATTCATTTTATTTTTTCCATGAATTATTTATTAAATTGAATAAAAAATTTCATTAAAATGGGAATATTAATTATGTATTGTTATGATTAGATTCTCATTCATGTTGAAAGTAGACCACACCATATCACTCAAGGTTTTAGTGAGTGGATACATCTTAATGATTTTTTAGTTTTTTAATTATTAATTATAATATTTGAAACCATGTAATTTTATTCATAACAGGAAAATGGATAAATGGTTCATGGGCCTGCTTTAGTGGACCATTACAGTGCTCAATGAAGGTCTAGTGTTGTTTACATGATATTCGATATAGGAGGACCCTGTTATACAATCCCACATATATTATTATTCACAATTGGGATGGTGTTTGCAGAATATATGGATTTCAGTAGAGCAAGAGGATAAGATATGACTACATGAATACTACATGGTGGGTTTGATTATATAGTATGTGGACATGTGGTTTTTTTACAGTTAGGTGGATGGGATCACTTAGTAATAATGTATCCAAAGGGAGAATTTATTATATGATTTTATATGAGACCTTGGGATGGTCTTGAGGTATTATATGAGTATCCTGAATAACAGAGGTTGGGTTCCTAGGGATACTTAGTATTTATGAGAATATCGGGACTAGGAATGACCAAATAGATGATTGTATATCTTGTGTGTGGTTGTAAGGACACATTTGAGGGAGGAGTGGAATGTAAACTTGTAGAGTGAATAGGAAATTCCAATTTGGGGTAAATTACATTTATGGAGACGGTTTTTCTATAAGTAATAGTTTAATGGTCTCCATATGGAGGAATAATATGGGTCTAAGATGTCTTTTATGGAAGAAGTTCAAGAAATCACATTGGGGGATAATATGCTTTGAAAGAGTTGGTTTGGAATTGTCTATATTTATATGGACATGGAGTGATTTTTTAAAATCAATTTTGTATTAGACTAAGGTTCCTATTATCAGGGGATCCATAAAAATGTGTTTCAATAGATATTTTGTGGTTTGAGGTGGTATAGATGATGAGTGACTATAGAGAGTTTAGTGGTTCTAATGGATTCCCTGGTCAGAGAGGTTCATCTTATTTTCTGTGATAGGTTGGGAATTGAATAAATTGAACATGGATTTAGTTATTATGTTTTATTTGAGTATGCATGTCCTATTTATGATGCATCTATTTTTGTAGTTGATGTACATGGATGTGGAGTTGTATCATTAGGCCTCTCTTTGTATTGTGTAAGAATACTAGTCTTCATGAATGATCATGCTTGACGTGGAACTGTTACAGTACAACCCATGAGGGGTATGATTAATGGTATGATGGAGGAAGTGCATATGGACGTTAAAATGAAGCGGATTATCTTAGGGAACACCTAGTGTGTGTGGGGTGTTTCATGTGAATTATGACTATGATATACCATTATTGATAAAGTTGTGGTAATGGAAGGGGTGTTATCCTTTACAGATAAGGATTCATCAACCATATATTTAGTGGTCAAGCATGGGTTGAAGGATGAATGTTGTCCATTCCATGAGTGTATTGTGTCTTCATAGTGGTAAACCCTAATTAGGAAGCATGGGTTGTTTCATGATGAGAGAAATGACCCGTGGGACCTACCATAATGGATTAGGTAGTGGGTAGAGATATAAAATACTGATCATTCCTTGTTTTTTTGGCTTATCGGTTAAGGATGTCATTCCACCCACCCTTGAGTCTTTCAGTATAGGATGCAAATATGTTACTATTATGTGTGGTGATGAGTTTATTCAGTAATGGGACTAAATAAGTTTTATTTTTTAATCATTGTTACATGGTTAGAAAATTATTTCTTTATAAGTATGTGTATATCCTCGAGTTTCTTGGAGTCTTAATTAGTTCATGGAAACTCAAAGAGAATCTATATTTATGTATTTAATTTCATCATGAATACACATGTATATTACAGATTATATTATGTTTATATGGAAGGAAACTACTTAGTTATCCTCTCACACAAAACATGGGAATCATAGTTTACATTCAGACATTATGGCTTATTTTTATTTTTATTGAATGGAATTTGCAGTGGATTGAGACCAGAATGCTCGATGGGTTTTAAAGATTTTTATTAGGATTGAATGGTGTTATATACCTTTATATATTGGTTAATTTTGGTTTATCATGTATATAAGATTATCCATGTGGGGATCAATGTATGTATTTTTGTAAAATGATCAATTATCTATTGTATTGTTGTCTTATTATTTATTTTATTTACATTAATTATTATGCGTTTCTATGATGATTGGATATTTTTATTCCATTTTTATATGTTTTTTATATTAAATAATCTCTCCATTTTATGTACTAGGCCCTCACTGCTAGTTTTTTGCCCTTGGAATATGGGTAGGGGTACTTTAGATCTTGTAACTTCATTAGTATGGGCAATGATTCAGATAGATGGTAAATAGGTGGTTTTGTAATTTGTTAAAGAATATGATGGATATCAAATTTGTCCATCATGAAAATCATTTTCGATCGGATGTCTAGGTTACCTAGTTATATGAATGATGTTCTAGGTTTTGGATGTTACATTTGAATGATTTTACATTCCTCAATAGAGAATGTTTTTTAATTTTTCATTTATTGTTTTTATGATTTTTTTCTATTGGATGGAGGCATCATACAACAATCAAGATTATGTATGTATGATTCACATGAAATATAGGGGATTTTATATTAATTTTTTAGTTGAGTGGTTCAGTTTTTTAATGTGTCAATAATAAATTATATAAATTTTTCCTACGTAATTTTTGGTGGTATTATAATCAAATATACCATGATGTATTTAATTTTGATGTTTGTTTATGTGGATCTTATAGTTTTAGGTTTTCAATTAATTTTATTATATTCCTTGCATCAAGTGATTTATAGATACCATTAGATTGTCTGAATGGTCATTGTTGCACAATTAGGGACATGATGAAATAATTGTTTTTCAATGAGTTGATTCAATGATGAAAAGGGTTTTCTCTAAGAATTATGGAAAATGAGAGGTTATTTCGATACCAATATTGTTATTTTATGTGTAAATAATAACCTATATAGTGTATTACAAAATAGCTTCCCTATTTCATTCTATTAAACCAATCTGTGTATTTGAGGAATGGTATGATAAATACCTTTGTATTTCATGTTTTAATGTGAACATAGTTATTCTAGAATTGAGGATAGTTATAGAGGGTAGGAACATTTGGGTTTTGGTCCTAATATATTTAGATTAAAAATTTATCGGCATAATTGGAGTGTGGGTATAGGTTGATTTGGAATGACATGGATGTACTGGATGGTTTAGTTGTTAGCCTTAGATTGACTAAGATGACTTCTAGTATTTAGTTATATTGAAATGAAAGGGAGCATGGTATTTTTATTTGGTACATGAGACTATTTTAAAAGGGAAAAGACTCATCAGATCGTGAGTTGAGTTGCATGCATGAGTAGTATGGAATGTTTCATCTACTGGGTTTGGGTGGGATTAGGATAGATATCAGTTAAAACCTTTGATATGGTTCTCAATGATTTGTTATGCCTTCAAATAATGAGTGTAATATATTTAGAGAATTTTTTGAGAAGAGGCTCATATTGAGAGGGTATATTCACATTGTTCATGTACAGTGTCTAATTTTGTTGTAGACTAGAAAGTTTTAACTATGTGGGTCCATTAAGACTAGTTCATGTCATGGATGAACCCAATTAGTGTAGTGGTAGCAGCATTAGAAATGATGCTTATGGGAATTGTAGCCTCAAGTTGTGGTTCATAATTTCTATTGACCATGTGGTAAGACGTAATATCTGTGATGGACTGAGGTACGATGCTATAATTGAACTAATTGGATGAATTGGAATTAGTTATTGGTGATTCATAGTATTGGGACCCCATTGAGGCCCACTCTAGAAGAGCTATGTATGTTAAGAAACTTTTTGTGGGTCATGCTAATGGAAATTGGAGGGTGTATTTATTGGTAGATTAAAAACTAGTGGAACTTGGTGATTCATATTGGCACTCAAAATAGTGTGGTTTGGTCACATACATTAATTTAATTCAGTAATGGAAATAATGGTTGTCATGGTGATATGGTGTTATTTGTATGGGAAATGATATTTATACTACTATGGTGGAGAGTTATTTTTTGGGTTAGTGAAACATTTTGATAAAGGGTTGAGAGTGTGGTTTTACTAACTAAATAATAGTTGAAATTACATTTCAATTTCAGTGACACAATAATATTTTATATTATAAGATTACATTATAAATAATAGATAATGGATTTGGATGTGGTGACGGGGGAGATAATGCAATGTAATTTTTCTTGGGAAGGATTTTTTCAATATGGGAGTTAGTTAGATTGAATAATATATAGTTATTGAGGTAAAATATTTATGTGAGAACCACACTATAGAGACCTATACTAAACAATACATTAATATAACAATAACTAAATTACTTGAATAACTCATTCCTTATATTCATGGATCCCATTCATGGTTCAAGGTTTATCCCTGCATAAGAAGAACTTTTTCTTTTTATGGTTCCTTAAAAAAAATTTCTTCTACTATTATTATTATACTATTTTTCCATGGATTGGTTTAATCTGAACATGGGGTTATTGTTGATGGATGATTTTTTGTGATTCATTAAAAATAATAAAGATAATATGGGATTCCCTTGATCATAAATTCTATTTATAGGAATATTTTATTTCATGAAGGGAATCTCTTATGTCGAAGAACTCTGAGAGTTAGATATCCTCAGAAATGATCATCTCAATACTCCTATGATTAAATAAAGTAATATGGTGGATTTTTTATGATCATTATCCTTGAATCTCACAAAAAATGCTTGATATGTAAATCTCATCCATATATGGGAACATATTAATTTAAAAATGTGATAATACGACGTATAATACAGATACTATGTCTTGTATCTCATATTATTAAATTTTGAGTAATTATAAATTAATTTTGACTAGACATTGTTTCCCAATTAACATTGGAATGAAAAATGGATCAAAATTTAGCCTGGAAAATTGGATATCATCACTTCAAAAAAGTAATTTTCTGAATTATTCAATAGGATGCCAACATTGATCTATTAAACTCGAGTAAATCCGTTAATCAAATGTGGGTAAGTCTCTAGGGTTTGATATGGGTTTTATAAAACCATAACATTATCAATGATCTTGCTTCTATCATGGGTTTCCTATTGAAATGGGACTTATGACCTATAATAGGATAATTGGTGTAATGCGCCATCCCCGGTTATCCAGTGTCGGTGCACTATTTTAATAAATTGGCGTGAATACAAGGAATATATTCTAGAATGACCGATCAGTTGTGAAGTCATGGAAAATAGATTACATACATGAACATTACATTACATTATAAAATGATAAAAAACTACACGAAAATTGTCTCCATTGACCACATTCATATCCCTTATACTATCCTTGAAAGTCAGTCATAATATAATTCTTCGTATCCTGGGAAAAAATAAAACACAGAAATGGGTGAGCTACGATTATCAGTAAGGATAACGATATAGCGAAAACATTAAAAAATAAGCATAAATATTTACGGAAATGTATAAAACTAAATCAAAATCCTTTTAAACTCAAACATAAGCATAATATGGAAAAGCTAAATCAAATAATTCTATTTACTCATTAAAATGAATATTATACTAGTCTAATAATTACATGTAATATCATTAGCTAAAATCATAATGATGGAAGGCATAATGCCAGACATCATAACCACATAGTCAAGGCCTTATGCCAAGACTAAAAATGTGAGTATTTTCAAGGCCTTGTTCCATGAAACTAGCTTGTCTCATGAGACCTACCGATGCATCGAGGAGATATAGAGGGATTCACCCATCACTTACTAAGTCCAATTTATTCCCCATATGAAAAGGTTTAAACATAACATAATCATTTGTATTAAAACTAGCATACAAAATGTCAATACATTATCCATAAACCATAAATAGTGTTATATTAACACATACACAGAAAAACATATCAAAAAATCCTTCAATAATATATGGATTATTTGTATTTTAATAAATCAACCTTGGTCCGGAATAATATCCCGCAAAGGATGTTAACATATTTGAAATTGATCAGTAAAATTCATTGAGAGAAATATCTCTTTTTTCATGCAATCATTTAAAAGTCATATAATGGAATTCATTTAAAAGATAATTTTGATTCAATGTTTCCCACACCACTTTGAAACTTTTGAAAGTAATTAACATTTTAAAACATTCATGTCCATATAAATAAATCCTCAAAATCATTTTGAAAACATGGACATTAATGAGAAAGGGTTAGAAGAATAAATAATTAAAACATTTAAAATGAAATTTTTAGTAAAAAGTATCTTAAAAATACACCCTTTTAACACAATTTTATGAAACAAGGTCATGGATATTAAATATTTCATTGTAGATACTTATATAAAAACAACCTCGGATAATAAAGAGATTGTGAAAATATCCCTTACCTTACACATTTCGTTGGTCAAGGGTACGTTTAAGATATTCTATAATGAAAATAGTATGTAATTAATTTATAACAGAACTATATTAATATTTATTACATCATACATGATTCATTTATGACTTTATACTACACAATTAATAATTATTTCCATGTTAAATTAACATTTTGTGTAATAATCTATTTCTTTATCATACGTGTTTCAACATGTTATTATTGATCATATCATTTGAATCATGATTTAAATTCTTCCAGAATATAAACTGTGATATATATATCATATATATTTAGAATATAAATATTTATAATAGATAGATATATTAAATGGAAGGCACCGTTTATGGAGATGGTGCGTCATACGTTCGCATAAACGTTGTTTCTGTTTTCATATCATATTAAATGGAAGTATGTGAATAAGATATATGTAAGTACATATATATATATATATAGTAGAATTATTATGTAATATGTAAAATATTTATTAATAATATATATTTTTATAATCATCGTTGAATGATGAACATGGGAATGAATCTCATCATGTCGTGAAGACGGTAATCTGTATGTACGCACGATCGACAATATCATTATATTGATGGTGAAATAGTGTTTAATTGGATGATATAAAATATATAAAGAATCATTAACAAGTTATATTTATTATTTAAATCAGTTATAATCATTATTATACCCATCCAAATAATGAAGTGTTGGAAGAACAAACTATACCACGATGTGGAGACGGTAAGTCGAACGTTCGCACGTATGGTGACTTTTTAATTTAGATGGTGTATAGAATAGAGAATGTAGTTATACCATATTAATAATAACATCACAGTATGTAGGAGGTACTTGAGTAATTATTTTTGTTTGGAAACAAAAATTAAAGAGGAAGTGGAAGATGAAGGGAACTTAAAAGAGGGTGGTGAAATTATTACCTCTTCTTCAGGTGCTTCATTTTGAGTTGACCGAAAATGATCCATATATTTGGTTTCTAATAAAATTAATGACTCTAGGATTATTTGAGGGTATTTTGGAAGATATTTGTGTAGGTTTTGGCCGAGAAAAATGTCTTCGGATGTGTGAAATTAAGATAAGGGTATATAACCTTTAATATAAGAGGTGAGGGTCACTTTAAGAAAACCATGAAATATTATTTTATAATAAACTCATTTTCGATTTATAATAGCTCCAAAATTATTTATTTAAAATATAAGGTGTGTATGGGTCAACCGAATTTCAACTAATAGGTTTTATACATGTTTAGTTTTCCATTTAAACCTTATCTTTCAGATTTAACTCATAGTTAACTAGTTTAACTTTTACAATGTTTTCATGTAATCTTAAACTATATGGTTAAAAAACTAATTCTAAAATTTTAAGATAACCTCAAGTGGTTCATTATTGACATATATAATATTATCTAATACCTTTTTCCAAACCGTAGATTTTTAGGAATAATATATCAACCAATAATATAGTATTTGTTTTAAAAACTCATTTATGTCAATTTTGACATTATTTAGTATTTGGTTTTTGTGAAAATTATAAAAATTTGATTAATTCAAAAAAAATTATTTAATCAACCCTAAAAGGTCATATTAACCTCTAAAATTATTTTAATTCATCAAAAGACTCATATTACATTTATTTGGAAATTTATAATATAAATCATTTCAATCATTAATTAATAAGGTAATTACTCCATCATCATTGTGTCATAAATAAATATAATTATTTAAAATATAAAAATTATAAATAAAATACAATTATGTTAGAAATAGTTTTAGATTTCTAATTAATATTTATTGTCGAACTAATCTTATGTATAACCTTATATTAAAAATGGTTTGATTTTTAAATCTAGAATTTCACTCTTTTAACTCTTCTTTAAATAAAATAATAATAAATGTCCTAATATAATACAAGTTTACCTAAAGGATCATATTTTATTCCGAAGGTTTTTTTATCCCAATACGCTTATCCAATAGAATTAGGACACATGTTAGGGTAATTATAATATCATTTTTACCTTTAATTACTATATTTACTTTTCGCCGTGGGAAATAAAATCCAAAATTTACAATTCCCCAAAATTTATTTTCAACTTATTGAACCACATTTATTTACTAATATCAAACATTTCCCATGGATTATGTAAATTCATCTCATATAAGTGGTAAAATTAAATTTTATGCAAATTTGTAAATGTTCCTAAAAGGTGGGTAAAAGAGGTCAAATAGTTCAATAAAAATTTATAATTCTAATTTTATTATAAAATGACTCCAATTAATTATATTGAACTTATATATGTATTATATATCTATTTTGACTCAAAATAAATTTCAATAAAATAAATAGTTATTTAAATAAAAATTCTGTTTAAATAATAACGAATTTGTTTTTCCTATTCATCAAAATTTAAAAGTTTTCAAAACAAATACCCAAAATTCACCCAAAGTTACTTTTGATATTCCAAATTGAAAAACACATCCTATTTTACAAAATTAAAAACCAAGTAGTTTATTTTATTAATTTAAAATTAATTCCTCTTTTCAAAACCCAAAAGTGGGTTTTTATAAATTAAAAACCATCAAAATATTGACATCTTTTAAAGTCAAAATTAAATTTGAAATTACATATAATGACATAAATTGTATTAAATGATAAAAATATAATTTAATTATACTTTAAAACCTTTCAAATTCATAATTTAACACTATATATTATTTCAATTAAAAAAATTCAATTAAAACATAGTATTTTTCACTATTGGTCAAAATATAAAAGTTATAAGAAAAGTACCAAAAATTTATCCAAAAAAAATTTTATGTCACACTTCTAAATAAAATTTTAAAATAATTAAATTGAATATATATTAAACTTTCAAATATTGGTTTTAAAAAGGGTTCACCTTTAAAAGGCGGTAAAATTGCATTTTTGAAAAATATTTCATTTATCAGAAAACAAAATGTATTTGTTTTTATATTATTTCTAAGAAGCACATGATACGGATGAAAAAATTATATATAATATATAATATTCAAAATGTAGTTAATAATATTCATAACCTATTTTTGAACGGCTAGTTTGTTAAGTTGTGGTGCGCTCGAACTCGGTGTTGTGTGTACTACAAGCTATTGAATTACATTAATGAGATAATGTACAATGAAATATTGGAATTTTACATTCTCGGCTCCTTCAATAAATTGCCTTCTCACAATATAAAATTTTTCGTAAAAAATAAAACGGTTAAAATAGAAAAATACCTTTGTGGAAAACCCACATCGGTTATTGGGTAAATAAAATTTAGCCTCAATAAAATGGATAAAGAATGAAAAAGTTACCACCAATTTATGAACTCGATTAGAAGAATACTATTGGAAATTAGGGACACATAATTTGAAGAAAAACATCAATATATATAGGGAGTGGTTGAGGTCATCAATCAAAAAGAAGTGTGAAATTGAGGGCCTCAATGCCTTCAGTCTATAATGATTTAAAATATCATTAGTTCAACAAAACATATGGTATTAGAATAACACATTTTTTGTTTTAATATCCCTTCCCTAAAGTTCAATAATTAATTTATTCCTTGAATAAGGGGAAATAATTTTACTTTACAAGTAGAGTTTCATCCTTCAACTAATTTTTACGAAAAACTCATCTTTCACTCCAAAAGATAATATAAGTAAAAAATATTATATTTATCCTAATCGTATGGTGTTAAAAAAATAATGATTTTATAATTCATTTTTCATAATATTTAATAAAAACTACATTATACAATCCAAGACATCACATATGCCAGTTGTAGGTGATCCACCTTTGTCACCCTTCGATTGTATGTTCAAGTCTCTTGGCCTTGCCGGACGCGACGGGTTGTCACCTGACCTCCAGGTTGTCCTTTTTACGCCAATCCAAAAATAATATCAAGAAATAATTTAACCTTAATAATTGTATCAAATTTTAAACTTAATCGATTCCAACCTTTAGACTTATCCATCATACTTCTGTCCAATCTCACAGTCCAAAATTTATAAGGAAGGTAAACACAATGAAGATCCTTCTTTCCAGGTAATAACATGTGAATACCTTCATCATGTATTTTTTTAAACACTATAACACCCTAAATTACCATAAACCAATATTGATTACGTTCATGCTCCCTTATTACTTATAGAATACTGGATATACTCCTTCTATCGAAAAATGTTGTAAACACCAACAATGAAGGAATATACAAATCATTAATCTGTTTAAAGGTTGTCAAAAATAACCAATATAATTTATCCAGATCTATCATATATTATTCCAAAATCACTACCACAGTATCAGAACCATATTACGGTTTATCTTTCTCTAATCCTTATACATTCCAAAAAAATAAACCTGTTATTGAGTCACTTTTCTTGGATCCACACAATCTGATGTCCTTAATGAAAAAGTAATGCAGTACAATCCTATTATACTATATAATTATTACAACATGTCCATCATTAATACAATACTCAAATGACATAATAATTTAATAACAAAATAAGTAATATAATCATCCCCCTTCAACTTTAGTAGTATCACAACATGATTATTATCAAATATTAACATTTGGGGTATACTCTGATGATTAGGACATTGTTTCACGTAGTGTCCCAACTCCTGGAAGATGAACCATTGTACATTTGAAACCTTTTTCTTACCCTTGAAATCACGTACTGGGTGTCCTTTTTCTCCACAATTATAACAAACTACCTTTCCCTTCAATAATTTACCAAGGTTATTCTTTCCACAATTATCACAAATTGGAAAATCTGTCTTTCCCCTCTTCCCTTTATCCATATTTCTCTCATCTATCATTTTCTTCTCTTATTTCCCTTCAATTTCATAGGACTTAGATATTTCTTTAATTATCTTATTAACTCATGATATTGTTTCTTCATATGATGAGAATATGTGGGAGACTATTTTCCATTCAAATGTTGGATTAATACCATGAAATATATCATCCTTATGAATCTTTAGATCATGCGTATTTCGGGATTCTCATTCCTTATACTTGGTTCCATTTCTATGTAATAGAATACACAAGGTTAGTTTATGAATCACAATTCATAATTCCAAAGATGTAAAATACCGAATGTAAACTGAAAATATTGTGCATATAATCGATAATCATAAAATGTTTTTCTGAAGAAGTATTTACTCCAAAATCCATCATAATGGATTGTAATGAAAATGTTAATTATCCTAAGCATACCCCCGGGAGTGTCATAACCATGTGTGCAGAAAAGCCCGTTGTCGTGAACTAAAATACTTCAGGTCAAGCTTACAACACCTTGTTAGATTTTCACTCCTAGGTACATCTATGCCAGAGCTGTCTCTACCTACTCGTATCCAGATAGGGATGTATTGCATTGAAATTACACAAAATTTCTACATTAACTAATTTCTATAAAGTTGTTCTATACTAATCCTCAAAGTCTATATTAGGGTAATTTTATCTAATCAACATTTATCTAAATCTATTTCCAAGGTTGTTGCTAAACTACCTCTGATACCAACTTTAACAACCCGACCCCAGTTACCCCGAGTCAGTGCATTATTTTAATACATTGGCAAGCTTACAAGGAATCAAGTCCTAAAGGACTGATCAGTTTAGAAGTAACTAAAAATAGATTACATACATGAACATTACATTCCTTTATAAAATTAAAAGAAACAACATTTTCTCCATTGACCACATTCATATCCCTTAGATTATCCCTACAAGTTAGTCAAAATATACTTCCTCCCATCCTAGGAAAAAAACATAGAAAGGGGTGAGCTAAGATGCTCTGTAAGGATAACAATATAGTGAAAACATTTATAAATAAGCTTAAATATTTAAGGAAATGTATAAAACTAAATCAAAAGACTTTTAAACTTAATCTTAATCATAATATGGAAAAGATAAATGAAATAATTCCATTTACCTATTAACATGGATATTCTACTTTTCGAATAATCATATGTAATATCAGTATCTAATTTCATAATGATGTAATGCTTAATGCCATACATCATAACGACATAGTCAATTCCTTGTTCCAAGACTAAATATAAGATTTTGTCATGGCCTTGTTCCAAGACACTAGTTTGTCTCATTAAACCTACCGATGCATCGAGGAGCTATAGCGGGCTCCACCCTTCACTTACTAAGTCCAATGCATTCCTCATATGAAAAGGTTTAAACACAACCTAAACATTCATATTAAAACTTGAATACAAAATTTCAATACATTATCCATAAACCATGAATGGTGTTAAAATAAAACATCCACAATCAAAAATATCACAAAAACCTTCATCACAATATAGATGATTTGTATCATAATAAATCGACCTCAATCAAGAATAATATCTTGTAAAGGATGTAGACATAGTTGAAATTGATCAGTAAAAATCATTGAGGGAAATATACATTTTTCATGAAATCATTTAAAACTCATATAAAGGAATTCATTTAAAAGATATTTTTCAATCAAAGTGTCACATACCACATTGAAGATTTTTAGAGGAATTAACATTTTAAATCATTCATGTCTATATAAATATATCCTTAAAACCATTTTGAAAACAAGAACATTAATGAGAAAGGATTAGATGAATTAATCGTTAAAACATTTAAAATGATTTTATGTAAAAATTCCATTAAAAATAATCCTATTGAATTTTATTATGAAACATGTACATGTATAATAAATATTTCAATAATAGATACTTACGTAAAAACATCCTCAGGTAATAATAAAATTGTGAAATTTACCCTTACCTTTCACTTTACTTTTGTCGAGGGTACGTTTAACTTCCAGTATAATGACCATAGTATGTAATTAAACTATACCAGAACCATATTCCGATTTATTATATCATAAATGATTCAATTATGACTTTATACTACCCATTATATAATTATTTCCATTTTAAATTAACTTTTTGGGTAATAATCCTTTTCATTATCGTACGTGTTTTAACTTGTTATTGTTGACTGTATAATTTAGATCATGATTTAAATTATTCTAGAATATAAACCTTGATTTATATATCATATATATTTAGAATATAAATATATATAATAGATAGACATATGAAATGGATGGAACCATTTATGGAGACGGTAGGTCGTATGTACCATATAAGTTGTTTCTGTTTTCATATCCTACGGAACGGAAGTAAGTGAATAAAATATATGTAATTAAATACATATATATATATATATTTCTCTCTCCAGTAGAATAATTATGAAATATAGTACATAAATATTAATAATTTATATTTTTATAATCATCGGTGAATGGGGGACGTGGGAATGAACCTCATCACGTCATGGAGACGGTAATACGTATGTACGCACGAACGCCAATATCTTTATATTGATGGTAAAATAGTATGTAATTTTATGGTATATCATATATACAGAATCATTAACATGTTATATTTATTATTTAAAATAGTTATAATCATTATTATACCAATATAAATAATGAAGTGTTTGAATAACAAACTACACCACGATGTGGAGACGGTAAGCCGTAAATACGCACGTATGGTGACTTTGTGATTTTGAGGATAGATAGAATAAAGAATATAGTAGTAACAAATTTATAATAACATAAAAGTATGTAAGAGGTAATTGAGTTATTATTTTGGTCTGGAAACAACAAAGAAAGAGGATGTGGAAAATGAAATGACCTTGAAAGATGGTGGTGAAATTATAACCTCTTCTTCGGGTGTTTCCATTTGAGTTGAACCAAATGGATCCTTAGGGTGGATTTATGATCTAATTAATGACTCTAGGTTAATTTCATGGATGTTTTGAGGCTATTTGTGTAGGGTTTCTCTGAGAAAATTGTCTTTTTAGTTGTGAAAGTATGATAAGGGGAAGTAACCTTTTATAAGAGAGGTGACAGCTACTTTAAGAAACCCTTAAAATATTATTTTATAATAAAATCATTTTTGGTTTCTAATAGTTCCAATATGATTCATTTCTAATATAAGATGGGGATGGTTCTAAAAACATTAAACCAATATGTTTTAGACAATTTTATTTTACAATTTATACCTTATCTTTTTTATTTAACTCATTGTTAACTACTTTACCTTTTACGGTGCCTTCTTGTATTCTTACACTATATGGTTAATAAAATTACTCTAAACATACAAGATAACAAAATTGGCATTTTAAGGACACATATAATATTATTTAATCCCTTTGGAAAAATATTAGATTTTTACGAATATTATATCAACCAATAATGTAGTATTTGTTTTAAAAACTCATTTATGTCAAATTTGACATTATTTAGTATTTTCTTTTTGAGAAAATCATAAAAACATGATTAATTCTAAAAAAATTATTTATTCAACCCTAAAATGTCATATTATCCATGAAAATTAGTATAATTATTCAAAAGACTCAAATTACATTTATTAGGATATTTATAATATCAATAATTTCAATCTTTCATTAATATGGTAATTATAGCATCATCATTGTGTCATAAATAAATTTAATTATTTAATATCTAAAGATTATAAATAAAACCCCATTATGTAGGAAATCTCCATATATTTCTAATTAATATTTATATTCGAATTTAACTTATGTATAACACTTTATTAAAATTGTATTAATTATTAAACATTGGATTTCATTTTTTTAACTATTCTTTATATAAAATAACAATAAATGACCTAATCTAATCCAAGTGTACCTTAAGGATCATATTTTATTCATAATGTTGTTTTTGATCAAAATAAATGTATCCAATTGAATTAGTACATGTGATAGTGAAATTATAATATCAATTTTACCTTTAATTATCCTATTTACTTTTAATCGAGGTAAATAAAAGTCAAAAGATACTATTCAAAAAAAAATCATTTTCATCTTATTAAACAACATTTTACATACTGATATCATCTGTGTCTCTCAGATTTTTGAAATTCAACTCACAGAAGCGGTAAAATTATGTTTTATGCAAATCTGAGAATGCCCCTAGAAGGTGGGGTTAAATAGGTCAATAAGTTAATCAAAAATTTATATATATAATTTTATTATAAAATGACTCTAATTAATTATTTTGAACATATATAGGTATTATATATATATTTTTACATAAAATAAATTTAATTAAAATAAATAATTATTTAAATAAAAAGTCAGTTTTAAATAATGTCATAGTGTTTTCAGTTTTCATCAAAAATTGAATGTTTTCAGAAAATAAAAAAAATTCACCCAAAGTGATTTTTGATATTCCGAATTTAAAATTGAAGTCTAGTTTACCAAATTCAAAACATAGAAGGTTCATTTAATAATTTAAAATTAATTCATGTTGTCGAAACTGAAATGTGTGTTTTTAAAAAGTAAAAACTATCACAAGATTGACATGTGTTTATGTCAAATTTAAATGTGAAATTACTTATAATGACCTAAATTATATTAAATGATAAAAATATTATCTAATTATACATCAATCCCATTAAAATTGATAATTTAAAACATTAAATTATTTCGATTAAAAAACCTCTTTTCAATTAAAAAATAGTTTTTTCACTATTCATCAAAATATGAAAGTTATTAGAAAAGTACCAAAAATTTATTCAAACTAACATTTTAAGTCCTGCTTCTAAAGAAAATTTTTATTTCATTAAATTGAATATATAAAAGTTTCAAATGTTGGTTTTAAAAAGGTTCTCCATTAAATGGTGGAAAATTGCATTTTTTGGAAAATACTTCTTTTATCTATAAAATTGAATTTGTTCTTATATTATGTCTAAGAAACACATAATATGGATTTTAAAATTATATAGAATATATAATATTAAAAATGAAGTTAATACTATTCATAACAGCTTTTTGAACGACTAGTTTGGTAATTTGTGGTGCACTTGAACTTAGTGTTGCATGTAGTGAAAGCTATTTAATTACTTTAATGAGATTATATAATATGAAATCCTGGGGTGTTACAATTGTATTCTTATTCCAGGATCCATGTGGATGCCAAGATGTATCCAAAGCTACCATATATTATCAAATTCACTAAAAATGATCATTAAATTGATGATATATTGGATTGTGAGTACACTACATCTTTCTGTGTTGTTTTCTAATTATGTGGGAAATTTAGTTTCTAACTATAGAATGGTCTAGAAAAAGGAGAAACCTTTAATATACTCTAAAAAAATAATAATTTTAATATTAATAATTAATTACTGGTAATTTAGTTATATAATAGTGGTCTATCAAATAAAAATGATCTTGATAATTGGATTAAACTCTAGAAATATATATTTTCTAATTTAAAAGCTACATCTTGAAAATATTTGTTTGCCCTTGTTTTTGAAGAGTAAAATAAAAATAACTCCTACATTTCCCCTTCATAATAAAACATATATAATGTTCCAAATATAAAATATATGGGAGATAGTTCCCTTAAGATTGTTAATGATACCAATATTTTCATTGAAATGGTCAAAGAAATCAAAGAATTTATTGAATATATATAGTGTGATAAAACCTATGATCATTTTAGTGATGTTGAATCTACTCAACCAAAAAATATTGAAGTTCATTGTGTGAAATAAAGTACTCTAACCCCATAAGATCCTTATAGACATATTAAATAATTATGAGAATGTACCCACTGAGACTATATAACTAGTTTCCAATGAAATAGTGACCCTATCCCAGAAAATAATGAAAGGGAAAATGATGACATTCTAATCCTTTATGTAAAAATTGTTGAGGAATTAAAAAATTTGATAGGAGAAATAAATCAAGATAGAAAAAAATGTTTTCTCCAACCCCATACAAAGGAATTAAAAAATTTCCCCTTCTAGATCCATCTGTGATTAGAAACCCCTGAAAATATCTACTTATCCTATTTTTTCTGTTTGAAATTATAATCATGTTCATTATGTGTTTTCCAAAAAGAAAAATTAATATATCGTTGGATAAAATAAACTATATATGGATATATTAAATTAGTAATATCTTTATTTTTGGGCCTCCATATCTTGTTCAATCCAAGTAATCATAAATTTTGATCATCCTATATTTTTTTAGAATTTTTATTACATGAGATGATAAAACACCATTCCCTTTCGAATTAAATAATTCATGGATATTTTTTAGGAATTTAAAATTTTAATCACGATACCTTGGGTAACATTTATTATAAGTATTAAACATTTTCTTTTTTCACCATGGTCGAATTTCATATGAGGATGCTAAATTAATGGAGAAAAGAATGGTTTATATATCAGGATAAAGTCGTTAATTATATTAATTACTATATTCATTTATAATAACAAAATACCACTTGATGTTATTTTTTCAAATGTATTGAGTAGAAAACTATGGTATCACATGACCTCAACATCCTTATAAATCCCAAGGACATAATTATAAGAAAACCAATTAAATAAAAATGAAATAAGGATGCAGAATGAAACATCTTCATTTTAAACTCTCTATAAAGGTATATAAAATCCAAGAGACCATTATCATTCTCAATAATGATAGGAATTCATTTGAAAATATCAGTGAACTTTTTGATCAAGTAGTCCCTATAAAATTGAGTCTTTTTAATGGTCTCACAATCTATTGAGACTTTCAAGATGATTGTAAGAACTCGGATCCTCTTTTTCTGGTATGTTCTCCTTTTCTGGTCATTTTTTCAAAAAAGAGGAAATTCATGAAATTTTCAATGTACACTCTGTGGGCTTTCTGAGTACATGACATGTAGCGGCTATGCACACGACTATGTGGTGGTGACCTAGTGGCCTCTTAAAGTGGAGTGCGGAAACAGAAAGTACAATCCATGTACTTAAAATATACACGTCGTGTAATTTATTTTCTTCATTAAACTCAACGAGGTTGTGTCTAATCGAAAGAACACCCTCTTCTTCGCTCGTCTCATCCAAGAGCATCATATGGTCATGGATCTTCGATGAACCCCCAAGCGAGAATCTATCCTCGGAATCGAACAACATTGGTTGCATTGGAATCACATCGGTGAATTATATCTTCTCTTATAGCAGTATCTTCTGATTTCTCTTCTCTCGTGAGATATAGTGGGTTGAACGATTAAGATGTTTTTGTAGATCTACCATGTTCTAGGACGATCCAAGGGCCGACGCCAGGGTATATCGATCACCCAACGCTGAGGTAGGTGGTTGGTGATTTTCTCTTGAATGTCTTTGAGTATTATGTGAAATTTTTCACAATACCCTTGAGCGGGGTATTACTTGTTTACCGTTTGAACCCTATTAATTTCCAATTGTGCTCGTATGTGTAAATAGAGGATAATTGGGTGTGAATATGTTTGTTTTCTATTCTTTGGATGTATTTTCCCATGCATGTTCTGAGAATGGTCGTTTGATCTTATTTAGTCGTTAGGATTAGTTTCTGTTTTCCATGCCTAGGGTTGTCAGGTGGATTTTTGTTTTTTGACATGCTTAAGATGTAATAGACTAATTAGATAAGTAGTTCGTGATTTTTACTTTTACTTTATTTCATTTCTATACTTGTTGACATACGTAGGGCCATGAGAACCTCTTGTAGAAGACTATAAGGGGAATAGACTGAGTGTGCTTCCATCGAGATTCATTGATCACATTAGGCTATATGGGGAATTGACCACGTGAGCTTCATCATAGAGACATTGAACTATATTATAAAATAATGGGAATTGACCGAGTGAGATTCCATTGAGATTATTTAAACTATTTTAGACTATAAGTGTAATTGACCGAGTGAGCTTCCTTAGAGATTATTTGACCACTTTGGGCTATGAGGGGAATTGATCATGTGAGATTTTTCAGAGACTCCTTTACTACCTTAGTCTATAAGACAAATTGACCATGTGAGATCCTCACAGGGAATTTTTTTAACTCTTGGGACTATAATGGGAATTGACTGAGAGTGCTTCCTCAAAGAGCCTTTGTAGTATCCTTGTTTGATTGAACTGTAAGTGTTAGGCTGAGAGAACCACCCAGAGGGTTACCTACTTGTTTCATTGTTGTTGATATATAGAACATATTTCATGGAAACTATAGGACTAGTTACTGCTTAGTATTACTTTGTTTACTGCTTTAATTTATTTATCACCTTCCATATATTCACTGACTATTACCCACATATCATGTGGTGATTGCCTACTCGGATTTAGTCTCATGCTCTGTTTGGGCTATGAATTTGGGCCCAAACAAGTTATATTGATGCTGTTATAGATAAGGGAAAGTTCCCTTCTACTTCAGGTACTTGATATGATATGGAGCTGGAGAGCATGAGACAAAGATGAGGCTTGAAATGCTGAGGAGATGTTTTTATGTTTTCTTTTCTACTTTGACTTAGTATTGTTCTGTATTCCAGTGTTGTGATGTGTTTTTCTGTTTTCCTAGACATATGTATCATGAATCATTTATATATATATACACTCCTATTTTTATTTCTTCAGACTTACACTGTTTACTTTTGTTTGTTTTCTTACAGCTTCCACTATTGTTATCTGTTTTATTCTCTTCCATTATGTTACTCTGCCAATGAGGGCATAGTTTCCCCACTATGACACCCAAGGCCCTTG
This sequence comes from Viscum album, assembly GCA_963277665.1. Lineage (NCBI taxonomy): Eukaryota > Viridiplantae > Streptophyta > Magnoliopsida > Santalales > Viscaceae > Viscum > Viscum album. The sequence continues at coordinate 1,644,771,939 of OY728155.1, read as the reverse complement.
CTGCTAGTCGATAGCCTCTGGAATTTGGAGAAATGTGCTTGAGGCCATGTAACCAACAGGGTACAGGGCACCTCTGGGTGGATTCCAGAACTGGGACGTTACAAAGTGGTATTAGAGGAATTATTTTCTTTGGATTACTATTTGGATACTATAGCAAAGGATATGAAGGAATTGGTACATGGTAATAAGTTGTTCTCATGAGTAGCTAACCCATGTACAAGGAAAATCCAATCGACCACATGTTGCAATTTTTCTGGCATTTCAAGTATTATAGTTGATTTTATTTCACCTTGAGTGATTCACAAGATTTGTGCTGTTATTGTTGATGTTATTGAGGATCTATTTCTATTAAAACCTGATGAGATGAGGTTATCCCATATCATGTATCATATAGTCACTTACTATAAATCACATTCCATTCATTTTACCAGGCCATATAGGGTTCTTTAGCGATTGCATTTTTTTGTGATTGGTATTGTGCTAGATATGCATGCTATTGTGATAGATATCATGATAAAAAATTACCTATTGTTGGATAGTGTATAGTTTTGTAAGGATTTGTTCGAATGAATGCCATACGTTGGTTCTATAGGTGGTATGGGCCCTCATTGTCTGGAATTTGGTGGATCATTGCCATGTTTTTCTTGTTACAATATGTATAATTTTGCAAGATTTTTGTTGTGGGGAGTATGGGCCCTCATGGATTGGAATTTGGCACTTTGGTGTTCATTTCAGTGATTTTCTGGGCTCCGAAATAGTTTCTTAGGCATACTGTCTGGAAAAACCCAAAATACACGCCGTGTAGTTTTGACTACATGTCATGTGTTCTTCTATTCGAGATGAAACTATTTTCATATGTACATGCCACGTGCCTTATGTACATGTCGTGTAGTCTCAAACCATGTCATATGTCATGTGGGAAGAGACAGGGGATAGGGAAGTTCGTGTAGGAACACACCGTGTACTGGTTATACATGATGTTTCATCATGACCCTGTGTTCGCCCATGTGACTAACAACACAGACTGATAAATCATAGCGTTTACACATCATGTCAGTTTTGAACAAACCGTGTATTGTAATCTTGGAATCAATCCATGTAACTAAAACCAAGGGTCGATGCTAACTTTTCTAGTACACGCTGTGTCTGTATGGAACACGCTGTGTAGTATTAGCCAAGTATCTAGCCATGTAACTCACAACATGGGCAGTTGAAACATAAGAAGTACATGTCGTGTCCATCTGGAACACGACATGTAGTGTGATCCATGTATCCGACCATATCACGAACAACACGGGTTGGTGAAGCTCTTCTAGTACATGTCATGTCGATAACAAACACATAGTATAATGTCATTCTAGTGGAGTTATGTGGCTTAGCTATGTGGATGGTCATGGGAAAGGGAAAGAAATTCAAGTACACATCGTGTGAAAGGACAACACATTGTGTGAGTGGGGTGTTACACAACCAGATATGGAAGAAGTACACTCCCATGTGAAAGGCATAAGGGAACACACTGTGTAGTTATTATACAAATTGTGTAGTCTTGTTTGGGAAAACATGAATGTTTTCTTTCTTCTATTCCCTTCTTATGCTTCCATTTTTTTAGTCCTTAATGATCTTAATCTAAGGTGTGTGCAGGAAATTGCATTGTCATGCCACCAAAACATCCTCTGGTTGTACGACGGTTGCAGGGCAATGATCAAACACCAGATATGGCTGATCAGGGACTACCGGAAGATCCTCCAGTTGTGCCAGTATTAGCACTAGCAGTTATACCAGACATAGGTGCTGATGCGCAGTTCAGGGAAGGATTTAAGAGGATGATACAGATCTTCCAGGGAGCGCCACCTCCTGTCCCATCGATTGAAAAATTGACATAGGTCTTTCAGTAGAAGCATCCTCCCACCATCTTAGTGTATGGAGGACCCCAGGCTGTAGAGTCATGGATGGAATCTACACTGACGATCTTTGAGCATCTGGAGATACCTCCAGAGAGGAGGGTGAATCTCACTACCTACATGCTTCGAGAATCCGCCAATAGGTGGTGGGATATGATCTCATTGGAGGAACTCCAGCAAGATATGACTTAGGAAGAGTTTCAATGCATATTCCATGATTACTTCTATTCGGAGAACTTAAGGGCCAATCGAGCCCAAGTTTTAATGATTATGGAGTAGGGTACTCTTTCTATTAATGAGTATTTCCCTTGCTTCACTGATCTGTAGTGTTACATTCCTATTACAGGAGGTTATGAGTTGTTCCTTGCAAGGAAGTTCGAGGATGGTCTGAGACACGACATCTGATCACATGTGAATATCATTAGGTTGATTTCTATATCTTCTATAGTCAACCAGGTGCTGATTGATGAGCGCAATCTGAGGGATTTTGGAGCTGTGAGCCGAGGTAGTTCGGCATCCAGAGTTAGTGAATCACTAGCTAACTGCAAGAAGCACCGTCGAGAGATTGCAAGGGTGAGATCCGAATAGGCAGGATGCTTCTTCTAGTATCCAGGTGGAATTCTACCAGTGCGGGAGGAGCAGGCATATGAGGCCACATTTCTTGAGGGACGCAGTGGAGTGCCGATCATACGGGTATGATGGTTCATCTTCATCATTTCTATTAGTTCATTTCGCCAGAAGCTGGTGACATGGGTTCTTCTATAACTCATCATTCCGGAGCAGCACCAACAGTTTTTTACCAATCTGGGAACTGGAGTTCTTTAGGCCATTCATGCCGAGGTGGAGGTCTTGGTTGTGTTTTCTCATCGCCCGGTTATTAGTGAAATCAGGGTGGATCATATCAGAGTGGTCAGGTTGGGTCACAGGGTCATGGTACAGGCCAGACTTTTGCAGTGGAGAAAACCCAACAATAGAAGGATCCCGGACCCTCTACAGTTAGAGTTATGATCTTAGTAGCCTCAGTTTTTTCTTCTTCTATTTTCGATACAGGGGCTTCTCATAATTTCATATCTGTTGCGGTTGTGGGGATCCATGGGCTCTGCATCTTTACTTCTGTTGATATCATGACACTAGACACTCCGTTGGGGACTAGAACGATGAGTGTACGTCAGTGCATGGATTTCCCTCTTGACGTTTGTGGGTGTCACTTTTTATGGGAATCTTATGTCTTAGAGATGATAGGTTATGATGTCATTCTTAAAATGGATTGGCTAGTTCCCATCCAAAAATTTGTCGACGGTTATCACCGTACGGTGAGTTTCACATCATCAAAGGGCGAATCTTTTCCTCATAAGGGTGGGTGGGAGGTCCAAGAGAGAAGATCTCGATCCAAGCATCATGTGTTAGGAGTAGTTACAGCCCAAATTTCTACTCTATATCTGAATGACCAGGGGACTTCACAGTTAGACTTTACTCTAGTGGTGGATCGTTTCATATATGTCTTTCCAGAAGAATTTTCAAGTTTGCCTCTGGAGAGTGTGGTAGACTTTTATATTGTGCTCTTACCAGGAGCGTCACCGATGTCCATTCCTCTTTATAGGATGGCAACACCAGAGTTATAGGAGTTCAAGAAGTAGTTGGATGATTTGCAGGAAAAGGGTTTCATTTGACCCAGTACTTCTTTATGGGGTTCACCTGTCTTTTTTGAGAATAATGTAGATGGTACCCTTAGGATTAGTTTGGATTATCTGAAACTAAACCAATTGATAGTCAAGAGCTGATATCTCTTTCCATGGATGGGTGATCTATTTGATAAACAATGAGGAGCCTAGTGGTCTTGAAGATTTACTTGAGAATCGGTTATCATTCGTTGCACGTTAGAACATCTGATATATCTCTCACAGGCTTTTGGATCAGGTATGGTCTATACGAGTATGTTTTTATATTGTTCGGTCTCACGAAAGTGCCAGTAGTTTTCATGAAACTGATGACCCAATTGTTCCCTCCATACTTGGATTCTTTCATGGTGGTCTTTGTGGACGATATCTTGGTGTACTCTCACACTCGACATGACCATGCAAGTCATATTGAGATCATTTAGAGCACACTGAGAGAGTATCATTTATAGGTTATTCTCTCAAAATGACACTTTTGGAAGGACCACATTAACTTCTTAGGTCATGTTATCTCAGAGACAAGAGTATGAGTAGACATAGTGAAATTGAGAGAAGTAGTTTTCTGGGAGTATCTGAAGAACTTCGTTGGGGTACGGAGTTTTCTAGGGCTTGATGGATACTATAAACATCTCATTCTAAACTTTTCACAATTAGAATCTCCACTAAAGGGTTTGATTAAGAAAGGTGTGATGTTCTTGTGGTCAGATTCTTGTGATTCAGTATTTCAAGAGATGAAAAGGAGGTTGACTACATCACTAATACTAGTCTTTCAAGATCTAGGAAAGAGCGTTACCATGTACTGTGATGCTTGATATATCGGTCTGGGAGTAGTACTTATGCAGGGATAAGGATTCATTATATATGGGTCTCGGCAGTTGAGGACACATGAGAGGAATTACCTGACGCACGATCTATATTTGGTTGTTGTTGTTCATACCTTGCATTGTTGGAGAAATTATCATCTAGGAGAGAATTTTGTGGTCCACACAGACCAAAAGAGTCTCAAGTACATCTTCACTCAGTGTGATCTGAATTTGAGACCGTAATTGTGGGTTGAGTACCTTCTTTCCATTGAAATTAAGCTTTCCTATATGCTTGGGAAAGGCAACGTAGTGGATGATGCGTTGAGTAGGAGAACTCAGATACAAGAAGTTCAAGAGGCCAGAAGTGAGTGGAAGATTATGGCTCTAATCTATGAGATGAATTTGGAGGTGCACGACAGAAAGGGGCAGACATTTCGTTCATCTGTTGCTATTACATCTACTCTCCATGACCAAGTGTGAATGAGGCAAGTATCAGATTCTGAAGGATCAGTCCTATAGGAATGTGTGTCAAGGGAGGACTCTATTTTGGGATGGACCATAGGAGGGGATTAGATCTTATGTTTCCAGAGTGTGTATTGGTGACATCATACATACGTGAGGAGATTATTTGGGACTCTCATTCCACAATTTGTGCAGTTCATCCTGGAGTCACCAAGATGTATCGTGATCTACACCGTCAGTATTGGTGGCCATGTATAAATAGAGATGTTCCTGGTTTTGTCAGGAAGTGTTCCACCTATCAGTAGGTGAAGGTGGAGCATCATCGACTAGCAGGGATTTTACAATAGTTCTCCATTCCCATGTGGTAGTGGAATGATGTCACGATGGATTTCGTGACGCGTTTACCGAGTCCACCTCGAGGGAATGGTGCATTTTGGGCTGTCATTGACTTTCTCATGATGGTTGATCACTTCATGCCGATCAAGTAGACCTTTAGTGTAGATGAGATGGGACAGTTGTACATCTATGAGATTGTGAACTTACATGGAGTTCCACACTCCATCATTTCAGAAAGTGATGCATGTTTTACTTCTCAGGTCTGGAAGGGGCATCATAAGGCTTTGGGTACACAGGTACTTTTTAGTACAGCTTACCATCCCCATACAGATGTCTAGTCCGAGAGTACGATTCATGTTCATGAGAACATGCTTCGTGCATGCATCCTAGATTTTGGATGTTATTGGGAGATGTTTATACCACTTGTGGTGTTTTCCTATAACAATAGTTTTCAAAAACTATTTAGATGGAACCATATGAGTATTTTTATTGTATGCCATACTGATCACCTTTATGTTTGCTGTATGCAGGAGAGGCAGCTATGTTGGGACCTCATCTAGTTCAGGAGACCATAGAGCAGGTAGAGATGATTCGGAAGAGGATGGCTACTACACAGTCTCGAAAAAAGTCTTCTGCTGATCAGTGGAGATGACCTCTAGAGTTTGAGGTTGGAGATTAAGTTTTCTTTAGTGTCACATCGAGGATAGGGAATAGGAGGATTATAAGATAGGGTAAGATTTCACTGAGGTACGTCAGACCGTTTGAGGTGTTGGAGAGAGTTGTACTGGTTGCCTATCGGTTGCAGTTTCCTCAGAGGTATCGGGATATGCACGACGTTTTCCACGTTTCTCAACATCGACGTTACTTCTCAGACTCGTCTCATGTCATTCAACCTAAGGAGCTTAAGTTGGAAGTGGATTCATCTTTTGAGGAGAATCATATCTGGATCATTTATAGATGTAAAATGGTTCTCTGTGGCAGGTCTCTTCCTCTGGTATGTGTTTCATGGCGTCATGAGCAAGTACATGATGAGACTTGGCAGAGGGAGGCCGATGTATTTGCACAGTGGCTGAAGCTTTTTAGGGTTTCTTCTTCTACGCCACCTTCCCAGGTGAATTCAGGGACAAATTTCTTTAAGGAGGGAAGAGTGTAAGAAACTAGGTATTTTTTTCATGTATGTTTTCCTTTTCTAGTCGTTTTTGAGAAAAAGAGGAATTTCTGGTGATTTTTGAAGTTCATTCCATGTACTTTCTGAGTACATGTCGTGTACTCAGCATGACTATGCTCACAGCCATGTGGGGGTCACCTGGAGGCCGCTTAAAGAGGAGTGCAGAAATGGAATGTAAACACCGTGTACTTAAAAAATAAATGCCGAGTATTTTGTTTGTTTTTTTATTAAATGTCTCGTGGTCACATCTAATCAACAGAACACCCCCTTCTTCACTCGTCTCATCTAGGAGCTATGTACGGCCGTGGATCTTCACAGAACCCCTTAGCGGGCATCCTTCCTCTTAATTGAACACCGTTGGTTTCTTTGGAATCACATCAGTGAGTTATCTTTTCTCATAGAGTACCATCTTCTGATTTCTCCTCTCTCATGATATATTATGGGATGAAATTTTTATATTTTTTTGAAGATCTACGCATTCTAGCTCAATCCAAGGGTCGACGATGGATTTTATCGATCACCAAACACCAATGTAGGTGGTTTGTGCCTTTCTGTTGAATGAATTTTATTATTATGTGCAATTTTTCCCAATACCCTAGAACGAGGTATTGCATGTTTACCGTTTGAACCCTGTTAGTTGCATGTTATGCTGGTATGTGTAAATGGAGTCTAATTGGATGTGAATAGGGTTTTTTGTTGTGGTTTTGATGTCTTTTCCCATGCAAGTCATGTTTATGGTTGTTTGGTCCTGTTTAACCATTGGGCATCCTTGATGTTTTCCATGCCTAGTGTTGTAGGGTGGAGTGTGGTTTTCTGACATTCTTGAGATGTTGTAGACCTATTAGCCTTGTATTTCTTGAGGTTTACTTTGGATCTATTTTATTTCTATAATCATTGACTTACATAGGGCGGTGAGAACCTGGTGTAGGAGACTATAAGGGGAATTGAATAAGTGAGCTTCTTGGGAGAGTCTTTGAGAACTTTAAGCTATAAGGATAATTGACTGAGTGATCTTCCTCAAAGAGCTTTTGAACTATTTTAGGCTATAAGGGGAATTCACCGATTGAGATTCCTTAGAGAGTCTTTGAAATATTTTAGACTATAAGTGGAATTGATCGAGTGAGTTTCCTCAGAGTTACATTGACCACATTTGGCTATGAAAGGAATTGACCATGTGATCATACCCAGAGAGTCCTTCACTGCCGTAGAATATAAGGGGAATTGACCGTGTGATCATCCACAGAGAGTCTTTTTTTTATCTCTTGGTACTATAAGGGGAATTCACTGAGAGATATTCCTCAAAGATTATTTTTAGTATCCTACTTCTATTGAACCAGAGGGGTTAGTATAAGGCCCCAGCCTTAAACATTACTTAATCTTGAGTTATTTCAAGAATACACGTTGAGGATATTTTCAGGTATAGTGTTTTAGAGAATTACATCATAAATAATGCATTACATTCCACATTTAAACAAAGTGGTTACATAAAAGATTGTACTCATTTTTCACATCAATGGAATCATATTTAAAATAAAACATGGATTCTTTCTTGACACTTCCTTGAGACTATCATCACATCATGTTCCTTTCCCTTGACCTGTGAAAAACATTTCAAAAACATGGGATGAGCATAAAGAGACCAGTAAGGGATATAAAAGTACGAAATGACAACATTGGTCCATGTATGAAATCATACTTTACTAATAAAACATAAGTATTTTAACATACCTCATCAAATCATGAATATATCATAGAAATCATAAGACATAAAGGTAACTTGAGGCATTCATAACATTCTTACCTATGGAGTAACCTCATGGTTACATTTGGGATACCCATCACAGTATATTACCTAAATCATTTTGGAGAAACCTTAACGTTTAACCCCTTCACGTTATCCAATGCATTGGAGAGATGTATCAGGCTCACCCGCCCTTATTTTATCACAGAACCACCCATCTTCATAACAATGCCCAAGAACCATAACATAATCGTATCACATAAAACATGCATAAAAGAAACATAACATTTCCACATTTTAATCACAATATATCAATACAACACATTGATATAATAAAAAAATTATGAAAACCATTTTCAATGCCAAAATAAAAGAAAAGTAAAACATGGTATTTATTTTTCATTTCAAAAACGTTATGGCTTGTAGAGGAAGCTGAAACTCAAATAATGGTCACGGCGGCGGAGAAGTCGTTGTCGCCACATACGTACGACAAAAAAACATTCCTTTTGTCATTTAGAAAAACGGTTCGTATAAAAAATAATCCTTTTGAATAGACATAAAATTCAAAGAGTTTTATACACCGTATAAAATAATGTTGTGTATAAAACAAAATATGCCTCAATGAAATGATATTGAGACGAGTCCCTTACCTCGTATCCGACTTGAATCGATCGTTCGTTAATATCCTAAATAATAAACTTGAGTTAATTTTTACTTTCATAATAACCTTTTTCAAGTTCATTATTCCTTTTATATCACTTATTACCATATTATGAACACTATGTAATTATTTAAGTCAATAATAGTCGTTTTTTGGATCGTTGGTACTTGAGTAAAAAATAAACTCTTTATAATTACAAGTTGTTCATGTGATAAAATATCCATTATATCCAGAATTATATTCATTATTTAGATATCATATATGTCATATATATCCATTATATAGATTCATTTATAATATTACATAACATTTAGAGGTATGAAATTAAATGCACCGTTCATGGAGACGGTAAGTCGTACGTACGCATGAATGCTACTTTCATTTCTATTTCATATTTTATGGAATGGAATCATAATCATATAAAGGTATATTATAATTCCAGTATAATATCATATATAATATCGTTAACTCTATCCTTTATACATCCCACATATTCCATTAACGAATCAAATCACTTTGACGGGGCGGTAGTCCGCACATCCTAAAATGAAGATATCGTGTTTACCCATAATGGAATCCATAAAGGTATTCCATAAATGAAAAATACAGAAGCTTAAGTAAAACAGAAAAATATTATATATCATTTATAAATATAGTGACATCTTAATGGACACATTTTAAGGTGATAAAAGAATATATAACAATCATCATTTCGTGAGGCAGAAATTCGCCATCCACAGAAACAGTATGTTCTTTAACCATTAGATGCAGGTGTGTGTAAGTGTAGCTCAAATAATTCTTATAAAAACATCCTAGTATATTTAATATATGGATATTGTTACAAAATAAAGTAATAAAAATATTTTAGGGGGTTTTAGATGCAAAATAAAACAAATTAACACAAGTGAAGACATTACCTTTAAATCAGGTAACTCCCTTTGGTTTGAACCAAAAGGGTTTCTTGAAGATATTAATTCCTATGTTAAGGCTTCTAGGATGAAGAGAGGGATGCAGAGAGATTAAATGAGAAGATTTTGGCCGAGCCAATGGCTTGAGAAGTGTGGGTAAGTAGGTAGAGTTGGGGGCCTTTTATAAGAGGAGGGGAGGGAACTCTTGAAAAGTCAAGAAATGTTACTTTATATTAAAATGAGTTTCGGATTTAAAAGGTCCCACATTGATATATTTATAGGATAAGGTGATAAGGGTTCTAAATATAATCATAAATTAGGTTTTTGACAAGTGTAAGTCTTATATTTTACATTATCTTTTCATTTTATTTAAATCATTAAATAATGAGGTAATCACTGTATCATCATAGTGTCAAAAATAAACTAATTTATTTAATGTATACAAATTATAAACCAAATACTATGATTTAGGAATTTTTTTAGATTTCTAATTAATATTTATATTCTAAGAGATCATTTACACAGAAAAAAACTAAAAATGTTTTACTCTGTTGATATATTCTATAGTGATACTCTCCTTTCATTAAAAATAAAATGATAAGGTGTCACTTTCACACAAATGTGATTCCATGGGGTCCATAAGTTTGGCACAATCCATCCCATGGTTTTCCATGACACAACCAGTAGAATTAGGACACATGTTGGGGTCATTTCTTATTATTATGATATTATTTTATTATCCTTAACTACCGAATTACTAATTAATCAAGATAATTAAAGATAATTATCGTCGTTACTATTCATAATGTCCAAAAACAAAAGAGTCTTATTTACATATTTTGGACCTTATGATTTGAAATATAGAATCCATTTTACCAAATTCCAAACATATAAATTGAAATAATAAATTTAAAAAATAATTCCCATTGTCAAAACAAAAAGTGGGTCTTTTTGAAACAATACCTATGAAAAGATTGACACTTGTTTATGCCCAATTACAAAGTTAAATTATTAACAATGACCACCATTAAATTAAATGGTAAATATATATTCTAATTACACTTTAAATCAAAACAAAAATATTATCTTACCATATAATTAAATTAGATGAAAAATCAGTTTTGATGTAAAATGCAGTATTTTTCACTATTAATTAAAAAATGAACATTGTCGGAAAAATACCAAAAATTTATCCCAAGTAAATTTCAATGTCCCAATAATAAATAATAAGTTTATTTTGACAAATAGATCTTATAAAATTGTCAATGTGTTGATTTAAAAATTATTTCCCCATCACAAGGCAGTAATACAATCTTTTAAAATTATTAGTGTATTCCATGATTAAGATTGGATTTGTTCTCATTTTAAGTCTTTAAAACACTATATAATTCATAAATAGACACACATAAGAATATATATTATTCATTACATACTTGGGATGTTACATCCTTCCCCCCTTTATAAAATTTCATCCCCGCAATTTATTTACTTATCGAATAAGTGTGACTATTTATCCCTCATTGCATTTTCAGATTCCCATGTGACCTCTTCAATCATGTGGTTTTTACACAAAAACATTACTTGATGAATCACCTTATTCAAAAACACATTCTCCCTGTGGTCAAGAATCTGGACTGGTTTTTCCTCATAAGATAGATTCTCTTCCAGCTGAACTACCTCTGGACTCAAAACATGAGATAGATCTGGCATTGTAATTCCTTAACATTGAAACATGAAAAGTATTGTGTACCTAAGATAAGTTTGGAGGTAAAGCCACTCAGTATACAACTGATCCATCTCTCTCTAGAATTTCATATAGTCCAATGAACCTTGGACTCATCTTTCCTTTCTTACCAAATCGTAGCACACTTTTCCATGGAGATTCTTTGAGAAAAACCGGATCACCTACCTCAAAAGAGAGATCCTTCCTCCTGTTGTCCACATAACTCTTCTGCCTGCTATGATCTATTCTCATGTGTCTCTGTATCATCTTAACTTTTTCTGCCAAATCTTCTACCAATTCTAGTCCCAATAACATCCTTTCACCTACATCATCCCAAAAAGAGGGAGTTCGACACCGTTTCCCATATAATGCCTCAAATGGTGCCGTCTGTATACTGGAATGAAAACAGTTATTATAAGAAAAATCAACCAAATAAAGATGTTGGTCCCAAATTCCCTGATAATCCATCGAACAAGCACGTAGCATATCATCCAAAGTGTTAATTTTTCATTCTAACTGCCCATCTGATTGAGGATGAAAAGATGTACTATAATTTAATTCAGTACCCAATAACTTCTGAAGGCCTTTCCAAAAGTTAGAAGTAAAGCCGGTATCACGATCAGATACAATAAAAAGTGGAACTCCATGTAACCTGACTATCTCTTTAAGATACAAATGGGAAAGTTGATCTTGGAAAAAATTATCTCGTATATCAAGGAAATGAGCATATTTAGTCAACCGATCAACAATAACCAAGATTGCATTATTACATCGAGGTGTCTTTGGCAATCCCCCAACAAAGTCCATGGATATATTCTCCCATTTCCACTCTGGCACTGGTAAAGGATGAAGCATCCCTTTAGGTAACTGCCACTCTACTTTAACCTATTGATTTTTCAAACACTTCACAGTAAAATCAGCAATATCTCTTTTCATTTCATCCCACCAGTAATACTCCCAATGATCTCTATACATCTTAGTACTGTATGGATGAACTGAAAATAGATAACTATGAGCTTCACATAACAACTCTCTCTTCAAATGTGAATCACACGACACACACAATCTCTTCCCAAATATCAAAACACAATAATTATCAATGTTTAATTTAGGAAACTTACCTTTCATAACCAGCTCTACCCTTTTATGCAACACACTGTCTTTCTTCTGAGCTTGCATAATTCTATCTCATATAGAAGATTTCACGGATACCTGAATCAAATCAGAAGGAAATCCTACACCAAAAACATCTATGCCAAAGTTCATCAAATCCTTAACCAATGTATCATGTTCTAAACACAACATTGTTAATGAAGCATTACTTTTTCGACTCAAAGCATCATCCACATTATTTTCTTTTCCCGGATGGTAATGAATTTTACAATCATAATTCATGATTAATTCCAGCCATCTCCTCTGTCTAATGTTCAATTCTTTCTGAGTGAATATATACTTTAAACTCATGTGATCAGTATATATTTCACACTTTACACCATAGAAATGATGCCTCCAAATTTTTAAAGCGAAACCAGCAGAAGCTAATTCCAAATCATGTGTAGGGTAATTTACCTCATCCGTTTTCAACTGAAGTGAAGCATAAGAAATTACCTGATCATTATGCATTAGGACGCAACCAAGTCCTTTCACTGAAACATTATTGTAGATAACAAACTCACCATTCCAGGAAGGTAGTGCTAAAACTGGAGCATTCACCAATCTTCTTTTCAATTACTAAAAATTATCATCACATTCTTTTGTCTAGATAAACATAACACCCTTCCTAGTTAGCTTTTTCATTGGACTAGATAACTCTGAAATGTTTTTAACAAACCTTCGGTAATATCCTACTAAACCAAGAAAACTACAAATCTCTGTTACATTTGTGGGTCTTGGCCATTCTTCCACTACCTTTGTTTTTGCAGGATCAACAGTTATTCCATCATTAGAAACAATGTGACCAAGGAATGAAATTTGATGCAAGCAAAACTCGCACTTGCAGAATTTCCCATACAATTTTTTTTCGTTTAATGTTTTCAAAATAAACCTTAAATATCATTCATGCTCCTCTTTACTTTTATAAAACACCAAAATATCATCAATGAAAACAACCAAAAAGTTATCCAAGAACTCATGTAAAATTCTATTCATAAGGTTCATGAATACAGTAGGTGCATTGGTTAGCCCAAAAGGAATAACTACAAATTCATAATGGCCATATATTGTAAGAAACGTGGTCTTCAGAATATCTACTTCCCTTACCATCAACTGATGGTACCCTGATCTCAGGTCAACCTTTGAAAAATACTGAGCTCCCTAGAGTTGATCAAACAAATCATCAATATGAGGCAAAGGATAGTTGTTATTAATAGTGATGTTATTCAAGGCTCTATAATCAATTAAAAGTCTCATTGAACCATCTTTCTTTTTAACAAATAAAATAGGGTCACCCCATGGTGATGTGATAGGTCGAATGAAACCTTTCTCTAATAAATCTTGATATTTCTCCTTCAACTCTAAAAGGTCAATTTGAGCCATTCGATAAGGGGGTTTTGAAATTGTCTTAGTATTAGGAACTAAGTCAACAGAAAATTCAACTTCCCGATATGGTATTATTCCAGGCAACTCGTCAGGAAAAACATCAGGATACTCATTTACCACTGGCACATCTTTAATCTTAATAGTTCCTTTGTTTTCAACAATATGTGCAAGGTAACATTCATTTCCATCTTTTACAATTTTCTCAGCCTCTTGATATGTTATCAATAGTAGGGGTTCATTCATGTACAAAAACTGAAATTATTTCTAAAAAGAAACTTCTTTATCTCTACAGTCAATCTTAGAATGGTAAAAAGAGATCCTGTCCATACCCGGGATAAACTCAAACTCTAATAGAGGTAAAACAATAAGGTTTTCAAGTAGGTTCTTTCCACGGATAATGATAGGAAGATTCTAATAAATTCTTTTTTCCTCAACATGTCCCCCAGGTGTTTTTTTCCACAAGTTCATGAGTCTTTTATTTAGATGGTATTCTCATTTTACTAGAAATGTTTTCAGAGATGATAGAATGTATAGACCCTGAATCAAACAACACACTGGAATAATCTGAAAAAATAAACAATGTACATGATACCACTTCATTTGATGGCCCAACATCTACTGAAGTAGTTGCAAAGGATTTCACCACCCCTTTCGGCTCATATTATAACTTCTTCCCATCACTCGAGCTCTTTGTCGGACACTCATTTGCATAATGACCCATCTCATTGCACTTGAAACATGTCACTAACTATAAATCAAATTTTGTCTTACCATCACCCTGATATTTTTCAGTTCAATAACAAGCCTTATGTCCCATCTTACCACATCGGTAGCACTTTCTAGAATTTAGAAGACATTCCCCATCATTCCTTTTATGGCATTTATCACAAACTGGAAACATAGTTTTCTTACCATCAGACCTTTTTGAAGAATTCATCCTTTTCTCTTACCACCTCGTTCTCTTCTTCTGTTGGTTGTTATTGAACAATTGATCATCGGAAAACACCATTTCCACATTCTCAGCACATTGAAAATTCTTTTCATAACTCCTGAACTCGCGAGATGATAATGCCCTTCAATATTTTGGCTTTAATCCTTAGTGAAAACGATTGATTTTAATATCAAGGTCACAGATAAAATTTGGAGCATACCTTGCCAATCGAGTGGAACTTTCTTCATAAGAAGCCACTGAGTCATCCTCTTGCCTCAATTCCAAGAATTTTTATTCCATCCTAAGTGAAACGGCCTTAGGAAAATATTTCTCATGAAACATTCCATTGAATTCATCCCAGTCGAGAGCATAAATCTCATCAGCGTCCCTGATATTTTTAACTATCGACCACCACTGATATGATTCACCCTCCAAATGGTAAATAGAAAGACTAACCTTTTGATTTTCTGAACACCCAATGACATCGAAAATATTCTCCATTGCTTTAATCCACCCTTCAGCTAGCACAGGGTCAGATGATCCTCTGAATGATGGGGGATGTTGTCTCATGAAATTCTCTACCATTGACATGTTCCTCTATGGTTGATATGGCTGATCTTGTTCATGGATACCACCATCATTTATCGTTTGAGTCAACTGCTCCATTACTGCAACAAACTGTTCATTTCCAATTCCAACCATCTCAAGATTCGGATTCGGAAGGTTATTTCCTTATGTATGCCTTCCTAGAACTTATTCCCTATTTCCTCTGCAAAAAACCATTATGAAAAAACATGTCCTGGATGAAGAAACATGGCAATATTCAAATTCTATATCATTTCAAATTGATCATGAAAAAATATTTTTGGATAATCATTTAATAGAATTATAACTCCTAATGTTATCTAAACCGTCCTCGGATACCAACTATAAGGCCCTAGCCTTAAACATTACTTAACCTTGAGTTATTTCAAGAATACAAATTGAGGATCTTTCCCGGTTTAGAGTTTTAGAGAATTAGATAATAAATCATTCATTACATTCCTCATTTAAACAAATTGGTTACATAAAAGATAGTAATCATTTTTCCCATCAACAGAAACATATTTAAAATAAAACATGGATTCTTTTTTTGACACTTCATTGACACTATCATCACATCATGTACCTTTCCCTTGACCTGTGAAAAACATTTCAAAAACATGGGATGATCATAAAGAGATTAGTAAGGGATATAAAAGTACGAAATTAAAACATTGGACCATGTATAAAATCATACTTTACTCATAAAACATAATCATTTTATCATACCTCATCAAATCATGAATAAATCATATAAATAATAAGACATAAATGTAACTTGAGGCATTCATAACATTCTTACATAGGAAGTAACCCTCATTATTACGTTTGGAATACCCATCACAGTATATTCCATAAATCTCTTCAGATAAACCTTAACGTTTAACCCCATCGCATTACCCAATGCATTGGAGATCCATATCGGGCTCACCCTCCATTAGTTTATCACGGATCCACCCGTCTTCATAACAATTCCCAAAAACCATAACATAATTGTAACACATAAAACATGCATAAAGGAAACATAACATTTCCACATTTCAATCACAAGATATCAATAAAACACATTGATATAATAAAAAATTTATGGAAACCATTTTCAATACCAATATAAAGGAATGTAAAACATGGTATTTATTTATCATTTTAAAAATTATTTATGGCTTTTAGAGGAATCCGAAACTCAAATAATGGTCACAGTGGCGGAGAAGTCGTTGCCACCGCATACGTACGACAAAAAAACATTCCTTTTGTCATCTACCAAAACACTTCGTATAAAAAGGATTCCTTTTGAATATAAGTAAATGTAAAATTTGTTTATACACCATATAAAATAATGTTGTGTATAAAACAAAATATGCCTCAATGAAAGGAGATTGAGACGAAGTCCCTTACCTCGTATACGACTTAACTCGATCATTCTTTAATATCCTGAATAATAAACATGAGTTAATTTATACTTTCTTAAGAAGTTAATTATTCCTTTTATATCACTTATTACCATGTTATGAACACTATGTAATTATTTATGTTAATAATGGTCATTTTTTCGATCATTGGTACTTGAGTCAAAAATGAACTCTTCGTAATTACAAGTTGTTCATGTGGTAAAATATCCATTATATCCAGAATTATATTCATTATGTAGATATCATATATGTCATATATATCTATTATATACATGCATTTATAATATTACATAACATTTAAGGGTAATAAATGAAATGCACCGTTCATGGAGATGGTAAGCCGTACGTACGCATGAACGCTAATTTCATTTCTATTTCTTATTTTATGGAATGGAATCATAATGATATAAAGGTATATTATAATTACAGTATAAAATCATATATAATATCATTAAATTCATCCTTTATATGTCCCACATATGGCATTTATGAATCAAATCACTTTGAGGGGGCGGTTGTCCGCACTTCCTAAAATAAAGATATCGCATTTACCCATAATGGAAACCATAAAGGTATGCCATAAATGAAAAATACAAAAGATTAAGTAAAACATAAAATTATTATATATCATATATAAATATAGTTACATCTTAATGGACACCTTTGAAGGTGTTAAAATAATATTGAACAATCATCGTTTCGTGAGGCAGAAATTTTCCATCCACGAGAATAGTATGTTCTTTAACCGTTAGATGTTGGTGTGTGTATGTGTAGCTCAAATACTTATTATAAAAATATCCTATTATATTTAAGATATGGTTTTTGTTACAAAATAAGGTAATAAAAAGAGTTTAGGGGGTTGGAGAAGCAAAATAACAGACAAGAACACAAGTGAAGACATTAGCATTAAATCGGGTAACTCCCTTTGGTTTGAACTAAAAGGGTTTCATAAAAAGCTTCCGGCCTATGTTAAGTCTTCAATTATGAATATAGGGATTTGGAGAGATTAAATTATCATATTTTGGCCAATCCAATGGCTTGAGAAGTGTGGGTATGGAGGTAGAGGTGGGGGCCTTTTATAATAGGAGGGGAGGGCACTCTTGGAAAGTAATGAAATGTTTCATTATATTAAAATGAGTTTCAGATTTAAAAGGACACTCAATGATATAGTTAGAGGATAAGGTGATAAAGGTTCGAAATATACTCATCCAATAGGTTTTTGAAAATTTTATGTCTTATATTTTAAATTGTCTTTTCATTTTATTTAAATCGTTAAATAATGAGGTAATCGCTGCATCATCATGGTGTCATAAATAAAGTAATTTATTTAATGTCTAAAAATTATTAAAAAAAATACTATGATGTAATAAATCATTTTATATTTCCAATTAATATTTATAGTCTAAGATATCATTTACAGAAAAAAAGCTAAAAATGTTTTACTCGGGTGATACATTCATTAGTGATATTCTCCTTTAAAAATAAAATGATACGGTGTCACATTCACCCAAAATTGATTCCATGGGGTCCCTATGTTTGGCACAAGGCATCCCATGGTCGGAAATGACACAAAAAGTCGCATTAGGACACATGTTGGTGTAATTTGTTATTAGTATGATATTATTTTGTTATCCATAACTACCCGATTAATAATTAATCAAGATAATCAAAGATAATTACCGCCGTTACTATTCATAACGTCCAAAAACAAAAGTCTTAATTACATAATTTGGACCTTCTGATTCCAAATATGGAATCCATTTTACCAAATTCCAAACATAGAAACTTCAATAATTAATTTAAAAAATAATTCCCGTTGTCAAAACAAAAAGCAGGTCTTTTTGAAACAATATCTATGAAATGTTTTGCACTTGTTTAAGCCCAATTCCAATGTTAAATTAATCCCAATGACCACCATTAAATTAAATGGTAAAAATTTATTTTAATTTCAATTTAAACCCAATTAAAAATATTATCTAACCATATAATTAAATTAGATGAAAATGCAGTTTGGATGTAAAATGCAGTATTTTTCACTATTCATTAAAAAAAGAACATTGTGAGAAAAATACCAAAAAAAAATTCCAAGGTAAATTTAAATGACCCAATAATAAATAATAAGTTTATTTTGACAAAATAGTGCTTATAAAAATGTCAAAAGTTTGATTTAAAAATGATTTTCATCAAAATGCAATAAAATAGTCTTTTAAAATATTAGTGTATTCCATGCTTAAGATTGGATTTATTCTAATTTTAAGTCTTTAAAACACTATCTAATTCATAAATAGACTTAGATAATATTATATATTATTCATTAATTACTTGGGATGTTACAGTTAGGCTGAGAGATTTACCTAGAGGGTTACATGTTTGTTTTGCTATTGTTGATATATGGAACTGATTGCATTGAAACTGTAGGATTGGTTACTGCTGAGTACTTCCTTGTTTACTACTTTAATTTTTTATTACCTTCAATATATTAACTGTCTATTAGGCACAGATCTTGTGGAGATTTATTATTGGGATTTAGTCTCACACTATGTTTGGGCTATGCATTTGGGCCCAAATAGATTATATTTTTGTAGGTATAGATAAGGTCAAGTGCCCTTCAACTTCAGGTACTTGATATGATTTGGAGATGGAGAGCATGGGATCCAGCTAAGGCTTGAAATGATGTGAAGTTGTTTATCTATTTTATTTTGTACTTTGGCTTAGTACTGTTCTGTATTCCATCATTTTTATGTGTTTGGTTGTTTTCCATGACACATGTACCATGCATCATATATATATAAACACACACACACAGTCCATGTGTTTATTTCTTCATACTTCTATTGTTTACTAATGTATGAATTATTACTGCTTCAACTATTGTTATCTGTTTTTTTTCTCTTTCACTATGTAACTCTGCCAATGAGGGAATAGTTTCCCCACTATCACACTCAAGGTCCTCGCTGCTAGTCGGCATCCTCTAGTGGTAGGATAAATTCGCATGAACCCATGTGACCAACCGTGTACGGGGAGCCTCTAGCTGTCTTTAGGAACTGGGACGTTAAATAATATCCTTACCATGTTGTTCAATCTTTATTAAAATTAAATGATTCCTCAAATTCAACTTGATTCTAATATCAATGATGTCATCTTTGTAATAAATACTGGTATCTCACCTAGCCTCGATGGCTTCATCAACTTCTTCATTAAAGACTCTTATGAGGTCATCCAACCTGATATTTGCATATTTTTCACGAACTTCCTTAATGGTCATCACCTAAAATAGGGAATCATTTTAAAATTTATTTCCCTCATTCCTAAAAAGTGTACTGAAAATAATAAATTCATCTTTAGGCCTATGTCCCTTAACAACATGAAGTAAAAAATTAATTAGAATAACACTTTCCAACAAGAATTCCATCCACATTTTAAGGATATTTTCCTCAAATAAATTTTATCACATTAATGGAATGATCATACAAGACTACTTCATCACTATATCGAATTTGTAAAACATTATAGAGAACCCACTATAAGAGGTAATATTTATTTTAACCTGGGGTTAAAAAAAATATTTTTTATAATTGACTAGGTTTTTATTTGTATGGTCCTAACTACATTTTGGTTTTTATGATATAATCATAAAGTGGGTCACAATCCTTCAATGCTCAAACCATATTAATGTTCTCATCAATGGATCACTTGATGGATACTTAAAATATTAAATATGTGTCAAACCATGTGATCCTCTCTCACCCATTATATTTACTATTATATAAGAATACTTAATTAGAATTATCCTCGTCCTACTATAAAATAAAAAGATATACATCATCGTTGATTATGGAGTTTTAGTTGGCCCTAGTCATTTATTTTATACTAATGTTATAAATCAATTAAATAAAGAAGAGAAGTTGAAAATTATAATATCATTGATTACATTCATTATTATGAAAAGTATTCAGTTAAAGATTTCAGTTGGAAAAAAATATATTATGGAATGAATATCCCCACATCTAGTAAAGTGGAAATTGTTACTGAGTCCAGAATTAGAGAAGGTGTCTCTCCATTAAGATACTTTGGTTAGCCTGTGTTTTGGGTAATTCCACATGATTTAAAATTAGCACACATATTGTTCCATGTTTGATATAAATTTCTTTCTTGTAAATAAAAAACATTAACATTTTATGGTAGGGTCAATATTCTATAATCGATTTTCATTTCTAAATTTTTCTATGCATCTGGGGATTATAAATTGTTGTATTTCTACATAATTTCATTCATTTTACTTCAAAACTACATCTGGATTGGGATAATTCATCAAATAAGTATCATTGTTGTACCTTGGATACAATGGTGTCAACCCATTGATCATGGAAGACTTAACATAAAAAATATATGAAATTTCAATCAATATTTGTAGGCATAGTCTATTTATAAGATTATTAATTTAGAATTGAAGATAATTGGAATCATTGATTAATATTCGTATAAAGTCTTAAATATATAAATTTAAATTATGTGGAGTTTTCTATTTATCCTTCTCTTAATGCATATTACTACAAAATTGTAGCACAATAACATTGGATGGTCAGTAATAATTCTTTTCCCAACTACCGATTGGACCAGTAGAACTGAATGCCTATATAGAATATATTAAACATTTTTTACCCATTGATGGATATGAATTACACAATTATGTTTAAATTATATATTTATCTGGTTTTTCTCACTATTGAAATCAATATAGGGGTAATGAACAATAACATCTTCAATATAGATGATTTTATGATATGGAAACCTACAACTAATGGGATTTCAACCTCAAAATTTCACTAAATCAATGAAATAAATAAAAACAATCATTCATACACTATATTTTTGAATAAGTTTCATATCTCCCCATCTAAATTCTTATGTAAATGGAAACTAGTGTAGTAAAAATAACTAATAATCTCATTTGATTGGTTTATAGGAGTCAGAAGCTATCCGCGGTTTTCCTTTAATTATTTCATATTATTTATTTTTTGTTTTTTATCTTCTTTTTTAGGTTCATCTTGAGTTTTATTTGAAAATTATCTTTTTCTAGTGGTTTTAAGTGTTTTATGGCCCTGTACATGGATAGAGTGCCCAATTTGGGGAGAAACCATGTGACTAGATAAACAAGGGGTAATTTACATTCATTTTGTTCTTGAATGGGGTTTTCTTGAAAAGTGAATAGTTTGGCCCAAACCCCAAGTGTAAAAGTATGAATCATTCATTTTAGGGGTGATATTTGGGAAAAGGTTCACAACAAGTGCACGGTTCGGAGAAACTAGGTGGAAAACATGCAGGTGTGATTGATATTTTGGCAAAGGAAATTTTCATAGGTGGCACATGGCTTACCAAACCATGAAGCCAGCCCGTGTGGATTTCCCCTCCCTCCAAAAGGGTGCAGACGATTAGAGTGTGGTATGTCAAACCATGTTGCCAAATAATGTGGCTTATTGTGTCTCTTAAAAATATTAAATTTTATCTTTTACCGTCCATTTTAAATCGTATTTCGAGGTTTTCCTCCCCATTCAGCCAAGGTGCATTAGGGGGTTCCCAAACCCCTCTTCTATATACTCTCCTTGCACCATTGAAGATCCTCCAGGGATAATATGCGAGTTCTTCTCATTTTTTGGAAAATTTTATCTTCTTTTTCCCTTCCTCTCTTGGGTAAATCTCTTTTTTGGCATGTGTTATTTCTTGGCCAAACCCTAGGGTTTATGGATAATGTTTGGACAATATTTTATTTGATGTTAGGTCTTCTGATTTTCTCATTGGTCTTAGTTAATCCTTCACTTAGAGTTTCATTGTTCTCACAAGCAGTTAATGTTGGTGTATCTATCCATTTCCATTATAAAAAAATTGATATTATTACTTAAGGGTTTTTGTTTAATATACAAATGTTTGAATCATGATTATTATGTGTTCATATATATATATTGGTGTTTTTTGTTATAGAATTGATGTGAATGGGTTTTTAATAGTTTTTCATAATTACATTTACATTTATATGAATGTAATGTGTTTGATAAAATAACAAGTTGTTTATAATAAAAATATTGATAATTTTGAAATTGTGTTTTTCTTTGTTTGTGCTTTGTTAGATGGGTGACTTGTGAATTGGGCCTTTTGTGTGTGTGTTTTTATGTCTTTTTTGTTATAATGCTCCTCTAATTCTTAATTAGATATATTTCCAATTATATGGATGTTAATATATGTTCCATTGGATGTGGGAATATCCATATGATTATGGGGTGACCATTTGGATAGTCTCACACAATATAATGTCATCCTATAAAATAAAATTCCTATCTTGAACATAGTTTTTAAAATTCTCTCGACCACTCTCTTTCTCCTCTCCCCTCCAACATTCTAGATACTTTCCTAAAAAAAATAATTTTTCCAAAATGGATACTTGGAAAATAGATAACATAAAATGTCTTTTCAATTGGTTTTACATAAAATATAGCTTTTTTGAACAATGAACATGAATGGTAACTGAATGTCACTAAAGGCCCATTTTAAAACATCTAATCATAAATGGTGTTTTTATCCGGGTTTTTGAAATATTTTTAAACTAAATGTGGTATCATTAAGAATAGTTTTATAATTTTAAATCCTAAGTCATGGTTGGGACTTTTTGATTTTTTTTGGGAAATAAGTCTAAAATTCTAATAATTTGTAGGTTCAGTTGGAAAATTTGAATGGTTTTGTTTGTGATGGGGACCCCTATAGTTGTTGTTTTATTGTGAATGCCTTCACATAGTTGGTGTTGATGATGGGAAAGGCATTCATAGTGAAAACTGAGTGGTTTCCATGTGTGTAATGACCTCCTCAATTTCATTTTTATAATTTTCATATGATTTATACACATATACTATAGGGATGAGAAATTGTTAATTTATAGTCATGATTAAATGGATAGGAACCACCTAGATAGAGGATCAGATATGTCAGATTTTCTGCTGCTGATCCAAGTTTACAGTAGGTGATTTCATTAGTGAATATATAGTTTCACAATACTCTGTTATGTTTGTCCAAATTTAGTACATCATGCTATTTCTTCAAGGTATGTTTAGAAGATACCAATGATTACCTATCTGTAAGATTATAATATATTTTACCGGACGGTGGTTGTTTTTTATCTTTTATTTTTATTCTTGATCATGTATTTTTATACTATTTCTGGTCTAGTGGGTTATTCCCATATATTTTATATTTGTTCATATTTTCATTATTCTTATGAATTAGATGGGTTTTGTTTATTACTTAGAAATATGTTATCAAATTAGTTTTCTAAAATGATAATATTTATTTGTGATTTACAAATTAAAACCTAAATTTCCTTAAAAAAATTTCACATATTAATTTGAGGATTTTTCATTGGAAATGACTTGTATGGATTCAGTGTTGTTAACCTACAGATAAATTTCATACTCACACCCTACTTGTGAAATTTTTCATTGGTAGACCCAAGTTATTTGGAAGGTTAATTTTCATTCAATATTAATATGGAACATGATGATTCTTATGGATGGTGGTGACCAAGAGGTCACATAGATATCATGTGGTTTTTGGACTAGTTTTACTTCTAGAATTTGTTTTAGATAACTATTTTGTTTCACTATAGTTGTATTTGGATCCATTTATGAAAGTTTTTATTCTTCATCAGTGGGATTTCCTTCATGCTATGATTTTTTATTTTTCTATTTACTTTGGGCTAAATCTTTCCCATTTAGACTATATTTCATACTCAAAAATAGTTTCCATTATAATAGGATAAGGAATGCCTCTCAGGACATATTTTGGAGTGGATCATGATACCGGTTTGGGGTTAACATATTTTGGTACATGAAAACAATGGTATCGGAGAATCCCTTTGATATTTGGGGTGTCATGTTGTGTGGATTTAAGAATATCATGACTCAATAGGTATGTATGATAAGTTTTACCTATACTTTTTCTCGTTCTAATCCAATAGTTCCAATTATATTTCTGTATTTGAGTCTTTTTTGGGTTTTTGGTTTAATACTTTTGTGGATTATTCAATTTTGATGCTTGGGGAATGACAATGTATGTGATAATGTGTTATACGACAGGATTATATGGGTTAATGACTCATTTTAAGCACAATTTCAGGGTTCAATATACTTCTAGTTTCTTATTCCATATATAGTAATGTCTTATTAAAAAATATGGATGGGTTATGAAGAAAATATTTTCCCTATTTATGGTGTTTTCATGGTTGTGAGGATTTGGCATGGTTTTGGCCAGTGTGGGGGGTATTTTTTGAAATGAAATTAAATTTTTTATTTCTTTGAAAATGAAAATCATTTCTAGAATATATTTTAATTCCAAAACATGCATGGGGGTTTAAATTTCTTTTGGAAGATGATTTTAGTTTTTGGAATGTTTCCTTGGAATAAAATTGTTTTGGAATTTGGAAATTAGAATCACGATTTTCAAAAGAGGATGGAAGTATTGTGTTTGATGTTTTGTTTATGGGTTCTTTCTGTTTATATGCTTAGTTAGATGAATTTTTTTGGACAAGGATTTGTTTTCATATTTTTTATTTTATATTGATTGTTACACCCAATAAGATCCCAATGTTTTCATATGAGTCACCTCCAATTTCTACCCCTTTCATGACTAATTGTGGAGTGGTTGAGTCAATATCATATATGTTGTTACATATTTTACATGGTGATAATATTCATTTAGTTTTTATGGAGCGTCTTTTAAAAAGTGTAAGGTGTTTTTAGGTGTTTTGGAACTCCCAAATTCGTTGGGGTGTGTGTTATTCAATGTTAGTTAGAGGTTCGAGGTCTGGATCATTGGATAATGATTTTCCCATTATCATTGTATGTTGTGATGTCATGAGTTTTTAAGACTAATTTCAACCTATGGATTGTTCTAGAGGATGTGATGGAGAAACAATTGATTGATATCCTTGGTTTTTATCAATTTTAATGGATGGTTAAGTCCTACGTTGATCATTTTATGGAGATAGTTTATTTTTATCTCGAGGTATAATCAAAATATCATCTAAAAGCTCTAATATCCATATTCATAATTCTTCAAGATATAAACGGTTGAGTTCTCTCATCCTGGGAAGTTATATTTGGGAGACTCGTTGATTGAGATTTTATAGACAACTTCCTTCCTAGTGTACAATCTATAGTATGTGGAAATCTATTATATCTTGTCTCTTAAGAAGATTCCTAATCTGATTAATTTTTTTAACCATAGAAACCCGTTTTTGAGATGTACCCTTTTTTAGTTCATGCTTTTTATTCATTGAACCATTCAGTTATATGTTCACAGTGTAGATGGTTTAGGTATTTGAATACTTCTTTCCTTAATCTTTCAATATATTTCAATCAATGTGGCTATTTGGGTCACCTGATAAGTTTTACATGTGGCATTTATAGATTTGGAATAAGTCAAGGTCATAGGTTGTTAGCTCTGTATTTCATGGAAGCATATGCTTTAGGTACCATGCCTACAGGAACAGGCCTATGTTTTAATCTCTTCAGGAAGTTAGTAGTCTCTTGGAGTTGGCTGTTTTTTCCAAACTTTTATTTCCAGTATCAGAGTAAGGAAACATTATGTTTCTCTTCTTGTAGTTCCCATTATTTTTTAAAAAAT
The DNA here is from genome assembly GCA_963277665.1 of Viscum album. NCBI lineage: Eukaryota > Viridiplantae > Streptophyta > Magnoliopsida > Santalales > Viscaceae > Viscum > Viscum album. The sequence goes on along the minus strand of OY728155.1, from coordinate 1,644,745,431 downwards.
TTAAGTAATATTCTTCTTGAACCTATGTAGTTTGAATTTATACATTAGGGACATGAATCATTGAATGGTTAACCATATAATGGATCAATGTTTGTTTATGATTTTCTCTTTTTGGAGATTATGGTATTTTATGAAAATAATGAACTAGGGTTTGTTTCTATGTTTTTTTTTTGAGTTTTTTTTCTTCAGATTCTTCTATATATCAGTAGTTCTATTGTTTGTACATATATATAGAATTTTAAAATGGTGGGGATACCCACTACAGATATGTATATCCTTATAATGATTTTCTATAGAGTGTTGTGACTTGTGGAGTGTAAATATTCACATCATGTTTCATGGTTTTGTTTATAATTGTGTAGTTTTGAGCTCGAGTTTTATTCTTTGTTCGGTTGGGTAACTTTTTGGGGGAGGTATTTTTTTGACGTGCAGAATTATCACACCATAACCTCATATTTCCTTTATTGCTTTTATTTTATTTATTTTTCATGATTTGTCCTTTAATTTATGTTATGGTTTAGTTTCTAGTGATTAATTTTTATTTTTTGAGTTTTCTGGTTATTTCTCCCTATTCATGGTTAGTGAGAATTGTTTGGGGGAAAACTATGTGGCTTATTGAAAAATGGTATGTCATTAGTTAATTTTTTCTTTAACAGTTTTATATATAATATTATTAAATGGGTTGACCCAAACTGTGTGAGGAAAAGGAGAAGTCTTGAAACTCTTGGGTGGTGTCTTAGATAAGGTGTACGACTTATGCATAGTTTTGGGAAGCGATTTGGAAAGCATGTGGGAGTATCTATAATTTTAATAGTGGATGATTTTCATGGATGGAACATGGTTTCCCAAACCATGAGTCTAGCCATTGTAGGTTTCTCTTCTATCTATTAGGGTGAACTCAGTCAGAAAATATTTTTGCAACCCATGCAGCCAAATCATGCATCTTACCTAATTTCATAAAAATTCATAATTTTACCTAATAAAAATCCATATTTTAAACCTATTTAAGTGTTTTCCTTGACCCTTTATCTAAGGTGCAGTAGGGGTCTCTAAATACCATCCCCCCTATCCTTTTCATCCACAATTGAAGCTCCATCAAGGTTATTAGGGTAATTTCTCTTAGGTTTTGTCCTATTGTTTGGTCATCTTTGGGTCACATCTCGGTTACATTTGATTTTGGAGGGTTCTCTCTAGGATGAACCCAAGGTTTCAATGTTGATGTTGTTATTATATTTTCATTGATGTAGTTATTATATTTTCATTGAAAACAGTTTTCATAACTATGAAAAATTAGGTGGGTTGTGTTTGTTACATGGAAAATTGTTTTCAAATTGGTCTTTTAAAATGACAATATGTGTTGGGTAATTAAAAATATATAAAAATATTTCCATAAAATTATTTCAAACTAATGAATATGGACTATTTCTAGTAATGAAATTTATAGATTCTATGTTGTATACCTACTGACCTACTTTGTACTCACACCCAATTTACAACAATTATGGTCAATAACCCTAGGTGATTTTTGAGGATCAGTTTTTTCATGTTGATTATTTAGAGGTCTTGATAATATGGATAGAAGTAACTAAGAGTTCACATGGACATAGTGTTATTTCATGACTGGTTCTTGTTTTATAATTTGTTTTAGAATTTAATTTTTTTCATCTACTTTTATATTTGGATATGTTTATGTATTTATTTATTTGTGATAAATGGATTCTTTTTACATGAATTGTTTTTTTATTTATCCATTTATTTTTTGCTAAATAATTCACATATGGGTAACCAATGAGGCATAACTATAGTTTCTAGTATAAGAATATAAGGAACACCACTTCTGTTGTCATGGAATGGCTCGGTTGAATGGTTTGGGGTTGACCCACGTTGGTTCATAAAAAAATTAATTAAAATTTTTTCAAATTTTTTTTTATAAAATAATTCGGGGGATGAATATGTCCATTACTTCTTGATTAGTGCCACTAATTTAGAATTATGGAATGATATATTTTATATATTTGAATTGTTGCATTCTTTATATGGACTCATTCTTATAGCATCTGAAATTATACCTATGGATTCCTCTATATCAAAAGTCTTTCAATCGTCTATATTTGGAATGTTTAGAAGTGATATATGTAATATAGAATTGTAGAAATAAATTTATGAATTTTTTTGTCCTCCTTTAACCATTAATAAAAACATATTCAGATTAATGTATAGTGAAAAAATGAAACCTCTATTTAAAATGGTCACTATAATTATATTATTTTTGAATTTTTGGTTCTTAATCACCATGGTATCATAGGTGTTTTCCATAATCATTATATAACTCATGCAGTCATGGGGATTCCACCATTACATAGATGGATGAAATGTAAAAAATAATTGGAATACAGAGGGAATCTTGGATCATCTATCTTTGTAGGATTACTTTGATGTCCTAATAGTGATGTCATGGAATCTCTCTATAAACCATGAAGAGTTGACACACCTCTTGATGCAAAAATTCTTAGCATGGTCAATGTGGTGGAAATTTTATAGAATCATGTTTAGAAAACGATTTGGTTGGAATTAAATTAGAAAAAAATTATTCAAGATATCAAAAATGGTATAATTTATTTATCATGGATGTTAATTTCCAGATGTATAAAATGCATGTGAAATCCCACTTATATATCTACATCATCACACTATCATACCATGAAGCCAATTTTTGGGCTAATAATATATAAATTAAGGGGGTGGTTTCAATTGAAATTATTTGGAGTAATGATTTAACAAATGTGTACTTTTCAGTATAGTCATTATTTTATTGTAAAAGTATTTATTTCTGAATTTTGAAACATTTTTTGATCAATAAAAGTGAATTTTTTATTCATAAAAGTTATAATCCTTCCAATTATTCAAAACAAAATATTTCTTAGGCAATCATATTACCCAAGGACTAGAAGGTTTAGTTCATTGGATGTTAAATACATAAAAATCTTATTATATAACAGTTGAAAAAAAATTCCATTACTATGTTCCTCTTGACCATATCCTTGAATATTAAATTATATAATAATATTCATAACATGTGGAATAAAAATATAATAATGGAGTAAAATAAATTTACCCACAAGGTAAAACACATATCTAAAGGTATTTGACAAAAACATGGACATGAATAATAGGATGAGATAGATATCATATCAAATAACTATATGACCATGTATGATAATTATAATACATTATGGAGAAATATAATATCATAAAATTAAAATTATGTGAGAATAAAAGAAATGACATGGCATAAAAAAAATATTATTAAACATTAAATAATTGATCATGATATAGAAGTGTGGAAAATTTTAAAAGGAATAAAATTAAAATGTGCATTTTATGGAAATGAAATTATCCGTTTAAAATTTACATACCAATATAAACATCATGGTAATGTGTAATAACCTTATGATGAACTTGAAAATGCGTCGCCACTATAAGCATGAAAAACTATTTGAGAAACCCCATTATGACCATAAATATATAAAAAACAAATTATATGCCTAAAAATGAGATTCAACTCATTATACTCATGCTGTTGTGACCCAACCCATATTTGACATTCCTATCACTCCCATTAGATATAAAATTAAACTAATGTACTGGAGGGTAATATAAAATCCCAACATTCATTATCCTTACATATATTCTCCACATTAAATAAAACTCCATTGTATCTAAAATTACCCATATAATAAGTAATTGTTCCTTAAACATTCATATAAAATTCAAATAAGAGACAATTGAAAAAAAAAATTCATTATAAAAAGGATTAAAAACAAAATAACATAAGGAGGGTGATAAAGAATCACTTCAATGAAGAATAAAATTAGATTAAAATTTTATTTGAAAATAAAAAAAAAATCAAAGAAACATTTTAATTTATTTTATAATATTTTATTGGTTATTTAATTTAAAAAGAACATTATTCACAATGGTAAGAGAATACATATATATATCATTATTAAAAATTTTATAGAAAAAATATACTTGAAAATAAACATGTTTTTAAAAAGGAGAAGTGAAAATAAAATGAAATTTTATTACATTTTAAAATATACATGAATAATGGAATCATGAGGAAAACATAAATTTTATCAAAATAAAATGTGTATTTGATGATAAGAACTTTTATTTGAAATTATATTAAAACAATTTTATCATTTTATAATAAACATGAAAAAATGTAAAAAATATCAAGAGGCCCTTATTTAAAATGAAATAAGATGACTAAATTAATTAGTGGAGATAAAAATATTGATCATACTCTAGGAAAATTCCAAAACTTGTGGGATGTAAAACTATGGACAAGGAAGAGAATTAAATTATAATAAATGTGAATCATTTAAAAGACTAAATCATTTTAATGAAACATTAGAATCATCAAAGAAGGATTATTTGGTTGGAAACATAATTTACCCTTGAAAAATGTTGTAATACATCATAAAAATAACATCGGTCAGAATAAATAAAATTTTAAATATAATTGACAAATACAAGTAATAATGAGAAACAGAATTGAACTGAGTCATGAAAAATCCCATTCGGATTTAGTAATTTTTGAATATAAAAACATTGGATTCTACAAAATCATATGGTTTTATAAATAAAATTTATTAAATCATGAAGTTTTAAAAAAATAATTCATGGGTACTATATAATATATATATAAAAGAAATTGGTGCATAACATTAAAATAAGTCTTAGTTAAGAGATGTTCAGATGAAAACTCTTAAAACGTTTTTATATTTTGAATAAATACCCCAAGAGCGAATAATCCTAGATAAATGGTTGGAAATAATGAAATATAATTAAATAATTGTATTAAATTAAAATGGGGTATTATTTAAGCCATAGAAAATAAAACATTATATATTTAATCAACAAGTATAAAGGGATTCAAAATTTAGATAATTAAACCATTATATTATTTCCCCTCCGAGTCTAATTTTCTCTAAAATCCACTACACAAATATGAAATTATTAATATTCTATTTTATAATAATATTAATTACTTAAACTAATTAAAATTAAAATTTATAATTTTTATCTACTTGTAAATTTTTTAGTGTTTCTAAACATTCCATCATCAAAGGGTTATAGTTTTGAACGTTTGTAGAACTTCCATAAGTATTGTACCAGTATTCATAATTTTTCCAAATTTCATCATTAAAAAGTAATTAATATTATTCATATGAATATATTATAGTTATTTATGTGCTTTAAATTTCATTTCAGGTTTACTATAGACTTTATCAGTGAATATTAAATCGAGCATGAATATTCTATAATGATTTTCAACATATGAAGTGTGTTTTCTTAATTAAAGAATTAAATATTGGTGTATTCTTTCCAGAACTAATACAAAAACATGAATTAAATATTTATGTCATATTATAGAATAAATTATTCACTTAAAATAATCAGTGATATAATTTCCAATCATTATTCAATTTCATTTTGAAATAGACCAAATCATGAACACTATTTAACTCAATTACTATGTATGGCTAAAGAGTTTATATTTTTCAATAATAACATTATAATATAATAATAATGATAATTCAGTGATACAATTGATATATTAACCATATTTGAAAATTATTATACTAAATAATGTGAAATTATATGAAAAATAAAAGAACAAATCATTATGGAACCGATAATCCACACAACCCACGATTAACATTTCTGTTACTCCTAAAATGGGAGGGATGAAGGATTAAATTAATTTATAATTTAAAAATAATAAATAAATTATTTAAATATTATTAGTGTAACCAATACAATACATACAACCATTAACGGTAGGTTGTGATGAAAAATTGAAAGTGTCCTTACATGGAGGTAGCAATCTACGCACACACAATAATGATGATTGTAGTTTTTCATTTTATACTAATGATAATAAATAATGGTTGTAAATTTATTATAATAATATCATTACAAAATAATTATGGAGATTTTTTATCATAATATCCACATTTTTTATAAATGATGTAATAAGAATGAAATGTTAGGTATGATGTGATACCTTTGTTGACACATTGAACATACCATTGATGAAGGCCTATGATTTAAGAGAATAAGGAAGACTTGTGGTGATAATGGTTATTAATATGTTTAAAGGACTTCAAGAATTGGATAAATGTAGACATTTTTATGTAATTTATATATATAAGTAGTGTGTTGAATGGGTGGAAGTGATCCCAATTTTATATGTGGTTAAGATGGACTTTTCCTTGAAAATGAATCGAAACTACGGAATAAGATTGGAAAGGAATGAATGATTGTAGTGTTAGGTGGGATGAGGTTTCTAAAACATGTATGTGATAATTTTAAACCTATAAATTATTTTCTTTAATTTCTATAGTGAGTGTTAATTTGGAAAAAATCAACCCACCTTAGATTAGTAATTTAAACACCTATTACTATTAATTAAATAAAAATCCTTGTAATTGTTTTAATAAAAAATATACATATACCATTATTACAAAATTTTGATGTTATTATTCTAAATATGTGATCCATTATTCCTAATTATATTTCTAAATATTATAAAATTATCTTTTTAATCTAAATATCTAACGTGTTTAGAAAAAAATTTCTACAAAGAATTTGATTTAATCATAAAGTGTTATTAGGCATATTTAACATTGGTTACCAATTAAATTAGTGGTAATTAATACTTATATATTTCTAATAATAAATATACATATATTTATTTATTTTCCTAAAAATTAATGCATTTTATTTTAAAAATAGACAATATTTAATGAAGTATTATTATTTTGAAAATAAATATTTTACCAGGGTAACTAATATGTACATAGTGAAAATTATTCTTCATGAATAAATATATTTTGAACATTATAAAACATGTTAGACCAAATATATATAAATTTAAATTGAATTTCATTAGATTCAATTGATACATTAATAATTTTAAAAATACTAATGCATAATGTATAGAAAAATAATTTTGAGAAAATATTATTTGTGCTTAAAAATATCAAATATAGTCTGAATTTCAAACATGATACTCTAATATATACAATTTTACATAAAATAAGTTTATTTGGTTAAGAAAAATGTTTCCTAATTTTATATGTTATGTTTATATCCAAGTGAAGTTACGAAAGTTATAATATTTTTATGAAATCATATTTTTCACTATACTCCTAAAAATAAATTATATTTTAAAAAAATGAATGTTTTTATCATAAGATACAAACACTATGATAAATCCATAAATGAATATAATTTTGTAACATTAAATTTCTATCATTTTATTAATCATGATTTAAATGAAATCCTAAATAAATGTAAAAATATTTATATTGATTAGTATCACTATTTTTAAATGATGACGATTTATTATTATTATTTTCATGGAATATAAATATATTTATAGGATGAAAATTTATTTTTATTTGTATAAATTTTTTAAATTTATATAGATTAATTTTTCTAAGGGAATGAAAAATAAAAGTTTTTAATATTAAATTTTTTAATTTTGATATTCCCATACAAATCTATATAAAAAAACTTTGTATTAATATAATACAAATTTTAACATATAAAAAACTTTATAAACATGAAATAATATATGAGGTTAACATAAATAGTATTGGGAGTCCTTTTGGTGATTCACCTTGCATATATTTTTCAATGAGTTCTACAGCCGTAATCATTTTCTGAATGAGATCAATTACAAGTCATCGTTTCTCAATATCAGATTGGGTCTGGTCTGGGAAAAAACACAGTGAATCAATATTCTTTCTAAAAAGACTCAAATAGGAATCACCAAAAATAATTTTAATTCCATATTAAATTACTATATAGTTTATTTATTGATTTTGTGATATGGTTACTTCAATTTTTTTCATCAAATTGTATGGCTATATTTTAATGGTTGTATGAAATATTCAAAAAAATCAAGGTTTTTATTTTATTGTAAATTGGTATAGGTTTTGAAATAGTCTATTTAATATATCATCTATTTTATCAAAACATATGGTGAAACAGGTATTGTTTACAAAGGGAGTTGGTGACATAACAATGAAAATATATTTGAGACTAATTCTGACATTGGAGTGGCCATTAGGACTGTCATGGAATTCTATCATGTTTTTGGGAATCATGATTGGGTACTTTGGTTGTGAATCAATAATATTAACATTTAATTTTCCAAATAATGTGACAAAATCAGGATACAATGATGTTTTGTTTGGGTTTTGGTGACGTGTGATTATAATCTTGATGCTTCAAAACCACACTATCATATATGGTTTTATAAACACATAATTTATATTATAATAAAGATACTAACTATAAAATCTAATATATAACATCCTTAATATTAAAATAAATAACTATTATTTCATCTCCAATATCCAATGTATTATTTATGTTTTAGAGTTTTAGAGAATTCAGATAAAAAATGAAAAAACAAAGCACATGTTTTTTATATCAATCATGAATTTTATACATTATATATGAATATACTCAATCCATAAAAAGCTTCCAACATATCCCAAAAATTCTCTACACAAGATATACTAGTAGATATATCATGTTTAACTCTTTTCATTATATCATGTTGAAGTGGAAACATAACAAGGTGGAAATATCAAATGCTTAGTAAATGAACTCATGAAAACTGAGTTAATCATGGAATATAAATTCCATAAATATTATTATAGGAATAAAAAATTAATATTAATTCATGATTAGGTAAAAAAAATTATAAATCTATGAAAATAAATGAAAATGTTCATATAAAAAATATTGATCTTATACTGATGGAATTCATAACTCCAATCATTAAAAAATATGGTCAAGGCCTTAATACAAGACATTATCCTTTAATGGGGAGAGTTATACACAAAAACATGACATGTTTTGTCTGATGGGATATTTTTATGAGTCAAGGGACTATATAATTCCATGAAAAAAATGTGACCTAATTATGACCAATACATTCACTATAATTTTCAACAAGACCCTTCACACTCTTATATAAGGGAACATTTGCAAAAAACCTTTCTACCCAACATATTATGGATAAAAAATATAAATTCAAGATCAACCTACATTTTTAGTGAATTATCATTAATAATGTTAATAACTATTCACATGTTAATAAATTTATAATATTATCATAGCCAATCATGATAAAGAAGTTATATTGTTGACCAATATAGAGTAATATTGATATTAATAATCCTTATTGAAATATTAATATATATATATATAACACCCATAAATTTACATATGAAATTAATGTGAGATAATTATTATAATGCATCTAGAGAAAAAAGGTTCAGGAAAAAAATTAAAATTTCCAATAATCATACATATTGGAATAAAATATACATCCATTAATTTTCCCATTCTTAAGATAATAACATGATTTATAGGTGAAATCATCCAATCTATATTTCATATAATGTAATTTTCAAGCCCTATTGATCCATGAATGTATGAAAATACTAAACCTAGAATAAAATGATTATATGCTATATCGAGAATTATTGTAGATGGTTGTAAAATTAAATAACCTAAGAAGTGGGAAATATTTTTTAAAAGGTTCATGTTGGAGGAATATTTTTCCTTAGAAAAAAGATAGAATAACAAATAATAAAATAAAATGGAAAAAATTTACCAACATATCTGATATAATTTCAAGTGTACTATCATAAATTATTTAAGGAATGTTTAGTTACAAAAAAGACATACTACAGGGGAAACACTAAATCAATATCTAGTTGAATAAGGGAAAATTATTTTGAACATAAATCCCATAAAATTCTCCCAGTATGAAATATGTTATTCCTTAGTTATTTAATACACAATACACATAAAACATTTTGAACCAAATTCATTATGTCTTCAAGAATCGAAGTTAAGAATAAGAAAAACATTTCAACATTAGAAATATTAGAATAAAAACACTATAAAGAGAGGTAATTTCATTTATTTAATGATATCATGATTAAAATAAAAATCATTATATTATATCTAAATTTGGTAGTATAAAACAAACATTAGTAATTTTATGTTCAAAACACATATAAATTCTGGAAGATATGAATTTGTGATGAAAACTCTTACCTCGATACTAAGATGCTATGAACATTAACAAATGGATCAAATAATTAAATTAATTTAATTAAATAAATACCCACAACTATATATATAAATATAATAATTTTGACCCCTATTTTATAATTATTAAAAATACATACATATATTTTCCTTTTTTTATAAATTTTCTTCAACGGGTGTAAGTAATCATTACCACTTTGGAATAGTTTCACAAAACCTGTGTTGGTACCTATTATTTTGAAAAAACAATTCATTATAAGATCATATAATTTAATATAATAGGTTCCATAATATATTTTATAATTATATAATTTCATTTCATGTAATTATTTGTTATTAATCATGTATATGAAATCTGTGATGAACATGTTTGAATGATACTTATTGAACATAAGGTGTTTTCTTAATTAACGTGATATATGATGATATATACATACCAAAAAACACACAAAAAAAATTATTTACAATTATTTATAATATTATATAATTATATAATTTTTTAAATTTATTCATTATAAAAATCTCTAATGTAGTTCAAGTAGGTGTTTAAACAGACCTTAACAAGATCCTACCATGATTAACAGATGAATATGAAATTCTTTTTTTGTAATATCTCAATAACAGAATCATAATGGTATAATTAATTTATTATTTTTGTGAAATATCCAAATTAGAAATATTTTTTATTGTAATATAATTTCTATAACTCAATTTCATAGATAAAAGAAATCATATTACCCTAAGTTCACTCGTTTTAAATTATTTAATTAACAAAAATCATATATTGATAATATCATTAATAGTTTATTGAATTATTTTAAAAAAAAAATTATTACGTCATAAAAATTATATTTCCCCATTAAACTTTTCTATGAACCATAAATAATTTTGGTTCATTAAATATTAATTTCATTTCTTGTGGAGACAGTAGTCCACACGTACACATGAATACAGATCTCATTTTTCTTAATGGATGGGATAGGTGAATAAAAAATGATAATGCAATTAATATGGTAAAATTAGATTAAATTAATGAAACTAATTTATTCTATTAGTATGCATAGAATATATTATATTGAATATAATTATGAAGATAAACTATCTAGTTTATAATACTCACATCGTGTACTTTATTTTACATGAAATTCTCAATGAAATAAAGGGCTTAGGATAACTAATGGGGAATACAATACTATTATTTTCTGATAGATTACAAGGGGAATAATGTTTAAAGGGATAAATTATATATTATTATGGAATGTAGGTCCTGAAGTGGTGTAATTATTACCTTTTCTGTGTTAAGTGAAGGACACTTTACGAAGCACATTAAACATTTTCGAAAATGAGACTTTTCGAGTCATATGTAAATGGACCAAAAATTGAAAAAGATAATGGAAAATTTAGTTTGTGTTGATATACACCTAAACCTATCATTTTTTATAAAACATTGCGTGTTTGAAGGTTCTTTATTTTATTTATGTTTTTACTTTTATCTCAATTTACCTTTACCTTGGATATTAATTTTTATCCCTAGAAATTAATATTAATTGAAAAATTAATAGTTAAAACTAAACCTAATTTTATCCTTATAATTTTATAATTTTGAATCTATTTTATAAAATCAAATTTCTAATGTTTTGACAGGTTAACATTATGATTAGTACATATGTCCTGCAAAAATTGTTATTATAAATAAGTTTTTTTAATAATAATATTGTGTCATTCATAGTGATTAAAATTGTATATTTTAATAGATTATTTAGTATGTTATATTTCAATTAATTAGTATAGGTATTTGATGGAAATCCCAAAATAATAATCACCTTGAAAATACATGATTTAAGGAAAAGAATAAAAATATTTTTAATTAATCTAATATTTTAATTTATTTATGAATAGTTGGAAATAAAATTTATAAGCTCAAAAAATATATTAAGATTCATAATATTATTCCTTAAATACATATTTATTTAGTTAAATTGTTTTTTAAACTTCAAGGATATTACAACATTATGGTAAAATCATAAAAATTATAGTTTCCCAAAAAAAATTTAGACCAAAAATCAATAAATTTGGAAGAAACTAAACTTTAAAATCAACTTAATTATATTATTATAATTTCAAATATAATATTACCTATTTTTAAATAAAATTATAAATCATGTAAATTAAATTTCCTGAAAAATTGTCAGATATATTGAAAATAGATTTTATTGGGCAGTGACATTTGTAAATATTAATATTTTTTATTTCATATCATTTACCAACTATTTTTTTATAAATTTCTAATATAAAATAAAATTTATAAATATTAATCTTGGGTGGTTTATGTTCAAATTCATATCACATAATAAAGAATTTTATTAGGAAAACATTGTTCTAAAAAATGATATATTAGTCATTTTTGTAAACTAATTGAATTTCATACATATTAAAAGAAACCGTTATTTTTATTATAATTACATTTCATAAACTTTTTACACATATTCATCCCTACTTATTCAACAACTAGTGTTTAATGTTTATACTTCAATATTTACAATTTATATAAATATTTTACAGTTTCATTCATTTTTAGTGTTGTGTATGGAGACTGATATCAATAAACAATGATCCTTTAAAGGAATTAAAACATTTAAATACTTTGGTGTTAAATTTCCCAATTAAATAATGTATGTCCATAAAATATTAATTATTAATCATTGACTAAATAAGCTGAGGGTATTCATAATATAATTATCATTTGTGATCTACCACCAAATATGGCATCAATAATTCTCACATAGTCTATATGAAGTTACTTACCCTTTGTCCAAAAAAATTAACAATTCTTTATATCATATACCCTAATGATATATTCTCAATTACATTATTATTTAAAAACTATTTGAATCTCAAAGTAAATAAACCAAACTAATGTATTATATTCACTAAAAAATGAATTCTATCATTAACAACAAAATGGTATTAACCACTAGTTCACAAAGTCACAAAATAGTTCATATATATCATAATCCCAAAAATTAGGTAAAAATTAACAAAAATATTTTGAAATATAATTAATCCCAAGTATATCGATAGTACATAACATTCTCTTTCAAAATTATCTATCCCTTTTTATCTCCACATGAGACATATATGAATCTGGAAAAATTACCCCTCCAATAAACATGTTTTCCTCATTAGGTATGTCCAAAAAATATATATAATTCATTAAATAAATTTTTAGGTCTATTAATACAATTTAATATATGATTCTAAACCATTAAATCAGTTCTTCTAAAGTAAAACCCTATAAATGTTTCAAATAATCCTCACAACATTTAAAATGTGATATAATATTATTGATCAATATAACTTATTTAATTAATATAGATAAGAATATCAGGATGAATTTTTTATTATGATATCAATATCACTGCCATTTTTTAAGGTATAGAAACATATATCTCCATCATACTGGTCATATAATTTTTTAAACCATTTATCAATGCTCCCTTATTAGGATATAAGTCATAGTGGATTCTTGATACATAAAATTCACATATTCATCTTCATGATCTTATTCCAAAAATACAATAAAAATAACATTATTATTATAATATAAAAACATGAATATAAAATCTTCAATCAAAATATGTCTTCCCTTGTGAAACATTTTATTTAACATATGATACTTTTAGCAAAACTAATGAATCTCTTTACTGTATCTATTTTTTCATGTTAATTTTTCTATTTATATCTCTTTCATAATTAGTAAACCTAATTCATAAATCCTTCAAAATGATTCATAAATATAATTTGATTAACTAAAACATATCCTTTTTTAGTTTCTGTCTAGATCTATTGTCATAAGACTTTTCACCATATACCATATAGAAGATCGATTCAATGTTTAATCAGATTTATTGGTGTGATTACCCATAGATCAAACTATAGAAAAACAAATCCAATTTCAAATATATATATAGGGATGTATATGATGTAATACATATATGTAAAACATAAAAAACATCAGAAGGTCATCTTGTAATTTTACTTATTCCAAGGGGTTATACAAGAATTATCATATCTGAATCCATAAATAAAATGTGTATTATTACCTTAAATATAAATATTAAAATATACCAATGTTTTAACTATAAATTTTAAATTATTCTCAACCCCAACAAATAAACATTTAATTTATCGAAAAAACATCATAATATTCAATGTTATCTACAATATTCTTTTGATTCCAATTATGATACTCTAGATCCACACTTCGAGACCTAGTACCATAAACACATACTTTGTATACTCACATTGATAACAGTTATAAAATCCTATATATAACCATCCTTAATTATAGAATCAATAAATATTATTTCATATCATTCATCCCATGGTTAAATTCATACTTAGACATTTAAATAATTTTGAAAAAATAATAACTAACAAATCCTCTAATCATTTTATTGAATATTAAATTTTCCAATTATATAAAAATTAATTTTTCCATAACATGGCATCATCATCTCCAAAAAATTATCCACACAATATATCATATTGTAAATATCATGTGGAATTATTTTATTCTTAATATGGTGAAATAGAAATATAAAATGTTGTGATCTCAAGTGATCAAAAAGGGAAACATATAATGAATATAATCATGTCATAAACATGGAATAAATAATATGACAGGAAGAAGTAGCCAACAAGAATCCATAATCAACTAATTTTGAGAAAATTATTTATTAATAAAAATAAATTAATACATCAAAATCCATAATACTAATATTAAATTAATGGAATTCATAATTCCATGCATCAAAAACATTCCATCATGGCATTGTTCAGTGGCAATATCCATATACTAGAAGGTATCCACAAAACCCAACCTTTTTTATCTCACAAGAAATTTCAATTCATCGATGGGATATATAATTATTCATCACACCCATCACCCTATTTGGTCCAACACATTAACCAAAAGATTCAATAATACCTTTCACTACATTTATTATGAACCATTATTTAGAATAAATACATGGGTATCCATATAATGATAAATATTGAATATGAATACAGAATCAAAAAATTTATATTAAAAACATTCTTATAATTCTAATAAATTATCCCTTTTCAAAAAATGGATAACATGATCCTAAAAAATCATGACAAATAAGTTGGATGGTAAATCAATACATAGTCAACATTCAAAGAATGGAATGTGTTTTAAGAAAAATATACGGTAAAACAATAATTTTTATCATTATTATAATATGGATAAAAATATCATAAAACATCTGAATAAAATAGGATGTTCGTCAAAAAATACATAGTAAACATGATAATAATTATCAGTATTAGAATAACAACATACAAAATAATAGTTGTTTTTACCATATTAATCATATAACATTTATTTTTGGAAATAATTATGTAATCTGTATTGGTTAAAATGTGATTTTCACACTATGAAGAGAAAATAATATACTGCTATTTAAAATCAAAAATAACATTATCATAACCCATCAAGAGAAATTAGGTGGATGGTTGGGAAAGATCATCACCAAAGAAGTCAGATATAATTGTCAAAAGGATTATATGGTACCAATTTATATCCTGAGAAAATATTTTCTGAAAACCCCATAATACATTGAAAGGGATAATTTAGCCTATTTATATGTCAAATTTTGTTGGCATTGGAAAATTCGTCCCCAAAATATTCCAAATGATTTTATATATAATAAAATATCGTAGCCCATTTCACAAGCTTCAATTTGGTAGGTCGTAGGGCTCGAAGAGAGTTACAGATTAAGAGTTATGGACATTTGAATTTGGGATGGAAAACTGGTTCGCGAAGCCCATTCGCGAAGCCACCTCTGTGGTCACTGAGTTCCGTCCCAAATCTAGGAGAAGGGATAGCACTGCGAACCACTTTGATGTTTACGAACCACCGTGAAGCAAGGAGGTGGGATGCCTCCATGAATCCCTTTGACCTTTGTGACCCTCCATGAAGCAAGGAAGCGGGATGGCTCTGCGAACTCCTTTGACGTTCACGACCAGCCATGATGCAAGGAGGCGGGGTGAATCTGTGAACCCATTTAACATTCATGACTCGTTATGGAGTAAGTTCTGTCTTCATGCTGAGCGATCTCTAGTTCGTGGCACCCCGTGCCTTTAAATACCCTGCTCACCCCCATTCGCCGGATGGTCACTCCGCCCCTTGGGCGGCCAATTTCCTAGTTCGCGGAGCTCCGCTTTCCTTCGTAAAGAGGCTCTGTGAGCACATGCTCCACATGAATCATCCTTCGTGTTTCTACTCCGTGAGTACATTCTCTACAAGTAGCTTCATTCGCAAAGAAGCTATGCAATTCCATGCTTCGTGAGTAGATTCATTCGCGAAGCGGCTGCGTGGGTCCATGCTACATGAGTAGCTTTCTTCGCGAAGCTGCTCCGTTAGTCCATGATCCACGAGTCCATGATCCGCATATCCATGCTCCGCGAGTCCAAGCTCCGTGAGTAACATTCCTTCATGAAGATGCTTCACGAGACTCCATTCCCCATGAGCCCCTTTGCTACGTGACGCTACATCACCTAGACCTATCCTTTGGGTCGGTCCCTTCGCTACCGTCACTTACCGCCATGAAAAATGGGGAGTCGCACCATGAACTTTTCGGGCCAGGACATCAACATTTTCAATTTCACCCTTATGCACACCCATCATCCACCTGCAGGAAACCATGATTTGAGATAATATTCTGCACACTGTGAAAACACCTTGAGTCGACCTATTCCTCTCTGTTCGTTTCCCATGATGTGAGTTGAGATTCTCATCATCAGTTCCCCAAGTACATTGACTCGAACCTTTCATTAAGAAACTCATCTGAACCCTATCACTTGGCTCTTATGCCAGGTTAAACATGAAAGAGTCGCTCTTGAATAAGTCCCAACACCATCAATTTTTAGTGACCTTATGCCTAACATTCCAATCTACATGACTATAAACTGTATTACACCATATGTTCCAAAAAAGGATGCCTCTTGCTCTAAATAAGAGATTCCTTATTCTCTAAGAATAAGATGTTAATAGTTCTATCTACATGACTATAACTATATTACACCCTATGTTCCAAAAATAGGATGCCTCTTTCTCTAAATAAGAGATGCCTTATTCTCTAAGAATAAGATTCTAACAGTGTTATCTACATGCCTATTAACTATAGTACACCCTATGTGCCAAACATAGGTTTCCTATTTCTCTAAATAAGATATGCCTTATTCTCTAAGAATAAGATGCTAATAGTCTTTTCTACATGACTCTAAACCTTTGTACAGCCTATGTGAAAAACATAGGATGCCTCTTGCTCAGAACATGAGATTCCTTGTGAACCAGTCATAAGATGCTAACAGTCCTATCTACATGAATATAAACATGAGTGCTCCCTATGTTCCAAACATAGGATGCCTTTTGCTCCAAACAGGATATGCCTCGTGAGCCAAGCATGAGATGCCAACATTCCACTCTACATGACTTTAAACCATAGTACACCCTATGTTCCAAACATAGGACGCCTCTTCCTCCTATCAAAAGATTCCTTATTCTCCATGCAAAAAATTCTTAATTCCATGATTACAGTGGAATGATTTCAAGAGAGTTGGAATTCATTCAATAATTCCATCACTCCACCTCATTCTTTGAATTTCCTTCATTCGAATCTTCATCCACTTCCATGTCCAATGGGACCCCCTAACGGCATGGTTCCATACCGCCTCAGCTCACCTACCATCATGGGCCAATGCCCTAGAAGACATTGGATGACACTTTGAGTCAGGTTCTGTGTTGCAAAAATGATCAAAAGTCGACCCTCATTTGGTTGTCCCTATTTCAGGCTAATTCGATATAGATGTTGTGTTTCGAAAACGGTCATTAGTTATCCATCATCACCACTCCACCCTCACAGCGTTACGAATGTCGTGCATTCTATTCACAATTTTCATCTCCCTTAGTTTGTACTGATTCCAACACCCTTGGAATTTTCCCTCTTTGTGAGTTAGCACATAGGTGAAGGCCTAAACCCACCAGTGGGTTAGGATGAACTCATGGCTAGACATGAGGAAGACATTACAGGCAGTCTCCTTGCGTAAGCCCCATACAACATTGCTGCTCCATAGAGTCACTCGGGCATCTTCCTTGTGTAATCCCCATCCACCATTGTGGCTCCATAGCGGCACCCAGGCAGCTTCTTTGCGTAATACCCATTCTCCATTGCCTTTCCATAGAGGAACCCAGGAAGCTTCCTTGCATAAGCCCCATCCTCTATTGTCGCTCCATAGCGGCACCCAGGCAGCTTCTTTGCGTAATCTCCATCCACCATTTCCGCTCTATAGCGGCACTCGGGAATATTGTTTGTGTAAGCCCCATCCACCATTGTCACTCAATAGCGGCACCCGGGCAGCTTCCTTGCGTAATCCCCATCCAACATTTTCAAATCATAGCGGCACTGGGGCAGCTTCCCGGCATAAGCCCCATTAACCATTGTCGCTCTATAGCGGCACCCGGGCAGCTTCCTTGTGTAAGCCCCATTCACCATTGTCGGTCAATAGTGGAACCCTGGTAGCTTCCATGTGTAAGCCCCATTCACCATTTCCACTCCATAGCGGCACCAGGGCAGCTTCCTTATGTAAGCCCTATGCACCATTCTCGCTCCATATCGGCACTCGGGCAGCTTCCTTTCATAATCACAATTCACAACCCTTCATGGACTCACCATTGAACTGTGATCATCAAGTCCTTGCTTCCCCTTTTTTATCACACCAAGCATGACTCACGTGGGCTTAGAGTAGTAAGAATTGACCATTACAAAAACCTTGGGAATCCTAGAGTGTAATCCCCACACCCATACATGAACTTCGAGGTCATTGATCCTTGCCAAGGAATGGTACGTATGATCCCTCCCTGAGGTTCATGCCTATCACCCATTGGTCGCTCGAACCCCCCTTCACGTTGGTTCACAAATACCTTGGGCAACCACCCTGGTCTAAGCCCCTAGCTTTCCATGCAGGAGGTAACATCCCTACTCCCCCTTTCTTCCTAGGCACCTAGTCCCCCTCCCACTAGGCTTCGTCACCATTTGAGACTCCACCCTGGATTAAGTCCAAATATCCAGTCTCGGGCTCCTATCCAGGCGTAATCCCCTGTTTCTTCTTTGGGTCGCCAACTACATGTAATCCCAACTCCACTTCCCACGGAGGCACCTTTTGCGACGTTATCTTCTGGTATTTGTTGTCTCTAGTTTCTCACATCGAGCAAGCCTCATGTGTTCTTAGAGAAAGCACCGACCATGACCAACACCTTGGAAATACTAGAGTGTAATCCCCACACCCATAACCCGAATTACGTGGTCTTTGATCTTTTCCAGGGCATGGTGCGTAGGAAGCC
The DNA here is from genome assembly GCA_963277665.1 of Viscum album. NCBI lineage: Eukaryota > Viridiplantae > Streptophyta > Magnoliopsida > Santalales > Viscaceae > Viscum > Viscum album. The sequence goes on along the minus strand of OY728155.1, from coordinate 1,644,725,849 downwards.
TCCATAAGGTTCAAGACCACCACCCAATTGGTCCTTCCAACCATCTTCATGTCGGTTCACCAAACTAACCTGAACTACAAGGAATTCTTTCCTTGCCAAGGCAGGATACATAGGAATCCTCCATGAGGATCAATCCCACCACCCATTGGTCTCTTTGACCCCCCTTCACGTCGGTTCCGCAACACCATGGGTAGCCTAGAGTGTAAGCACCACACCCACCCTAAACTACGAAGACATTGATCACTGCCAAGGCAAGGGACGTAGGAATCCTCCTTGAGGTTCAAGGCCACCACCCATTGGACACTCCGACCCCCCCCATCACATCAATTCCCACAACCCGAACTACGTGGACATTGATCCCTTTCATGGCCGGGTACGTAGGAAGCCTCCACGAGGTTCAATCCCACCACCTGTTGGTCTCTCCGACCCCCCATTACGTCAGTTCACCAACACCTTGGGTAGACTAGAGTGTAAGCCCCACACCCATAACCTGAACTACGAGGTCCTTGATCACTTACATGGCATGATACGTAGAATTCCTCCCTAAGGATCAAGCCCACCACCCAATTGGACTTTCCGACCATCTTCACGTCGGTTCACCAATCCTACCCGGACTACGAGGTCTTTGATCTCTACCAAGGTAGGGTACGTAGGAAGCCTCCACGTGGTTCAATCCTACCACCCATTGCTCGCTCTGAACCCCCTCATGTCGATTCAGTAACACCTTGGCCAGCCTAGTGTGTATGCCCCACACCCAACCTGAACTATGAGGGCATTGATCCTTGCCAAGGAAAGGTATGTAAGAAGCCTATCCGAGGTTCAATCTCAATACCCATTGGTCACTCCAACCCCATGTCACATCAGTTGACCAACACATTGGGATGCCTAGAGTGTAGGCCCCACACCCAACCTGAACTATGAGGAATTTGATACTTGCTAAGGCAAGGTACGTAGGAATCCTCCCTGAGGTTCAACCCCACCACCCAATGGTCGTTCCGACCATCTTCATGATTGTTCACCAAACCCTATCTGAACTATGAGGTATTTGATCTTTGGAAAAGCAATTTATGTAGGAATCCTCTATAAGGATCAACCCCATCCAGTGGTAAGCCGTTGTGACCCCATCCAACATTAAGCCGTTGTGACCCCATCCAACGGTAAGCTGTTATTCCCCCCAAATAGATGGAAAGTCATCATCAGATGAACTATGTGGACTTTGATTGCCTACCACGGGGATACGTAGGAAGCCTCTTTGATTCTAAATCCCATCACTCATGACACATCCTGATATACCTATCGATCCCATGTGTCCTTGTAAGATCATTCCCCAAACTGGAGGTTCCATTTCCTCTAGATCCCATCCATGCATCCATTCTCATGGTCTGCCTCCTCAGGTGTCCCATCATCTCACCGAACTACGCAGACTTTGATTCCCTGTCATGGGGATATGTAGGAAGTCTCTTAGAGTCTCAAGACAAACACTACAATCACCTTCACGATGGTCCCATATCATTCCCCCTCCACTCCATTCAATTCTCAATCATCCATCATGATTCCCACTTGGGCCAGAAAATCCCAGTGGGATCATGTCATCCTCCACCACACTGCTCCTAGCAGTACTTGGGCCCCTTTCCATTTGTATGCTCGAGCATGTATCTGGGTTTTTTTTCATTTTGTATGCCCAAATTCATCACCCCTTCGAACTATGTGTGTTTTATTCCATGTCATCTTCATAGGGTACGTAAGATACCTCTTTGAGGTTCAATCTTAGCCAATGTTAAACCTCTGTGTTCCCCATTATAGGTTCTACACTCCCTGATCCCCCCTCAGTGGTGTCTAGATCACCCTTCACGGAGTGAAATCTTCCCTTTATGGGGCACACCATCTTAGGTCTACTATTATCAAGTGTTTTGATCCATCCACCTGGTAAACCTTCTAGGTCTTCCCTCTTAGGAATGTACCAATCTGATCCATCTGAATGGGACGTTCTGATCACCCTCATTCCACCTCCGCAAGATGTTAAACTTTCGGCCTACCTCGTGTTAAAAATAAGATGCCTAAGGAAAACCACATAGTGAATGCCTTTGGTTTAACCATCACTGCAAGACATTAAACACACGGCGTACCCCGTGTTAAACATGGGAAGATGAGGAAAACCTCAGGGACATGCCTCAGACATGAGATACCCCATGACTGATGTGAGATTACTCAGGTTCTACCCCCTTGAGATGCCTTCTTATGTGGAAGAATACAGGTTCCTTAATGTTCACGCATCCAGATATGCCATGTTTTACATGTTGTTACCGTCTACTCCAAATGATGGTTTCTACCATGTCAAGACCCCATGGAATGTCCTGACGGAAGTACTGTAATTAACCGGCATCCACCAAGATATGGCACCAGGAACGAGATTCATGAACCCCGAAAAAATCATTATGGGAGACCCGGATTAGGTGACGAGTTCTGAGGAGGAATCCATGGAAGGAATAACCGAAGTCCTATCATCTTGTTTCAATCAAGGAGAAAACGTCCCCGAATAAGGAACGGATGCCACCTGGCTTTGGAAAGTAGGAATGCAGGGAAACAAATGCATGTCCTCCACAAACAGATGCACGAACCCTGACAAAAGCATCAGTAACAAATTTTTAAGATAATTATCTTAATAATAATAAATTGAAAAAATCAAATGTTTTATTATCTATGAAAAAATAGGATCATATATAACTTATAAATAATAAAACATATATATTATTTAAATATGTCTCATTTATCCTCTTAAAATCTCTCAAATATTCTTTAGTACACTAAATCAACTTAGGATATACCTCAAAGGAAAGGGTCTACTAAAATACTAGAAAGGGGATGAATAACATTTGATGGATTAGGGACCAAAACCAATAGTACATGGGTCAGCATAATTGACATAATCAGTTCATAATAGTTGGGTTATCTTCAAAATATTTCTATAATCATGCATTCCATAAGAAAAGATAACATTTAACAATCCTAATAATTAATTAAAACCATGAAATGAAATGGTTTTCATTTTTGTTAAATAAATCACACTTTAAGGAGTTAAAATTGGTATTGAAAAATTAATATGTGAGATCATATTTTGTAATAAAATATCATTTTTATTTTCATAAGAAAAAAATAAATAGAATTCAAAGTGATGTTTGTAACAAAATTATCATATTGAAAAATCATTGATATTATCTTGGAAGCCCTTTCAAAAATGTAACAACATGTATATCACAAGAATTAAAATATAAATACATCTGAAAGGAGACACGGAGTTTATGTGATAAACAACTATACTGGGAATACTTTGATTGAGAAAATGTGCCAAAAATAAATAATTTGGTTAGAGAATCCCCGTAACTTTAATCATGTGGTATATAAATTCATTTCCACCTCTTAAATAATAAATGGATGTGTGTTTAAAAATATACCCTAAACTGAATTATGTTTTTTTTACTATTTTTGACTGCAACTATTTTATTGTATTTCTTAATTTCCATCTATAAAGGTGAAACATTTTTATATCATATTCTCCTTAAAATATCCTTTCATGCTTCAATTTAGTAATCATGGATTATTGTTATTTATATATTATTATAATTAAAACCATAATCATGGAAATACATATAACAATAAATTTATATATTTAAAATATATTTTTATAATCACCCATATGGGTGGTGATAATAAAATAATTATAAATAACCTCATTAGCGATTATATGATTGTTAATGTGACATTGTCCAAAGAGATGGTGTGAGATAAAAAAAATATGGGATTATATTATAAAATAAAATTATAGTATTAAAACATTATAAATATATTTTTAACATAATCATTAATTTATTATTAAGGATTCAATTTTAAAAAGAATAGAGGATATGAAATTATAAAATGGAAATGAAATAAATTATGAAAGGACATTTCCTATTCCATGATATAGTTTGTTTTCTAAGACCCTTCTGTTTTTAAAGGCATGGAGTTTTAATATAATATAACCTACCTAATGTTTAAAATTGGATTAAGATAGGGGATTAAAGAAGAAGTTGGGATTTTAAATGCGATGGAGGAGTGGTTTTCTAGTAGAGGGGTGAAGGGTTATTTAAACTAACAGAGAGGGGAATTTTAATGATTAAATATTGAAAAAATATCATACTCAAGTTAATGATTTCAATTTTAATATGATTTATATTATTAAATATTTTGGAATTAACTAAAATGATTTTAGGATTTTTAATCCAAAAATATTTCATGTTTATTAGTATAATCGAAATGTTAAATAAGGTCTATCTAAAAGGACACTTTTGGAATTTAGTGTTCGGAAAGTAATTTTATGGTTTAAAATTATGATTAATGTGTTTGGATGATATATTTTTCATATTTTGTTTATTTTTAGCTCAGATAAATAACATAACATCTATTAATTCATTATTAGAACCATGTTATATCATAAACCCAATTGTATTTGAATAAAATCATATTTACAATTCATGTATAATTTAATATTTCATAAAAATTTTTAAATAATTATCATTATGAAATTTATATATCTTGATTCATAAAAATTGATATTTTTTTTCAAAAATAATTTTATAAGATGATAAATTGTTTTTTTTATAAAAAAATTCTGATGTTTCCAAAATACATTAAAATACAGTTTCATAAAACGTGTGTATAATATCTTCTTATTTTTAATATTATTCTTTATTTTATGGTATTATATTATTTATATTTTAATAAATTAGTCATTAGAAATTTAATTTATTTTACCTTGAATTACATTTAGGACAAATTATCTTTCCAATAACTAGGTAACAATTTCTAATGGCCATATCAAAATTATAAACTACCAAATTACAATTTCGATGATCAAATATCTATTCTAATGACCATATTACCTATGATAAAGACCTTTTAATTCATTTATAAATTATTTAATACCATTATTCCAAAGGATCTAAATTTTACATTCCTATGATGTTGATTCGTTTACTACTACTATATTTATTTTCAATAGTGTTGTTCTTTAGGGTGATAATTCTTGTGGCATTACACCAAATTTTTTATTTAGCGGTTGTTTTAGAAAACCACCCCTCAATAATGTGTTAGGAAATAATTAGAGGCGGTTTTTTAACAGCAGTTTAAACTGTCGCTAAATCGTTTTTAATTTATTTTTAATTTTTTAATTTTTTAATTTTTTTAATTTATTTATATTAGTAATTTATTTCTCTTTTTATATTTTTTATTTATTTATTTTTTGTAATTTATTTATTTATTTATTTAATATTTTTTATTTATTTATTTATTTATTTATTTTTTATTCATTTAATTATTTATTATTTATTTATTACTTTCGTAATTTATTTATTTATTTATTTAATTTTACCATGCACATGCACATCTCCTTGAATAAGTCCATCTCCAACCACAAGCCCATCTCAATGCCCATGTCCATGTCCTGGTACAAGTCCAAGTCCATGCATATGCACATACCATATAATGAAATTCTATATTGACTGAGATTTGAACCCCTTATTTCTTTCTTATTCTCCAATGACTTTACCACTCCTGCAGGCTCTTCATGTGGTTAATAAATCGAATTTAGTATATTTATGCATATATATATATCTATTAGAAATCAAGTAACAGATAAAAAATAGATATACAAAAAATAATTATTAATCAATAATGATTAATCAATAATCCATAATTAATAATTAATAATTAAAAATATATAATATATTACATATTACATATAAAATTATATATATAAGACATAATATATAATATATAATAAATAATAGATAATATATAACACATAATATCTAATACATAATATATTATTTATTATATATATTATGTTATTGTTGACGTTCCTTTTCGTCACATTGTTTAAAAGAAAGAAAAGGGAAGATGACTTAGCACAAATTTATTCATCCTTTGAAGAAAACATCAAAAATCGACAACGGAATGAAAAAGGATTCAAATGCACATGCGACGTGAAAGTTCCTTTACAGTCACACAAGTATACTTGCGCGCCGCCTAATGGTCGCGCAAGTGACTTGCGCGCCCTAAGTGATAACCGCTCTGGCTCTTCTCCAGCCTATAAATACACCGGTGGGCCCCCCATTTCAGGGGGAATTGTTTCCCGAATTCAGATACAGAGCTCTGAACTCCCAAGTCACTTCTTCAGGTCTTCCTAACACTTCTAAGGTAATTCTTTACCTAGAATGGAAGGTCTCAACAAGAGGAGTAAGGTATAAGTGTTAGAATTCACATACACTTGCGCGCCTAAAGTGTTTTACCCTTAAGGGAAATGCCCATACATGCATGCCGCCCTACTTCTTCACCAAAACTTGTGCTCTCCTCTTTTTAATGTACCTCAGGATAATTCAAAAGGCTTTGGACAAGGATCACCCAAGTGTTACCCTCCTGGTTCACAATCGCATAAGTACCCATGTGAAGCGTAGGTATACCTGCGTGAACAGGGACTTCCGAGCCTATGAAATAATTGCGCGACTCCCCAGGACTTGCGCACCCTAATATTTTTGGGTGCCCTTCCTGCCCATTTAACCCCTCTTATGCCATTCCACCTCTCATATTCAGGATTCAGTCTCCAAGACACTCTTCAAAGCCTATTTTGGTATGTTTTCTTGATTGAATTCCTTATCTGAAAGGAATTCTGTGGAACGTCTCTTAAAAATTTAGTGATTCACAAATCGTTATTTCACTAATGTCAAAGATTGAATTCATTCAACCTCATCCTTTAAGATGAGAGAATCCATAAACAATGGGCATCCTCCTCAGGAGTAAGCCCCAAATTCCTTAACCTGGGCGTCCTTTTCATGAGTAATCCCCAGTTCCAAATTCAAATTAATATTGGGTTGGGAATCATCTTTAGGAATAATCCCCAAGTCCTCATTAATTTGGGCTTCCTTTTCAGGATTAAGCCCCAGTCTCAAATATGGGCATCCTCCTTAGGAATAAGCCCCAAGTCCCTCAATTTCCCAAAATCCTTTAACCTGGGCCTCCTTCTCAAGAATAAGTCCCAGTCTTAATTTCTCTTAACCAGTCCTAATTTACTTTTGTTTTGGGCTTCCTTCTCAGGAGTAAAACCTAGTCATAAGTCCTCTCCAAATTTGGGCCTCCTTTTCATGAGTAAGCCCCAAATTAGAGTATCCAAATCTCCATAAAGTACATATACCTTTATGGACCCTATTCGTGGATTTCTTTCTTGAAGTAAATCTTAGTCTTCATCTATTTGGGAATTCATGCATACATAAGCCCCACATTATTTCGTATGATTGCATTTTTCATGTTACAATTGTCTGGTTTTACCAATACGTCTTGTTTCCAACACCGAGCATGACTCACATGAGCTTAGAGTGTAAATATAATTATGAAATCTTTCTTTGAGCCATCAATCATAATCATCATATTCCCTTACTCAAACTACGTGGGTTGTAATTACTTTTTCAAAACAAAGGATACGTAGGTAGCCCATGAGTGGGTACAATCCCAACTCTGAAATAATCTATGTTCTTATGAATTACAATAAACTTCATGTGCCCCACTGAGTGGCTTTAAAACAGGTATAGTTACATAATGACCAAGAGACTTTTATGTACCGAAGGATACCATTGACTAAGAATCTCTAAAAAATACAGATGATTCCTTATCGATGAAGAACCATGAATACATATAAAATATTCTCTAAATTTTTTACATATCAATCATATATTGTCAAAAATCTAAAGGAAAGATCATTTTATACTTGGAAATGTAATAAGGATTCACTAACAAAACATAAATCTATAAAAAGAGTCCCGTAGTAGACAAAAATTCCCCTCAAAAATGTGTGATGAGTCCGACCTCCCATCCTCTCGACCAATGAAAATTCCTAAGCATCATCAGTCCACAACTAATGAGCACCTACCTTTGGAAATTAGGCTCAAATGGATATGGAATCATTCGATGTTTCCAGTTCTACGAATAAACCCATTAGAAACCGCTTGGAATGTTTGAATCTTAAATCAATGAGATAATCCCCAATTCCAGAGGGAAACCAAAAATGGTGAATTTATCTTGAATACGTTTGTTATATCAAACATGCACTCTTTTCGAAGATCTTATGCATTTCCAGAATGGCTTCTATTAATTTCACACCTGTGAATACTGCTGCTGCAAATGCCACTGCTACTACTCCTACTGGATCATCATCCGCTCTGAGGATGAAATCACCTACTCAGCGTTTTCCACACTGGGTATCAAACGTGCTAGTTAAGGGATACTGTTAAAACCGTACTATTCCAACATTGGAGGCTTCCCGACAAGCCCTCTAGGTAAACAATTCACCCTGGTCGTCCAGACAACGATGACCAGTGATTAAGAAGCAGGCGGTGCTAACCACCATCTCTAACCGTTTCGGGTCATTATCCCTGGAACGCAATCACCATTTACTCCCATATTCTGGGGAGGTGAATGAGAAGGTCCCTCAGGGCCTTAATTCAAAGAGACAAGAGTCCTTCTCGAGGGCTCCCATCAATAATCGCCGCCAGACTCATGCGGCAGTGCACCCTCAACATGATGAGGGTATCGACTCTAGGTGTTCGGCTCAGGTTCCTTGAACCCGAATTGGAAAGTCGAATCACCAGAGGAGAAATCCGGCTAATAGTGAGCATGTTCTCATCTCTGCCATCTCCGGAGAAGTCCACCAACCTATCTTTGTGGCAAGAAACGAGCGGGCACATGCACCCATCCGTTTTAATTCTGTTGTCCAACAGATTCGTCTGGCAGCATCACGCCAATCCCGCCATGCTATTCTGATGGAGTACTATAGGCAGGAACATACACCTGTTTATACATCATCAGCTAGTCAGCAGGCTTGTCTGACTACATATGATGGAGCTCATCAACCACATTCGGCGAAGAGCAATCAGAAGGCACATACACCTACTAGTATTAATCATGTCTACCAACAGTCTCGCTTGGTAGCACACGGAGAACTCAGTCAGAATGCTCTGGCAACAAACAGGAGGTAGACTCAATTATTTGCCCCCACACATGAGTACAGTCACGATTCAATGATAGGAAAAGGAGGACAGGAGCAGGCACATACACCTACTCCAAGAACGGAATGGACATATATCCCCGTTCCGGCAGCTGAAGTCACCAAACATATTCTATCAATGGTGAAAGAGTAGAAGAAATCCCAGCTCATATTCTGGATGCTTTCCAGGATATTATAACAGCTTCAACAGCATCACAGGGAAAGACACATAAATTTATCCCTACCAGTGGATTGACACATCAACAGTTCAATCCGGAAGAGACACATACATCTGTTAAAGTCTAGGAGGGTTGGGGGGAGTACTCCCCCATATCATACGGACAACCAAGTCAGGCACATACACCTGATTTGAGTAGAGATCGTTAGTCATACCTGTCCATTTCTCCTGATCAGGCACATACACCTGCTCAGAGCAGCCAATTTCATCAATAGGTGGTTTCCAAGGTGAGTAAGAAGGAATCTAAGAAGAATACCTTCCCAACACAGTCCAGAGATCAAGAGACAATTTGTAATAAGGCCTTACTCGTTGCTGGAGTTCTTGAAGTCCTCAGATAGTTATCTGTTGGAATTCAAGATTCTACTCCCCCATTTCCCAATAGTGGGAACATTAATTCTAAAGGTATTCAGTGGAAACTTCCTTATGAAGGCTTTCTTCCTGAAAATTTCGTCGATCTCAAAGTTTCATCTTCAGATGAGAGCTACAATAACCCTCTGTGTGGTCAGAAGACCAAGGATCAAGAGATCTCATCTTTTTTCGTAATCCACCATGGTGGTCCTCCCCATGATAATGAATTTCACTGTGAATGTCCTCTCCCCAGTAGTGATTCACATTTCCCGGAAAATGCTTTGGTGGATAATATAGTTCCGATAAAGCCCTCTTATCTTAAGGAACTTGAAAATGAGAAACCAGTCATGTCTGATGCTTCATCGCTAGCAGGTGAAATAATTTCTCAATCAGAAGATAGCCCAGGCTGTAGGTCATTCTCCGAACCACCCCTAAGTCATGCATCTTCTAGTTTGATCAGTGATTTCTCTACCAATCTTGTTGAATCTGATGAAGCAACATGGAAGCACCAGCAATGGACAATTCGGGTAGAAGAATGTTCATTAAATGATAAAGATGAAATGATGAACATGAGAAAACAACTAGAAAAAGGTGAAGTGCCCGTGATGTTTTGGCCTCTGGCTAACTCCCAGTATAACATTCGAGAGATGTTGAAGGAAGATGGAATTCATGATATTCGTCTCAACATATGGAAAAATATTTGTCAGTTGAAAAAAAATGTATTATCTTATGATGGATATGAAAATATTGTTATGATAATAGAAGGGTTACAACATCATATTGATTTGGTATCTCTATAAATCACTCTATATCCAAAGGCAGAAAAGAAGCAGAGAGCCCTTCAGTGTTCATGCCTTGGCTCACTAAGAGGATTGCGCCAGTTAATTTCCAATGTCCCATCTCGTATTCATGTCAGAGTATGGGGTGTTCATGGAGAACTACATTTCACTGTACTCTCCTGTCAGCAAAGCCCTCCAAAAATGGTCTCATGCAATGTTAATGCCCATGGCCGGCCACAGTCAATGGTTTTTCTTTGTAATAAAAAGCTTTCCCAAGAACAGGCCTCAACTAGTTCGTCTCAAAATCAAGAATACAGAGAACAATCTATTTAATTACTCCTCCATCAAGAAAATGAGAATATTGAACAGGCCTCTCGTATGGAGCAAGAACATCATCAAGTGACATAAGTGTCGGAAATCATCTAACGGTCTTTCGAGCCAGGTGATAAAAGTGGATACAGGTTGATGCATCCAGCTAATTTCCAGAATAAGGTCCGTAAGATCAGGAGAGCTTTTAAGAAAGTCTCAGACATAGAATATCCAAATCCACCTCAGCTTGCCAGACTGGGGACTCTTTTAAACCAACCCTCAGAATCAACAAATAGGATTCGAGGAGTTGATAAAAGACAGGAGGAACAGACCCAGTCCACCGGATTGGGGACTTTTTCAAATCATCAATCCCCTCCTTATAGATAGACATTCTATTATTGATTGGGGAAGAAGCCTCAAGAGGAACAAAGAGAAAAATTATCAGGAAATTCTCTCCAAATTATGGTTCACCAAGAAGTTCCTGAGGGATCAAACCAACAAAAGGCAATGTCTCGTCGGGGTCATGGCAGAAGATAATATCACAGAAATGCTAATAGAAGGGATATAATGCATTATGAATCAATTAATGTCGTCAATACTGTTGTTGTTGATCCACCAGATGAGGCTCACTTAGGGGAATCAGATGAAGAAGTTCATGCTCAGGAAGTTGTACGCACAGACACAAATGAAGAAGGTGTGCATACACGAAATCAAAGATTTACCCAAAATCTGGGTGATCCTTCAAATAACCCGCTTCCCCCTGTCCAAAAGGGATTAAACAAGGGGTAGGGAAAAGAATCAGGTTACATATCCTTCCTCTGGAGAAGGTCAATCGCTCTCAATAGAGCAAAGATTTGTCCACCAAGAGGAAGAAATGAAGGAATTGAGGAGGTTGAACACAGAACTACTTCAATGTAGTCTTCCTCCTAAGCATGCTGGTGTCAGTCAGCCAAGGGAGTTTGTTGCCGCTACTGAGATGGATCAAGAATATCCTCCTTTATTAGAACACCCTCACAGGTCTAATCCTATGGGTCAAGTGCAACAACAATTTGTAGTGCTGCCATTAGTTGCAGTACCAGCTGCCATACCTGTCCGAGCTCTAGTCAGTGCACCTGTTCAGATTCAAGCTCAACTGGATGTTTCTCAAAATTTAATAACTACTATTGTGTCATTAACATCTCGGATAGAAGTTATGTAGGGAAAGCGTACACAGGTTCAACCAGGAAGAAAAGATTATCCTGAATGGCTAGATTCAATCTCTCCCCCATAAAATTTTGGGAACCCTGTATACCCTATTTTCAAAGGATCATGTGACCCTGGACAACATTTGACGCATTACCTGTCTTTCTGCGATCCTATGATGGGAAATCCAGAGAAGCAAGAAGTAGTGAAACTCAGATTCTTCATGCGAACCTTGCAAGGACCAGCATTTGTCTGGTATACATGTTTGAAATCCCAGTCAATTACCGGATGGGAAGATCTCCGTCAATGATTTCTTATTCAATTCAGCTCAACTTTTCCAATGACAATAGTTTTTGATATTACAAAAATGCAAGCAAAGGGATAATGAAAGATTATCTTATTTCATTACTCACTATAAGGGATTAACATATTCCCTGAGTTTAGCACTCCGTCAAGAGGAACTGTTTCTAATCTGTGTGGAAAATCTGCATGACTAATTACGCACACCACTGATTCCTATGAAATACACAGGTGCGTTTCGAGACCATACCTCAATCGCTCAACAGATTGAAGATTCTCTTATACAGACTACGGCTATATCTCATGTAATTCCATCAGCTCCACGAAGGAGAATGGCTAAAGCATAAACTGCTACAGTTATGCTTAAACAAGCACCTGTATAATCTTCTACCTCAAAACCTCCATCTTCTCGAAGGGCTCCACCTCCTAAGTGTCAACAACAAAGGTTGTTACTTCAATACGATCAAAGAGATCAATGACAAAGATAGTTTGATGAGTTTAAGAGTAAAGTTTATTCTTTATGTAATGAACAATTTCTTGGTTACTTCATTTCGGCCCTAGAGAATAATTTGGTTTAGGTGGCAAGGCCCACGATGCCAAACAAAGAAGGAGATGAAGACCGTCCCAATTGTTTCCCATTTCACCATATGTTGGGACATCCCATCCAGGAGTGTTTTGTCTTCAAAGTCCTCCTGCAAAAGATGGTCGACCCAGGACAAGTCAAAATGAAAGGCTCTTCAGCACAGGTAGCATGTGTTACAACTATAGTTCCAAAAGAGGAAGGCGAGTGGGAATAAGTCCAAAGAAAAAATGCACAAAAATATGATGATTGGATGGTCAGAAAGATGACCAACCGAACTCATGCTATTTTTCAAACACAATTAGAGAAACCGATTGTGCCTCCTGCCATGAATTACACAACAAAATATTCCTCGGAAGGTAAATCCTCAAAAGGGGGGCATAATTCCAAGAAGTATGAACAATAAGAAGAAGATGAGTATGTGTCAATGACTAAGTGGTCTTTGACTCTTGTAGATTTCATGCCATTTACTTCGAAGAAACGGGCACCGCCCCACCAAACGGCACAGCCTAAATTGGCTAGTCAGATAGAGTCCTCATAGGATGAAGATATGTTTTTTGGTTCTGTTAATATGATTCAATTAACAGATCCATATGCCAGTTGTAGTTTTGATTATGATGAGCCCGAATTCTCTATATCAAATAGAGGAATCAGAGGAAGTTCTAGAGAGTGAGGATACAGGGGAAGACATGGATCTTTCAAAAGCAACTATTCCAATTCTACCCATGCTAGAACTGTGTACGTAGCAGAAACTCATGGTAGAGCCCTCCAGTGAGCTCAACAAGAACAAGAAAGTTCTTCCACCAATAGAAAATTCAGTCCTGGCACGGTTATTCTGGAAGACCGTTTGAAGGTTTCGTCTTCTTCCTCTCAGCAAGTAAATGGATCTAATCGGTCTAATCTATCAAAACCAGGATTATTGCCAACTCCTATCCCAATACAAATGCATCAACTTCCAAAGAATCTGCTTCCGAGGCACCTACTAAACCACATGTTCATGTTGGGAAACGCAGACCTCTAGATCAATAGTAATATGTAATGAAACACATGGCCAAGTACCGGCCAAGTTCACAATTCTGGATGCTTTGAATTTGTCAAAGGATCTTCAAGAGGCACTCATCGAGGCTTTGTCAAGTCCTTAGGATTTTGAAACTGAATTTGTTGCAGCTGAAGTCTATCACGTAGAGAATAATCCTGTGGAATTCCATGCAGTGATATATTTCACTAATGAAGACGAAGATGATGTCGTGCATGGACATAATAGACTTTTGTATTTATCTAGAAAGGTCAATGGCGTAGACATCCGAATAGCGTTCATTGATAATGGTTCAGGAGTCAACCACATGCCCATTCCTACACTTCTTCGATTGGGCCTCATGGAATCTGATTTATCTCCTTCTACCATGATGTTACAAGGATATGATGAAAATGAACAAGAACCACCAGGCGAAGTTACACTCAGAACTTAGTTTGGAGATCTTTTATCTAATTACTATTTCAAGGTTGTTGATAAAGATTCAGCCTTCAACATCTTTCTTGGAAGACCCTGGCTACATCAACATGCGGTTATCCCTTCATCATACCATCAATGTCTCAAATATTGTTTCGATGGTCAAGTTGGGACATTGTATGGTGATAAGGCCCCTTTTAGGACATGTGAGTCTCAATACATTGAGGCAGAATTCTATCACATGAAGGGAAAGGATAAATCCAAAACCAGGGAGATTACCAAAATAAATGCTCCATATGGTATGGAAAGGATTTCAATAAATCCATTTGCACATGTAAGTACAGATTATGTGTTTCCTATCGGTCAAATTGACAGGATAGACCCAAATCAAAATACTCTTATGGAAAGATCCATAATGTAAATTTCGGAAATAGAGCTAGACAACATGGGAAAAATTGGTGATCCTCCAGTAAATGATGAAAACTCAAATGGAGACGTCTTCATTTCATCTGCTGAAATCCAACATGTCTATACTTCACCAATCAGGCCAGAAGAGTTTATAGCAACATCAGAAGTAAACAATGATGTCGATTCTCAATCCATCATCTCCTCTTTATTACCCAAGGAAGACACTTCATCATTAATTGGGTAAGAAATGGAAGCCTCTTCTTCAAGATGTTCAAATTTTAACATCTCTCTTAAGCAAGGAAATTTTGCTTCATCATATACTATGCATGTAGAAACAGAAGAAGTAACGCATTTTGAAGAAGAAGAGGAAGATCTCAGAGATGCTCCTGCAACATTTGAAGAGGTTATCTCTACCACTGTGGATGAACTCAGATAAATAAATCTGGGTACAAAAGAAGATCCACTCCCCACTTTAATAAGTTCATATATGACTCTTGAGGAGCAAGAGATGTATATTTCCTTTATAATGAAAAATAGAGATATATTTGCATGGAACTATACAGAAATGCCCCGTCTTGATCCTGATGTTGCTACTCATCATTTGGGTTTACCAGAAGAACATCGAGGATTTAAGCAAGCTGTGAGAAGAACACACCCAACTTATGCTTCCAAAATTGAAGTTGAAGTGGATAAGCTTATCAAAGCTAACTTTGTCGAAGAAGTTCAATATCCCATGTGATTGGCTAATATTGTCTTTGTAAAGAATAAAAATGGAAAAATTAGGGTATTTATTGATTTTAGAGATCTTAATCGGCATTGTCCTAAGGATGATTTCCCAGTTCCAATTATAGAACTCTTAATTGATGCAACAGCTGGCTATGAAGCACTTTCCTTTATGGATGGATATTCTGAATATAATCAAATCCGAATGGCCATAGAAGACGAGGAATCCACAACCTTCAAATCCCCTCAGGGTGTGTTTTTCTACTGGGTAATTCCTTTTGGCTTAAAGAATGCAGGTGCAACTTATCAACATGCCAAGCATCGTATCTTCAAACCCTTTTTGGGAACTTTTTTGAATGTTATGTGGATTATTTGGTGGTTAAATCCATAAAATGTTCTAATCACTTGGATGATTTGGAATTCAGATTCTATAAGATTCAACAACATAATTTGAAGATGAACACCTTGAAATGTACTTTTGGGGTAACCTCAGGATAATTTCTCGGCTTTGTTATACGCCATCATGGTATTGAAGTCGATCCTGAGAAGACAAAGTCAATACATTGTATGTCACCTCATTGAGATTTGAAATAATTAAGAGGACTTCATGGAAACTTAGCCTATATTTGGCATTTCATATCCAATTTGGCAGGAAAAAGATTACCCTCCACCAAATTGATGAAGAATGGAGTCACCTGCCAGTGGACTGAAGAATGTCAAGAAGCATTCGATATTCTCAATAAATACCTATTGAGTCCACCGGTACTCATGCCACCTGTTGAAGTAAGACCACATATCCTCTACGTGATAGCTCTAGAGCGATCATTGGGTGCCTTTCTTGCACAGAAGAATGAAGCTGGGAATGAAAACAGCCTCTACTACCTCAGTCGGACTATGCGTGAAGCAGAAACCCGGTATTCAAGTATTAAGAAGTGCTGCCTGACATTAATCTTTGTAGTTCAGAAGTTGAGACACTACTTGCAACATCACGTGTTCTAATTGGTATCTTGCAATAACCTTCTCAAATTCATCCTCAGTCATCCAATGCATACAAGACATCTGGCTAGGTGGGCAGTTATTTTTCAACAATTCGACATTAAATATGTCTCTTAAAAGGCAATAAAAGTCCAAGTTCTGGCAGATTTCCTAGCTGAACACCTTTCAGTGGAAGGCACATCTTCAGATATTGAACTCCATGATGAGGAAGTCCTCTCTATTAAAGAAAGTCAACATGCATGGGAAATGTATTTTGATGGTGCTTCGAGAGGTCCAACATGGAGGAAAATGGAAAATCCTAAATTCAACAAAGTTGGCTTAGGAATTGTTCTCATTTCTCCAGAAAAGGCAGTGTTACCTTATTCCTTCTTATTGTGGGAAGGTGGTACCAATAGTGAAGCAGAATACCAAGCTCTAATCGCAGGCTAGGAATTGGCGCTTCAAGCACAATGGAATCACTTAAAGGTGAAAGGTGATTCAGACCTGGTAATCAAACAAGTCAATGGGGATTATGCCATCAGAAAAGAGGAACTAATCCCATTGTATGATTATGTCAGAGAGTTAATGGAGGAATTCCCTTCGGAACTGACATTTTCTAATGTCCCAAGATCACAAAATGTCCAAGCTGATGCACTGGCTAATATAGCCACAACTCTGGAAAATCCAAATCGAGAAGAGACAACCATCAGTCTTGCCCACCGTCGTGCAATTTCACCTTATGTTCGAAGTAGAACAGAGGAAATTAATGAAATTACTCCCATTCCTAAACTGTATGGTCATACTACAGGATGGATGTCACCTATCAGGGAATACATTCAAAATGAAACACTTCCACCTGATAGAGCCGAGAAAGAACAAATCCGGCGATGTGTGGTCAATTTTATGCTTTTTGATAGCCCAGATCACCTAGAGAAAATTCTCTACAAAAGTGGTTTTGATGGAGTTATCTTCAGATGCATTGATGGTGAAGAGACAATGGCTTTCATGAATGAAGTGCATGCAATAGTCTGTGGTGCCCACCAGTCTGGACATAGACTGTCTGATCAGATTCGAAGATTTGGATACTTTTGGCACTCAATGATACAAGATTGTGTTCATTTCACAAAGAAGTGTCTTTCATGCCAAGTACAGTCCAACTTCATTCATCAACCCCCATAATTGCTTCATACAGCTAAATACTCGTGGTCATTTGCCACATGGGGAATGGATGTGGTGGGACCTTACCCTTCAGCTACAGCCAAGCTGTTTAAGTATATTCTTGCTGCTACTGATTTCTTTTCCAAATGGGCAGAGGCAATACATCTTAAGGAAGTTAGTTCAAAATGCATTGTTAGCTTCATCAAGTCTAACATCATTACCAGATTTGGTGTCCCTCATACCATATTGATGGACAATGGAACTAACTTCTGTTCATCCGAGGTGAAGAATATGTATCAAGAATACAACATAAAATCCAACCATTCATCTCGGTATCATGCAGCAGCCAATGGACAAATAGAAGCTTTCAACAAGACTCTGTCAAATATACTGAAAAAGATGGTGGATAAAGATATGAAATCATGGCCTGATAAACACTACCATGCCTTATGGTCTTATCGAACTACCACCCTCACTACAACTTGGTCAAATCCATATTCAGTAGTATATGGAACGGAAGCCATCTTGCCCATTGAAGTTCAATTTCCATCGCTTAGAGTAACCATTTGTGATCAGTCATCTATAGATGAACAATCTCAAAAGTTATTGAATGAATTGAAATGGTTAGATGAGAAAAGATTGTGTACATTGCACCACTTAGAAGTCTATCAGAATCGAATAGCATGAGATTTCAACAAAAAAGTTCATCTTCGTTCCTTTACTCAGGGAGAATTAGTATTAGTTATCATAACTCCAATGGTACCAGGAAAGAAACCTCCCAAGCTTGATCCAAAATGGGAAGGACCTTACTCAATACATAAGGTCTACTCCAATGTTGCTTATTGTTTAATTTCAATGGATGGAGAACTCATAACTACTCCATCCAATGCTAGATTTCTGATGAAATATTTTGTATAAACACAAAATACATCATTTTCAGTCCATACATATGACCTTAAACTATTTTTATTCCTTTCATCCCACATGACAGTAAACTGTGACATCCTAACTATATGACGCTAAACCGTATAAAAGTCCATTACATTTGGAAATACGTTAAACTACATAACCAACTATCCATGCATATGACCCTAAACTATTTGCAAGTCCCTTACGTCCAGCAAGAAGTTAAACTGCATCATCAACGGTCCCTGCATATGACCCTAAACTATTTGAAAGTCCTTACGTCCTTCAAGACGTTAAACTGCATCATCAACAGTCCATGAAAAAGTCCCTAATATGTCCAATACGACGTTAAATCGTGTACTCTTTTTTCCTTACTGCATGACATTAAACTGCACAGTCCCCCTTTCGTCCCACATGACATTAAACTATATTTTCCCCATCGTCCTAAGTACATGACGCTAAAATGTACATAATGTACTTTGTCCCCACTACATCACACTAAACTGTGCAGCACTTATAGTCCTAACTACAAGACTTTAAACTGCATAGTGCCTTTATATGTCCTACATGACATTAAACTGTACATCATTAAGGTTTTTGTTACCTCTTGTTTCTCACACCAAGTGTGACTCACATGAGCTTAGAGAAAACTTCAACCATAACACTCTCTCTGGGAAACTAACCATGTGTATGTCCCAACACCATCGATTTTTTAGGTCGTTGTACCCAAGAACAACTTTATCGTTAATTCAATCATTAAATTGAACTACGTGGACTTTGATCCTTGCCTTCTAGGCTGGGTACATAGGAAACCTCCCAATGTTCAAGCCCAAAATCAATCTCTTCACATCGGTTCACCTATATTTCATACGATGTTGATTTGTGAAACGGCCCCTAGAATCAATATCTTTACATTGGTTCACTTTTCGTCCTGGTTCTACGACGTTAAAATATGCAACACTTTTTTCCAGTATGAAAATAAACTACAATATTCTTTGATACCCTCACCTGAGAGGGAATAATTATTTACATTTATTTTCATTCATTATTCATTTCAAAGACTACGTGCATACATGGAAATACCTGAACCTTTTATCTTGGGTTAAACCATCATTGCTCTAAAGTCCCCTTTCACCCTTCACATGTACGAACCTAATTTGTACAGAGGGTGGTTTTAGAACTATGTGGGCTTGATTCCCATCTTTATGGGATACGAAGGAATGTTCGAGTGTCCCTCAAATCCAGCCCCAAGTCTTTTGGTCCTAACCCCAAATTCCACTTTCATTCCCCTACATGAAAATTCCCCATGAAAACACACTGTCTATTTCTTATAATGGTCCGAGCTCTATGACCTTAAACTAAGATCTCCAATCATTTTGTCTTGCACGACGTTAAACTGTAGTTGAAGAACTACGTATGGCTTGATTCCCATACTTATGGGATACGTAGTGAAGTCCAACATTTCAATTCAGGACCCAGCCACAACATGATTATGGTTAGTATTGATTTGTGTATCTCCATATACATTGGACAATACCCATCTTTATGTGTCATAATCCTAACCTTAAATATTTTCAGATCTGCATACCCCTTTTCTTGACTTTTAGTCACAAAAATGTCAAATTTCTGAGAGTTCTTTTACCTGACTATGCATTACATTCCCTTAGGTGGCCTTGCATAAACAGTCTCCATAACAGATGTTTCAGCCAAAAGATGCTATTATTTGACTATGCAGTCAATTCCCTTAGTTGGCCCTGCATAATTCAACCCCCTAGAGACTTTGTTAAATACTGGTAACTTCATTCTTGGGAAGAAATATTCTTTTGACCTTATTTTCCTTAATAACAATATGTAGGGATCCGCAAAAATAGCCATCCATAACATACTTATCCCATATCCTATTTCATGATCTGAAAGTATTCAAGTTTATGGTTTATATTCTCCTTCCTTATTTTTGGGTCAGACCTTCGTAGGAGTGATATTCATCTAGTTCTTCGATAATCATGTTTGGAAATATCTTCTCCATATTCAATTACCTCTTTCCATATAGAAAACCTTATAATTTGGAAGATTTGAATCTTCATAAACTTTCACTGGATTTTTAGCACTAGGAAAGTAAATTTCTGAGAGTTCTTTTTCCTGACTATGCAGCATGTGCCCTTAGGTGGCCTTGCATAAACAGTCTACATAACATACTTTTTAGCCAAACAATTCAATTTATTTGACTATGAAGCCAATTCCCTTAGGTGGCCCTGCATAATTCAACCCCCGAACGAGTTTGTCAAATAATGGTAACTTCATTCATGGAAACTACTTCTTATAATGCCTTTTAGCTCTTTTTCATATCATTCCTCAGATCCAAATTTTCTTTAGTTATAGTTTTTATATTTTCCCTCATACTTGAGTATGGTAATATGTTTTCAGATATATTTTCAAAGAATTGAGTCAATTCTAGTTCATTCGGTCAAAGATATTTTGACCTTAAACATTAGCCTTTTTATGTCCGATGTGCATGACTTTAAACTGCCCACAAAAGAAAAAGGAACGTTGAGTAAAAGTCATGTTCCATTTCACTAAACATACATTTGGTAGGATTTAGGTAATATTGCGCAATTAAAAGATTCAAATTTTGTAGGGTTATTTATATTAATCCTAGTAAAAAATCAAACTATGCTCACTAGGCCCATTGGTTTGGGTAAAATTTAATGTAGGTAGCAGGAAAATACGTGCACAACTGATTGAAGATAAAAGCATTATTTCCATTTGATGCACAAGAATTAGAAGGAAATCCAAATATTGGATTCTATTCTCTTTTTTAGGAAATTACAAAAGGTTGTCGACATAGGTCTTCATTTTATGTACAACATCCCGAGCTTCATCAGCATCTACTTGAAGCTCATGCACTCGACCAACTTCACTCTTTTAAGCCTGATGGAGTTCTTTTTTGGCATTCGCAATGGTCTTCATACCATTCGTTTGAACTTCCTCCAGTGAATAATTGATTTGGTCAATTTCCCCAGTAACATCATCTAACTATTACTGAAGGTGCATCTTCTGGACAGCTTTTTCATTGATCCTATGCTTCAGCCCATTCATCATGGCAACATAGTCAGCCTCAGCTCGGGATAGCACAGCCTCAAATTCACCGATGTTGACTGACAGTTTCACCCTGGTCAGATCTTCGTGACACTTTTTCTCATGCTCCCTCCTGGTGATGACTTGTTTCACCACGGTATGGATCTCTTGGTATCCAAAACCGCCAAGTCCTAGAATGTCGAACTAGGACGACAATCAAGGGATCTTAAATGATAGCTCTTCTAAAGGAACCTCATATATGATTTTCCATATGTTGTTCCATGCCTTGCATCATGAAAAGCTGAGCGCCTTAAGCACCTCTGGGTCTGATTCAAAATCATCATCCCAGGGGGGCATGTAATCTGGGATTAATGCACTTAAGGAAGTGCCCTCTTCTGCTCCTTCCCCCCTGACCTGTGCTTCTTTGTTTTCAATTCCCGTTGGGGCAGAGGCTGATGCCTCCCCTCCAGATCTATCCACTGTAGTTGATGGCCCTGTATGATTAATTGAATGCTTTGGTTAGTTTTAAAGGATAAAAAAATAATCGATTGTCTGACAAATTAAGTACAATCACAAATATATTTATCCCTTACCCAACGGTAGATCAGCAACCTAAGAAGCCTCCTCCTCATATTTCCCAGTCTCAATAGGATATTCAAGATGGGTCTCAGGAGGGTTTAATGGGTTTAACTATACTTGAGATATTGTTTCTGCAATGGTAGGGTTGACATCAATGTACAGACCCTCTTCAGGCATTGGCAGTTCTATAGCTTCTATGGATGAAACTGCATATTGTTTTCAGTCATGATTAGAAGTATAAATTATAAGAAAATTTATTGGGCGAAGGATAAACCTCACACCCAAGGTCTTCTAAATCACATGAGAACTTAGCATGATCATAAAATTCTTCGAAAGACATGCCACGATTCATTATTTCATCCAATGATATTTCAGAACCCTGTTTAGTCTCACCAGTGGGATTGTTTGATAAGTCATCTTGTGACTTACGTTCTGCAGCCCCTGACCATGGACATCATCTTCGGATAAAATCACGGCATCAGTTACAATAGCTGCCAGAAGCTCTAATGCAGGAGTTGAACCAGAAGTATCACAGAATGGAAGTCAGTCGATGTTTCGTTCAACATTTTTTATCATTGTTAACTTACCAGAAATAGGTTCTTCTCTTCTTGCATCAGCAGCATGAGGGATACTGGGAACTGATGCCGGATCTTCTCCAGGAGCAGCCAAGTCAGCCTGAATTTATGTTTGTTCCACATCACCCTCTGTGGTCCTTGAAGGAGGATCAGTCTTTTCCTTTAGGGGGGAAATTGAAGAAGCCCCTGCAATCCCAAGAAATGTGAGTAACCTTTTCATGGGTATAGACTCATGATTACCCGAAGGTCATACCGCTGCTAATGAAGTGTTTAGATATGGACTTCCTCCTTCGTTGACTTTATAACTTTGGTTTTTTGGGAGTATCAGCAGTCTCCCTTATTGGAACCTAGATTAGAGAATGAAAAGTCGTTTCCAGCTCCTCATCCATGGCCTGCTGGCCTGGAGATACCTCGCCCAGTTCGCAAGGAGATTCATCAGCAGCCCCGATGGCAATACCACCAGGGCTATACTATGGCGAAGGATCCTCAGTAGTTCTATTTTTTCAAGCTGCTGTATGAATAAAATAACTTCGTTAAGTAACAAAGATTTGACTTGATTCAAGTTGCAAAGAAAATAAAGAAAGAAAACATACATCTTCAGGAGCCGCGTAATCGTGGAACTCCTCATCTATAAAAACCCGATATTTTACGAGAATTATTCTTTTTAATTGACGTCTTGGGTTGTATGATACACCAGGATTACCTTGCGCTATACGCAACACCGTATTATCTTGCAGTATACACAACACTATTCTTGGATCATGTTACACACAATTTCGATAGTAGTTATTTTACGCAACATTAGTTGTATATATATATATATATATATATATATATATATATTCAATGTATAAATGAAATATGGATGGATTCTATTATACGAAACAACGGAGGAGTCTTGCACAACATGCAACCCTTACTTGGCTTGCATTACACGCAATCACGACCGTCAACAATAGCGTGTGTAGTGCGCAATACCGGGTTTCACTAAACAACGATATATTGTTATAATATCATTATGAACTAGCTGATATGAATAGTATTAACTACATTTTTAATTTTATAACATTATTATTCATCTTACACATTTTCTAGAATATGGTATGAGAACAAAATAATTTTTTCGTGTAAAATATGTATTTTTTTGAAAATTGCAGTTTTCCCGCCTTTAGATGGCGCACCCACATTAAATCTTATTTTGGACATGAATATAAGTTCAATTTGACAAAATGAAATTCTTCATTAGAATCAGGATAAAAAATTTACCTTGGATAAATTTTTCATATTATTCTGATAACATTCATTTTTTAATGAATTGTAAAAACACGGTATATTTTCATTAAAAACAACTTTTTTCGTTGCAATAATTCATAGGGTTAGATTATATTTTTAATTGGTTTTAAAGTGTAATTAGAATAAATTTCTACCATTTAATCCAATGTTCTTCACTGGAATTAATTTCACTTTGAAATTGGATATAAACAAGTATCAATCTATTGATAGTTTTTATTTCTTAAAAACACGCTATTTGTTTTGATAGAGGGAATTAATTTTAAAATTAATTAATTCCACTTCTATTTTTTGAATTTGGAAAAATAAACATCAATTTTGAATTCGGAATATCAAATAATTCTTAGGCTGACTTTTTGGTATTTTTCTGAAAAACATCAATTTTCAATGAATAGTGAAACCACTTAGTGATAGTTAAAAAAACTGACTTTTTCATTTAAATGAAATTTTACCACATATGTGAATTGAATATCTAAATTCCGAGAAACACGGTTAATAACAAGGACTAAAATGTGGTTCAATGAGATGAAAATAATTTTTGATGAATAGTAAGTTTTTACTTTTATTTACCACGGTTAAAAGTAAATAGGGTAATTAAGGGTACAAATGATATTAATAATGCCCTCACACATGTCCTAATTCTATTGGATAAGTATAATTCGACCAAAAACAACCTTAAGAATAATATATGACCATTTAGGTCGACTTGGATTAGATTATGACATTTATTATTAATTTATTTAAAGGAGGGTTAAAATAGTAAAAATCAATGTTTATAAACTAATTCATTTTTTATATAGGGTTATACATAAGATAAAATCGACTATAAATTTTCATTAGAAATCCAAATATATTTCCTACCTAATGGTATTTTATTTATAATTTATAGACGTTATATAATTTAATTTATTTATGACACAATAATGATGAAGTAATTATCTCATTAATGAAATATTGACATAATTGATGTTATAAATACAGAAATAAATGTAATTTGAGACTATTTATGAATTAAAATAATTTTATAGGTTAATATGTCGTTTTAGTATGAATTTAATTAACTTTTTTAGAACTAATCATTCTGTTATAATTTTCAAAAAAATCAATTACCAAATAGTGATAAAATTGACATAAAATAGTTTTTAAAACAAATATTATATTATTAATTGTTATTTTATTCTTAAAAATCTAATGTTCAACCAAATGACATATATAAGGTTATATATATTAATAATAAACAACATGGTGTTCGTTTGTCTTGTTATAGTATGTTTATTAACCTTATAGTTTAATAAAACAAGAAGACACAGTAAAAGTAAAATTATTTAACTTAAAGTTAAATCTAAATGATAAGGTAAAAATAGAAACCTAAACTTTTATAAATTCTATTTTATGAGAGTATTTCGATTAATCCCCACCCTAGCTTCAAAATAAATCAATTTGGAGCTATTAATAACCGAATATGACTTTATAATAAAATAATATTTTAAGTTTTCCTAAGGTGCCCCTCTCCTCCCTTATAAAAGGGCACATCCTCTCTCTCTTCCTCACACCACATTGAACCTTGAATCTCGGCCAACCCCGGCCAATTTATCTTTTCCACTTACCTAGAAACATCCTAGAGGTCCTGAAATTATTCAAAGACCATCTTTAGTGCTCTAAGAGGAGGTAAAGAAGAGGCGCTTCAAAGAAGTGGTAATGTCTGTTACCGATTCTTTCTACTTTATTTCTTCTTCTACTTCTTCTTCTTTAGTTGATTAATTATGAAGAAATAACATAAGTATCAATCATATAATGATATGTTATTATAAGTATTAAAAACCCCTATTTAACCATCTATCCATCCTACCGAAAACGAAATCACCACGCGTGCATACGTACAGAATACAGTCTCCACACCGTGGTGTAATCTGTTATTCCACAAACACCATACATGGATAGGTATAATGGTGTAAATAATAACAATATTTGGTTATTATAACATCATTATGATTCTTATATATTATACCATCCACTCCAATTCTATTCAATAGTTATGGGAACGATATCATCGCTCGTGCGTATGTACAGACTACCGTCTCCACGACGCAATGAGATTCATTATCCATGTTAACCATACATGAATGATCATAAAGTTTATATAATGAATAATAATGAAATATATGAAATAATATTTCTACTGGATTTATGTATATATATATATATATATGTATTCCATCTATTTAGTTTCATTCAATTCAATAAGGAAACGAAAACAGTGTTCATGCGTACGTACGGCCTACCGTCTCCATGAACGGTGTATTTAATTCGTTTTATCGATCTATAATATATATGTATATGATGAATATATATTATATATAAATCAGGTTTTACATTCTAGAGTTATTTAAATCAGGATATAAGTAATAATATCAAGAATGACAAGTCCAAACACATACGATAAATGAAATGATTGTACCCAAAATGCTGCTTTAACATGGAATTTACAAAATAACGGGTAATATAAAGTCCTAAGTGAAACATATAAGATATCATAACAATGAATATGATTATTCAATAAGTAAATGACATTATTTAACTCATTATATAGGAGTTTCGAATCCATACGAATCATATCAGACCTAAGTTAAGGGATAATTTTGCAAATCTCATTTTTTTATCCGAGATTGATTATACATAAGTATTTGCTGGGTTTATTGTTATCATCCATGTCCATGTTTTCTAAAAGTGTTTTTATGTATATATAATTTCATTTTTACCCATTTTATCTTTTACTACATGGTATGTAAGGAATCTTTCTTTTGATTACGTTATGAGGTACTTTTTGACATTTCTGAAAAAAGTATGAGGAGAATTTTTTTTAAACTTATACAGCACGAACGGATTTTTACGGTTTTATAAAGACTTATTTTCATGAACCTTCCTCCAAAATATTTCATGACTATTTTAAAAAAATATTTTTCTTGTAAAATTTCATGACATTTTGTGAAAATAAAACGATTTTGAAGAAGAAAGGATGTTTTCCTCAAGAATTCATTTTAAGTGTTTTATCAAAACCATTTTCCATATAAGATGACATTATTTCATATGTGTATGATTCAAGTATAATGTCTCTATGATTTAAATGGTTTAAATTTTCTTATGATGAAATGATATCCATTTGTTTTATATGAATTCTGTTATGATGGAATGATGTTTATGAAACCCATTTTATTCTTTTGGTTATTATGAATGATTTATGTTTATATTGTGGCAAATGTAAGAATGATTTCATTATGATATGGGTGGGACCTATATATCCCTCCAATACATTGGGTAAATATTTATATCTCCTGATATAGACATTGCTGAAATGGTAAGTTAATCCGATTCACTGTTACAAGACTAAATCGAGGAGTGAACTCGATTCAGAAAGGGACTTTGTCCACTAAGATGATCTTGGTAGCAATTACTTAGCTACTATGGAAATAATAACATGTGCTGAATGGTTTCCATAATTACATGTTTTATTCCCATTATATTTAATCATGGTTTATGTTCCATTATGATATATTCTTTACGTACTTCCACGATTTATGTCTTTGCTCAATATTTTGATGTTTAAATTTCATGTTCATGTTTTTTCTTTTAAATTTTTATGGATTGTTTTATATTCCTTATGTTTGACCCTACTGAGCATTTGAGCTCACCCTTTTTATGTAATATTTTCCCCAAGAAATGAATAAAGGTTTTAGGTAAGGAAACATAAAGGGGAAGATCGTTATGGGAGTTGTTGAAGATATTTCAACATGATTAGAAGTTTATATTCCGAGTTTCCAAAGACACTAAACTATTACGGTCCTTGTGTGTCTGTTTTTGTTATTTATTAAGTATTCTGCAAAATTAATGTAATGTCAATGTACGTCAAACTTCTGGTCTCTATATTTGGTATCAGAGG
Source organism: Viscum album (assembly GCA_963277665.1). Classification (NCBI taxonomy): domain Eukaryota; kingdom Viridiplantae; phylum Streptophyta; class Magnoliopsida; order Santalales; family Viscaceae; genus Viscum; species Viscum album. The sequence goes on along the minus strand of OY728155.1, from coordinate 1,644,697,967 downwards.
AAAGGATTAGTCCACCTTTGGAAACTAGGATGTGAAAACTATAGTGAGATCCCTAGATATATTTCTAAGGTATGTCTAGAGATGTCTCTAAGGTTAAGTATAGGTATAGATTATAGTCCTAGAATTACGGTAACGATATTAGAATTAAACGTAATATTTTAGATGTCTAAGGTACTCCCCTTTATTATGATATTTTCCTAGTTTGATTTTTGCCTCTCACAAAATTCTTTTTGTGTTTTAGTCAATGGAGGCAACCAGAAGGAATTTAGTTGACATTGAATCCAATGGAAAAATTGGTGATTATGAGAAACATAATTTTTTAATGAATAGAGAGAAAGATATTGTGATTTTTCTGAACCAGTCATCATGATATATGATTAACAAGGTGAAATTTAGTGGTATGCCTAATTCATCAAATAAGAGGAAGATAGACTTTTATGCATGTTCGCATGTTGAGGAGCATAAAGAAAGGAAGATTGAGATTTATAAAGAAGGGAAGAATAACCTTGAGGAATACATCAAGTGGAGGGATAGATGTTACTTGTGTAGAGAAAAGGGTCATAGAGTGACAGACTCTTATAGAGTACAATGTCTTATTTTTGGAGAACATTGGCATTACCCAACTCAATGCCCTGACCTAAAATGTTACTTCTAAATAAAGGAAGTACTTATTCTAGGACGATCATTGAAGAGGATGGATTGAAGTGTTTATGTATTGGTATTCAAGAATAATGTTGTCGAGGTACTTTTATGGTGTATTAGAATATTTTTGTGTTAGTTTATTGTTGTTTTCAATAATTTTAGGGTGCCGGTAACCATGAAAAGTGATTCAAATATTTCGGAAAGCAGATGATATGCGCATAATAAAGGGATAAGGAGAAAATGGAATGTTTGACAGTATTCATGAGGTCGTGATTGAAATAAGGACAAAGTGATATCATGGTTTGAGTATAATAATTTTGAGGATTTTGGTATGTGGAAAGAGTTACCTTTTGATAGTATTAATTTTCTCACTAAGGTTATATGGTAATTTATGTTTCAAGAGAATATATGACTAAGGTATTCATGTGTTTAGAATGCTACCAAAAAGATATATCTTATGATATATGTGAGATAAATAATTGTATTCACATTCCAGGTTGATAACCTTTCTAGTAATTGTTTTCTTTATACGTTGAGCTTGGACGGAAGTATTTTAGATAATCCTAATTATTGGAATAGATTATGTTGGACATAAGTTAGTATTATTTAAGGATATAACTTTTTTCAAAATTATCGATGGAATTTCATAATGATGTAATTTTAGAAAAAGGACAACCTGCAGGATAGGCGACAACTCGTCGCGTCGAACAAGGCTGTGAGAATCGAACCCACAACCAAAGTGTGACCGACCTTTATCGCCTACAACTGGACTACATGATGTCCCTGGTTAGTAGAAACAAGTTTTATTTTATTAAGAGGTATGATATATGATGTATAAGTTCATTTTTGGAACCATATACGATTAATATAACCATAAAATGGACTTATAACTTTTTCTAACCTTTTGTTTGAAACAGATTGAATGAATCATCATTCTCTCACATGATCTGCTAACACATCACGAATAACAAATTCTACTTCATTTCCTTAAGGGATGAAGTGTAAATTGTTCAGTTCATGAACAATAGTGAGATTGTACCAAAATCATGTAAGTATTTCTTTTAATTCATCAACATTAGGGAAATGATCATGAAAACCAAAACTGTTGTCCCAGTGCCCTTATATCCGATGAATCAGATGGTACCTTAGATCATCACAAATCTATGGCTTTGTGATTGTTGGCCTTTTCATAGACATGTTCTCTACCACTCTGCATCAGAACATGATGGTTATATTTATCCTACATATCCATATTTTCACCTATATTCTCCTATGTGGAAGCACAATGATTAGTTAATTTCGGTAACCGTTACATTTCATAGATTAGATTTTAAAGATAGGTTTTGGTATTCCCTTTTTACGATATGGATTTCCATTAAAGAAACATTCATGTATTAAAACATTTATAACCCTGACGAATTTTGATGGAGAAATTCATTTTAAGGGGGGTAGAATGTAACAACCCGATATTTTATGAGTATTATTCTTTTTAATTGATATCTTTTGTTGTACGCTACACCTCGATTACATTGCGTTATATGCAATACCGTATTAGCTTGCAGTTGACGCAACACTATTGTTGGATCATGCTGCACACAATTTAGATAGTAGTCATTCTACGCAACATTAACTGTATATATTTATATATATTCAATGTATAAATGAAATATGGATGGATTCTGTTATTCGAAACAATGGAGGAGTCTTGCAGAATACGCAACCCTAACTTGGCTTGCATTACACGCAATCACGACCTTCCTCGATAGCGTGTGTAGTACGCAATACCAGGTTTCACTAAACAACAATATATTGTTATAATATTATTATAGACTAGCCTCTATGAATATTATTAAATACATTTTTAATTTTGTAACATTATTATTCATCTTACACATTTTCTAGAATAAGATATGAGAATAAAATAAATTTTTCGTGTAAAATATGTATTTTTTTGAAAATTGCAGTTTTCCCGCCTTTTGATGGTGCACCCAACATAAATCATATTTTTTACATGTCTATAATTTCAATTTGACAAAATAAAATTCTTCTTTGGAATCAGGATAAAAAAACTTACCTTGGATAAATTTTTCTTATTATTCTTATAACTTTCATTTTTTAATGAATAGTAAAAACACGCTATATTTTCATTAAAAACAAATTTTTTCATCACAATAATTTATATGGATAGATTATATTTTTAATTGGTTTTAAAGTTTAATTAGAATATATTTTTACCATTTAATCCAATGTTGTTCATTGGAATTAATTTCACTTTGAAATTGGATATAAACAAGTATCAATATTTTGATAGTTTTTGTTTCTTAAAAACACGGTTTCTGTTTTGATAGCGGGAATTAATTTTAAAATTAATTAATGCCACTTCAATGTTTTGAATTAGGAAATATAAACATCAATTTGAATTCAGAATATTAAATAATTCATAGGATGAATTTTTGATATTTTTCTGAAAAACATCAATTTTCAATGTATAGTGAAACCACTTAGTGGTAGTTAAAAAAACTGACTTTTTCATTTAAATGGTATTTTACAACTTCTGTGAATTGAATTTAGAAAATCCGAGAGACATGGTTAATATCACAGACTAAAATGTGGTTCAATGAGATGAAAATAGTTATTGGTGAATAGTAACTTTTTACTTTTATTTACCATGGTTAAAAGTAAATAGGGTAATTAAGGGTACAAATATTATTAATATTACCCTAACAGATGTCCTAATTCTATTGGATAAGTATAATTCGACCAAAAACAAACTCAGGAATAAAATATGACCATTTAGGTCTACTTGGATTAGATTAGGACATTTATTGTTAATTTATTTAAAGAAGGGTTAAAATAGTTAAAATCAAAGATTAATAACTAATTCATTTTTAATATAGGGTTATACATAAGATAAATTAGACTATAAATATTCATTATAAAGATAAAAAGATTTCCTACCTAATGTTTTTTTATTTATAATTTATAGACATTAAATAATTTAATTAATTTATGACACAATGATGATGCAGTAATTATCTCATTAATGAAATATTGACATAATTGATGTTATAATTACTCAAATAAATTTAATTTGAGACTTTTTATGAATTCCACTAATTTAATAGGTTAATATGACATGTTAGTATTGATTTTATTAAGTTTTTTTCGAACTAATCATTATTTTATGATTTTCAGAAAAATCAATTACCAAATAGTGTCAAATTTGACATAAAATATTTTTTTAAAACAAATATTATATTATTAATTGTTATTTTATTCCTAAAAATCTAAGGTTCATCCAAATGACATAGATAAGGTTATATATATTAATAATAAAAAAATTGGGGTTTTTTTCCTTGTTATTGTATGTTTATTAACCATATAGTGTAAGAAAACAAGAAGACACTGTAAAAGTGAAATTATTTAACTTAAAGTTAAATCTAAATGATAAGGTTAAAATATAAACCTAAACATGACTAAATTCTATTTTATTAGAGGATATCGACCCATCCCCACCTTATATTCGAAATAAATCAATTTGGAGCAATTAAAACTGAATATGATTTTATAATAAAATAATATTTTATGTTTTCCTAAGGTGCCCCTCACCTCCCTTATAAAAGGGCACATCCTCCCTCTCTTCCTCACACCACATTGAGCCTTAAAGCTCGTCCAACCCCTGCCAATTTCTCCTCTCCACTTCCCTAAAGACATTCTAGTGGTCTTGGTATTCATCAAAGACCATCTTTAGAGCTATAAGAGGAGGTTAAGAAGAGGCGCTTCAAAGAAGAGGTAATGTCCTTTACCGATTCTTTCAACTTTATTTCTTATTCTATTTCTTCGTATTTAGTTGTTTATTTATGAAGAAATAACATCAGTATCAATAATATACGGATATGTTATTATAAGTATTAAACAACCCTATTTCACCATCTATCCATCCTACAGAAAACGAAATCATCGCACGTACGTACGTACGGAATACCGTCTCCACGGCGTGGTGTAATCTGTTTTTTCCACAAACACCTTACATGGATGGGTATAATGGTGTAAAGAATAAATATATATGGTTATTATAACATCATACTGATTCTGATATATTATACCATCCACCCCAATGCTATTCAATAGTTATGGGAATGATAACATCGCTCCTGCGTACGTACGGACTACCGTCTCCACGACATGATGAGATTCATTCTCCCTGTTAACCATACATGAATGATCATAAAGATTATATAATGAATAATAATGAAATATATGAAATATTAATTCTACTTTATTTATGAATATATATATTTATGTCTTCTATTTAGTTTCATTCAATTCAATAAGGAAACGAAAACAGTGTTTAGGCGTACGTATGGCCTACCGTCTCCAGGAACGATGTATTTCATTACTTTTATCGATCTATAATATATGTATATGATGAATATATATTATATATATATCATGTTTTACATTTTGTAATTATTTAAATCAGGATATATGTAATAATATCAAGAATGAAAAGTCGAAACACATACGATAAATGAAATGATTTAACCCAAAACGTTTCTTTAACATTGAATTTACAAAAGAACGGGTAATATAATGTCATAAGTGAAACATATATGATATCATAACAATGAATATGATTATTTAATAAGTCAATGAAATTATTTAATTCATTATACTAGAGTTTTGGATTCATACGAAGCATATCGGACCAAAGGTAAGGGATAATTTTTCAAATCTCATTTTTTTATCCGAGATTTCTTATACGTAAGTATATACTGGGGTTGTTGTTATCATCTATGTCCATGTTTTCTAAAAGTGTTTTTATGTATGTTTAATTTCCTTTTTACCCATTTTGATTTTTACTACATGGTATGTAAGCAATCATTATTTTTTTTACGTTACGAGGAACTTTTTGACTTTTCCGACAAAAGTACGAGGAGAATGTTTTTTAACTTATACGGGACGAATGGATTTTTACGGTTTTATAAAGACTTATTTTCATGAATCTTCCTCCAAAATATTTCAGGAATATTTTCAAAAAAAATCCTTTTCTTTTAAAATTTCATGACATTTTGTGAAAATAAAATGATTTTGAAGAAGAAATGATGTTTTCCTCAAGAATTCATTTCAAGTGTTTTATCAAAACCATTTTCCCTCTAAGATGACATTATTAAATATGTGTATGTTTCAAGTATAATGTCTCTATGATTTACATAGTTTCACTTTTCTTATGATGAAATGATATTCATTTGTTTTATCTGGATTATGTCATGATGGAATGATATTTATGAAACCCATTTTATTCTTTGGGATACGATGAATGATTTGTGTTTATGTTGTGGCACACGTAAGAATTATTTCATTATGAGATGGGTGGGACCTATATCTCCCTACAATAAATTGGGTAAAGATTTATATCTCATGAGATAGACATGTATGGAACGGTAAGTTAATCTGGTTCAGTGTTACAGGACAGAAACGAGGAGTGAACTCGATTCAGAAAGGGACATTTTCCACTAAGATGGTCATGGCAGCAAGGCCTTGGCTACTATGGAAATCATAACATGTGCTAAATGGTTTCCACAATTACATGTTTTATTTCCATTATATTTTATCATGGTTGATTTTCCATTATGATATATGCCTTACGTACTTCCACAATTTATGTCTTTGCTCAAGATTTTGATGTTTAAATTTCATGTTCAAGTTTTTTCATTCAAATTTTTATAGATTGTTTTATGTTCTCTATGTTTGTCCTAACTGAGCATTTGAGCTCACCCTTTTTATGTGTTATTTTCCCCTAGAAATAAATAGAGGTTTTAAGTAAGGAAACAAAAACGGGACGATCATTATGGGAGTACTTGAAGATATTTCAACATGACTAGAAGTTTATATTCCATGTTTCCAAAGACACTAAACTATTACGGTTCTTGTGTGTCTGTTTTTATTATGTATTAAGTATTCCGCAAAAGTAATTTAATGTCCATGTACGTCAAGCTTTGGGTCTCTAGATTTGGTATTATAGGAAAGGATTAGTCAACCATTGGAAACTAGGATGCAAAAACTATAGTGAGATCCCTAGAGATATTTTTAAGGTATGTCTAGGGATGTCCCTAAGGTTATGTATAGGTATAGATTATAGTCATAGAATTATAGTAACGATATTAGAATTAAATGTAATATGTTATATTTCTAAGGTACTCCCCCTTGATTATGATATTTTCCTTGAATGATTTTTGCCTCTCACAGAATTCTTTTTGTGTTTTAGTCAATGGAGGGAACCAGAAGGAATTCAGTTAACAGTGAATCCATTGGACGAATTGGTTAATATGAGAAAAAAAATTATGTAATGCCCAGAGAGAATGATATTGTGATTTTTCCAAATCATTCATCGCGATATATGATTAACAAGGTGAAATTTAGTGGAATACCTAATTCATCAAATAAGAGGAAGATAGACTTGTATGCATGTTTTCATGTTGAGGAGCATAAAGAAACAAAGATTGATATTTCTAAAGAAGCGAAGAACAACCGTGAGGAATACCTCAAGTGGGGGACATATGTTATCTGTGTGGAGAAAATGGTCATAGAGTGATAGACTGTTATGGAGTTCAATGACTTATTTGTAGAGAACATGGGTGTTACCCAACTCAATGCCCTGACCTAAAAAGTTACTTATAAATTATGGAAAGACTTATTCCAGGACAATCATTGAAGAGGATGGATTGAAGTGTTTATGTATTAGTATTCAAGAATAATGTTGTTGAGGTACTTTTATGGTGTATTAGAATATTTTTGTATTAGTCTATTGTGGTTTTCAATAATTTTTTGGTACCTTTAACCATGAAAAGTGATTCAAATATTTCAGAAAGCAGATGATATGCGCATAATGAAGGGATAAAGAGAAAATGAAATTTTTGAAAGTATTCATGAGATCATGATTTAAATAAGAACAAAGTGATATCATGGTTTGAGTATATAGAATTTTGAGGATTTTGGTATGTGGAAAGAGTAACCTTTTGATAGTAATAATATTTTCACTAAGGTTCTATGGTAATTTATGTTTCAAGAGAATATATGACTAAGGTATTCATGTGTTTAGAATGCAACCAACAAGATATATATTATGATATATGTGAGATAAATGCTTTTATTCACATTCTTGGTAGATAACCATTCTAGTAATGGTTTTCATTATACTATGATCTTGGACTGATGTATTTTAGATAAGCCTAAATATTGGAATAGATTATGTTGGACATAAGTTAGTATTGTTTAAGGACAGAACTTTTTTTGATATTATCGACGGAATGTCATAATGATGTAATTTTAGAAAAAGGACAACCTGCAGGATGGGCGACAACCTGTCGCGTCAGACAAGGCTACGGGAATTGAACCCACAATCGAAGTACGACTGGCCTTTATCGCCTACCACTGGCCTACAGGAAGTCCCTGGTTAGTAGAAACTAGATTTATTTTAATAAGCGGTATGATATATGAAGTATAAGTTCTTTTTTGGAACCATATACGATTAATCTAACCATAATATGGACTTATAACTTTTGATAACCTTTTGTTTGAAATAGATGGAATGACACATCATTCTATCACATGATCTGCTAACACATCGCGAATAACAAATTCAAATTCATTTCTTTATGGTATGAAGTGGAAATTTTTCAATTCTCGAACAACAGTGAGGTTGTACCAAAATCATGTAAGTATTTCTATTAATTCATCCAATTTAGAGAAATGATCTTGAAAACCAAAAATGTTGTCCTAGTGCCCTTATATCCGATGAATCAAATGGTACCTTAGATCATCACAAATCTATGGCTTTGTGATTGTTGGATTTTTCATAGCCATGTTCTCTACCACTCTCCATCAGAACATGATGGTTAGATTTCACTTCCATATCCATACTTTCACCTATGTTCTCCTATGTGGAATCCCAAAGATTAGTTAATTTGGGTAACCATTATGTTTCATACATTAGTTTTTAAGGATAGGTATTGGTATTCTCTACTTACGATGTGGATTTATATTAAAAAAAATTCAAGTATTAAACCATTTATAACCCCGACGAATATCGAGGGCGAAATTCATTTTAAGGGGGGTAGAATGTAACAACCCGAGATGTTATGAGAATTATTCTTTATAATTGATTTCATGTGTTATACGCTACACCATGATTACCTTGCGCTATACGCAACACCATATTAGCTTGCAGTATACGCAACACTGTTCTTGGATCTTGTTACACACAATTTCGATAGTAGTTATTCGAGGCAACATTAAGTATATATATATATATATTCAATTTATAAATGAAATATGGTTGGATTCTGTTATACAAAATAGTGGTGGAGTCTTTCACAACACGCAACCCTGACTTGGCTTGCATTACACGCAATCGCGACCTTCCTCGATAGCGTATGTAGTATGCAATACCGGGTTTCACTAAACAATGATATGTTGTTATAATATTATTATGGACTAGCCGCTATAAATATTATTTACTACATTTTGAATTTTATAACATTATTATTCATCTTAAACATTTTCTAGAATATGGTATAAGAACAAAATAAATTTTTCGAGTAAAATATGTATTTTTTTTTGAAAATTGTAGTTTTCCTGGCATTTGATGGCGCACCCACCATAAATATTTTTTTGACATGTCTATAAGTTTAATTTTACAAAATAAAATTCTTCTTTGGAATCATTATATAAAAATTTACCTTGGATAAATTTTTCATATTATTCTAATAACTATCATTTTTTAATGAACAGTAAAAACACGTTATATTTTCATTAAAAACAACTTTTAATCGCAATAATTTATCTGGTTATATTATATTTTTAATTGTTTTTAAAGAGTAATTATAATAGATTTTTACCATTTAATCCAATTTTGTTCATTGGAATTAATTTCACATTGAAATTGGATATAAATAAGTATCAATCTTTTTATAGTTTTTGTTTCTTAAAAACACGCTATTTGTTCTGATTGCGGGAATTAATTTTAAAATTAATTAATGACACTTATATGTTTTGAATTTGGAAAAATAAAATCAATTTTGAATTCGGAATGTCATATAATTCTTAGGCTGAGGTTTTGATATTTTTCTAAAAAACATCAATTTTCGATGAATAGTGAAACCACTTAGTCGTAGTTAAAAAACTGACCTTTTCATTTAAATTAAATTTTACCACTTCTGTGAATTGAATTTTGAAAATACGAGAGACACGGTTAATATCAAGGACTAAAATGTGGTTCAATGAGATGAAAATAATTTTTGGTGAATAGTAACTTTTTACTTTTATTTACCACGGTTAAAAGTAAATAGGGTAATTAAGGGTACAAATGATATTAATATTACCCTCACACAAGTCCTAATTCAATTGGATAAGTGTAATTCGACCGAAAACAACCTTAGGAATAAAATATGACCATTTAGGTCAACTTGGATTAGATTAGGACATTTATTATTAATTTATTTAAAGAAGGGTTAAAATAGTTAAAATCAATGTTTAATAAATAATTCATTTTTAATATAGGGTTATACATAAGATAAATTCGACTATAAATATTCATTAGAAAGATAAAATTATTTCCTACCTAATGGTATTTTATTAATAATTTTTAGAAATTAAATTATTTAATTTATTTATGACACAATGATGATGCAGTAATTATCTCATTAATGTAATATTGTCATAATTGATGTTATAAATACTCAAATAAATGTAATTTGAGACCTTTTCTGAATTCCACTACTTTTATAGGTTAATATGACATGTTATTATTGATTTAATTAACATTATTAGAACAAATCATTCTGTTATGATTTTCACAAAAATCTATTACCAAATAGTGTCAAAATTTACATAAAATAGGTTTTAAAACAAATATTATATTATTAATTTTAATTTTATTCCTAAAAATATAATGTTCATACAAATGACTTAGATAAGGTTATATATATTAATAATAAACAACTTGGGGTCCTTTTGTCTTGTTATAGTATGTTTATTAACCTTATAGTGTAAGAAAACAAGAAGACACGGTAAACGTAAAATTATTTAACTTAAAGTTAAATCTAAATGATAAGGTTAAAATAAAAACCTAACCTTGCCTAAATTCTATTGGATGAGGGGATTTCGACCCGTCCGCACCTTATCTTTTAAATAAATCAATTTGGAGCTATTAAAAACTGAATATGACTTTATAATAAAATAATATTTTTAGTTTTCATAAGGTGCCCCTCTCCTAACATATAAAAGGGAACATTCTCCCTCACTTCCTGACACCACATTGAGCCTTCAAGCTCGGCCAACCACTACATATTTATATTCTACAATTCCCTAGAAACATCATAGAGGTCCTGGTATTCTTCAAAGGCCATATTTAGTTCCCTAAGAGGAGGTTAAGAAGAGGCGCTTCAAAGAAGAGGTAATGTCTGTTACCGATTCTTTCAACTTTATGTCTTCTTCTACTTATTCTTATTTAGTTGTTTCATTATGAAGAAATAACATCAGTATCACTAATATTTTTATATTTTATTATAAGTATTAAACAACCCTATTTCACCATCTATCCATCCTACGGAAAATGAAATCATCGCGCGTGCGTACATACGGAATACCGTCTCCACGCCGTGGTGTAATCTGTTTTTCCACGAACACCTTACATGGATGGGTATAATGTTGTAAATAATAACTATATATGGTTATTATAACATCATAAAGATTCTGATATATTATAAAATCCACTCCAATTCTATTAAATAGTTATGGGAACGATATCATCGCTCGTGCGTATGTACGGACTACTGTCTCCACGATGCGATGAGATTCATTTTCCATGTTAACCATACATGAATGATAAAAAACTTTATATAATGAATAATAATGAAATATATGAAATATTAATGCCATTGGATTTATGTATATATATATATGTATGTCATCTATTTAGTTTCATTCAATTCAATAAGGAAACGAAATCACTGTTCATGCATACGTACGGCCTACCGTCTCCATGAACGATGTATTTCATTCCTTCTATCGATCTATAATATATATGTATATGATGAATATATATTATATATAATTCATGTTTTACATTATATAATTATTTAAATCAGGATATAAGTAATAATATCATGAACGACAAGTCGAAACACATACGATAATTGAAATGATTTTACCCAAAACGCTACTTTAACATGGAATTTACAGAAGCACGAGTAATATAAAGTCATAAGTGAAACATATATGATATCATAACAATTAATATGATTATTTAATAAGTAAATTACATTATTTTAATCATTATACAAGAGGTTTGGATCCAAATTAAGCATACAGAACCTAAGGTAAGGGATAATTTTGCAAATCTCATTTTTTTTATCCGAGATTTCTTATATGTAAGTATTTACTGGGGTTATTGTTATCATCCATGTCCATCGTTTATTAAAGTGTTTTTATTTATGTTTAATTTCCTTTTTACCCATTTTCACTTTTACTACATGGTATATAAGGAATATTTTTTTACGTTACGAGGTACTTTCTGACTTTTCCGACAAAAGTACAGGGAGAATGTTTTTTTAACTTATACGGCATGAACAGATTTTTACGGTTTTATAAAGACTTATTTTCATGAAGCTTCCTCCAAAATATTTCATGATTATTTCCAAAAAAATCCATTTCTTTTAAAATTTCATGATATTTTGTGAAAATAAAAAGATTTTGAAGAAGAAAGTATGATTTCTTCAAGAATTCGTTTCAATTGTTTGATCAAAACCATTTTCCATCTAAGATGACATTATTTCATATGTGTATTTTTCAAGTATAATGTATCTATGATTTACATGGTTTCACTTTTCTTATGATGAAATGATATCCATTTGTTTTATATGGATTATGTTATGATAGAATGATGTTTATGAAACCCATTTTATTCATTGGATTATGATGAATGATTTATGTTTATGTTGTGGCACACGTAATAATTATTTCATTATGAGATGGGTGGGACCTATATCTCCCTCCAATGCACTGGGTAAATATTTATATCTCATGATATAGACATGGATGGAATGGTAAGTTAATCCGGTTTCGTGTTACAGGACTGAAACGAGGAGTGAACTCAATTCAGAAAGGGACTTTTTCCACTAATATGGTCTTGGTAGAAATGCATTGGCTACTATGGAAATCATAACATGTTCTGGATGGATTCCATAATTAAATGTTTTATTCCCATTATATTTTATCATGGTTGATGATCCATTACCATATATGCCTTACATACTTCCACAATTTATGTCTTTGCTCAAGATTTTGATGATTAAATATCATGTTCAGGTTTTTGCTTTCAAATGTTTTTCAAATGTTTATGGATTGTTTTATGTTCTATATGTTTTCCCTTACTTAGTATTTAGGCTCACCCTTTTTATGTTTTATTTTCCCCAGGAAATAAAGAAAGGTTATAGGTAAGTAAATAAAAAGGGGAAGATCGTTATGGGAGTTGTTGAAGATATTTCAACATGATTATAAGTTTATATTTCGAGTTTCCAAAGACAATAAACTATTACGGTCCTTGTGTGTCTATATTTGTTATGTATTAAGTATTCCTCAAAATTAATGTAATTTCCATGTACGTCACGCGTCGGGTCTCTACATTTTCTATCAGAGGAAAGGTTTAGTCAACCTTTGGAAACTAAGATGCGAAAACTATAGTGAGATCCCTAGAGATATTTCTATGGTATGTCTAGGGATGTCCCTAAGGTTAAGTATACATATAGATTATAGTCCTAGAATTATGGTAATGATATTATAATTAAACCTAAGATGTTAGATGTCGAAGGTACTCCCCCTTGATTATGATATTTTCCTTGTATGATTTTTTCCTCTCACAGAATTCTTTTTGTGTTTTAGTCAATGGAGGGAACCAGAAAGAATTCGGTTAACATTGAATCCAATGGACAAATTGGTGACTATGAGAAAAAAAATTGCATAATTCCTAAAGATAAAGATATTGTGATTTTGATGAATCATTCATCGCGATATATGATTAACAAGGTGAAATTTAGTGGTATGCCTAATTCATCAAATAAGAGGAAGAGAGACTTTTATGCATGTTTGCATGTTAAGGAGCATATATAAAGAAAGATTGAGATTTCTACAAAAGCTAAGAACAACCTTGAGGAATACCTCAAGTGGATGGACATATGTTATCTGTGTGGAGAAAAGGGTCATATAGTGACAGACGGTTATGGAGTTCAATGTCTTATTTGTGGAGAACATGGGAATTACACAACTTAATGCCCTGACCTAAAAAGTTACTTCTAAATCAAGGAAGGACTTATTCCAGGACAACCATTGAAGAGGATGGATTGAAGTGTTTATGTATTGGTATTCAAGAATAATGTTTTTGATGTACTTTTATGGTGTATTAGAATATTTTTGTATTAGTCTATTGTGGTTTTCAATAATTTTATTGTACCGGTAACCATGAAAAGTGATTCAAATATTTCTGAAAGCAGATGATACTCACATAATGAAGGGATAAGGAGAAAATGAAATGTTTGACAGTATTCATGAGCTCATGATTGAAATAAGGACATAGTGATATCATGGTTTGAGTATATAGTATTTTGAGGATTTTGGTATGTGGAAAGAGTTACCTTTTGACAGTATAAATGTTTTCACTAAGGTTATATGGTAATTTATGTTTCAAGAGAATATATGACAAAGGTATTCATGTGTTTGGAATGAAACCAACAAGATATATCTTATGATAAATGTGAGATAAATTCTTGTATTCACATTCTTGGTAGATAACCTTTTTATTAATTGTTTTCTTTATACTATGATCTTGGACCGAATTATTTCAGATAAGCCTAAAGATTGAAATGGATTATGTTGGACATAAGTTAGTATAGTTTAAGGATAGAAATTTTTTCGATATTATCAATGGAATGTCATAATGATGTAATTTTAGAAAAAAGACAACCTATAGGACAGGCGACAACCTGTCGCGTCGGACAAGGCTGTGGGAATCGAACCCACAACCGAAGTACGACTGGCCTTTATCGCCTACCACTGGGCTACAGGAAGTCCCTAGTTAGTAGAAACTAGTTTTATTTTATTAAGCGTTATGATATATGAAGTATATGTTCATTTTTGGAACCATATGCGATTAATCTAACAATAATATGGACTTATAACTTTTCTTAACCTTTTGTTTGAAACAGATGAAATGACTCATAATTCTATCACATTATCTGCTAACACATCATGAATAACAAATTCAACTTCATTTATTTAAGGGATGAAGTGGAAATTGTTCAATTCACAAACAACAGTGATATTGTAACAAAATCATGTAAGTATTTCTTTTAATTCATCAGATTTAGGGAAATGATCTTGAAAACCACAAATGTTATCCTGGTTCCCTTATATCTAATGAATCAGATGTTACCTTAGATCATCACAAATCTATGGCTTTGTGATTGTTGGGTTTTTAATAGTCATGTTCTCTACGGCTCTCCATCAGAACGTGATGGTTAGATTTCTCTTCCACGTCCATATTTTCACCTATGTTCTCCGATGTGGAAACCCAATGATTAGTTAATTTGGGTAACCGTTACATTTCATAGATTAGTTTTTAAAGATATGTTTTGGTATTCCCTTTTTACGATGTGAATTTCTATTAAAGAAACTTTCAAGTATTAAACCATTTATAACCCTGATGAATTTCGAGGGAAAAATTCATCTTAAGGGGGGTAGAATGTAACAACTTGAGTTTTTATGATGATTATTATTTTTAATAGATGTATTGTGTTGTACGCTACACCAAGATTACCATGCGCTATACGCAACACCGTATTAGCTTGCAGTTTATGCAACACTATTATTGGATCATGTTACACACAATTTTGATAATAGTTATTCTACGAAACATTAAGTGTATATATATATATATATTCAATGTATAAATGAAATATGGTTGGATTCTATTATATGAAACAATAGGGGAGTCTTGCACAACATGCAACCCTGACTTGGCATGCATTACAGGCAATCGCGACCTTCCTCGATAGCGTGTGTAGTACGCAATACCAGGTTTCACTAAATAACGATATATTGTTATAATATTTTTATGGACTAGCCTCTATGAATATTATTAACTACATTTTTAATTTTAAAACATTATTATTCATCATACACATTTTCTAGAATATGGTATGAGAACAAAATAAATTATTCGTGTAAAATATGTATTTTTTTGAAAATTGCAGTTTTCCCGCCTTTTGATGGCACATGTAAAGACCCATAAATTTCAAGGGAATTTTTTTCTTAATTTTATTTGATATTTTACAAGAATGCAGTTTCTGACGGCACCTGATTCCGAGGCCCGGTGTGCCCAGAATCATTTTCCGAAGTTTGGCTCGGGTATGTTCACTGAACGAACGAGCGGGCTTTTATAACTTTTGAACTGGTGCTCGGAATCGAATTTCCAAGGGCACCGATGGAATCGCAGCGCCGGAATTTGCTTAGAAACGCCTCTTTCGGAGTTGCGTTTGCTCGGGTGTGGTTTTTAATTTTTGGGCTTAAGTTAAGAAATAAAATAATGTGGTACGACAAACTTTATTTTATTTCACTTAGAGCCACTTAAATGCCACTTAAAGCTGCTTAAGCTAAGTTGAAGCAGATAGGGTGCAATTCAAAATATCCTACCCTCTTGGTAGGATATTTTTGAAGTGGGGCCCACATGAGCCCCACCGTTTCTTTTCCGCTAAGTAACGCACCCCCAACCCCCCTCTTAAATGAAAGTCAATTAACACGTTTTCTAATTTCTTAACGCCCCTTTTAATTGGGTGGTTAGTTCGTTGAAATTAATTCTATGAATTAGTTTATTCGTTTCTTATCCTTGTTTTCAAATCCTTTAGTTGATAATAAAATAAGTTGAGGACTTATTTTATTATCTGGTTGTTGTGTTAAGCCTTTGAAGAACATCTAAAGTTCTTCATCCTCCTTCGCAAAGAACGCGAAGAATGCGAAGAACGCGAAGAACGTGAAGGGCGAAGAAGAACACCCGACCCCCAGAGATCGACGATGTGACGCTGACGATTCTCCCTCCGTGATGCTTCTTCCACGACGATCCATCCCCGCGACAATCTTCGATCGGCATATTGAGGTAGGGGATTGCGGTCCTTTTAATTCTTTGAGGATTATAACATCAACAGGGATTTAATTGTTATAATTAAATCTGTATGTCCATGATCCTCGGAGTTTGTCGACGTGACACTGTATACCGCGACGATGCGACGCCCTTCCGCGACGCGACAATCATCTTCTACCGCGACGGTCAATTCCGCGAAGAACTCGTCCGACAACTACGACGAGGTAGGGGTCGTTTTGAAAATGATTTTACCAATTCTTTTCTTCCTCCAAGGCATGAATATTATTGTGGGTCAAGGTTTATCAATTGATAGGAATTATGGTGTTGTTTCAAACCGCTAACGCGGTGTGTGCGGACCCCGAACAAGTCTGAACGCACCACCCTTTTGTTCTTGGTGTGAAAAACGGCGGACGACGACAAAAAAGGCCGCAGAGACGATTTGTTGATTCCGCAGTGAAGGACGGGACCCGGGATGAGCTACGGCACAGACGGAAATGAAATCGGACCATCGGAGTAACTCCGGTGGCCTGCGGACTCCACCAGCGGCGCGGGTCACCGGCGTGGCGGCCGATAAACCCGCGACCGCGCGGGTCCGGCGAGACATGGGACGTGGCCCTGCCACATCCGTTGATCGAGGGAGGCCCCACGCGGGGCCGCGGTGTTCTCACGTGGGGGCAGCACGCCCCCCGAGTTTTCCCTTGCTCGGCCGCTCGGCCAACCTGAGCCAAGCCGACCCGCCGGCCGGGCCGAGTCGTGCCCAACCGGGTCGGTCCCAGACTTGGGTTGGGTCGACCCGGTTTGGGCCGACCCAGGGGGGGTCGGGCCGGGTCGGTCCAGGCCCAGACCCCCGTTCCCGGACATTTTTGGTCTTTTGCTTATAACTTGAGGCACATGCATCCGATTGACGTGCCGTCAGCGGCGATGCGATCCTTGGATAGAGACGGTCGTTTAGGTATATCGCACTCAATGTTTCGGAATACTTTGGGTTCAGCCGGGTTGGTTCGTACACGAAACCAACCGGGCCCTCGGAGCGGAAAGGCTCATATCTTGAGCTACAGACGTCCAATTGACGTGCCATCAACTTTGTTGAATTCCTCTTAGGGAGACAGGTCTTTTGGCTTACTCCGCCTGAGGTTTGATCATAGGTGGAGTACGGTCGGGTTGGTTTTTCCTTAAAAACCAACCGGGCCCCTGGGACGAAAAAGCCAATAACTCTCAGACCGGGTGTCCGATTGACGCGCCATCTACGACGTTGAGTTCCTGTTGTCGATACAGAAATTTTGGATACATCAACTCTGGACTATGTGTCAGTTGATGTATCAGCCTCTCGACTCGTGGAGCGGACCCTCCTGAACGAGATTGCTGTGTGCGAGAACCCTAGAGCTGGCTTCTACTGATACTGTGACGACGACGACTGTGCAGAGATCCTCAGTGGATTCGATGACGACTACAGCACTCAGTGATCCTTTGTGTGTCAGTGCTATAGATATTGTGTGGGTCCGATCCTGTGTGGGTCCGATCATGTGTGGGTCAGCGCTCAGTGGTCCTGTGTGGGCCAGCGTCTACAGATCCTGTGTGGGTCTGATCCTGTGTGGGTCATTGCGGGAGTTAGTTACCTATCGATCTTTTATGGGTCAGATACATTGTGGGTCATTGTGGGGGTTAGTACCTATTGATCCTTTGTGGGTCCGACGACATAGATGGATCAGTGATCATCTCTATCGTCATTCGAAGAAGTATACCTGTGTGAGTTGAAATCATGTTTTTCTTTCCTATGTGGATTGTGTTGAGCTATCCTGTGTGGATTGACGTTTTTCTTTCCATTGTGGATTGTGTTGTGCTATCCTGTGTGGATTTACTTTTTAATTTCGTGTGTGGACTGGGTTTTACTTGGGCTCGGATGTTGGAGCCGAACGGGAATTGATGACTTAGGTATATGTATGGGCATATACCTAAGCAGTGTCGGATGTTACTTTGTGATTGTATATTTCCTTTGGGGATTATCATTTGTGGATTCTGGGAGACCTTCGGGGGTCTCAGGGTCCCTACTGAGTAGCTTAAACTCACCCCTGCACGGGCTATGCCGCACTACGTTGTGTTGGTTGCAGACGACGGACATCGCTGATCGTGGTGGAGGCTTGCGGAGCAGGATGGTACCTGGAGGTGGACCACTGGGTGGGACGTACTCGGAGAGGTCGGCTGGACCCGAGGAACATTGGAGGCTATCTGTACCCACCCTTCAGGTGGGAATTCTAGTGGACGGATCGACGTTGCGACTTTAATTTTCAGTTGATGTTTTACCTTTTTGAGTTGTACATTACTTTCAGTTTGTGTTTGTATATTGGCCCACTTACCTTTCCTCACATACTGTTGTACCAGTTTTTACTTAGTGTTTACTTCCTCCGCTTGCTTACTCTATGGTGCTAGTTTACTTTATAAGGGCAATTCCTTCCCTTTTACCGGTATTTACGCCTTGGTGCTAGTCGCCAGCCCCTGGCCTATGGAAGGTGGGCTTGGGGTTGTCACTACACGGGCCCCGAGGACGGGTCGTGACAAATTGGTATCAGAGGAGTTCGATTCTACCGCAGACTCTGATCTTTCTTCTATGTTAAGAAATAGTGTTAAGCGTATTGAGTGTGGTTATCAGTCCAGGGAGACCAGTGTTGGTGCAGCGGCTGACGTATCCGTACACCAGGACCCTGACTTCTGATTTATGACTTAATGCATGAAAACATTGATTGCATGTGTGTTTCAAGTTTACTTTGTGATTACTTGTATCAGCTCACCAGGTATACTGTTCTGACCGTGGCACACCTGTTTCCTTTTTAGGATGGCCCCACGACGGCAGCCAGCTAGGGTTCTGAGAGTTGAGCATGACGATAACCAGCCGAGCGATGAGGCCTCGGTGCAGGGCCCTTTCACAGCTGGGGCCCCAGTGGTACCTTTAACCGCCGAACCATTGATGCTTCCAGTACCAGTCGCTGACGATGCATGTCACCTTAGTGCACTGCATGTGTTCCAACGCCAGCGACCGCCCAGGTTCCGCGGGGAGACAGACCCCCAGGCAGCTGAGGACTGGCTGGAGGCAGTTTTGCGATTTTTCCGGTTAGTGAGGACAACAGTAGACCTCATGGTGATACTCGCAAGGAGCCTACTAGATGCAGCAGCGGGCCGATGGTGGAGCTTGATTCTCTAGGTTCACGATGAGGAATCACTTCTCTAGTCGGACTTTGAGATCCTCTTCATCTCGTAGTTCGTCCCAGCCACCCTCTGTGCGGTGCGCATCCAGGAGCTTCTACAACTGCGGCAGGGCACCTTGACGGTCGCCCAGTACTCAACGAGATTCACCGATCTCTCTCGCTACTCGACCGACATGGTACGGGACCCGTTCTTATGGGCCCGGACCTTTGAGCAGGGTTTGAGACATGAGATCAGGGCTTCTCAGATCTCCCTCAGCATTCCGACTCAGACAGGAGTACTGGAGTGAGCCCTTTTGATCGAGAGCTTCCTTGCTGAGCCTTCATCAGCAGTGAGATCTACCGCAGGGCGGCAGGTAGCAGAGTCTTCCGCAGCAGGCAGCAGACGGATGACTCAGAGGTCCAGGCAGACCAGACCCTCTTGCAGACGACCTCAGGACACTGGCTCAGCAGTGCGGGGAACACAGCACGGAGCCCGTCTTTCGAGAGGCAGGCAGTGCTACTCATGTGGCGGGCAGGGCCACATGGCTCGTGATTGCCCGAACCGCCGTGCTGAGGAGCAGAAGACGGTTGAGAGACCACCGAGGTAGAGGCAGAGGGTCCACCGTGGCGGTCCGCAGGGAGCAGGCGGACGAGGCAGAGGAGATGGCCGAGTAGTAGGTGGTGGGCGATGCTTTGAGGCTTTACCACCACCACCACCAGGAGGTCCACCCCATCCATAGGGAACTGGCGGGCAGATATAGGCACAACTCCAGGTAGCAGAGGCCTATGACCACGACACGCTCGAGATGATTCGAGGTACTATCTGTATCTATTCCACCCTTGCTGTAGTTCTTATAGACACATGAGTGATTCACTCTTTCATAGCCGCTGCCCTTGTTCAGAGCTCGGAGATTCTGACAGAGCTGTTTCCTTGATCCTTACGGCTAGAGACTCCTATGGGAGCAGACTCGACGATTACGCATGGGTGACGGTAGTGTGAGCTTACTCTTGGAGGCAAGAGCTTCGGCTAGGATTTTCTTGTAGCGGCATCGAGGCCTTAATACATCATCTTGGGCATGGATTGGTTATCTACAGTCCATGCACAGATTGACTGTATTAGGCATAAGGTATGATGTGTACGTACCGACGGGAGCAGGTTCTCCTTCACCTGCGAGAAGCAAGCCTTTGCAGCACAGGATGGACTTCCGCGGAGGAGAGGACATCCCATCACTCAGTTGGCTAGCCTCATCCTAGGAGCAGTTGACATGCGGAGTCCTACTTTTCCTGCACTGGTGGATCAGTATGCGGACGTCTTTCCCGACGACGTTCCAGGGCTACCTCCTCACAGAGAGGTAGACTTTTATATTGACACATACCCTGGGACAACCTCGATATCGACTCCAGCGTATCGGATGGCCCCCACTGAGCTTTAAGAGCTACGAGTATAGTTGGAGGACGTGTAGGGAAAGGGATTCATCCGACCCAGTATTTCACCCTGGGCATCCCCGATATTGTTCGCCAAGAAGGCGGATAGGAGCTTGTGACTTTGTGTCGACTATCGTCTCCTGAACCAGGTGACAGTGAGGAATAAGTATCTGCTACCGAGGATTGATGACCTCTTCGATCAGCTCAAGGGAGCACGGTGGTTCCCGAAAATAGACCTCAGGTCAGGCTATCATTAGCTCAGAGTTCGGGATGAGGACCTGTAGAAGACGGCCTTCAGATGTCGGTATGGACACTATGAGTTCTTGGTTATGCCATTCGGCGTAACCGATGCTCCAGCGGTGTTCATGGGCCTCATGAACAGGATCTTTCAGCCATACCTCGATCGATTTGTCGTGGTCTTCATCGACGACATTTTGATATACTCGACGACTGAGGAGGAGCACACCTACCACTTGTGGGTTGTACTAGACACACTCCGAGAGCACCAGCTTTATGGCAAGCTCTCTAATTTCCAGTTCTGGTTACGTGAGGTCCACTTCATGGGGAACGTCATTTCTGAGGTGGGAGTTGTGGTGGATCCCGTGATGATCAAGGCAGTGCTAGCTTGGGAGCCACCCAGGAGCGTGACGGAGGTGTGGAGTTTCTTGGGACTAGCTGGATACTATCGGAGATTTGTTCCAGACTTCTCCAGAGTTGCGGCACCACTCTGAGCTCTTACAAAGATGGGTAAACCCTTTGTGTGGTCAGACAGATGTCAGCAGAGCTTTTAGGAGCTGAGACAGAGATTGACCAGCGCTCTTATCTTGAGGTTTCCTGAAGAGGGAGTAGGGTACGTAGTCTACTGTGATGCATCAGGGACCAGAATCGGATGTGTCCTGATGCAGGAGCGGGCAGTGATCGCCTATGGATCATGTCAGTTGAGGCCACATGAGCATAATTACGCTACCCATGACCTGGAGTTAGCAACAGTGGTCTTTGCTCTGAAGACATGTCGACACTATCTTATGGGAGAACACTTTATAGTCTTTTCTGAACATCAGAGTCTTAGGTACATCTTCTCTCAGAAGGACCTGAACCTGAGACAGCAGCAATGGCTCAAGTTCCTCCAGGACTATGACTTTGAGATATTCTATACTCCTGGGAAGGGGAATGTGGTAGCCGATGTTCTCAGTTGGAGGACGGGCATTAAGCTACTCGAGGAGGCGACAGAGCAGCTAGCCTCTTTGCATATATCCTTCGTGGATAGAGATGGAGCATCCATTCTTCAGTCTCTCATAGTCACTCCTCCACTACTATAGCGGGTCAGAGAGGCACAGTGTGGGGATGCTGACTGTGAGACGCGGCGTGCACAGATATCCTCAGGACAGGCACCTGATGGCTTCTCCTTTGGAGTGGATTACGGCATCCTTTTCAGAGGATGTACCTTGGTACCAGTGGCTTTATGAGAGGAGGTGCTGAGAGAGTTTCAAAATTCACCTTTGGCGGTACATCCTGGAGTGGTGAAGATGTAGTAGGATCTCAGACAACATCACTGGTGGCCATGCATGAAAAGGGTTGTGGCAGAGTTCGTTTCACGATGCCTCACCTGCCAGAAGGTGAAGGCAGAGAATCAGGTACCAACAGGCTTGGTACAACCCTTGGAGGTCCCGGAGTGGAAGGGTGACGGAATATCTATGGACTTTGTGTCTGGACTTCCATGCACTTCTAGAGGTCACGACTCAATTTGGGTTATTGTCGACCGACTCACCAAGTCGGCTCACTTCTTACCCATCAGAGAGCAGGGCTCAGTGGAGAGCATGGGGCGTCTCTACGTTCAGGAGATTTTACGACTTCACAGTGTGCCATCATCTATCGTCTCCGATCGAGAAGCTCGCTTTACTTCCCAGCATTGGAAGGGGTTACAGGAGGCGTTCGGGACGCAGCTACGTCTGAGCACTGCCTTTCACCCTCAGATGGATGGTCAGACGGAGAGGACCATTCAGACTCTCGAGGACATGTTCTGCGCATGTGTCCTCGACTTTGGTCACAGCTGGGAGGTCCACCTACCCTTGGTGGAGTTTGCGTACAACAACAGATACCACTCCACTATTGGGATGGAACCATACGAGGCGTTGTACGGAAGACCTTGCAGATCTCCTTTGTGCTGGACAGACCCTGGGGAGTCAGCACTTGTGGGAAAAGAGATGGTACGGGCCACAACAGAGAAGGTCCAGGTCATCCAGGAGCGGATGAGGACAACTCAGAGCCGGAAGAAGTCTTATGCTGACAGGAGGCGGAGGCCACTAGAGTTCGAGGATGGAGACCGTGTCTTCATGCATGTCTCACCTCGACGTGGATTACAGAGATTTGGCTGAGGCGTAAAGTTGTCTCCACGCTTCATCGGACCATTCCAGGTCCTCAGCAGGATTGGCGAGGTGGCTTATTGCCTGGCTCTACCACCTCAGTTGCACCGGGTGCACGACTTCTTCCACGTATCTCAGCTGAGGAGATACGTGCACGACCCGACACACATCATTGACCATGGGGAGCTGGACGTAGATGATGGGGCAACTTTGGTGGAGGTCCCGATGGAGATCGAGGATCGACAGGAGCAGGTCCTACGTGGACAGTCGATTCCTCTAGTGCGCATTAGATGGTAGCACGAGAACCTCCAGGAGAGCACTTGGGAGCGGGAGGCCCAGATGCATGCTCAGTACCCACATTTGTTTCCCTATCTTATGATGTATCTTTATGGGGATGTAAAGCCCTGAGGTGGGATCGATGTAAAGACCCATAAATTTCAAGGATTTTTTTTTTATTTTTCTTTGGAATTTTACAAGAACGCAGTTTCTGACAGCACCTGATTTTGAGGCCCGGTGTGCCCGGAATCATTTTCCGAAGTTTGGATCGGGTACGTTCAGGGAACGAACGAGCGGGTTTTTATATCTTTTGAACCGGTGCTCAAAATCAAATTCTGAGGGCACCGATGGAATTGTAGCGCTGGTATTTGCTTAGAAACGCCTCTTCTGAAGTTGTGTTTCCTCGAGTGTGGTTTTTAATTTTTGGGCTTAAGTTAAGAAATAAAATAATGTGGTACGACAAACATTATATTATTTAACTTAAATCCACTTAAAGCTACTTAAGCTAAGTTGAAGTGGATAGGGTGCAATTCAAAATATCATACCCTCTTGGTAGGATATTTGGGAGGTGGGGCCCGCACAAGCCCCACTGTTTCTTTTCCACTAAGTAACTCACCCGCAACCCCCCTCTTAAATGAAATTCAACTAATGCATTTTTTAATTTATTAATGCCCCTTTTAATTGGGCGGTTAGTTCATTGAAATTAATTCTATGAATTAATTTGTTCGTTTCTTATCCTTGTTTTCAAATCCTTTAGTTGATAATAAAATAAAATGAGGACTTATTTTATTATCTGGTTGTTGTGTTAAACCATTGGAGAACCTCTAATGTTCTTCATCCTCCTTCATGAATATTGTGAAGAACGCGAAGAACGCGAAGAATGTGAAGGGCGACGAAGAACGCCCGACCCCCGGAGATCGATGACATGACGCCGACGACTCTCCATCCGTGGCACTTCTTCCACGACGATCCATCCCCATGACAATCTTCGATATGCATCTTGAGGTAGGGGATTGTGGTCCATTTAATTCTTTGTGGATTATAACATCAACATGGATTTAATTGTTATAATTAAATCTGTACGTAATTGATCCACGGAGTTCATCGACGCGACGCCGTATACCGCGACGATGCGACGACCTTCCGCGACGTGACGATCGTCTTCTATCACGATGGTCAATTCCTTGAAGAACTCGTCCGACGACTATGACGAGGTAGGGGTCATTTTGAAAATGATTTTACCTTTTCTTTTTTCCACTAAGGCAAGAATATTATTTTGGGTCAAGGTTTATCAATAGCTAGGAATTATGGTGTTGTTTCAAACCGCTAACACGGTGGGTGCGGACCCTAAACAAGTCCAAACCCACCACCATTTTGTTCTTGGTGTGCAGAACGGCGGACGACGGCAAAATAGGCCGTAGAGATGATTTGTTGATTCCACAGTGAAGGACGAGACCTGGGATTAGCTATAGTGCCGACAGAAATGAAATCGGACCACCGGTGTAACTATGGTGGCTCGGGGACTCCACTGGCGGCGTGGGCGCAGGCGCGGCGGTGTCGGTGGCTACCGACAGACCCGCGACCGCGAGGGTCCGGCGAGACACGGGACGCGGCCCTGACGTGTCCGCTGACCAATGGCGGCCCCACGCGGGTCGCGGTGTTCTCACGCAGGGGCAGCACACCCCCCGCGTTATCCCTTGCTCGGCCGCTCGGCCGAGCCGAGCCACGCCGACCAGCCGGCCGGGTCATGCCCAGTCCGGGCCGGGCCGCCCTGGCCGGGCCGGGTCGCGCCCAACCGGGTCAGACATGGACTCGGGTCGGGTCGCCCCAGTTCGGGCCGCCCATGGGGGGGTCGGGCCGGGTCGGTCCGGGCCCAGACCCCCGATCCCGGACCTTTTCGGACTTTTGCTCATTACTTGTGCCACAGGCCTCCGATCGACGCGCCATCAGTGGAGATGTGATCCTTGGATCAAGATGGTCGTTTAGGTATATCGCACTCAAGGTTTCAGAATACATTGCGTTTGGCCAGGTGGGTTCGTACACGAAACCAACCGGGCCCTCGGAGCGGAAACACTCATATCATGAGCTACGGACGTCCAATTGACGTGCCGTCAACTTTGTTTAAATCCTCTTAGGGATACATATCTTTTGGCTTACTCTACCCGAGGATTGGACGTAGTTGGAGTACGGTCGGGTTGGTTTTTCCTTAAAAACCAACCTGGCCCCGGGGACGAAAAAGCCAATAACTCTTAGACCGGGCGTCCGATTGACGCGCCGTCTGCGACGTTGAGTTCCTGTTGTCGATACAGAACTTTTGGATACATCAACTCTGGACTATGTGTTAGTTGATGTATCAGCCTCCCGGCTCGTGAAGTGGACCCTCCCGAAGGAGCTTTCTGTGTGCGAGAACCATAGAGCTTGCTGTGACTGCTACTGTGACGATGATGAATGTGCAGAGATCCTCAGTGGAATCGACGACGACTACAACACTCAATGATCCTTTGTGGATCAGTGCTACAGATCCTGTGTGGGTCCGATCCTGTGTGGGTCAGCGCTCAGTGGTCTTGTGTGGGCCAGCGCCTACAGATCTTGTGTGGGTCTGATCCTCTGTGGGTCTTTGCACGGGTTAGTTACCCATCGATCCATTGTGGGTCAGATCCATTGTGGGTCATTGCGGGGGTTAGTACCTATTGATCCTTTGTGGGTATGACGACTTAGATAGATCAGTGATCATCTCTATCGTCATTCGAAGAAGTATACCTGTGTGAGCTGAAATCCTGTTTTGCTTTCCTATGTGGATTGTGTTGAGCTATCCTGTGTGGATTGACGTTCTGCTTTCCTTTGTGGATTGTGTAGTGCTATCCTGTGTGGATTTACGTTTTTCTTTATTTTTTGGACTGGGTTGTACTTGGGATCAGATGTTGGAGCCGAACGCGAATTGATGACTTAGGTATATATATGGGCATATACCTAAGTAGTGTCAGATGTTACTTCATGATTGTATCTTTCCTTTGGGGATTATCCTTTGTGGATTCTGGGAGACCTTCTGGGGTCTCGGGGTCCCTACTAAGTAGCTTATACTCACCCCTGCATGGGCTATGCCCGCACTGCATTGTGTTGGTTGGAGACGAGAAACAACGCTGATCGTGGTGGAGGCTTGCGGATCAGGACGGTACTTGGAGGTGGACCACTGGGTGGGACATACTCAGAGCGGTCGGCTGGACTCGAGGAGTAGTGGAGGATATCTGTACCCACCCTTCAAGTGGGACTTCCAGTGGACAGCTCGACATTGCGGCTTCACTTTTCAGTTGTTTTTTTCCCTTTTTGAGTTATACTTTACTTACAGTTTGGGTTTGTATACTGGCCCACTTACCTTTCTGCACTTATTGTTGTACCAGTTTTTACTTAGTGTTTACTTCTTCCGCTTCCTTACTCTGTGGTTCTTGTTTACTTTATAAGGGAAATGCCTTCCCTTTTTACCGGGATTTACTCCTTGGTGCTAGTCGCCAGCCCCTGGCCTATGGAAGGCGGGCTTGGGTTAGTCACGGCACGGGCCCCGAGGATGGGTCGTGATAGCGCACACACCTTAAATATTGTTTTTTACATCTTTATAAGATCAATTTGACAAAATAAAATTCTTATTTGAAATCAATATATAAAAATTTACCTTGGATAAATTTTTCATATTATTCTGATAACGTTCATTTTTTAATGAATTGTAAAAACACGCTATATTTTCATTAAAAACAACTTTTTTCATCGTAATAATTTATATAGTAAGATTATATTATTAATTTTTTTTAAAGTATAATTAGAATATATTTTTACCATTTAATTCAATTTTTTTCATTGGAATTAATTTCACTTTGAAATTGGATATAAACAAGAATCAATATTTTGATAGTTTTTGTTTCTTAAAAACACACTATTTGTTTTGATAGCGGGAATTAATTTTAAAATTAATTAATTACACTTCTATGTTTTGAATTTGAAAAATAGACATCAATTTTGAATTTGGAATATCAAATAATACTTCAACTGAATTTTTTATATTTTTCTGAAAAACTTCAATTTTCGATGAATAGTGAAACCACTTAGTAGTAGTTAAAAAAAATGACTTTTTCATTTTAATGAAATTTTACCACTTCTGTGAATGGAATTTTGAAAATCCGAGAGACATAGTTAATATCAAGGACTAAAAAGTGGCTCAATGAGATGAAAATATTTTTTTGGTGAATTATAACTTTTTACTATTATTTACCACGGTTAAAAGTAAATAGGGTAATTCAGGGTACAAATGATATTAATATTACCCTAACACATGTCCTAATTCTATTGTATAAGTATAATTCGACCAAAAAAAACCTTTGGAATAAAATATGACAATTTAGGTCGACTTGAATTAGATTAGGACATTTATTATTAATTTATTTAAAGAAGGGTTAAAATAGTTAAAATCAATGTTTAATAACTAATTCATTTTTCATATAGGGTAATACATAAGATAAATTAGACTATAAATATTCATTAGAAATATAAAAAGATTTCCTACCAAATGTTATTTTATTTATAATTTTAAGACATTAAATAATTTAATTTATTTATGACATGATGATGATGTAGTAATTATCTCATTAATGAAATATTGACATAATTGATGTTATAAATACTCCAATAAATGTAATTTGAGACTTTTTATGAATTCCAATAATTTTATAGGTTAATATGACATGTTAGTATTGATTTAATTAACTTATTTTGAACTAATAATTCTGTTATAATTTTCACAGAAATCCATTACCAAATAGTGTCAAAATTGACATAAAATAGTTTTTAAAACAAATATTTTATTAATAATTTTTATTTTATTTCTAAAAATCTAAGTATTGTCCAAATGTCTTATATATGGTTATATATATTAATAATAAACAATTTGAGGTTATTTTGCATTGTTATAGTAAGTTTATTAACCTTATAGTGTAAGAAAACAAGAAGACACGGTAAAAGTAAAATTGTTTAACTTAAATTTAAATCTAAATGATAATGTTAAAATAGAAACCGAAACTTGTCTAAATTATATTGGATGAGAGAATTTCGACCATTACCCTCCTTATATTCAAAATAAATCAATTTGGAGGTATTAATAACCGAATATGACTTTATAATAAAATATAATTTTAAGATTTCCTAAGGTACCCCTCTCCTCCCTTATAAAAGGGCACATCCTTCCTCTCTTCCTCACACCACTTTGACCCTTCAAACTCAGAAACAAAATGAAAATTCTTCTTATCCACTTCCCTAGAAACATCCTAGAGGTCTCGGTCTTCTTCAAAGACCATCTATAGTGCCCTAATAGGAGGTTAAGAAGAGGCGCTTCAAAGAAGAGGTAATGTCCATTACCGATTCTTTCAATGTTATTTCTTCCTCTACAAATTTTTCATTTGTTGTTTCAGTATGAAGTAATAACATAAGTATCACTAATATACTAATATGTTATTTTATGTATTAAACAACCCTATTTCACCATCTATCCATCCTATGGAAAATAAAATCATCGTGCGTGCATATGTACGGAATACTGTCTCCACGCCGTGGTGTAATCTGTTTTTCCACCAACACCTTACATGGATGGGTATAATGGTGTAAAGAATAACTATATATGGTTATTATAACATCATACTGATTCTTATATATTATACCATCCACTCCAATTCTATTCAATAGTTATGGGAATGATATCATCCCTCGTGCGTACGTACGGACTACCGTCTCCACGATGCGATGAGATTAATTCTCCATGTTAACCATACATGAATGATCATAAAGTATATATAATGAATAATAATTAAATATATGAAATAATAATTCTACTGTATTTATATATATATATATATATGTATGTCATCTATTTAGTCTCATTCAATTCAATAAGGAAACGAAAACAGTGTTCATGCGTACGTACGGCCTACCGTCTCCATGAACGGTGTATTTCATTCCTTTTATCGATCTGTAATATATATGTATATGATGAATATATATTATATATAAATAATATTTTATATTTTGGAATTATTTAAATAAGGATATAAGTAATAATATCAAGAATGTCAAGTCGAAACACATACGATAAATGAATTGATTTTACCCAAAACACTGCTTTAACATGGAATTTACAAAAGAACAGGTAATATAAAGTCATAAGTGAAACATATATGATATCATAACAATGAGTATTATTATTTAATAAGTCAATTACATTATTTAAATCATTATATATGAGGTTCGGATCCATACGAAGCATATCAGACCTAAGGCAAGGGAAACTTTTCTAATCTCATTTTTTTATCCGAGATTGCTTATACGTAAGTATTTACTGGGTTTTTTGTTATAATCCATGATTATGTTTTCTTAAAAGTGATTTTTGTAAGTTTAATGTCCTTTTACCCATTTTTACTTTTACTACATGGTATGTAAGTAATCGTTCTTTTGTTTACGTTACGAGGCACTTTTTGACTTTTCCGACAAAAGTACGAGGATAATGTTTTATTAAACTTATACGGCATGAAAGGATTTTTACAGTTTTATAAAGACATATTTTCATGACGAATACTCCAAAATATTTCATTAATATTTTCAAAAAAAAACCTTTTATTTTAAAATTGCATGACATTTTGTGAAAAGAAAATGATTTTGATGAAGAAAAGATGTTTTCTTCAAGAATTCATTTCAAGTGTTTTATCAAAACCATTTTCCATCTAAGATGACATTATTTCATATGTGTATGTTTCAAGTATAATGTCTCTATGATTTACAAGGTTTTACTTTTCTTATGATAAAATGATATCCATTTGATTTATATGGATTATGTTATGGTGGAATGATGTTTATGAAACCCATTTTATTCTTTGGGTTATGATGAATGATTTATGCTTATGTTGTGGCACACGTAAGAATTTTTTAATTATGAGATGAGTGCGACCTATATCTCTATCCATTTAATTGGGTACATATTTATATATAATGATATAGACATGGCTGGAATGGTATGTTAATCCAGTTCAGTGTTACAGAACTGAAACGAGGAGTGAACTTGATTCAGAAAGGGACTTTGTCCACTAATATGGTATTGGCAGCAATGCCTTGGCTACTATGGAAATCATAACAGGTGTTTAATGGTTTCCACAATTACATGTTTTATTCCCATTATATTTTATCATGGTTGATGTTCCATTATGATATATGCCTTACATACTTCCATGATTAATGCCTTTGCTCAATATTTCGATGTTTAAATTTAATGTTCATGTTTATTCTTTCAAATGTTTATGGATTGTTTTATGTTCTCTATGTTTTCCCTTACTGAGCATTTGGGATCACCCTTTTTATGTTTTATTTTCCCCAGGAAATAAAAAAAGGTTTTAGGTAAGGAAACAAAAAGGGGAAGATCATTATGGGAGTTTCGGAACATATTTAAACATGATTAGAAGTTTATATTCCGAGTTTCCAAAGACACTAAACTATTACGGTCCTTGTGTGCCTGTTTTTTTATGTATCAAGTATTCTGAAAAAGTAATGTAATGTCCACGTACGTCAAGATTCGGGTCTCTACATCATCAGTCCCCTCAGCGGCACCACGGTCAATCATTTCCTTCACCCACCTGGTGACAGGAACAGACTCATCATTGGAATATATGAGCATTTCCAGCTCTCTAATGTAAGATCGCACTTCATTGGGGTTATCCTTGTATTGGATATCTGTAGAAGCCAGAATATTTACCATTACAGGAAGTTTTATGCCCTCACACAAATCCATCCAGGCGGTCTCAGTACCACAGTATAAAGTCGGCCATGTTTGGAAAACCTCTAGTCTTAGATATTAAGGCTATGAGGAAGGCCCTACAATCTTTGATTTCAGTTTCTTCCCAGATCCTAAAACTATAGATAGAAAATATGAAAACAAGACTTATTGCTTTATAATGTAGTAGTGATTAAATTTCCACAATGAAGTAACTCACCAGGAGTTGATGGAGTGGGTCTTTTGATTTAGACCAAAGGATTATATCGGGCCCAAGGCTGCTTTGCCACTTGTTGTGCCTCATCATCCCCATCATGGGAATCCCGTGAATCAGTCCTAGAGGAGGAATATGGAGAATCGACTTCAGGTGGGGAAGCATCACCTTCATGAGGAAGGGTTTCCTTCTCTACAATCCTCTTCCTTTTCCCCACCTGAAAAACTGGGTGATTCAGCTCCCCTTTGGGGTATGATGCTATCCAGTGCTCAGCATAATATGTAGTCACGTTATGTGCTGCTTTTTCAACTGGTAGATAAAATACCACCCCAGTCTTCTCCCTTGATGTCAGCAGTCACAGTTGCCGAGCAATCATCAGATGTTTCTCTAACATAACATGTACTGGAAGAGATACAACAATCTATTGCAGACATTTGAATTGACGTGAAAATCTATATGGAGCATAGGCCTCACATATAATTTCTCCGTAAATCTTGGCAACTATCATGGCATCTCTTCAAGCTAGCATGTATGACCTCAAATCTAAATGGGTTGTTCCATCATCATCAAACCACAGGGTTGGCGGATTTCCATAAGGAAAGAAGTAGAATTCCTTAAACATGCTCAGTATCACTTTCATGTAATAGGCATTATGATCTAATGGAGAAACTCCAAGGAATGCTTTCACTGACGGCCTGAAAGAACTTCCAGGAATTTTTAATCCATTCTGTACATTATAAGTCCAAAAGTGAGTGGCGATCCATCCCCATAAAACTTGGAATGGTCCCACTATTATTAAAGGAGATTTACCTAGGAAGACATGAAGTAAACTCCTGTGAATCTATGCTTAAATGGGGGTATCAAACCCAGTCATTTTTTCCTTAGCCAACTTTGCCACAATGACAAAGGTCCCTAGCCTGAAGCCTCCCTTTAAATCCCTAACTGGAAAAAGATGAACACTAAGCCACAAAGCCAAGAAGCCCACCAAACGAGCCTTCTTGAAGATCCTTTGATTCACCTCATATCTCCATTTCTCAAACGCTCCTGCTTCTAATGTTGGCCAGAATGTGCCAGGAGAACCCCTCTTCTCAGGTTTTTGGAAGGTGGTAGGATGGGTGGGCCTCTTTTCGTTGGATTTTTTTTCTTGGATCCTTTCTCCTTCCGCTCCTTTTCCTTTTTCTACTTCTCTTTCTTCTCAATCAGAAATATATTCATCCACTCATCCTGATTAATATTCTTTATAGAATGAGTTAATGAGGTCTCTGAACTATTGAGGTTGTGGAAGATTTTAAATAATTCTCTAGCTAAAGCAGGATTATTCTCTGAATCATTCCAAGTCACGTTAGGAGGAATGAATTCATCATACATGTCGCCCATAATTGGAGCCCCTGAGATCTTGTGGACATCCCACAGACTGATGCCTACATCTCCATGAGTCAGATAGAAAGAATTATTTTCTGGGCTCTAGTGGCTATGTATCTCCAGAACGAAGTTATCATGTCTATAAACATATGTTTTCCCAACCCAAATAGCTTCATATATCGCCACTCCTGTCATATCCTCGAAAAACTCTGCACTGGTTTGTCGCACCCAGTATACCCACATCCAAGTTGGCTTCACACCTCCCCCAAGAAAGAAGTCCCAACTTTTCTTCCTGCCTTTGGATTGATCCATCAGAGCATTTTAGAAGATTGAAAGATGATAATGTGGTTGCAGCTCAGGCGTATGAGGTTTTAAATCTGGCGTACAGGGGCTATGATGCATCAGGTGGGCCTTCTCCACTGTTCCAGTATTTATAAATCCTCCTCCACATGAGATATTTGCTGAAGCAACGTTGGTGTAATTCTGAAACCACAAAAATGGGAGATAGTTCCTTTCTTTTGGAATAGTGACTTCTCGAAGATGAACATAGCCATACAAATGCAGATAAGTGATTTGGGGGAAGTCGTGATGATATTTCTTCAGATACTTAGTGAAATCTAGAAGAGTGATATCTTTGACGGTATAACAATCATGGACAATGATGTTCATCATATCATCAATCCGCTTTGTAGCCAGTTCATCATCTATTCTGGTTCTAAGATCCATTAATTATGCAAAAAAGTTGAATAAATTAACTCTTAAGTATGTTGATTTTTCAAAATATTTGTGAAG
Source organism: Viscum album (assembly GCA_963277665.1). Classification (NCBI taxonomy): domain Eukaryota; kingdom Viridiplantae; phylum Streptophyta; class Magnoliopsida; order Santalales; family Viscaceae; genus Viscum; species Viscum album. The sequence continues at coordinate 1,644,663,727 of OY728155.1, read as the reverse complement.
GAAATTCAGAAAAATGAAAAAGGAATTAATGTGAGCAAGTCTAAACTTGGCGTTCAAGTATGGATGTGTTGTGCAAGTATGGATGTGTCGCGCAACTGTTAATGTGCCGCACAAGTTTTAGGAACGCAAGTATCTCCACGCAAGTCCTATTACCTTGAAAACAGCGTGACAGTGAAGAAACAATGGAAAATGAGAAACTTGCGCGGCGAGAGCTCGAAAATCCGGAAGCCAGATGCTATGCGTGGAAAATGACCGCATATTAATTGGCCAGGCTGCCCACCTGTGCGCCTACAGCCAGTGCGATCCATCCAGCACCCTCCATCCCTGCGCGACTCGCACTTGTGCAATGATGGTTGTGCGGTGAACACCTGCACGCCTCTTTCCCTTTGGTTTTCTTCTTTTCCTCAGAGTCACATCCTTATTTTTCCGGATCCAACTCTGAGTGGGAACTTTTTTTGATTCTCCTTTTCATCACATTGTCTAAAAGAATGGAAAGGGAATATGACTTAGCACAAATTGATTCATACTTTTAAGAAAACATCAAAAATTGACTAATGAATGAAAAAGGATTCAAATGCACATGAACTACGCATGTTCCTTTACAATCGTGCAAGTATACATGTGTGCCGCCTAATGGTCATGAAAGTGACTTGCCCCCCCCCTAAGTGATAACCGCTCGGGCTCTTCTCCAGCCAATAAATAGAGCCAGTGGGCCCCCCATTTCAGGGGGAATTTTTTCTAGAATTCAGGTACAGAGCTCTGAACGCCCAAGTCTCTTCTTTAGGTCTTCCGATCACTTCTAAGGTAATTCTTTATCTAGAATAGATGGTGTAAACAAGAGAAGTAATGTATATGTGTTAGAATTCACTAAAACTTGCGTGCCTAGTGTTTTACCCTTATGGAAAATGAACATAGTTGTGCGCGACCCAACTTCTTCACCATAACATTCGTGCTCCTCTTCTGGAAGTACCTCATGAAAATTCTAAAGGATTTGGACAAGGATCGCCCACGTGTTACCCTCCTGGTTCACAATCGTGCAAGTACCCATGTGCCGCGCAGGTATACCTGCGCGCCCAGGGACTTGCGCGCCTACGCAATACTTGCGCGACTCCCCAGGACTTGCGCGCCCTTATATTTTTGGATGCCCTTCCGGCCCATTTGACCCCTCTTATGCCATTCCACCTCTCCTATTTAGGATTCAGTCTTCAACACACTCTTCAAAGCCATTTTTGGCATGTTTTCTTGATTGAATTCCTTATCAGAAAGGAATTCTGTGGATAATCTCTTAAAAATTTAGTGATTCAAATATCTTTATGTCACTAATGTCAGAGATTTCATTCTTTCAACCCCATCCTTTAAAATGAGAGAATCCTTAAACAATGGGCATCCTCCTCAGGAGTAAGCCCCAAATTCCTTAACCTGGGCCTCCTTTTCAAGAGTATGCCCCAGTTCCAAATTCAAATTAATATTAGGTTGGGTATCTTTTTAAGGAATAATCCCCAAGCCCTCATTAATTTGGGCTTCCTTTTCAAGAGTATTCCCCAGTCTCAAATATGGGCATCCTCCTTAGGAATAAGCCCCAAGTCCCTTAATTTCCCAAAATCCATTAACATGGGCATCCCTCTCAGGAATAAGTCCCAGTCTTAATTTCTCTTAACCAGTCCTAATTTACTTTTGATCTGGGATTCCTTATCAGGAGTAAAACCTAGTCATATGTCCTCTCCTAATATGCACCTCCTTTTCAGGAGTAAGCCCCAAATTAGAGTATCCAAATCTTCATAAAGTACATATACCATTATGGACCCTTTTGTTAGATTTCTTCGCTGAAGTAATTCCTAATATTCATCTATTTGGGCAGTCATGCATACATAAGCCCCACATTATTTCTTATGATGGCATTTTTCATGGTACAATTGTCTAGTTTTACCAATACCTCTTGTTTCTCACGCCGAGCATGACTCACGTGAGCTTAGTGTGTAGAAGTAATTATGACATCTTTCTTTGAGCCATAAATCATAAACATCATATTCCCTTACTCGAACTACGTGGGTTTTGATTCTTTTTCCAAAACAATGGATACGTAGGTAGCCCATCAGCGGGTACGATCCCAACTCTGAAATAATCCATGTCCTTCTTGAATGACAATAAATATCAAGTGCCCCACTGAGTGGCTTTAAAACCAGTATGGTTATCATAATGACCAAGAGACTTTTATGTACTGAAGGATACCATTGAATAAGAATCTCTAACAAATACAGATGATTCTCTATCGATGAAGAACCTCGAATACATATAAAAGATTCTCTAAATTTTCTACATATCAATCATTGATTGTCAAAAATCTAAAGGAAATCTCATTTTATACATGGTAATGTAATAAGGATTCACGAACGCAACTTCAATCTATAAAGAGAGTCCCGAAGTAGAAAACAATTCCCCTCAAAAAGGTGTGATGAGTCCGACCTCCCATCCTATCAACCAATTAAAATTCCTAAGCCTCATCGATCCACAACTAATGAGCGCCTACCTTTGGAAAGTAAGTTCAAATGGATATGGAATCATTGGATGTTTCTGGTTCTACGAATATACCCATTAGAAACCTCTTGGAATGTTTGAATCTTAAATCAATGAGATCATCCCCAATTCCAGAGGGAAACAATTATATATATTATTTTTTATATATTATATATTATATAATACATAATATATAATAGATAATATATAATACATAATACATAATATATAATACATAATAGGTAATAGATAATATATAATATATAATAGATAATAGATAATATATAATATATAACATATAACATATAACATATAAGTAATGTATAAATAAAAAATGAATTAAAAAATTATTTAAAATATGATAAATTAATAGAATATTAATAATAAATTAATAAATAATATATAAATAAATAAATTATAAATTATAAATTATAAATTATAAATTATAAATTATAAATTATAAATTATAAATAATTAATAATTGATAATTAATAATTAATAATTAATAAATAACTATAATTAATAATTAATAATTGATCAATAATAATTAACAATTAATATTAAATAATTGATATTTAGAAAATTATAAAATATTTATAAATTATTAATAAATATTTAAAAAATAATTAATAACTAATTAATGTAGAATAAACAAACAAATAAATAATAGATAAATAATAAACTAAAAATAAATTAATATTTAGAAAATTGAAAATAAAATTTTAAATTAATAACTAATAAATAATAAATAAAAAATAAAAAATTAACTATATACATAAATAAATATATAAATAACTAAATAAGAAATTAATAATTAATAATTATTAATAACTAACAATTAATAATTGATATTTATAATATTAATTGTTCTTAATTAATAATTTATATTTCAATTTTAATATTTAATATGCAGTATTGAATATTGAATATTTAATAATTATTTAATATTTAATTAACATTTAATTAATAAATAATCCACAATATATAAATAAATAAATCATAAGTGAAAAATAAACTAATAATAAATTAATATTTAGTTTATTAAAAATAAATTAATAAATAATAAATAATAAATAATAATGAATAATGAATAATGAATAAAGGATAAAGAATAAAGAATAAATAATAAATAATAAATAATAAATAATAAATAACTAAAAATTAATCATAAATAAATAATTACATAAATTAAAAAATAGATAAATAAATAATAAATAATAAATTTTAACTAATAACTAATTACTAATAAGATATAATTTATAATTAATAAATAATAACTAAATATTTAATGATTAATAATTTATTAATAAATAATGAATAAAAAATAATTAATTTATTAAATAATTAACTAATTAATTAACTAGTACTAATAAAAATATTAATAGTTAATAATTATTAAAGAATTAATTATAAACATAAAAAAATTAACAATTAATGAGTACATAGTAACTGAACAATAAAGAAAGAAAGAAATAAATAACATTAAATATATAAATAAATAAATAATAAATAATATATAAATAATAAAATAATTAATTAAATAATTAATTAATATTAAATAAATAAATAATTATACAAGTAAATATATAAATATAAATTAAATAAATAAATACATTATACATCATTATAAACCACTGAAAACCCAAAAATAACACTAAAATGGCCATAAAATATGATATGAGGCTCCTTTTTTAGTGCCATGGCTAGTTAAATCGAAGATCATGAATTGAGGATAGATATGATATGTCGTACAAGCCAAACAGACACCTTGATGGAATGTTTTAACCATTTGAAATTTATGAAATCAGTGTATGTAACTAAAACCACTGTTAATGAGTCTTTCTAGTCCTTTCTAGTAGAATAAAAAGAGGTACAATACCCAATGAGTTTGTACCAAACCAAAAAGGCATATATCTCATCGCAAGCTTCAATTTCATATGTGGTAGAGCCTAAATGGACACCCGGATTAAAAGTTATTATCGTTTGAAGTTCGAGTTCGATATTTGATTTTTGAATTTCGAATATATTTTTTTCCATTGATTATAACATGATTTAAATCTCTCATGGTTTTTTCTCATTTGATAGACTTCGATTTTTCAGGTTGTGGAGATAAAATGGACTCTTAGATAAGATGTTATGGTTATTTGATTTTAAAGATTGTTCTTCTACTTATTGACGATTGGTTTTTAGTTTAAAAATATTAATAACCAATAATTATAATTATTAATTAATTAATACATTATAAAAATATTAATTTATCAGTAATAAACTGTATTTGATTATAAATAATTTAAAAGTATTAAATAATAAAAAATAAATAAATACTTTTTTAAAATTTTCTTAAATTTTTCTGTGGTTTTCAAAAAAACTGCAACAATTTCACAGCGGTTTTTAAACAAATCACTATTAAAAATTCAATTTTTTATTGAATAAATAAATAAATAAAATTTAAATAAAATTATCAGTGGTTTTTTCATAACCGTTTTTAAAAATACTACGGAAGAAAGACGATAAAGCATTGTTTTCATGTACTGTGGATTAGGATGATGCAAGTTCTTCCACTCTAAGGTTTGATTTATTATTTTTTTCATTATAATATTTTTAATATTCATTAGTTTCGTTTCAATCTAAAGTACCAGTCTCCAATAATGGAATAATGCCGTGTTAGTTTCTTTCTTATATTTTTTTTGTATATTTCAATATAATATAATATAAATTTATTCTGGAAACAAATATCATTTAAAAATTAGGAGTCATTAAATTATTCATCCCTTTATATATTTCATCCGTAAAATTTCAACACATATTATCAGTTGGGTACAGATGAGGTTACTTCCATTTCATAGTTTACATTAGTTTCCATGTCGCCTCTTCATATTTTTGGTTCTCCAATAGTACATTCAAAAGGAATGATTACTTATTTCATTAAAACTAGTTACTAAAACAAAAGGTCTTTAATGAATTATTGTCATAATAGAGGTCATTCTCTAATTATACCACCTCTGTAATCAGTACATGTGACGGACCTATTAAGCACTTCCTTGGGAGAGATAAATGGAACATGTCATGAACATTATCAATGATTTGTGGAAGTTCTAGATGATAATATTGTCATCATATAAGATCATGTATCTCAAAGTTTCCAATTTACTTTGGTTTATGTTTCCTTTTTATTCCAAATAGCATGGCTCTCTTGCTTGTTGATATACGAAAGTAAAAATTATCTCCATGTTCAAACTCTAATTCCATTTGAGGGTTTTCAACATTCCAAATTTTCCAACTATGAATAGATTTTAAATGTTGTGTGGTTTTAAACTTCTTTTCACTTCTTAAACAAGATCCAACCTGTAAAGACCCGGATTTTTACAATTAATTTTTTTAATTAAATGGAATTATTAAAAGTCTGAGAAAATTGACGACGCATGATTTTGAGGTCTAGTGTGCCCGAAATGAATTTCTGAACTTTCTTTTGGTACGTTCAGTAAACGCACGAGTCACATTTTGTATCTTTTGAACCAATCCTCAGAATTAAAATCCAAGGACACTGTTGGAATCCAAATGCCGATATTCTCTTAAGGATACCTTCACCTTGACTGCATAGGAGGGTGGCGGCTAGCATCCAGCCGGCCATGTGGTGGGGAAGTGTCATGCGTCCTCACCACCAAAGAAATAGTTAGTGGCCACTAGGCTATGGCAGAGGCTGCAGTTCAACCAGCACCCAACCGACTGTATGTTGAACATCGGTGTGCGTCTACGCTGCTGGGAGGAGAACCGGTAGACCGTTTTGGCCAGCCTCATCACACTTAGCGGGACCGCCAAGCTATCATGTATGCTAGCAGGGTGACCGAGTGGTCTGCTATACATTCTGGGTAAACTGATGGGCGCCTCCACTAGGTGTCGGCTAGGGCGGACCCCGCCATAGTGGGCACCCGTCCGCGGGTCGCCCAGTGGGCCGCGACCGGCGGACCGAGCCAAGTCGCCAACTTTGCGGGCTAGGCCCACCATGTCCCAGGAATACTGGGCCGGACCTAGACTTAGTCGTGTCAGCCCGGGCCTGGTTAGGCCGGGTCGGGCTGACCGGGTTGGACCGGACCCGGGCCCATCTGGACCTAGTTTTACCTTTTTGGCCATAACATGTGATCTGGGAGTCCGTTTGATGAAATTTCAATGGCGTCAGATTCCTTGGATCAAGATGGTACTTTTCATACACTTCACATGAGTTTTGGTATATTGTTGGAATACGGTCGGGTTGAATCGAACACGAATCCAACAGGGCCTTTGAACTGAAACGCTAATAACTTACAGACCTGGTGTCCGATTGACGCACCATCTGTTGTGTCAGGTCCCTTATGACATGACAGACCTTTGGGATACATCTTAGTGGAACTTAGAAGTAGTTTAAGATTTACTGAAGGCTTGAGGAGCGTGTCTTCCAAACATGCTATTAGTAGGAATCCAGTGGTTGGTAGTGAGGCAGAGGTTAGAGACATATCATACAGAGGTTAGTACCGAGTGATCCAGTGTGGGTCAGCACCGATAATGTTTGGGTCAGATGATGTGTGGATCATCCCTCAACGATCTTATGTGGGTTAGCGCATACTGATCCAGTGTGTGTTAGGTCCTATATGGGTCATTGCGGGGGTTAGTACCTATTGATCCTGTGCCGGTCAGACTTTTTATAATCAATATTAGTACCTCTTGACAGAATAAGATGACCAAGATTCAGGACTGATCATTTTTACTTCTATACATCCCTTATACCTGGTGTGAGATGAGTGTTTACCATTTTGGTATTCTTCTGTGTGACATAACATTTTGGTACATACCGTTGTGGTGTTACCTTCGTGGTATTCTTTCCTTTGTGGAAGAGTTGAGTTTTGGGATAATGAGTTGGGCCTTGTGTTTCCTCTTGGATAATATGGGTATAATTGATAACAAAGTTATATATATGGGAATAAACCTAAGTATGGTTTAATATTTTTTCCATTATTATTGGTTTATCCTTTAGAAATTTTGAGAGACCTTTGGGGGTCTTAGGGTCCTTAATGAGTATTGTTATACTCACCCCTTCCCGAGATATGCACGCACCTTTTTTTCCTTATGCAGACAACAGACTCCATTGAATGAGGATGGGGGTACTAGGACTAGAGAATTCTCAAAGGTGTACCATAAATGATGTGTCTCATAGAGACGAACTTTAAAGATATGTTCCAACCCATCAGGTAGGATCCTTGGTGGGTGTTCGCAGGAGTTGTTTTTTGTTTTTGTTTTACATGTACTTTCCAGTTGGGTTTGAATTCTGTCCCCCTTTACTTATTGTACTCACTCTACTTACAATATAGTATACATTTCACTTATATCTTGCTGAGTGCTTGGTTGTGTGAGATTTCTAGTTATAAAGGAAATTCCATCCCATTTTTAGGGATATGCATTTCCGATGCTAGTTTCCATCCCCTGGCTTATGGAAGTTGGGCTTGGGGTAGTCACGACACAGCCCCCGAGGGATGGGTCCTGACAAATTGGCATCAGATGAGATTGGTTCTTCCAAAGAACTTGGACTCTGATCTTTTAATCAGAAATAGAGTTTAGTGTTAGGAGTGTGGTTATTAGTTTAGGGAGTCTAATGTTGGTGTAGCGGCCGATGTATCCATACACCAGAACCCTAACTTCTAATTTCTGACTTAGCGCATGAAATCACTGATTGTGGGTGTGTTTTTAAAATTTTTTTTGTTATCACATTGAGTCTTCTCACCAGGTATGACTTAATGACCATGGAACACCTGTTTCTTTTTAGGAAGCATCCATGTAGATAGCCAAGCAGGGTTTCGGGTAGAGTATGTGACGACAACCCACCGATCGACGAGGTTTCGGTGTAAATCCCCCTTACAACAGTCGTGCCATCAGGTGGTGTACCAACAACACCACTACTTGTTGGGTAGTCGATGCCACCATCCCCAGCAGCAGAGGGTGCACTCCACTTGAGCGCGTTGCATGATTTTGAGTTCCAGAGGCCACCTAGGTTCTAGGACGAGACGGATCCACAGGGGGCTCGGGACTGGGTGGAGTTCAGGGTTAGAGTTCTTCGACTGGTAGGGACACAAGATGCTCTCATGGTGATCTTTACCTCCAGAATTCTTCTGGTAGCATCTGGATGATGGTGGAGCATGATGCTTCAGGTTAACAATGAGGTGAATCTCATCTAGTTGGACTTCGAGAGCCTTTTCAGGGTAGAGTTTTTCCAAGATACCCTATGATTAGTTCGTATAAAGGAGCTTCTCCACTTGCATCAGGGTAGCATGATTTTAGATCAGTATTTGGCTAGGTTCACCGACCTCTCACACAACTCCACTAACATGGTGCAAGACTAGTTCTTTTGGGCCTTGACCTTCGAGCATGGGAAAAAATAGGAGATTAGTTCTTTGCTGGTTTCACTCAGCATCCTGAAGCAGGCGAGGGTGTTTGAGAAAGGCCTCTTAGTAGAGAGATTCCTTCCTGAGCAGTCACCGATAGTGAGACCCACCACCGGACGACATGTAGTAGATTCATCGGTAGATGGAAGCAGACTGATGTTGCCGAGGTCCAAGAGAACCAGACATATTGGTGTATGATCGTAGGATATAGGGTCGGTGGTGCAAGGATCTCATGATAGATTTGGACAGGTGAGGATTAGGCAGTGTTACTCGTGCATTCGGTAGGGTCACATGGCTTGAGACTGTCTGAACCTCCAATATGGACGAACAACACACGGTCAAAGGACTGCTTGGGAAGAGGTGAAAATTCAATCGGGGTGGTCCTCAGGTAGGAGGCAAATGAGGCAGAGGAGCAGGCGTTGTAGTAGGTGGTGGGAGGTGATTCAAGGTTCTACCGCTTCCACCACCAGGTGGTCCACCCTAACCATAGGGATCTAGTGGACAAGGTCGAGCTTAGCACTAGACAGTTATGGCTTACGACCATGGTGCTCCGGAGACGATATGAGGTACGATGTTTGTTTACGCCACCTTAGATATAGTACTTATAGACATAGAATACAGTCAGTATTTTATTACCACATCCCTCATTCAAATATCAGTGCTACTTGTGGAGCCTTTGGAACAATACATATGTCTAGAGACTCCTATGGGAGCAGATTCAATGATTACACACTAGTGCCGGAAGTGTGATATTACTCTAGGTGATGAGAGCGTCGAATGTAATCTCATGGTAACAGCATTGAGGCCTTATGATATCATCTTGGGTATGGAATTGTTATCTATTGTCCATGATCAGATCTACTGTATTAGGCGCAATGTGTGGTGTGTCCGCACGGACCGAACTAAGTTTTCCTTCACTGGAGAGAAGGGAACCATTACACCACATGTTGGAGTTACCCGGAGGAGGGTGCGGCCGATCAAACATCAGTTGGTTAGCCATACCCTCAGAGCGGTTGAAGTTGATAGTTCAAGATTTCATATAGTGGGATACCAATACGCTGATTTCTTTCCAGATGATTTTCATGGTCTACCTCCTCATAGAGATGTGGACTAATACATCGACTTGTACCCCAAAAAATCCTTAATATCAACACCAAAATCTCGAATGGATTCTGCAGATCTACGAGAGATGCAGGTACAACTAGAGGGCTTGTAGATAAAGGGTTTTATTAGGCTCAGTGTTTCTCCTTGGGAAGCCCCGATTTTGTTCGCCAAGAAGGTGGATTGGAGTTTGAGACACTTTGTTGACTATCGACGCCTAAAATAGGTGACTATGAAGAACAGCTACCCACTCCCATGGATTTAAGATCTCTTTGACCAGTTGAAGAGAGCACTGTGGTTTTTGAATATTGACCTTAGATCAAGCTATCACCAACACATGGAACGAGATGAGGATGTGAAGAAGACAACCATCAAATGTTGGGATGACCCCTATGAGTTCATTGTTATGCCATTCGGTGTGACCAATGCCCCATAAATGTTCATGGGACTCATGAATAGGATCTTCTAGCCATTCCTCGATTTCTTTTTAGTAGTCTTTATCGATGACATATTGATCTATTCAACGATGGGGGAGGAGCATGCCTATCATCTACAGATAGTTCTGGGCACACTCTGAGAGCACCAGCTTTATGGTGAGCTCTTGAAGTTCTAGTACTGGATCCGAGAGGTTCACTGTTTGAGACATGTCATCTCAGTGGCTTGAGATGTGGGGGATCCAGAAAAGATTGAGGTAGTGCTTTCTTGGGTTCCACTAATGAGTATGATGGTGGTGCGGAGTTTCCTTGGTTTGACATGTTACTATATGAGGTTTTTGCCTGAAGTTTCCCGAGTTTTCGCACCCTTATAACTGTTGAAAAAGACGGGTCAACCATTCACGTGGTTGTACAGATTCTAGTGGAGTTTCCAGGAGCTAATGTAGATAATGATGAGTGCCCCCAACTTGAGGCTACCAGAGGAGGGCATTGGGTACATCGTCTAATGCAATGTGTCAGGGACTTGACATGGATATTTTATTCTGCAGGAGAGAATAGTGATCTCGTTTGGTTGTAGATAGTTGTGACAACATGAGAAGAACTATGCCACCAATGATGTGGATTTAGCAGCAGTGGTCTTAGCCTTGAAGATGTGGCGACATTACTTGATGGGTGAACGTTTTAATGTCTACTCTGATCAAAAGAGTCTCGGGTATATCTTCTCCTGGAAAGACATAAACCTAAGACATCAGCATTGGCTTCAGTTCCTCCACGACTATGGATTTGATATAGTCTATTATCTAGGGAAGGGGAACGTAGTAGTAGATGCACTCAATAGAAGTTCTGGTATCGAGTTGATGGGTGAGGCAATAGAGCAGCTAGCCACATTGTGGATATCTTACATGGATTGAGATGGAGCATCTTGTCTTCAGTCTCTGAAAGTCACCCCCACTCCATATTGAGTCAGGGAGGTGCATCTTGGAGACACTGATTGTGAGGCTCGACGTGCTCAGATATCCATAGGATCGGCACCTAACAGATTTTCTGAAGGTGGGGAGCACATCATCCTTTTCAGAGTGTGTACTATGGTACTGGTGGTGCTATGGGAAACTTTTATGAGGGATTTCCATAAAATCCCTCTAGTGGTACATCTAGGAGTGGCAAAGATGTACCAGGACCTTCGGTGTCAGCACTGGTGGGCAGGAATGAAGAAAGTTTTGGCAGAGTTTGTCTCACGGTGCCTCACCAGTTAGCAATTGACGGCAGAGCATCAGGTTCCAGCAGGCTTAGTTCGTCCACTAGTGATTCCATAGTGGAAGTGGGATGGAATTTCCATGGACTTCATTACAGGACTTCCACACATGTCTAGGAGCCATGATTCCATTTGGTGATAGTGGATCGACTCACCATGTCTACCCACATCCAACCTATTAGAGAGTAGTGATCTGTAGTGGTCGTGGGATGCCTCTATATGTAGAATATTTTGCGGCTTCATGGGGTTACATCTATGAATGAATCTGATCAAGATACATGTTATACATCTCGGTTATGGAAGGGGTTGTAGGAGGCATTCGGGACATTGCTTCGGTTGAGCACCGCCATCCATCCTCAGATGGATTGGAAGACTAAGAAGACAATTTAGAACCTTGAGGACATGCTTTGTGCATGCATCCTATATTTTGGTTACAGCTAGGAGGATCACTTGTTGTTAGTGGAGTTTTCATAAAACAATAGTTATCACTCCACCATTGGTATGACACCATTTGAGGAATTTTACGGTCGACCTTTCATATCACCTCTGTGATGGACTAACCCAGTGGAGTCAGCACTCAAGGGACTGGAGATGGTACGAGTTACCAAGGAGAAGGTGAAAATCATAATGGAGTTGATGAAGACTCCACAGAGCTGGCAGAAGTCTTATGCTGATCGGATATGGAGACCTCTAGAGTTTGAGGATGGAGACTTTGTCTTTATTTGGGTCTCACCTCAATAAAGTTTGCGGATATTTGGCCAGGGTGAAAAGTTATATCTAAGATTCAACGGACCCTTTCATATCCTCAGTAATGCTACTGAGGTGGCTTACCCCTTAGATATTACCCCTCAGTTGCACCGGGTGCACGATGTTTTCCATGTATCACAACTGAGAAGATATGTACATGATCCTTCTCACATCAATGACTTGGGAGAGATGGGCATTGACGATGGGGTGATATTTTTAGAGGATCCAATGGATATAGAGGATCGATAGTAGTAGGTCCTTCATGGGTGGTCGATACCTCTGGTACATGTTCATTAGTAGTACAAGAACCTCTAGGAGAGCATGTGGGAGTGTGATGCTAAGATTCTTTCTTAGTACCCCCACTTGATTCCCTAGTTTGTGTTGTTTCTTTTAGGGATGCAAATATCTTAGTTGGGGAGAATGTATAGACCTGGATTTTTTCCTATAAATTATTTTTAATTATATATAATTATTATGAGTCTGTGAAAATTGATGGCCCATGACTCTGAGGCCCAGTGTGGCTGAAATGAATTTCTGAACATTTTTTTCCCGGTACGTTTAGTAAATTCACTAGCAACATTTTGTAACATATGAAACAGTGCCCGGAATTGAAATCTGAGGACACCGTAGAACTCACAACACCAATATTCTCTTAAAGAGACCTTCACCTCTACCACAGTAGGTCGAGGGTGAATGCTATTTTTTGGAGTTTTCAGGGGGGAAAATAAAACAAACATTATTTATTTTTAATTTTGAAATTAAACCCTCCCATTTTGAATTAGGTGGTGGGGACCACCCAAATTTCTCTTAATATGAAGTTATCCTTTTTAATTTCCCATAGTTAATGTTCCAACTTCAATTTAATTAATGTTCCATCATTAATTAATTTAATCAACATAATTTATTATGTTGGATCCTAAACTTTCATGAGGTTGAAAAATACGTTGGAAAAAGGGAAGGGTTTTGGGAGATCATGGGGAGAAATTATGGATGATCATCATCCAACAAAGAAACACCCCCAAAAAATAATGAGGACAATGCATGAGCCAGAATCGGAGATGTGTTGTGGGAGAAACGAACGTTGGCATCACCTTCACCGACTTCATCTCCTTCATTCTGACATCTCCAATGAACGTCAAGGTAGGGGATTAATTTGAACTATGATTAAATCTATTTGTTGTTTATTAATTTTCATGATTCACAATGGTGATGTCCAAATAAACATGGCCATCATTATGAACTTATAACGTGATCTTGTTATCTTTCATTCATAGCGCATTCTTCGTATGCTCTTTGACGACAAATAATTAAGTGTGCTGGAAACACAAGGTTTCATTGAGAATGACATATGGACGTGGATCCTTTCACACAAGTATCACGAATAAGTGGTCGTCATATTATTCAGGCTTAGAAATAAGTTGCAGTGACCTACCTAAAAGGAGGGTGGCCAGAAACTGACCAGTCGCGGATCAAGCAGGCGATGGTGGAGGTTGGCTGGTGCACGTCCGCACCATCGGATGGTACGGACGCCATAGACGGTCAGCCGCAGTGGAGTGAGGTGGTGGCCAGAATCCAGTCGGCCACGTGGCAGAGTGGACGCGTGCCGCCCGAGCAGGAGGGTGCGACCGCTCAGTCACGACAGAGGTCGGAGGGTGGTCGGCACACGACCGGCCATTTAGGCCAGCCTCGTAACACTAAGAAGGACCGCCAAGTGTTCTTGCATGCCAGCTGGCCGACCGAATGGTCCGCTGTACTATTCGGGTAAACCGGGGGGCGCCACCCCCCAAGTGTCGGTAAGAGGGGACCCCACCATGGTCGGCCACCCAACCGCGGGTCGCCCAACGGGCTGCGCCGGGTCGGGTAGCAGCGCAGTGGGCCAGGCCTGCCATGGTCCACGCCAACCAAGCCATTACTCAGACCGAGTCGGGCCAGGTCCATCTGATCGAATCAGACCAGACCCGGGACAATTTGGACCTAGTTTTACCTTTTTGTCCATAACATGTGATCTGAGCGTATATTTAACGAACTTTCTACGACCCCAGAATCCTTGGATCGAGACGGAACTTTTGGTATACTCTGCTTCGGTTTTGGGAAAATGTTGGAGTACAACTGGGGTGGATAGAACCCAAATCCAACCATGCCCTAGGAATAGAAACGCTAATAATGTACAGACCGGGTGTTTAATTGATGTGTCTTCTGTTGTTTGAGGTCCCTTATAACATGGTATACCATTGGGATACTTTATTGTGGAATATTATGGTAGTTTTTTTGACTGATGGCTTGAGGAGCGGGTCTCCCAAACATGATATTAGCTAGAATCCAATTGCTGGCAGTGAGGCGGAGGTCGGAGACAGATCATACAGAGGTTAGTTCTGAGCGATCCTATGTGGGTCAGAACTGATCCTATGTGGGTCAGATCCTGTGTGGGTCAGTGCATAGTGATCCTATTTAGGTCGGCACATACCGATCCTATGTGGGAAAAATCTTGTGTGGGTCAACGCTCAGTGATCCTTTGTGGGTCAGCACATAACGATCCTCTGTGGGTCAGATCCTGTGTGGGACATTGAGGGGGATAGTACTTATTGATCTTGTGTGGGATAGACTACGTATAATCAGTAGTAGTACCTCTTGACAGAATAATATGATATATCTTCATGAATGATCATCTATACTTATATACTTCACTTATACCGGGTGTTAGCTAGGTCTTTACCTTTGAGGTATTCTTCTGTGTGGCATACCTTTGTGGTACTTACCTTTGTGGTGTTACCTTCATGGTATTTTTCCTTTTTGGAACATTTGAGTTTTGGGAAAATGAGTTGAGCCTTGTGATTCCTCTTGGATAGGGTGGATATACTAGATAACAAAGATATATGTATGGGAATATACCTAAGTAGAGTTTACTTTTTTTTCGTTATTTTTGTTTTATCCTTTACAGATTTTGAGAGACCTTCAGGGGTCTTGGGGTCCCTACTGTGTATTGTAATACTCACCCCTGCATGGGCTACGACCACACCTTGTTGTGTCTTGTGCAGATGATGGACATCTTTGACTGAGGATGAGGGTACTAGGACTAGTGGCTATTCGGCGGTGGACCTTCGACGAGGTGTATCACAGAGATGACAGTTCGAGAGTTGTACATACCATTCTGGTAGGATCCTTGGCGGGTGTTCCCAGGAGCTGTTTTTTAGGTTTTACAAGTACTTTTTAGTGGAACTTGTATTCCATCCCCCTTTACTTGTTGTACTCACTCTATTTACTATATAGTTTACTTTGTGCTTATATCTTGCTGAGTGCTTTGTTGTGTGAGATTACAGGTTATAAGTCAATGCCTTCATGGAATTAGGGATATGTCTTTCCAATGTTACTCGCTAGTGTCTAGCCTATGGAAGGCGGGCTTGGGGTAGTCATATCACGGGCCTCGGGGGATGGTTCGTGACACAACCAAAGTATAATTACCTCAAAAAATTCATCCCATCATTTACAATTCATACATCACTTCCTAGATAGAGATTCATATGTAACCATTTGAGTACGTGAGTGGTAGTAGTTTCAATATGAGAAATAAACTAACTGGAGGCTATGAACTCATCCACATTTTAATTCAATTAAAATATATCTTAGAATGTCCATGTGTATCTAGATTGTCTTTTCATATTTTCAATTATTTTGGGATGATATGATGTTATAAAATTCAATTAAATATTCAGATCATATTAAGTACCTTTTCAAAATTTATATGTGAACACTAAACCAGGATAATTCTTGATTCAAAGTGGTTCCCCATGAACCCCCACCTATTTTTTGTACATATATACTAGCATTTTATTTAACATATAAATCTTCTTAAAAATAATTTAATCCAAAATTATTAGTGATTTGATCCACTATATCCACGATCATATAACTTCATTCATATTCCATTAGGATTCTAGTTAAAAAGTCCATGTTTATGTTTTCTCATTTCCATTTTGGTATTGGAAATGGTTTAATAATCCCCTTTTACTAATGTCATTATCATCTAGATTTATGATATACCATGCACATTTAGGTGTTCTCCATGATTTCCTTCTTCATTTTGTACAACTAGAAATGCTCTCAAATATCACGGCATGTCTTGGTACTTCCATGATGGATGAAAAAATATGATATATTCAAATTATCCTACCACTATTTTTTTATCTTAGGTTATGAAGGAATAGAAATTATAGTTTGAATTTGAATAAAACCATATTCATGAATGTGGAATTCGTGAAACATTTCATACTTTAATACATAGACCATCATTTGAATCTCTTGGTCATCACTTTGTCCCTCCATGATATTCTCCTAGATAGATAGAAAGATAACCAATAGGTAAAGGTAGTATATATTAGATATCATTATGATTTCTAGAACCAAAAATTATTAATTCCTGAAGATAGGGTATTTATGAATTCATGTAATAGATATTGTAATAGGTTTTTATCCAATAGAATCATCTACCTTGTTCACAATTTCCAGATGATAGTGAATAGATAAAATGTTATCCTTGATATGATCTAAAAATATAAATTGATACATGTTCAACTGTTTCAATGTGAATATGTAATTTATAATATTATGATATGTATATATGTAATAATTATCACCATAGAGGAAGTTTCCCCTAATCATCAAGGTGAAGATCACATCTACTAACTCTAGATCATACATGGGGTAGTTTTACAGGGGCATCTTTAACTGTGGAGATTCATAGGATATCAAATAATGATTATTCATGAATCCACAACATAATAATTTATTTTATGTATCCATATATACCACAAAACCTTATCGAATTGATGGTATTTTGAGTATAAATGTATTGATTAGACTCTTTTTTAACCCATTAAATAATCCCTCACATTCATCCATCCCAAAATACATTACCCCTTTCCATTTTTAAATAGTTAGTGGGATGGACAATCATGATATATTTCCCAAAAAAACCTCAGTAGTACACAATAATCCAATAAAACTACAAATTTCTATGATACATGATGATTTAGGCCATTCATAAAATTTCCTTTTTCTTTGATGGGTACAAATAAACCCCATAAATTTGGTTTACATTCCCCATTAATGTGATCTACAATATTAAAAAATCCCATTTATAGGAAATAGCATATATTTTCTCATTCCATAATTTCACCAGTGTAATCATAATATTTTATTTATTTTCCTCCTTGATTTTAGAGTAAATTATAATATCAACAATAATAATTACTAAAAATTTACAAAGGTGTACACAAAAGATTCTATTCAATAAATAATAGAATATTATGGTGTAAATAGTATGTCGAAAGGGAATCACTATGAACCCACAGATTAAATAAATTTATGGGAGGTTGTTTACTAAATATAATGATTCATTATGTTGGGTAGATTATGTATAGAAAGAAGATCCACCATTGATAGGTATGGATCCCCTTGTATTTGATTAAATAAGTCATTAATCCTTAGTTATGGATAATTTTTTATTTATGGTGATCTTATTTATCTCCTTGTAACAAATACATTGATGAATTTATCCAACCTTGTTCTTGAAAAGGGGCATTGAGACCTCCATGGAAATGCACTATGGTGTATGAACAATTTCCTGAATGTACATTTAAATACTATGTTAACTCCTATAGTTCAATCAAGGACATCCTTTATGGAAATTTAGAGATCGAAGTTTCTCTAGGTATATGCCACAATAACCTGGACTTATTACATTACATAATCTTGAATTATTCAAGAATTAAATTCTTTTCACCTTGAGTATATTTTCAATTTTATAGCTTTAGTGAATTGTGACATAATACATTAATAACATTACACATTAATACAGAGTGGATATCATAAAACAACATTAATTTCATAAAATCTATAAAACTTTTAATATAAAACTTGAATTCATTAAAAATTTATCAAATATTTAACATGGATTCATTATTTTTCATACACATCCTTATAACCTGTGAAAGTCATTTAAAAACTAGGTATGATCACAAAAATATCAGTATGGAATATAAAAATAAGGAAAGAACACATTAGTCAATTAATACTTTTAACGTATGAAATCAATTTTAAAAGACATACTCGACACTAATATATAAATACATTGTGAAACATGAGATTTCCAAAAGATTACCAAAAAAGATAAGAACATAAATATAACCATATAGGTTCCTTGTTACATTAGACACATAATCTTGTAACTCTCTTGGCTACCTTATAACTTGTAACCCACAGGACTACCTTACAATTTGTGTAACCATAGAAGTTACACATGGAGTAACCATACGTCCGACCCCCAATATACACATACCAAAATAATTTGAGGGTGTTATAGGCCCCAAAATTAATCATAAATAATTTACTGGAACCATAACACAATCATAAAAAATAATAATTACATAAAAACATTTCTTCTGAATTTTGTAAAATAGAATTTTAAAAGCTGATTTTATAAGAAAAAACCTTACAAATATCAAATAATTGAATTGATACTTAATAGAATTTATGGGACCATTATATATACTATAAAAAAAATTAAACATAATATAAAAAAAATTCACCACAAAAACAATCTTAACACAAAATAAATAATGAGGTATAATATTAACTCAATAAATGGAAATCAGGTTATGAATTCCCTAACCTCGGGTTTTCCTTACTTAAAACTCCTTTAAACCTAATTTATAATGGTTAAAAGAGTGTTATTAATATCTTATAGAAACATAATAATCATTATAAGGCATTATATGATCATTTCATTACATAATTTCAACCTATAATTGTTTGTATTTTGTTCCTTGCTTTGCTTTCAGCATGTTCTTTACATGATTTCCTTGATCAGTACATGATGGATATTCATGTGGATTGGAAGTGATACATTATAATATCAATGGAATAGTTTTTTAAATATTTCAAGAACCATAAAATATACCTTTTATCATTTTGAATTATGAAATGTGGGTGATTCATTAGTTAATGAAATCTTGATATTTTTGTTTAGGTGAGTTTGGCGATTCTTCGATTGTAATGAACTCATTGTATTTTATAAATTAATAACTTGTGTAAATAATGATTCCAAAATCTTATATAAGATATAATACATTAATTATAATTTGGTTCAATCATAAAAATGGTTTCGTGACCATTATTGAATGAATTAATAGAAATTGAAATCACATCATCCACGATGTTGGTAAATCGACACATCACAGACGATGTTTTAATTTCTTGAATAACTGGGAGAGGGGAAAAGTATAATGCTTAGTCTTCCATAAACCTGATTAATTAAAGAAAATATATTATACTGGATCATTCATGCATCTTGGATAAGCGGTGGTGAGGATAAAAAAAGAATATAAAAGAAAAATAAAAGAAATGAAAGAAAAAAAGAGGATGCTTACCTCTTGATCTCTTCTCTTTGAGATTCCTCTGAAGGCCTTTGGTTTTTTCCTTTTCATGAGACTAGAAACACTAAAATGTGGTGAAGATCCTAGGGAGGAGTATTGGGATAAAAATAGGTAAGGATCAAGGCTTGAGAGTTGTGGGAGTAAGAGTGGAATGAGGGTGTTATTTATAGTGGAGGAGAGGAGTCATTTTTTTCATTATTTTAATCAATATTTTAATATTAGTAATTTAATTCTTCTAAAAATTCATGCTTTATTCAAAAATTTACACTTTTAATTATATAACTACTTTAATATCACTTTGAAAAATAAAAAAAATGAATTTCTCTTAAAGCAATTAGAAAAAACAATATTAATACAATTTACAATTTATTAGTGCAATATTACTATTTATATTACTATTCATAAGGGTATGTTACTATTCACCAAAAATCATGTCGTTTCCATCAGACTCTAAATAACTTACTGAAAACAATTATAGTTGAATGTTTTTCGAAATTCAAAAAATATAAATGAAAAAGTACGTTTAAAGGGTGGTTTAAAATATCTACATAAAATATCTTTTCATGCATTTCAATTTATTTTTTAAAACATGGGATGTTACATTATCCCTACCTTTCAAAAAATGTTCCCTCAGAATTTAATTTACTAATTAAACAAGTGTGGTTACTATTCCATGGTAGCATTTTCAGATTCCTATGTTGCTTCTTCAACCATGTGGTTTCACCGAAAAACCATTAACTAGTGGATTAGCTTATTCTAAAATATTTTTTCCCTTCGATTAAGAATCTGAACTAGATTCTCTTCTTAAGAATGGTTCTCATCTAGCTGAACTACTTTGAGGGTCATGTAATGAGATGAATCTATAACATAGTTCATCAACATTGAAGCATGAAGAAAATTGTTTACCTAAAATAAACATGAAGAAAATCTAATCAGAAGGAAACTGGTCCCAATTTATCTAGGATTTAAAAAGGATCGATGCACTGTGAACTTAGCTATCCTTTCCTAAAAAATTCAGAAATCTTTTCCATGATGTGGTTCAAATGAACAAAATTTTCACTTACATCAAAAGAGATGTCCTTACTCCGATTTTTTACATAAATTTTTTGCCTTCCCTAAGCTGTCATCATATGTTTATGGATCATCTTCACTTTCTCAACCTCTTCCTCTACTAATTTTTATACAATCCACTTTCTTTCTTTGACTTTATCCAAAAAAGCTGCAGTTTGACACCTATTCAATTAGAGTTTCTCAAAATGATCCATCTGTATACTTTAATGAAAACTATTATTAATAGAAAACTCAACTAAATATAGATGATGATACCAAATTCCCTGGTAACTCATGGAAGAAGCATGATGCATATCCTCTTATGTTTGAATCATTTATTCTGATTGTCCGTATAATTAAACAAGAAAATCTATACTGAAATTTAATTTTCTGCCCAACAACTTCTAAATCCCCTTCCAAAAGATAAAAGTGAACTTGGGATCCATTTCAGATATAATGAAAAGTGGAACTCTATGAAACTTGAAAATATCCCTTAGGTATAGTTGAGAAAGATGATCCTGAGTTATTGTATCTCAAATAGGGAGAAAATGTCCGGATTTAGTCAGTCATTCAACAATAACCATATTTCATTATTACCTCGATATGTCTTTTATAATCCCACAACGAATTCCATGAATATATTCTCCCATTTAAACTATGTAACTAGAAAAGGATGATGAAACCTCTCCAATAGTACTCCCAAAGGTCTCTATACATATTAGTACTTCAAGGATTAATTGAAAATGGTGAACTATGAACTTCAAACAACCTATCTTTCTTCAACTGGGTATAAAAAATCACAAACATACTTTTTAAAAATATTAAAAAACAATATTTATCAAGTATAAATTCTTGAAACAAACCCAGTTTAACCAATTATACCTTTTTCTATCTCTTAGGGACTTCCTTCTACACTTGATTAATTTAGTCTGATAATGATGAATGCAATGAAAGATGAAACAAAACAGTGATATTTCCTATAGCCACCAACATCTAAGACAATATTCATCAAAACATTATTCTATGGATCATGTTCCAAACCTAACATGGTTAATGATGCATGATGTTTTCGACTCCATGAATCCTCCAATGTGTTTCTTTTTCCCGGATGTTAATTTATCATGCAATCAGAATCCATTATTAGTTCACGAAATCCTCACTACCTCATATTTAGATCCTTTTGAGTGAATATATACTTCATACATTTATGGTTATTATATAGTTGATATTTGTCTCTGAATAATTGATGCCACCAATTTTTGATAGAAAAAACCACAACTTCCAAATTCCAAATTATGTGTGGGATAATTAATTCATGAGGTTTTGGTTTTCATGATGTATAACAAAATACATGATTATTATGCATCATAACACACCCAAGTACCTTCAATGAAGCATCCCTATATATAAAACACTCACCATTTTGGGAAGGCAAGGCCAAAACTAGATCATTCACAAATCTCTTCATCAGTACCTAAAAACTAACAACACTTTCTTCTATCAAAATAAATTTATCTTTTTTATGTGTTAACATATATGTCAGGATAGAAAAATGTGAAATATTTTTAACAAATCATCAATAATAACATGTCAATACAATAAAACTAAGAATCTCTATAACATATTTAAGTATTGGTTATTCATAAACAACTCTTTTTGACCGAATCAATTGTTATTCCATCCTTATTTACAATGCTTTTACGAAAAAAAATTTGTTGCAACCAAAAATTAAACTTTTTAAATTTTCCATACAGTTTCATTTTCTTTATGGATTTTAAAAAAAAATATTTGTTTTTCTTGAACCAATTTATTCTCAGAAAATACCATAATTTCATCAATAAACACAACCACAAACATATCCAAGTACTCCAAAAATATTTTATTAATAAGATTCATGAATTAAACATGTTCATTATTTAAACCAATTGTCACAAAAACATAAAAAAATTCGCATATATGGTATGAAAAGTTGTTTTTCGAGATGTCATCCTCTTTAACCTTCAGCTGATGGTATCTAATCTAATATCAGTCTTGGAATAGTACTCAACTCCCTGGAGTAGATAAAATAAATCATTGATATGATTCAATGCAACATGATTTTAAAAATGATGTTATTCAAGGCTATATAATCAATTCAATGTCTCGTAGTACTATCATTCTTTGTAACATATCAAATAGGAGAACCCCATGGTGAAGTTCTAAGGTGAATAAAGACTTTATCAATAAAATCCTACAACTTATTTTTCAGTTTGAGAAGTTCCATTTGAGCCATTTGATATGGGGGTTTTAAAATAAGATTAGCATCAGGAACTACGTAAATTTTGAATTCAGCTTCCCGATCAGGTATGACACTAGGTCACTCATTAAAAAAAACATTATGGTATTCATTTACCATTGGCACATCATTAATCTGAATAGTTCCCAAGTGTTCAAAAAATTTATAATGATAACATTAATTTCCATCTTTCAACAATTTCTCAGCTTCCTAATATGCTATCAAATGTATTGGTTCGTTCTTGATAATAACTGAATCTCCTTCTAAAAATAAACTTCTTCAGCTCTACTATCAATCTTAACATTATAAACAGAAATCCAATCTATTCCCAAAAAAGACATTAAACTCTACTAAGGTAAAAACAATAAGGTTTGTAGGTAATGTCCTTCCACATGCCAAAATATAATGTTTCTTATAATTCCCATATGCTATAATATTTCTTCCTGGTGTTTTAACAATATGTTTCACTATCATTTTTTGTGGTGATATTTCCAATTTACCAAAATATTTATTAGAAATAAAGGAATCTGTAGACCTCATATTTAAAAAACTTCAGAAAAATCTAAGTAAAAACAAGGTACCTAAAACAACATTATTGAATATCCTGAAATCTAATGACTTAATCCCGAAGGATCTCACAACACATTTCTACTTATAGTCTAGCTTATTTTCATCATCTCTCTTGGGGAATTCATTTTCATAATGACCCATCTCACAACATTTATAAAAAACATATTGCATTTCAAGATTATTCATAGGATCAATTTCAATACAATATCGGGCCATATTTTCAAACTTACCACACCAAAAACAATTCCTAGTTTTGGTAAGGCATTCCCTAGGGTACTTCGTACCAAAGTTTTCAAAAAATAGAAATGTTATTTCTAAACCATCAGATTTATTTGGTTGATTATTACAAATTTCATGCCATATGGACCTCTTCATCTCTATGTTGTCGAAGTACATGTGATCATCAGAAAATTATATCACTACCCTCTCAACACATTAGAAAATTTTCTCATAATTTGTGAATTCACAAGAGAACAATTCCCTTCAATACCTTGGTGTTAATCCTAAGTAAAACTGGTACATTTTTCTATGATTTTCTAAAATAAGATTTCCAACATACCTCACCATTTTGGTGAAGTTATTTTCATACACAAAAAATGGATATTAAACTATTTTCATAAACTCAGGGAATATATTCTCCATCCTAGGTCATACCACCTTAAGAAAATATTTTTCAAGGAAATGAATTTTAAATTCATCCCACTCTATGGAATCAATAACTTCCCTATCCCTGATATTTCTTTACCATTGAACACCATTGGACAGCTTCACCTTAAAAATTATTTATAGAAAGACTTACCTATTTGTTATCTGGATAGCCCATAACATAGAATATCTTTTCAAGGGCCAAAACCCATCCTTCAGCTGCTACTGGTTCAGAAGATCCATTGAAAGAAAAAGGGGGTTGTCTCTTAAAATGTTCCACTATTTTCATGATCTATTTTGGTATATCTTGTTGTTATCTGGCATGAATTGCACCCTAATTAATTTCTTTTTTTGGTTGCTCCATTACTATCACAAATTACTCAGTTCTAATCCTACCATTATGGGCTACATATTCAGAAGGATTTCGTTCTATCAGTGCCTCTCCTTTTCTACTTCTGTATTTCTTTTGTGGAAAACCATTCTGAACAATCATATCATAGTAGAAAAGACATGGTAATGTTTAAATTCAGTAACATTTCATATTAATCATAGATTAAAAATAATTTTTGGTATTTTATTAACATCATCTTAACCCATAATTCAAAATAAACCATCCTCTAATTCCAACTATAATGACCCAATCTTATTATATTGCATAATCTTGAATTTAGGAAAGAAATAAATTTCTTTAACATTGAGGATCTTTTAAAGTTAATAGAATTATGGAATTGGTTCATAATGCATTCATAACATTAAACATTAATACAGAGTGGATACCATAAAAACAACATTCATTTCTTCCAAAATGTACATATTTTCAAATAATACATGATTTCATTGACAATTATTCAAACATTTAACATGACTTCATTATTTGTCTTACACGTCCTAATAATATGTGAAAACCATCTAAAAACATGGTATTAATAAAAAAAACCTTAATAATGGATATAAAAATAAGGACAGAACACATTAGTCCATGAATACATGTAACGTATAAAATCATATTCAAAAAAAATTCTTATCAATAATATATTATTTTTATTAAATGATATTTATACAAGATATAAAAAAAATATAAATAGAACCATAAAGGTATCTTGCATCATTAGTTACATAATCTTGTAACCCTCTTGGCTACATTATAATTTGTAACCCTCTTGGCTACCATACATTTGGTGTAACCATCGCTGTTACACTTGGATTATCTTTGATGAAAACCTCCAAAATAAACATAACCAATGAATTGGAGATAGATATAAGTCCCAAAATTCACAATAAATTATTACCAATAACCCTTACACAATCATACTACATGAATAATTACATAAAAACATTGCTTTTGAATTTTTAAAAACAGAATTTTAAAAGAAGATTTTAAAATAAAAGCCCCAAACTAATATCATCTAATTGAAGTGATACTTAATAGAGTGGATGGAACAGGTTTATACACTATAAATAAACATAATTAAACATAATATAATCAATATTCATCACACAAACAATATTAATACCTCATAAATAATGAAGTAGAATGTTAACCCAAATAATGGAAATCATGTTATGAATTCCCTTACCCCGGGATAGTCTTACTTGACACTCATTTAAAAATCCTGTATAATGGTAAAAAGAGAGTTATTAATATCTTAAAGAAACATATTCTTCTTCATAACACCTTATATGTTCATTTAATTAAATAATTTTACCCATTAATTGTTATTATTTTGTTCTGTGTCTTGTTTTTTGTGCATTCTATAAATGATTTCAATGATCGGTTTGTGATTGCTATTCTTGTCGATGGAAATTGAAAAATATGGGTTGGAATGGAATGGTATTTAAATATTTTCATAACCATAAATTATACCATTTAACATTTTTAATTTTTACATGAGGATGATTCATAAGTTAAAACATTATTGATATTTGTTAAGTTCATTTGGGCGATTCTTTGATCGTAATGAACTCATTTTGTTTTATAAATTAATAAATTGTGTAAAAAATGATTCCAGAATATGTTATAAGAAATAATACATAAATTATAATATGGTTCAACAATAAAAATGGGTTTTTTTCCTGTCTTTATGGATGTAAAATAAATTGAAATCAGATCTTCCACGATGTCAATAAATTGACACATCACAGACGATGTATTAATTTCATGAATAAGTTGGAGAGGAGAAGAAGTAAAATGGTGAATCTTCCATAAATATGATGAAACCCAGAACATGTATCATAATGGATCAACAATTACTCATGTATAAGGGTAGGTGAATTAATAAGAAGAATAAGAAAGAATGTGAAAAGAAAAGAATGAATACCAAAGAGGATGTTTACCTCTTGATCTCGTCTCCTGGAGATTCCACATTAGGCCTTTGGTTTTGGATTTTAGTATGAAAAGAATCTCTAGGAAGTAGTTAAGATCCTTGGGAGGAGTATTCGGAAGAAAATAGGCATGTATTAAAGTTGGGAGGTAAGGGAGGAAGAGGGAAATGAGGGTGGTATTTATAGTGGGGGAAATGATTTATTTTTCAATATTTTAATCAATGTTATAATAATTTTATCAAGACTATGAATAGTATTAATTAATGTGACCCAAAATAGTAATAATCTTATTAAAATTTGAGAAAAGTTCTATTAAATCACTTAGGATTTCATAACTAGTGTATTTAATTGATAATTTGAATATACTGTATTTTACCATATTGTATTATTCATCGAAAATAAAATAATTTCTAAAAATACCAAAAAAATAACCCAAACCATTTATTGAAGTGTGGAATTCAAAAAGAAACTCTATTTTTTAAAAATAATTATCTTAATATTATGAATTAAATTTTAATGTAAAATTAAACATTATTCTAAAAATAACAATTTTAATTCTATAACTACTTTTATATCGCATTGGAAAATTAAACAAGATGTTATAATCATAATGTTTTAGAAAAAAAGATAATAATACAATTTAATATTCATTAGTATCATATTAATATTCACATTAAAATTCATAAGCGTATGTTACTATGAAATAAAAATTATGTTGGTTCCATCAATATATGAATAACTTACTGAACACAATTGTAGATGAATGTTTTTCGAAATTCAAAACAGAGAATCAGAAAAATTATGAATAAATACTAGTTATAAATATCTACATAAAACAATGTTTCATGAATTTTAATTTATTATTAATACCTTGGGATGTTAGATATGTTGTAGCATTAAATCTTCAACATGATATGAGGGAAGGTTGGGTAACATCTCAGGAAACACATAGTTATATTACCTTAAAATGGGAATTTCATTATGGATGGTGTTTTCCATTTCCACAACTATTTGTGTAAGAGATTATTCAACACTAGGTATCAAAAACCATACAATTGTTTGATTTTACAAACGATATTAATGGTTCTCCTTATATTATTACATGATCAATGTGTGATTCATAATTTAGAATGATATTTTCATTTCTCAGTTTTTGAGGTTATCTCTACATAATTAGTGTGAATATATTTGTAGTAAATTTTGAAATTCCACTAAGAGAAGGATTGAAGTACTAAATTAAATATTCTTTCCACATAAAAAAATATGAGAAAATCACGAAACCTATAATACTTTGATCCCTCTACTAGGTTTTATTACACATATCAATACAAAAAGATATTTTGTTTAAAATTTAATTGTTCTAGAAAACATGTGTGATATAAATTATTGAGTAGTACCATAATAAGAAAAATAATTCATGTGTGAATAGATTGTTTACAATCTATGAGATCATTTTTATGTTCCACCTCAATGGTGGTGACAGAAACAACCTTCCTCTTATCCTACTATAATTGTTGTTTCTAACGCTTATTACCCTCATAAAACCATGTTTTTGTGCAATAGATTTTATAATAACCATCCTCATAAAAAATATTCATTGAAATTTTGGTGGTGCATTATGTGGTTGATTCCATTCATTTATCACATGGGATATCATCATCATGTCACTTGGAAATTAAATATATTGATGAAATTCTATCCTACACTTGAATAATATTCATGAATCTTTAATGAGTTCTCTTTATTTTTCTTTTCATATCATCAAAATTTGTTCAGTTTCATATTATTCTATCTCTTTTCATTTGATCCCCCGTATTTCATTTCGTATATATATAATCAAAGAGACGTTTTACAAACATTATCACTACATGAGAGAACATCGAAAAAATTATATGTAACTCCCAAATGTCTTTTATGGATAGATCATTTTGTAGGTGTTGTTTTAAACTACAAAATAAACATTTAATTTTTATGTCATTTTCAATAAAAAAACTAAAGTCATATCATCCAATCCTTGTGAGGAATTCCTTGTATTTTCAAACTGATTCACCCTAATTTTTTTTATAGTCAATGAGGTTTCTTTTATTATTTATTTAAATATATCAATACAAACACACTTTAATAAACTAAATTATCAATTCTGTGCAATCCATTTCATCCATTTCATCCTTTTTCTTGGTATTTATTATGAATACCCACCATTGACCAACCACTCTTTATAAAAAATTGATAGACTATGAAATATTCCTTAATAGAATATTAGAGTGCATAAAATATCTTCTCCATTGAGTAAACCCATTGTCCTATGAAAAGTTGATTAGATGATCTGCTAAATATAAGAGGTTTATGTTACATAAAATAATCTATGGTTAGTTACTATTTTATGGGTGGAATTTAATAATCTACTTGGTTTATGTAATTATTCATTGCCTGATATATCTAGGTAATATTGTCAATGATGTTTTGAACACCATCCCATATTTAATTGGTTGTTTTGTTAAGGAAATTACTCTATTTCCCCCACCTGGATTGTGGGAATGCTTTCTCCTAGTTCCCAACATTTTCTAAAAATTAAAATGCTCGACATAATAAATGTCCATAAAGATTGAATCAATAATTTTTAAAATAAAAATTTAATTCTAATGTAATATCAAATGGGATACCTATGTTTATCCTTTTTCAAATAATGCATCTTGGATGATGAAATTTAATCGTTTTCTATCTTTAAGAGAAATAATTACATTATTTATATATCCTTTATATTGTTTTGTATAAAACCTGTGAAAAAAATAATATCCCCCATGAATATAAAACTATGTTTTTAATAATAAATCATTATTATACACCATGTTATGGTCATGTTAATACCTAAAATGATATTTTGGGGGTTATTTCCAATAGGTACGTCTGTTCTAGATCAAATTACACATATATTATCCGAAAAAATAATTTATTGGTAAAAGATCACACTGTTTATACATTAAACATAATTTATAATGTTTTCCTTAATATTGAATCTTGTCCCTATGGGTTTCTCAATTGATTTCTACTCATAGTTCATAATTTTTCTAAACAATACCACATATATAAACTATAGCTACCCAAGTATTTCTTACATGAGTATTATAACATTTTTATAATAAAAACATAAGTGTAATATATTAATGTATTGAAAGGTTTAGTATAATTGGAAAATGAGGATCATACACCAACAGTCTACAATAAAACATTTACACTATTTAAATCCTTCTTGTCTGAAATCCCACAATCTCTCACATTCTCCTTAAGACAATTAATCACCATAGGATATACAAGAAATAAATGGGTGAGATAAATCATCCTATAATGGGAGGAATATCATTGAGTGAAGAAGGGACATGAATCAAAATTATATGGGCGAGAATACATAACATCATTATATTGTTGTGTTATGATCCTAATTGTAATCATTAGGGAACCATTTCATTAAAGGAATGTAATGAGGAAAATGTAAAATAATTAAACATCATAACCCAATGTTCCAATGCTATAGATACTTGTGGACACTTTTATCAATATGTTCACACATAACAAATGTGTATAAATTGTAACATCATAATTGTGAAGAAAATATAGAAATATTTTCAAGCCTAATTAATATAATCTCATTCAATATACAAATTTACTCAATGCATTATGTTTCTATATAGCAGTGGAGTAATATGAAGATTCAAATTTGTTTATATAGTTTTCAGTGAATTTGAAATTGTTTTCAATAAGTTTTGAAGATAAAATATCCACATGTTTAAAATATGAAAATTGTTGATTTAGACATAATTATGAATACATGTTTCAGTTGTGATTTATGATTACACATTGGTCTCAAGAAGAAACATGGTCATTTAAAACATAGTTATTTTTTACATGAATAATTATTGTAGTAGATTTGGAGATTAATTTTTTTTCATTTCAATTTATATGATAATTGGATAACAATTTGTATACCAAAATAATTTCCATCCACTGAATAACCAACATGAGGCACCTACTACCACTACTATGGTGGGAAGTCCAACCTCTGGCCAGCCAGTATGGTGGATGCGACAATACATATCATTCCCAGATAAAATCAAGGGAGAATAGTGGAATGACCTTATGGTGTAGGATGATTGTGTAAGGGGGAGACAACACAGGGGCAGTATAAGAGTGTAATAGGAGACGGTAGAAAACTCAAAACTAAAGAGATAAGTAAGCACGTTTATTATTAATGAGTGATTAGCATAAGTGATTATCGATGTGGGATACATAGAACATGGAATTTCTCCTACTTATAAAAAATATATTGAAAACCCAGTTCCATTTTATGAAATGTACAATATGGTATTCATATATAACATCTTCTACCTTTATCTAGATGGTCATTTTATTTTTTGGGAGATTCATGCATTAGGATTTT
The DNA here is from genome assembly GCA_963277665.1 of Viscum album. Lineage (NCBI taxonomy): Eukaryota > Viridiplantae > Streptophyta > Magnoliopsida > Santalales > Viscaceae > Viscum > Viscum album. The sequence continues at coordinate 1,644,632,542 of OY728155.1, read as the reverse complement.
ATTCCATGATGAATAGATGATCAATATAATGTTCTTCATGAATAATTTGACCATCTGGAAGTTAGAATGAGATTGAATCAAGATCAAACATAAATTTCATATTAAAATGAAGTTTAAATTGAAGATATATAGTGTATATCAATTATGATATTTATGATTTTGGGAATTTCCAAATCCACTGATAGTTTATGAGTTAGTGTGTGTAATCTAGGTTGGTTCACATGAAATTGAGGTAGTGGAATTCATCTATAAATTTCCCAGACCATGCCATTTTTTTCTTGAGATAAACGAATATATGACTGATATTTTTGAGATATAAGAGAGTGGAAAAGGGAACACAATGTACTGTATATTCCCATTGTAACATATCCCAATCTGTCACTCCCTAAAATGGCCAGAAATTATTGGTTATGAGTCCTTAGGAAGACATCCCCATATCCCAAAGGCTAATGAATATCAATGGGGATGAATAGTATAGTGAGGAGGCTATAACCCCTAGTATGAAGTGTCATAGTTGTAGAAAAATTCATAATAAAATAGAAATATTCAACATAAAGTGATAGTGAAATACAATATTAAAGTCCAACTGAATAGTCACATAAATAATAAGGAATAATGTAATGATGTTATAGAATGTAAATAATTGTCATGATAGAACAATAAAATAATTTAATAGATGAATAAAATAGAATACTCAAAGTCTCAAGTCACTAACCCCACTTCATTACCATCTCCATATTTTATCCCATTATTAATCATGTAGGAACTACAAGGTCTATTTCCCTTGTCCAAACCTGCATCTAGTTAAACTTTTTTGGTACCAAACGGTGGCCCAAAAAGAGTTTGAGTGTAACTCAGTATGTCAAAACATCCATGTTTAAACAATACAAATATGATAAGAAGTGTATACAATAAATTTTTGAACGTGTGTATTAATTAGAAAAAAAAATTAATATAATTAAATAATTAACAACTTCTTCTCTTTCCCATAATATCTCTGATCATGTCTTGCAACCATTCGAACCATATGACCAAGATAAAATAACATGCTTCAGTTCCATTTTGGAATGTCTCTGAACATTTCTTATAACAATTCCAACAAAAAACATATAAATATGGTATAATCCCAACCAATAATAAAAAAATATGTGTCAAATCCCTATTATCATTACAACATTCCATGTCAAGTCCCAATAATAATTACAGAATGGGACTGAGAATATCCCTCTATGTATATTCATTAGAGCATGGGATTGGGCATATCCCACTCAATTTCCAAATTATAATATACGTGTGAGAAATTTTGTGGGAGGATCCTGATATATATACATTATAGCATGGGACATAATCCTTATCGTACAACATGGATATCAAAATATCATATCATGATTATCAATTGTTAATTAAAAGAATTACCATTCTCTTTAATATATGACATTTGAAATTTAAATCATAATTTAAAAATAATTATTTCCATAATAAATAATCAATATTTTTTAGGATTTAAAAAGAGTACACTATAGGTCACCTGTCATGATGAAGATAATTTATATAATTTTCCTATTCAATTATAATTATGGATTTCTCACTGCATTGTAATCCATTAGTAATGAATTAATCCAAATGAAATAAATGGAATTTAAAGAATAATTACATTGACTATTTAATTTATTTTGGTTCATGATTTATTGGAATATTCACAATATTGCATAACCATCGAAATTAGAAAACCATAGGGTTGAGATTTAGACCCCATAACATTAATCGATGATCAAACAATGATTCCAACAAACAAAAACCATTTTGAAGAAGATTCATAAGATTTTAAAGAGGTTCCCCGATCAAACCGCATCATTATAAAAACCAACAACATGATGTGTCAAATAATTTCACCATTATGGTTGGAAAACAAGGAATATAAGGATGAAACCTAATAGAAAATATTACCAAAGACCTCTCTCACAAACAGTAAATCCAAAATTGAATTTGTATACCATAAATTTCATAGAGAATGACCTATGGTTAGGATGGGAGGATATGAAACAAAGTATAATTAAAATCAAAAAGACTTAATGTTTAAAATAGAAGGCAGAGAATCTACAATTCATCTAACATAATTACACATCATGTAAATGTTTTTAATGGAATACACATAAAAACCCATCACCTCATATTTATTTTATTAAACCCATAAAATAATTAGATGATATTTAATATCTTTACAGTTGTGAAATACCATTATATGATGTGTAAATATTAAACAATTTTTTTTCATCATATTTTCTTTTTTAACAACCCAAACCTCCTTTAAAACATCCCACAATATCATGGACCCATGAAACACATAACCCATTCAAACATGGACTCCATTAACACATACAAACATACATACCCAAAACATAATTCATTTTGTCTAACAAATAGTCTCAATATCTAAACAAGACATGGACAGCAAGGCTAAAGGAAAAAACATATATAAAGAAATATCTTGATTAATACGGGATCATACAACCTCCGTACATTATAGTCTCTCATATTCAGTATGATCCAAGCATCATAGTGAGGTATCAATGAAAAAGTATTTCCACTATGCTCGCAAATCCAAAACTATCTCCTGGTTTTCCTCTTAAACTCACCTAGGCTTCCACTAATCTTGAACCAATGACATAGTCCTTCCCCAAAGATATTTCTCATTGTAATGAAGAACCTATATTGAATGATCTTCGAATGACGGATCTGCACGAAGCTCTAAATATACTAAATATATCATAAGGTAAGGTTATTGATGATATTTTTTTATAGTTATAGAATATGGAAGACCTTGTGAATGGAATTGTATAATTGTATAAGGTATAAATGGTACTCCATTGGACTGATTGTTTCCACTATTTCAAATTTCCTGAAAAACCAGGGGGGGTTTCTCTATTTCCTGACATGGTGCTACAACAACCAGGGTTAATACCACAGGAAAATATGTTGAGAAACCACACATTCTATAGGTATTATATTATGGGAAGAATATGATTTCTTCATAATATGTGTGGTCCCCAACCGATGGATTGTCAACTTAACCTGTTAAGATTACACATCCACAATACTAGTCCTAACAAGTGATGAATCACATACCTCCTACCAATAAAATATCTTAATGGAACAAACATCAATAAAAATAATTAAATATATCCATTTGGATTGATTTCTAGAATATTTTATTATATGGAAACCCTATGAGTTACATATGTTTCACCAATGAACCACTAAAAACCATAATGATTTCTTGTAATAAATACTCTATAACCTAAATAGTACTCTTATATTGACCATTAGTCTATGGATGATATGTCATTCTCAAATGAACTCTCATTCCTTGGGATTTCTGAAGACCCTACCAGAAACACAATGTGAAAAACGGATATCTTCCTAAAAAGATACTTCTCATTACACTTTGCAACTGAAATACCCCACCCACATAATGTTTACGTTGATCACAAACATTGATGTTTTACCAATTAGGTATGAAGTGGAATACCTTAGTTAGTTGATCCAAAACTACCTATAGAACATCATTCTTATGGGTCCTCCAAGTTAGTCTTGCTGAAAAAAGCATTGTGACATCATCTCATTTCCAAAAAGAAATGGGTAAAAACTACAAAAGCCCAGTAGGCCTTTGATTCTTGGATTTCAACTTCTAACTATTGATGTATCTAGCCACAAATATTTCCCCGTCCTTCTTCATTCCTGACCACTATTACAATCTATAGAGATTATGATATATCATTGAAAATCCAGGAAGCAATTCCTATCTAAAATCACGAAAATCCCTAATCAGATCATCATGCAATCCTATATCAGCCCATACTCTGCCGAAGAAAAGAAGATAATTTCCACTAAAAAGATACCATCTTGATGTTTTCTCCCCATAATATAATTTGTCTCTCAAAACTAGACCTCTATATCATAAAACTGCCCAGTCTTAATCTGTTATGAAATCATGGGTATAATAGATGTTTAAGTGAGAGATACTCTCCCCTTAGATTCCAGACCATCTAGATGCATGTCTATAAAGAGAACCATTATCCACCATGCATCACAATAATATTGTATTGCCTCTATCATTGTATATTGGATCAAATTATTTTCAATTTAATATCCCTTTCCAAGTGTATAATCTAATTAAAATTTGGAAAAAAATAGATTATAGACCCACCTCCCCTTTAAAAGGTTCAGGTCTTGCAGATAAAAAATGTAACTGATGATTATGTAATAAAATTATAGAAAAAACCTCCCACCCATGAGATAGTGTCTCCATCATCTTAGGGTATATACCATAATTTTTTAATCTAATTCATGAGTAGGGTAATTCCTCTCATTCAGTCATATATTCTTGGAGCCAAAAGCAACCACATGATCCTCTTGTATTATATGTTCTTTGAGTCCAACATAGGATGTGTCACAATACATGGTATATGATTTATATAGGATAGTAAATGTGAGGATAGTTAATATGGTCATCCTTACGATCAACTCTTCAAAATCCCATTCGCAATAATTACACTAAAAACATAACCCCTTTCTTGGTCAACGATGACATTGGTGCTTTCCAATGGGAGAAATCATAGATAAAACGCCAATAATAAAATGATAAAATGAGAATGCTACAAATTTTGAACAAATTAATTGGACATTCCCATGATATCATGGATTCACCCTTCTTTGGTTTAACATAATCATTGGCCTACGAGATGACATTTTCCAAGAAGTGCACATCAATAATCCAAAAACTTGTTTGGTTAAATTTTCTTAACACTATTTCTGTCTCAATATACTAATGATGATGTGATGATGTCTGGGATGATCATATGTTGACTAGGAGTAAAATATGATATCAACTAAAAAACAATGAAAAATGATCTTTAAAAAGATGAATGATATTATCCATTATGTCCATGAATAATGAAATCACATTAGTCAACCCCAACAAAATAACTACATTCAATACAAGTCATACCTACTTCAAAATGTAATTTATTTTTTGTATCATATTCTCACCCTTAACTGATGACATCCTAGTCTCAAGTAAATATTGGAGAATATATTATCACCTCTAAAATAATGAAAAATATCATCCATGTGTTTAAGAGGATAATAGTTTTTAACCATTATTTTATTAAAACTATGGTAATCTAGAGATAAGAACAATGTTCCATACCCCATTTTTTGAATATAAGTAGAACCCTAGGGAGGAATACTCAGTCGTACTAAGACATTAGATTCTATATCTTCCGATTGAAATTTGATCTCTCAGACGTCTTCTAGTGTCATTTGTTAATGATGGATGAAAACTCGATCTTCTCCCGGCCCCAAGTCAATCATTAACTCGATCTCTCTCCCATTAGGTAGGCCATTGAACTGGTTACGTAAAACATCCTGAAAATTCTATAACACTAGAGAAAAGGAATCGTAATGAATTCAACCATTATCTAGAGAAATATTGATGATTTCATCTATGAGAAAATACAATGTAAAATAACATTTTCATGTATGACCTTTTAGAATATACCAGTCACCCTAGTGAGAATATTTTTTTCCTTCTAGAGATAGGAATTAAAATATATACACATAAAAATCGATATTGGAGAATTATATAACTAATTAATCTATTACAAGAATAAAGTAAAATCCTTTCATTTCTAACATGAATGGTTTCCAAAATAAATGATATCCCCTAATATCTTGAGAAAACATTTTGCATTATTTGATACATTTATTCGACACTCCAAACTGCATGTCAATTTTAAAAAAAGGTCGATGATTCCCACTTATAAGACCAAAACATTTTAAAAAATATAATATTGTGATGAATTCGATGCTCCATTGTCAAAAAAAATACAAGATAAGGAAGATGGTGTAAGATGTTTATCTCTAATTATAGATAGTCCTGCATCCAAGATAGCCAGAGTTGTCATCATAATGTGAAACTGACTAGTCCCAATTCCATGGGCTCTAGTCTAACTACCATGGGCTATTTAAATTTTTTCTACAATTTCTCATGATCTAGGGTACCAAATCCCCTACCTTAGCCTGAAATAACATGGTACTCCAACTACCAGCCTGTTGAGGGGTAGCTGTGCCCCTTCTAATCCTTGGTGCTTATCCTGATCATTTATTACTGGTCTTCACTAGAATGTTCACAAAGGACCCCCAATGATGAGGTCATATTCCACAAATATGACACCAAACAATGGGATAAGAACACTATGAAAATTGTAGCTAAACATGACACATTAACATAACAGGAATAGAACATGATCTTAAGATGGCATTCCATTCACCTAAATTCTTTTATCACCACTTATTTTGTAGAATCTATCATAATGTTACTTCTTACGACACAATGAAGACATCTCAGATCGCCCTATTGAATCAACTTGGCCAGTACTCAATGCCTCTCTCATATCCCCTTTCATGATGAGTTATAGATTCATCACATATTTAGATAATCGTAAACAAGAAACATTTACATATGACCTGCTCTAATAATGAACACCATCCTTTATACGTCTCTACCTGTAGATCTATTCATCTTTGAAATATGGTTAAATTCCCTGAAGGTCTGTAAAACGACCCATATAGTCTAGTACTAAAAAACCCTCCTCTATCAAATACATGAATTCACAAGATTTTTAATCCCCTAATTTTTCAGGATAGAAATAGATTAGGAACATTACATCAAAGTCTTTCTAATATATCTCATCCTGCTTCCTATCTGCCTCTAGAATATCTCACCAATGATTGGTATGTCTGGGAAGAATATAAGCCAAAAGTTTCACCCTCGTATATGGGGGTTTCTTGAGATTCTTGAAGATTATTTGTACCAACTCAATCCAGAACTCAACTTCCTTGGGTCCCACTTCACTAGTGAACACATGTGGATATTGTAGCTAATAGTCTCTAGTTAACTTAGACTTCAAAGGAACAGTACAAATAGTTTCCCTTTCAGTGGATTTTTTGACCCTTAGAATTATGTCATAAAGCTGATCATTCTTCTGGTCCTTAGGAACTACAAGAAGTTTTGGTTCATATTTGATAGGATCATGTGGATTTCCACTCCTCTGGTCATCAACTCAATGACGACTGGGAGGCCTTTTATCTATAAGAAAATGAACACCTTATAGAACTAACTTGAAATAAAGTCAACCCCACATCAGAAGACAATCGATAACCATTATCTCTTTGTCTCAATAGTCATGGATTACAAGTATTTTGTCCTGACCCAATAAATCACTTCATTGATCAAGTGAAAAATCTTTCTCATATCACAGTTTAATAGGAAATTAAATGTCACATTAATAATAGATTTGTTTGTATTATAAAGAATTAATATCTATATATCAGTATGTGCCTATTATGATACATGTATTCTCATATCGTGCCATACTGGGCCATGATTAGATATATAAATTCGTGGAATCTTACTTGAGTGTTGCGAGTTGAGATGATAGATCCGAGGAGAATAAGGATGATAAATGATGAAGGAAAAATGTGTTTTACATAGATAGATCAACGAGCCGATTAGGATTTACCACGCGAGAGAGACGAGCCGCCGGACGTTCGATCGAAAAATCGTAAATGACAGTCCACGTGGTTTGTTAATTTTTAAAATGTTTTATAACATCGGTTATTAAATAACCGACGTTATAAAAAAAATTTTTACGTCGGTTATTATAATAACCGATGTTATAAATGTATCAGATACAACTTTTTTTACGTCGGTTATTTTATAACCGACGTTATAAAATCCGCGTGTTGGTTTTTTACGTCGGTTATGGAATATCCAACGTAAATAATACATCAGAAATCACGATTTTCTACGTCAGTTATTGTATAACCAACGTAAAAACTTCTGCGGATTGTTTTGTTACATCGTTTATAAAATAACCGACGTCAAAAAGGTCTCAGAAGACACGTTTTTTACGTCGGTTATTAAATTACTGACGTAAAATCCACCCGGGCTTTGGTTTTTTACGTCGGTTAATTTATAACCGATGTAAAAAACGAAAGCGCTCGATTTATAATGTCGGTTATTAAAATAACCAATTTTACAAATATTCTTGCTGCATTTTTTACGTCGGTTATAAAATAACCGACGTAAAAAACCACGTTTTACAGATTATCACGTCAGTTATATATAACCGACGTAAAAAATGATGACGTAAAAAATGTTTTTTGCACTAGTGCCCCGATACTCAGATTTCTCCCCGTACATGGGTAATCATCTCAGATGAAAAATATCTTTACCAAGTACCTGCATGTTGCTGTCTTTTTTATACTCTTCTGTAAATAGTAAAGCAGAAACAAAAGAAACCCTACTCATTTGTTTACCACTATGTATGGTCTGCGAATCTGGTACTCTCTCACATGGCAGAGAAGGGTTGGTTATGATATCTCAGGTGCACCTCCTCATTTTACAGAGTCTAACGACTAGTAGTAGGGGTTTGAATAGTTTAGTTGGGAGAAAATATCCCCAGTAATGATGAGTCATTGTAGTATAATAATACATAAAAAGGGAATTAATAAAACTAAACACATAGTGAAAGACAAAAATAAAATCCAACTGAATATTAATGTAAATAGAAAAGGAATAATGGATTTATGTGCTATAATGTAATTAAATGTCATTCTCACACAACACAATAAAATTGTACCAGAATAAAATAAAAGACTCAAATACCTGGGCACCGAACCCCACATTCATCTCTTCTCTAAAGTCTAGCCCCTCTATAAACAAGAAATCAATTGCAATGTTGTTCATTCTTGTCCAAACTTGTTTCCATGGAATCTCTTTGTGTACAAAAATGGCGGCCCAAATATGGAGTGATATAACATTGTAGGTTGAAACAATCATGTATAATTAAAAAAAATATAATAATAAGTGGTGGAATAAATCAATGACCAGGTGTATTAATTTATTCTAAATTTAATAAAATACAACAACAACCTACTTCGATCTTGTGTCGGAATATCTCTAATCCTGCCTTACAACCAAGAAATCCATATTACCAAGGTAAAATAATAGTCTTCAATGCCATGAAGGAATGTATTTGAGTATGTATTTTGGTCACTCCATCTACAAACAAAAAACCATTATATAGAAAATCCAACAATCAAATAATTCGTGGAAATGCCCTATAAGCATTAAATCATTCTCGATCAAATCCTGTAATAATAACAACATGGGACTAGGAATAGCCCACTCTATATAAAAATTCAAACATGGGACTAGGATTAACCCACTCAATATAAACATTATATCATATAATTATGCATTTTCAAGGTCTGATCCCAATATATATGTGTAACAATATGTAACATAATACCTATCATATAGCTTATATATCAGAATATGAAATCACAATTCCCATTGGTTAATTATGTGAGTTTCCATTTTTATTTCATATTCCATTTATAATTTAATTCCTAATTGATAAAAAATTATGTCAATATAAATAATCCATAATTTATTGATTCTATAACAAGAAATCACCTAAGGTCACATGTCCTTCTAAACATACTTTAAGCAATTTTCTAGTTCCATTATAATCATTGTTCTCTCACCCCATGGGTAGCTATAATCCATGTTAGAATCCAATTTAAAAATAAGAACATCAATGAATAGTTCTATTTGTTATTTAATTATTTGGTCTCACACTATATTATAATAAACACACTATTTCATGAAATTATAAATTAACAAGCTATAGGGTTAAGATTTAGACCCCCTACCTTTTACTGATGATCCATAAATTCTTCCAGTGACCATCACCCAGGATAAAAAGAGTGAAAATGATTGAATAGAGGTTCCTAGATCAAAATTAATGATGATAAAAATAAAAAAATGGATTTTAAAAGTATTTCACCACAATAGTTGGAGTAGAATAAATAGAAGGAAAAAACCTTACCAAAAAGTCTTAACGAAGATTTCTCTCACAAACGGGGTTTCCAGAAGGGAATTTGGCTCCCCCAAGTTACCTGGAGATTTCCATAGGGCCAAGAAGAGAAGATATTTATTATATTAGAATGAGAACTTTCTATAAAAACATGTTTAAAACATAAGTATGGGAATTTACACATATAGTGACACTATTACATGTTGTGTAAATTTTTTAATGGAATAATACAAAAATCAACATGTAAGATTTATTTCATTGAAACCCTCAAAAAATTACAGGAAATGGAATCCTTTTACATGATGTGTACATAGTCTAAATTTGATTATTCATCCCATTTCGTTTTAAAAAACTCAAACCTCAAAAAGTTTTTATCTTACCAATAACCCATCAGACACCTAACCTGTTCATACTGAGACTCAATTAATTCTAACGATGATATATCCTTGATCATCATATCATTTTTCCAGGAAAGCCTCTCTATCTTTGAACAAGGCTTGGCCACAAAGGATCAATGAAAAGAAATTTGAAGGCAGACATACCTTGAAAATGATTGGATCTTACACCAAGAGTGAGTTTTATGAATTCATATTGAGTCTTCTTGGAAATTCTCATTTGGATGATGATATTTAATATCATTAACAAATGTATATTTAAATTATATTTCAATCGAAGTAAAAATAATAGAACCCAAGTATATATGTATGCAAAGAGGAGAGATGTAGAATATATTCTAGTGCACAAACAGCTTTATAATAAGGCATTAAATGTTATCCATGAATGAATGTGTATTCTTGTTCACGAGTTTGTAAGAATATTTATTGTTACATGATATACATGTTGAAAAGGGGATGAGTATGTGATATAATGGAGTTTCATTTTATGAACTACATTAATAATACATAGTTGGTTTGTGTGTGACCTTCTTGAAGAATAAGTTATAATATGTGAAGGAAAGTGACTTTTATGAATTTTTGTTCATGCATAAAGGTTTTGTGTACGTACAAGAAATTTGATTTTAATGAATACTGTGTAGTGACTTGATAAAGATTACACATACTAATCGTGAATATATATATACCTAAGTAGTTAGTGGGATGATATATGTTTAGAGTAGTTGATGATTAGTTGATATTTTGAAGGAATGGGCAGTTTTTTATTTGTTTCAAAATATCTTGAATATTTTATATGATAAGATCAAGTAATCTGGTATGTTTATAGATAAATACATCCTCTTAATGATGTTGAGATATAGTCTAATGAAGAAATAAACCCTTCTATCAATGGAAAATATCTTTTATGAATTATGATTTGTATATATATTCAATGGGACACTGGAGTAGAAGAGGCTTCTAATGGGACTCCAGAGCAGGACTGTGGGATGCATTTAACATTGTGGGATGTAGTATAAATATCCATATGTGAGAAATAGGATTAATATATGTAGGTTGATACTTATGAACACTATTGGGACTCTATAGGGGAATAATTTGGGACTTAGTATTGATGGGAATGGTACTTTACAAGGTTCTAACTATATACATATAATGATTAATATATATCCATGTGGGTATGACTAGTTTTAGAAAGGATTACATCATAAGACCACACCATGTAAAAATTCCTTCTACAATTTTTCATTTACATCCTACATTGGATACAGGATCTACTTATCCAAACAAGTGGTAGAGGTTTGAAGGGGGTAAAATAAAAGAGAAAAATTAGAAAAATAAGTCCCACCATATTCATCCCCATCTTAGTGTGACTACACTATCCATTTTGAACTTAATTTAGTGTCAAATGAAATTTAATATTTGGTTGGATCTATATTATATTCTTAGTGGTTTGTATCATAAGTATATGAAGTGGAAATTTGAGATTGTAAAAATTAATAATGGATTCTCATGGGAAAAAGTGCCTATATTATTTGTGTTAGAAATATTGATGTTATAAATATTGATGTAAGAAATATTAATATTTAAGTCAAGACAATGAAAAATTGGAAGAAACGAGAATAAAATAAATAGATGAAGAACTAAAAGAATAATGAAAAATCAACTATAAGCTAAAGGTACCCAGAGTGGTGATTTTTCAATGATACCAGTTTATTATAATTTGATAGAAGGAGTTTAATTTGTCATAATGATATGATCAACCCTAAAATTTGAGGGATATTAATGAAAATTCCCAAAGAAGCTTTCACATGTATGCTTAGTTTTTTAAGGAACATTATTGTGAAAATTATAGATGGAAGATGAGGTCAATTTTATAGAAGATGAACTTGATAATATGGTTGGATATCCAACACTCTAAAAAAACATATCACTTAAAAGAATGAAAGAATATATATATACAATGAATTATATTCTAGTATTTTTGAATAATTATAATGTAATGATTTTGACGATGGTTTTTTTCAAATGGTCTTTACATTAGTTATCCACGAAGAAGAAATAATTCATAATATATACGTAAATATTAATTATTCATACCTAGATGGTAAATTAGAAATAATCAAGGTGCTTAATTATTTTTTTCAGGTTTAAAATATAGTGTATGATGAAGAGATTTATAAGATGATGATTCATTGGAAGTAAACTATGAAATTATTCTATAAGGAGAAGATATTTTTTAAAAAAAAATTCATAAACTAGAAGTGAAACAAACAAACATGGAAGAGACACGAGCTAAGACATCCCTATATGATGAGATAAGAATTAATTCCATGTATTCATATGATAATAATCGTATTCTTGAAATCACTCAATCTATTGGAAAGAATATGTTGATATTTTCTAAGGATAAATATAGAATTAGAACAATGAATAAGAAAACCCATTGTCATGGTAAATATGTCTTTACTAATGCAATTTTGATGAATTGTGTAGATTTATCTTCAAAATCTTGTAAAAACAATGAAACATATTCTTAATAAACTATTACATCTTAAAATGAAATTTTTTGAGTATTATATCAATTCTTGTTCCCCAAAGAAATTATAGAAGAATAAATTTTCAACAAAAAAGTAGAATAATGTCAATGATATTAAAAATGAATCACAGAATAAGAAACCATGATTTTTTGGATACTATTGGTACTATTAGATATTACGTAATCTATTAATTATTTTTAACACAACATATCATTTTATTGAAATTATAAAAGGATTGATTTTTATAGGGAGTAATGCTGAAGAAAACAGAAAAATTACATAACAGAAGTAAAACTCATAAAATAAATATCATTCAATCAAGAACATAAATGATTATATTGAAAATTTATATTGATATTTAAATATAATTTTTCACAATCATGGTTATTTATTGTATTTTAAAATCATGAAAAAAACAATATGTTTAGATGAGTAAAGCACCATAACAAGAAGTGATAATGGAATGAAAAGAAGATGACTGATTATCCATGGGATGTGAACAAAGGAATAATGTTGTTAAACCAAAAACTACAAAGATAATTGTGAATAATGATGTGAATAGTTTCACAGCAAATAAAATATGCTTTCATTTTGGTAGGAAGGATCTTATAATGGACCATTGTTAATTGGAAATTGATATCTACACAAAAGGAAGAAATCTAGAGTCGGAGCAATAATCAATCCATAATAAAAATATCAGGAATGATTTGGTGAATGAAAACTCTAATAAATAATGTTTTATTATCAAAAAATGTAAAAATGATTAATAGTAATGTTTATTGTGAAGATGTAATATTTTAATAAATTCCGGTAAAAATTGGTTGAAATGGTCTCATAGATATGAGGTATTCTTAAATAAGAGAGTAAAATAACATGTGACTTAAAAAAAACATATTATGGGAAGAAAGAGTATATGCACAAAGTAAATACTAATCATATTCCTAAAAAATGTGTGATCTTTTGAATAAAATAAATAAAATATGTAATAAATATATAAAAAGGATATAAAACTAAATATTGTTTTCCAGCTATTGTCATGAATCATTTTTCATCTAAGAACCTGTCTATATTGAAAAGAAACTCATAGCCTTGTTTCTCTAGATAATTAGAATTGAAGAATCAACTTATTCACATATATACATTTTGATTGTTTTTTATTTTGGGAAATTATTCAATGGGAGATATGAATTTATAAAATCATTTTTTATCTTATGACTAGATTGTTATTAATCATGAATGAAATTTTTCATTAAGTTGTCTCCTTATGTCATTTAAAATAATATCATAACATACATGGATTTTATTCTTAATGAAATTAAATAATGATGATTAATTATATTATTCATCACTTGATGGGGGAATAGAAGAATAATCAATATATATCACTATCTAAGTTGATATCTTATGAAAATAAGGTGTTTTTTTGTGGTATACATATTATAATTATAAATTATAAGAGTCTGGAAATTGAATCTTGTCATCATTGATGAATTTTGTTTATATTCCCTTATTTTCATGCTGAATAATAAATTCTAAAAAGTAGAAACATATTTTTTATGATAAAAGGGGATATAATTTTGACAGAGGGAAAATAAATTATTTCCCATAAATGTTTTTAATAATTTTACTAGGATATATAAACAACCCCTGATAAAAGGATTCAATATTGGTATCACATGGTCTACATTTATCGATATCATTGATGGAAAATTTTATCACCCTTATTTTCTACATAGATCATAGCTCATTTAGGCTTGGATTTTGTTAATCATAGCTCATTTATATGTTATTATTTATTAAACCATTCCCTCTAGTAAATTAAACTATATTTTTAAGAATATAATAAGACGTTATTAAAATTGTAATGTTGGAGTTGATCATTCCATACCATACCTATATATTTGGTTTTATTATTAAAAAGGATTTGAATATATCATTATATTTTTAAATTCAATGGGTATTAACAAAAAATCCAATGGGATATATTGAATAATACATGTATTTTATTAAGTTTGTTTTGAAGTTTAAAATATTAAAAATAGTTCGTGATGAAAAATAGAGTACTAATTATTATGATTGTTGAAATGGTCTTATGTTTGATTATACGTTTCAATTATGACTGAATATGAAATAATGGTAAAAAATATAATGATGTCCATCTAAAATGTAATTGTATTTTAAATGAATAATATTTTAGGTGCACGTGATGATTCGATTTTTTATTTCATTTTCTATGTGATATGGTTAATGGTGTGTGTACTAAAAATGATATCCATCCATGCACTTTCTAGAATGAGGGTCCCACAGCCACTACACAAGATGAATGGCCAATATATGGACCGTTATAATGGTAGTAAAGAGTGTGCATAGATTACTCGTAGAGGTACATCTGAGAAAAGTGCAACAACCATTTAAGGAAAATGGTTCTTGAAGAGGGAACAAACCTGGGATGGTGACAGAGTAATAGTAGTGGACGCCAAAATTGAAGATGAATGGATAGGAACACACTTTTATTATTAAGGAGCATGAAACTGAAGTGATTATTGATGTGAGACACAAATAACTCGACACGTATCCTCAATCTTAAAAACATATAGGTATAATGATCTTTTTACAATTAAATGTATTTTTATAATATGATCATCAAAAAAATAATTTTATTCTTTTGGTTGGAGGGTTTTTTTATTTTTGAGAAGATACAAGCATCGGGACTTCATGCTATGATGACCGGATGATGGGGATGATGTTTTCCAAGAAACATTTGACCAACTGGAGATTTGAATGTTATTTAATCTACTTGGAGCTAAAATATCATGTTTAAACAAATGTTATATGGAGAATATATTGTGTGTATAAGTCATGATATTTTCAATGATAGTGTTTTTTGATGTCATGAAAAATTAGTGAGTTTGTGCATGCAATATATGTCACTAAACAAGAATCAATGGTGGTGGTATTGACCTAAAAATTCCCCAAAACTCTCCATTTTAAGACATGAGATAAAAAAATATCTGATATAGAAATTAAAATGATCTGGGAGTTAAATAGAGAAGAGGAATAACTTTATATTTTCAATTCATTTCAAATAATTCTTGTTCATTCATCATGGACAATATCATTTCCAGGATGTGTTCATAACATAAATGACTAGTGTATAAATCCATGCAATTTTACCATAAAAATAATGAATATATCCTACATATAGAGTTATGTGAAGAAGAAAAAGTAAACACACATTCTGTTGCATGATTATCTTAACAATATTGCATGACATGTTATCTATGCATGAATGATGTTTCTTGTTAATAGGATAGAATAAATAATAAGATTCGTGTAATATACGTGTATAAAATTGGATGAGTATGTTAAATTAATGTTTTTCATGATATAAACTATATGATAAAAATAAAATTGGATTGATTTATACTTTCACTCAGAGGTAGTAATAAAGTTTAATGGTATTTGAGGTAGTTTGTGTGCTCTTGAATTATGTGAAATTTTCATGCACATGAAATAACACAAGGAATAAGGAGAAGCTTGTTCATTCTCAATATTACACAAAGTAAGAGGACCATTCATTGTTTACACATTCTTGAAGTTTGAAAAATCCATACATTTTTGTTCATGAAAGATGATTTCATAGACGCATATGAAATATTGTTGGTATGGATTATATGTAGTGTTCTCAGACTGATGTCGTTCAATAATTTAAAAAACATATACCTTAGTAGTTAGTGGGCTATAATAATTTAAGATATTTTAATTAGTAGTAGAATCTAATTAGGATCATGTAGTTTTTAATTAGTTAAGTACGATTATACATATTGTGCATGAGAAGATTAGGTGATCTGATTTTTTTATGGAAAAATTATTCATCTTCGTTTAGTTGAAATGCAATTTGGAACCATCAGAGATCATTCTATCGCAGGATCATATCTAATGTGACATAAGATTAGTGGATGTATTTAGTTGGAATCTAAAGTTGAATAATAATCTAGTGGGAATCTAGATCCTTCAAATGGGATTCTACTAACACTATGGGATTCAGTATAATGATCCTGTAGTTAGAATCAGGAGTGTCTTGTGTAGGTTGTAATTTTTGAAATCTAGTGGGACTCTAGAGTGGAACACTTTTGAAATTTGTATTGATAGGAATGGTACATTACATTGATTTAACCATCTATATATTTTACAATATCATTATCTCGGGGTAATAATTAGTTTGATCAATGATAAGGTCATTGTATCAAACAATGTAAAACTATTGGGATATTTATTTGATTTAATTTCAAAATTTCATACATGATCCACTCAACCCAATATGTGCCAGTTGTTTGAACGATGTAATATAAAGAAGAAGAATTCACTAAAATAAGTCAAAACAGTTTCAACCCCCTCTCAATGTTATTATATGATCCATTTGGAACATCATACACTCTACATCATAAAATTATTATGATCAATCATTCCCCATGGATATAGAACATATAATTGTCATAGACATGAAATAAACCAATGTAAATGAATGAGTTTCATAATTTTTACATAAATAATACTTTATTGAATTACCAATGGGGTTTCAAAATTAGTTATTGAGATCATTTTTTTTGTATAAATTTTTTTTCTTTAAATAATAATAAAATTAATACGAGTCAAAGAGATGGAGGTAATAAAAAATCATTTTTTAAAATTCATTATAATTGGTGTTGATATAATTTCATATATTTAGATAAATGTATATACCAAGAATGAAAAGGGGAAGAATTTTTAAAGAACAACTTATGGACAATAGAGTAATATACATATAGAGAATAATGTGGAATAGAGGATAACCTATAATGAATTGGGTTCGTGAATACACTTACATTAAATCCTTATTTGTGTCAACTCTTTTACAACGAATGATTAACAAATATATATTTATTAAAACATTAAAACAAAAGAAACATACATTTATTTTTTAAAAATTTATCAATTAAAATAATTGGAATATTTTTTTCAGTTCATGATATTAAACATGGGGATTTATGATATAATTGTTACCATGAAAATATATGTTCATTATTTTATTGAAGGAAATTTATTTTTTATTATGTATAAAACATTAATATTTACTCTATTATATTATAAATATATATAAATATATCAATATTAATGAATATAAATTATAATTAATATATTATAATCAACTTTAAGGGTGGTGATAAAAAGAACAATTGGAAATTTCCTCATTGGTAGCTAACCATCAGTTAATGGGACATTTTAAAAAGTGGAGGTGAACAATATACAATATTTGATTATATAAAAATAATATAATCATATTATATTAAAATTATTATAATCATTTTAATATATTATTTCATTATATTAAGAATGGTTGTATTAGAAAATAATAATGTGGATATAAAATTAGAAAATGAAAATATAATAAAATGATGAATGTATGTAACATATCACATAATGTTTTTCTGTTTCTACGACCCCTAACATCCTGAAATTAATGATATTGAATACTCTAGAATGTCTGAAAGGATTATAGTGGGCATATGACCAGGTATTGGGATAGAAACATTTCTGTGGTATGTGTGGGATGAGTAAGTATCTAGAGATGGTCTGAGGGGTTATTTATACTTGAATATTGTGGAATTTTAATGATGATATATTGAATAAATTATTATATATGTGGTAAATTTGTCACTATAAATATATTTGTCATTATAAAATATATTTGAAAAAATAAACATAATTTTAGGAGACTGAATCATGTTATAATTCAAATTAAATATTTTAATCCAAAATTTTATTAAAAAAAGATTAAATTTTTTATTTAATGGGACATTTTAGTCTTTTTGGATTTGGAAAATAATTTTTTGGATTGGAAATAATATTTTTTTAAATTATCCATTTAACATGTCAAACTCATTTTTATATGAAATAACAAAATTAAACATTTTTAAGTAATTATTACATTATCATTATGTTGTAAATGCAATGGTATTTGAAAAAAATTATATTTTCTATACATATAAAAATTTAGGTTTCTAAAAAAATTATCGTAAATTATCCCTTTGGAAACATTGATGTGCTAATTGAAAAATAAAATACATTTTATCAATATAATTTTAAAACATAGGAAATTTTAATTTTTAATAACTGAAATATGATTTTTAAAAAATACATTAAAGTACATATTATTAAATAGTTTTTATAATTTCAATTAGTTTTTTAATATTTTTTTATAATATAGTATTAAAATATTTTATTTTTTTAAATATATCATTATAAATATTCTTTATATCAAATTATATTATTGTGAGGTGAAATTACTATTCTAATGGTTTTTTTACCGTTCCCAGTGGTCTGATCACTATTTTTAATAAACATGTTATTGTTCTTATAGTCACATTACTATTCTAATAGTCACATTTATATTGAAATTATCATATTATATCATATTAATATACCTTCATTAATTCATAAAATATTCACTATAATTCATCCCAAGGTTCTGTATTTTACTTTTGTATGATGTGGACTGGTTTACTCATATTATGCATATTTTCTATAATATTGCATGTGGGAGATAATTCTATAATTTTGGAATGAACATTACTTCCCCATTATAATTTTTCTATTTGATATTTTTTACTATTTTAATATTGTTTATTTTCATTAATTTAGTTTCTAAATAATTTATAAATATCCTTAATCAAATAATGTTTTGTTAGTTTCTCTATTATTTCGATGTGTATAATGTTATAGGATTTCAAAAAATTATTCAAGAATAAAATTTAATTTACATTTTCTAGGTCACTATAGTATAAGGTACACAAATAGATATTCTATTATATTTTAAAAATATATAATTTCATTTCATGTCAGTTTTAGTGTCAACCCATGAGGATGATATCAGAAATTATCATGTTTCATTGATTCTTAACCAATGAAAGGTGTTTTATCAATTAATGTGTCTCATACATGACTTATTTTAAAGTTAAATTTAATTTAATTTCCATTCATCCTTTTTTTGAGGTTTCCCAAGATTTTATGGATGAATGGGTTAGTTTTCATTAATTGGGCCAAACTGTGAGTCCAATTCCAGATTTAAAAATAAATATTTATTCTTTTTTAACTCTTTAATTTTTAAAAATTATTCATCCATTCCAATTCCTACTTTTAATCCTATAACCAATTATTACCACCATATTAATTTTTACCATTTAAGAATCCATAATCATGGTGGATATGGGTTTTTATTTAAGGGATTGGGCCTACGAGAAATCTCATTTCCTACCATAAAAATATCTTTTAACTATTTAATATCTCCTTCAATATTAACGTTTTTTCGGTGATTCTAACTCCCCCCAGAGACCACATACCTAAGTCACGCCCCCATGCTCTCCTTCCCCTCTTTGGAGCTCTGTTTCATCGCTAATTTGGATGAAACTTCTATGTATTTCTCAAATATCCCAGATTTGAAGAGGTAAATTAATTATTTCAGAACTCCTTAATTTCTCACTCTTTTCCCCAATTAAAATTCCTAAATGAGCTCTTAAAATATTTTCTAGTCTTCATTGAATGGTTGGATGTTTGAAAATTCAAGTACTGGTGTATTTGGGGTGATTTCTTCAATATTTTTCAAAGTTAGTTATTCCTTCTTGGATTCTTCTTTTTCACTTAGGGTTTACTCCCGCTTTAATTATGTTCTAAAATTTCTAGTAGTTAGGGTTAGAACCTAGGGTTTTATTTGTTGTCGGTTTGGTCAAATATTGTGGTATCAGGCTCTATTTATCTTCCTTATGGTGCGGCGATGTTTTGGTTTATGTTTTGCACCTTGTTTTCGGGGATTCGACACTTTCGGTAGGTGATTCTATGGTTAAACATTCCTTTATGAGTTAGTTTTATTATTTTACTAGTTTTCCATGTTCCCCATGTGCTGTGTGTGGTGGGAAATCCATTTTTTACGGATTTGGTTAAGCATTTAATTTTATAATTGCATTTTTCTGAAGTTGTAAACTTTTTGAATGTATTACATGTGGTATCATCTTGTGGTAGTTTTATAAAATATAAAATTCATTTATAATTTGTTGAAAGGGGCTGAAAATTATGTTTTCTTAATTCCATGGTGTAATTTGGGCCTTTTAAGGGGGTTTTGGAATATGTTTGTTGTGTAACACTTTGTTATACTTCTTGAGAGCATTTTACGAAAATGGATGTTTTCATTTGTAACTTTCGTGGTATTATCCAAGTTGATTTTATAACACTTGAATGTTGTTTTATAAATGTTTCGAGGGCTTCCAATTCTACTTTTTTAGCTATTTTGTGTGTTTTTCTACTTGAAATATTGTTTTGAAGTGGGTTTTATGAGAAAATATTGGGTATACTCTTTGAAACTGTTTTATGAATGATATGAATTATTTAATGGTTTATGTAAGTACTGAAACCATATTGGAAAAATCACTTGGAGTGTGTATATTCTGAAATGGTACATATTAAATGTGAGAGGGGATTTTTTGTGATGTGTTCCATCTAGAAATTGTTTTACAAATTAGTTTGAAGGATTTACTAAAGTGTGTAAGAGATGTGAAAGGGATGTGGGATGTTTTGTTTGAGTGTGATGTGGAAAATAGATTTCAGTTATGAAAAAGAGTATTATGTGACATGTTAGTGGGATGTTATCTGAGTTGTAATATATTGGAATGGTTTTATAAATTTTATTAATGTAGTTTTGGAAGTGTTAAAGAAATGTGAAAAGTGTTGTGGGCTATTTTGGTGTGAGTCGGATTTCAAATCAATTTGAATGAAAAGTGGAATTTTGTTACTTGTGTGGTATACATGTGGGATGTTTGGTGAATTTTTTATGAGGAAATATTATTTTCATGTGAAAAGTATATTTCTTTGTTGTTGAACTTGTTTGATCACAAAGGGAAGACCTGGGTATCTAGGTGGGTGGACGTGTACTAATATGCTAGTGAATCCTTGGGGTTTGGCCTCAGATTCACTGAGCATGATTGACTCTTACAACTCTAACTAAACAAAGATGATGATTTTTGGGGAAAACTAGGTTATGGTTATATTCTATACTAGTGGCTCATTCATGAGAATAGATATTCGTGATGGTTACTCTCACCAAGATACGAGGTACATGGGACCCACAACGAGCTAGAGCATAGTTGTTATTTCCAAATGCTTGTGCTCATTGAATATATTATAAATACCTTCAGCATATGGTATTTTTGTCTATAAAATTCAATAGATTTGTAATTTCTTTTAAAAGTGTTGATTCATTAAATTATCCCACTTGAAAACTAATTTTTTAAGTTGCATCATTTAGAAATTGTAACTATAAATTACTTGTTTTTTAAAACTTGCATGCTTTTCATGTTTGAATGTTTATCGCATGGAATCTCTTAGTGGTGGTATCC
Source organism: Viscum album (assembly GCA_963277665.1). Lineage (NCBI taxonomy): Eukaryota > Viridiplantae > Streptophyta > Magnoliopsida > Santalales > Viscaceae > Viscum > Viscum album. Next base: position 1,644,610,238 of record OY728155.1, on the reverse strand, counting down.
TAATAAGTATTGGTTCACACCCTAATTACACCCTTGGCTGTAAATAGACTTGGTTATTTTTTTTCGTACTTTGGGTATAGTTTTTTGTTCCAGTGGTTCAGGTTTCTACCAGGTCCTTGGTGGTGAAATATTATAGAGATGACCTGAGTGCAGTACCCCTTTCCATGAGGGTTCATGGGATGTTTTCGTTCGGTTTTTTACCTTTTTTATAGTCTTGTTGAGTTATTTGAAAAATATAATTCAGTTCTGAATTTTTGTAAAAAGATATTTTGGTTTGAAAAAAGTAGATTTGTTTTACTGGATTATTTTGTTGTTGTAAGTTTATAAACACTGGTAAATTGTTCTCAATTCTCATTTTATGAAACTTGGGAACTAGTTCCATCTTGTGGGAATAAGCAATGCCCTTCGGGCCTTGTCATGGGCCGGGTTTGGTGCTAGTATTGGTGGCGACCAGATTCGGTTTGTGACAAAATGGTTTCAATGAAGGTTCAGGTTACCTCATTGGGTCATGTTATTTGGAGAACAGTCAGGATCACCTAGAGTTAGGATTTTTGGGACTTTTTATTTCAGTTATGGGTAGTGTTCCTGATCACAAAACACCATTACGGGATTCAATTCACTAATGGAATTCGGAATTTATTTGAGTCGTTTTGATTTTTTTGATTGATTATGATTAGGGTAAATGAAAAGAGAGTTGGGTTAATGGACTTGGTGAAATCACAGGGCCTGGTAAGCGATGTGGATTTAGAGAAATTCACTAGAACACTCTCTGTGATGGTTAAGTGATTGGAATATGGCTATCAACCATATGTCCAAGTCACCCACTGAAACTTTTTTCCTCTAGCATTGTCTTGTGTTTTTTAGTTTTGAAATCTTGGAACTTTGGTTTTAAAGTGACTTTCGTTTAAGAAGAAAGAATTTTTTCTGAAATGATTATATAATAAAGAGGGAATGTATAATTTTTTGAAAATGGAATGCTGAATTTTTAGAATTGTATTCGAATGGAAAATTGTGTGTTTTCACATATTTTGAAAGCATGAACTATGTCATGGTTGGTTTTGAAAAAAGTGTTTCCAGTAGAGTTTTATAAACTATTAAAAGGTGTTTTAATTTGATAAGATGTTTTAATATTTATGTGAATAACATAAAAGAGGGTTTTCATTGTAATGATTGTTCCATTCTGAAACGTTTGTTTAAGGCGGTAATTTGGGTATGATTCCATGGTTAGCGGTCTTGTGAAAAAGGAATTATTGGTTGATTGTTTTGGTTTTTAAAAGTAGATTTATTTTTTTGTATTAACCATTATTATTTTCATTAGCGACCACTTGAATGGGGTTGTATGGGATGATAAATGGTTAATGGGATGACTAGATGAGTTCCAGGATGGATATGAAGAGGGTGCCTATGTGGCATGCAAAACATGCATGTGTGGGGACCATGGTGTACAATTGGGAGATATGCTTACCACTGAACCGCTTGTTTACAATGCAATGTGTTTAAAAATAAAACGTGATGTCTTGATGAGTGGTTTATTATGGTGTGTATTATGTTTTTTTTGGAAATTTTAATGTTGTGGAATTTTTTGTGCCTAAGAACCCCTCTTATTTGAACAATGTTTTGGATTTGTGTTTGGTCGATAAGATGGGATGAAGGGATAGTTAGTGGTCTCCTCTGAGAATTTATTGTGATGCCTTTCTGGTGTTTCCAGTCATCTTTTTGGATCTGGTTGAGGTATTTCTTGACCAATGGACCAGGTTGGTTGGGTCCTTGGGTTCTCTTATTGGATTAGGTGTGCCCGCATTAATTATTGGTGTAAAACTGATGTACAACCCTAGTTGTTTCTTCTTTGGAAGATCCTATAGTTGATCAATATAAGGAATCTTTTTCTGGATATTTTTATTTTGAGTCTACACCCTTTCCTTTATTGGTTTTCTTGTATCCTCTTGTAGCAGGAGAGTGATCCTAGATGGTTGAAGGAGACCTTAGCTTCTTTAGTTTCCCGGTTTGCCAAAGGTGGGAGTGGTCTGGGGTTATTAGCATTGATGAGTATCTGGATGGTGTCTAAGAGGTCCTCTCAGTCCTTCGTAGTATCTTAGAAGAAAGTGTCCACGTTAAACTACCAGTGTGGGAAATCTGGTCACAAGAGGATATTGTGTCCACAATCTACAATTGTTTGTTTTTTGGGATGTTGTATAGGGTCCCTCTCCCTTAATTGTTTATATCTTTTTCCATGGTCCTTTTCAATGATGCCTTTTGATGTCATGTGCTTGATTGGCTATAATGGTGAATGTCGTGAAATCCTCTGAGAGTTTATGTTATGTTGGGAGGATGTCTTCCTTGAAAAAACATCAAAATATTCCATTTTAGATTAAGGTGAGTATAGGTGTTCTTTTGTTATATTATTTCTCGCCCGAAGAAAAATGGTGTGATGTCTGTGCATCTTATAAGCCCTTGTTTTAGTGAAATATCAAGTTATGGTAAAGTGAGTTTGGAATGTGTTATTTCTTGGTAATCTTATCAGGGATTTCAGTGTAGTTGTTAGTGGAACCAAAAGAATAATTCTCATCTAGGGGGTTTCCAATGCCTAACTATGAGGCAAAAGCTACATCAATCATTTGATCTCTAGCCATAGGTCTCGAAGAGAAGCTGGTGAATAGTTAATGGAAATCTTAGGGTCATTTAAACACTTGTACAATGTCCTATCCTCATTATGAAATATAGGAAGAGTCTGAACCTTTAGTTTCATCATATTGCTTCTATTTTTCCCATTCATTAGAAATTTATGGAGGGCCTTGTACCCATGTCATCACCGAATGTCATTCCCTCCCCCTTTGGATTCCATTGAGTCATTATAGAATGGTTGAAAATTTGGATAGATGTGTTGAGGAAACATTTTGTATACAATTAGTAGTGATCATGTGTCAGGAATCCACGTAGAAAGAAAGAATTGCACAGTTAGTGCACATTTTCCTAAATCGTGTGGATTAACCCTACACCCATCCACAATCTTTAAATTTTTTCCGTCTTTCTATGTCCTCCCATGCTAGTCAGTTTATATGGGTGGTTCTTATGGTGGGGAGACCCACTATGATTCTAATGTACATTCCTTCATAAATGTTGAATGGAATTCTACCCTTTGTACTAGGGAGTCCATTTAAGCCTCCCCATGTTAGTGTCTTGATTCTATTTCGAAAAAATATTGGTTGTCTCTTATAGTGGGGTGCCTATTTTGGTCCCCCCATACCAATAAAACATATTTATCCATGGTCTTGTCTTGGAGGTAGGTAGAATCATTCAGAAATATCTAGATACTGATATCTTCCTTGAGTAAATGTTGGGATTGGAGAGCGGCCAATGGTTTATTTAAAGTATGGTAAGTGTAACCTTGTTCGACGTTGTTGTTCATTTGGGAGAATTGCTTGAGTCTTTGACAGGGCTTATAATTTTCACATTTTTTTAATGCATTTCTATTATTTTAAACATCCCAAGATACCATTTTGAGCTTATATGTAACAATTTTGGATTTAAGAAGTATTTTAAGTTTAAATGCAAAAATGACCAAATTCTGCATTTTGGACAGATTTTCACTACAGGGGTATTTTGGTCATTTACAAAAAAATATAAATCCAAATTTTATGATTATAATTTCTTTAGAATCCTAATTTAATTTCCTTCAACATTGTCTTCTGGACCAGGATCTGATTCGACCATCTTGAGGTCCAAACAATTCAATGAAGTTGAAGATTATTCAGGAACACCAAGGAAGCTTCCTAGAAATTTCATCCAGAAAAAAGAAGGTTCAGTGAAATATCCATAACTCGCTCAAAACGACTTTAATGGAGCTCATATTTTGTGGATAGACGGATACGAAGATTTGGAACAAGTTTCATTAAGGAGGCCACGCCTTAAATGGCCTTTTCAGGGACATTAATTCAGTACAAATCGGTGTTTTTCGGTTTGATGATTCTGACTGGACAGAATAAATTGTCAGAGAAAATTGGCCATAACTCTCGGAATACCTATCTAAATCCGCTGAGATTTTGAGGGGACACGGCCAAGACAATTCTGAACAACATTGAAGAAGGCCTCAACGCGTGAAGAGGTCATTTATGGGGTCCAAAACGCGACAACTTCGGGGGTAGAATTCTGCCTATAAAAGGAGGAGAGCTCCTCCCCCTCAAGACATCCCAATTCTCCACCCCATTCCTTCTCGGGCACCCAGGAGAAGAACTTCTCATATTTTTCTTTTATTTCTTTTGTTTTAAAATGTCTCTCCTCTCCCGAATCATCTCGCTTACCCCATCCATGGAGGGGTAATTTCATTTGAGTGATCAGGAAGAGGGGAGGCTGGACAGATGTGTTGTGCTTGAGTTTTGTGGTTGAAATGAATAAAATTTTTTCTTCTTTCTTCTTCTGGTTTCAATTCATAATTCAGTATTAAATTCCGAATGCGGTTGTGTTAAGGTTTTTATTCTGAAATTATAAATTTCTTTGGTCGATGATCACATCTCCCTCCACCCAATTCTAATCTGTATACGGTGGCACATGATTAGGGTTGGGTGGTGATTGCTCGACGGTTGTCAAGCACGTGTGTAGGATTGTATGTTGAAATCTTGGTTTATTAGGGAACAACAATTCCAGGTCTGGGATTGCTCTAATTAATCAAGAGACCATATACAACCCTAAACACATTGGAAGGAGGATAGACCAATCTAAGGTTTTAGAAAGGAAAATTCTCATCACATTTATCTGACTAAGGGAGAGAGAGGACTCGGTAGATAAATCTCTCTCTTACCAGTTTAAGGAAGAAGAAGAGATAAAATTTGGAAACCATGATGGCACAACACTAAGTCCAGCCAAACCCAATCTGATCACCATCTTTATCATTTGTTAAAATTAATCAATTTCTATTGTTTGTTTCTCTCATAGTCATTCATATTAATTAAAACCAATCTTTTTAATAAAACCAACAAAAAGTGACAACATTGTTTTCTGTGCACTCCTCTTCGGGAGACTACCTAGGATCAACTGCTATACTATACTTAGGTAAATAAAATATTGTTTTGCCATGCCCCACGACAGGCGTGCGTCAGTCTTGTTCGGATAGTATTTGAGGATTTTTGTTTTGTGATAAAGTAATAATGTGATTGATCATTTCAATAAATCGTTGTATGTTTTTGTTGTGAGATTAATCATTCTTTAATTGATCATTGGAGGTGTTTTGGCCTTTAGGGGAAAAGCTTGGCAAATAAGTACATCTTGGTTTATCGGTTGGGGTAGGTTTTTGTATATGGCCTTGCTCTAGATTTCTTGGGGATGGAAATATTTCATGGTGGAGAGAATTTTTACATACATGAATTATTTTGAAGTTAAATTTCATTTAATTTCAATTCATGCTTTTTTTTTGGGGTTTCCCAAGCTCTTATGGAGGAATGAGTGAGTTTTCATGAATTGGGCTAAACCGTGAGCCCAATTACATATTTTAAAATAAATTTTTATTCCTTAATAACACCATAATTTTTCAACATTTTTCATCCATTCCAATTCCTACTTGTCATCTTTTGACCTCTTAACACAACCATATGAATTTAGACCATTTAGGAATCGATAATATTGGTTGATATGTGTTTTTATTTAAGGGATTGGTCCTTCCCAAAAGCTCATTTCCCACATTAAAAATATTGTTTAACTGTTTGATATCACCTTCAATATTTATGTTTTTCGGTGATTTTATCTCTATCCGAAGACCACATATCGAAGGCACACCCCAATGCTCTCTTCCCCCTCTTTAGAGGTCGGTTAAATCGCTAATTCGGACGAAACTTCACTGAAAATCTCAAATATCTTAGATTTGAAGAGGAAAATTGATTATTTAATAACACCTTCATTTCTCACTCTTTTTCCCCCATTCCTATTCTTAAATTATCTATTCATCCTTTTTATAATCTCCCTTGAATGGTTTTCTCTTTGAAATTTCAGATAATGGTGTATTGGGGTTATTTATAAAATATTTTTCAGGGTAAGTGATTCCTTCTTGGTTTATTCATTTTCCCTTAGGGTTTCCTCATTCATTTTTTATCTTCTAAAATGTCTATAATTTAGCTTTAAATCCTAGGGTTTGATTTGGTGTCTTTTTGGTCAAATATTGTGGTCTAGGAATGGATTTACCATTACTGTGGTTCAGTGGTGGTGTAGTTGATGGTTTACACCTTGTTTTTTGGGATTTGACATTTTCTGTAGGTGATTACATGGTTAACCATTCCTTGATGAGTTAGCTTTCTTTTTATAGGTTTTTCATTTTCCCCATATGCTGTTTGTGGTGCGAAAACCAATTTCAATAGAATTTTTAGGCATTTAATTTTATAATTTCATTTTTTGTTCAAGTTGTGAACTTTTCGAATGTAACACCAGCGGTATCTTTTGTGGTAGTTTTATAAAAAATGAAATTCATTAATTAGTGGTTGAATGGGGTTGAAAATTTTGTTTTGTTAATTCTTTAGTGTCATGTGGGCCTTGGAATGGGGTTTTTGGAATAGTTTTGTTTTATAAAACATTGTTCTATTTCTTGAGAGCATTTTATGAAAATGGGTGTTTTCATTTATATATTTCGTGGAATTATCCAATGTGGTTTTATAACACTTGAATGTGGTTTTATAAATGTCTCTAGGGATGCCAATTCTACTCTGGTACTTCTTTGGTGTGGTTTTTTCCTTAAAATATGATTTTTAAATGGGTTTTATGACCAAATATTGGGTATACTCTTTGGAATTGTGTTATGAAAGATATGAAAGATTTAATGATTCATATAAGTTGGGAAGACATATTGGAGAAATGTTTAGAAGTGTGTATATTCTGAAATATAACATTTTAAATGTGAGATGGGCTATTTTGTGATGTGTTTCATCTTGAAAATGTTTTTAAAAAATGTTTGAATGATTTTCTAAAGTGTGTAACAGATGTGAAAATGATGTTGGATGTTTTGTGTGAATGTGATGTAAAAAATAGAATTTAGTTATGAAAAAGGGTATTATGTAACATGTTAGTGGGATGTTATGTGAGTTTTTATATATTGGAATGGTTATATAAAAATCTTTAATGGATTTTTGGAAGTGTTAAAGAAATGTGAAAAATGTTGTGGGCTATTTTGGTATGAGTCGGATTTCAAATAAATTTGAATAAAATGTGGTATGTTGTTAGTTGTGTGGTATACATGTGAGATTTTTGGAAATTTTTTGATGAGGAAATGATATTTTCATATGAAAAGTATATTTATTTACTTGTTGAAATTTTATAAGCACAATGGGAAAACCCGAGTATGTAGTTGGGTAGACGTGTACAAGTATGCTAGTGAATCCGTGGGGTTTGGCCTTAGTTTCACATATCAAGATTAACGTTTATAACTCTAAATGAGCTATGATGAAGATGATTATTTGGGAACACTATGTTATGGTTGTGTTCCCTACTAGTGGCTCGTGCACGAGAATGGATATCTTTGATGGTTACTCTCACTGAGATACAAGGTACCTGGGACCCTCAACGAGCTAGTTCCCTGGGGTTATTTCTTATTGATTGTGAATATTTTATTCTTTACACTAACTATCAGCATACGATATATTTTGTTGGAAAATTCAGTAGCTTTGAAATTTATTTTAGAATTGTTTATTGATTAAATTTGCCCATGTGAAAACTGTTTTTTTAAGTTACGTCGTTTTGAAATTGTAAGTAGAATTTACATGTTTCCCAAAACTAGAATGCTTTTCATCTTTGAATGTTTATCACAAAGAATCTCATAGTGGTGGTATCCTACTGGGCATTGAATCACACCATACATACACCCTTGGTTGTATATACACTTGGTTATTGTTTTGTCACATGTTGGGTATAGTTTTTAGTTCCAATGGTTCGGGTTTCTAGCAAGTCCTTGGTGGTGATGTCTTGTAGAGATGACTTGATGGCGGTGCCCTTTCCATAAGGGTTCTTGGGCTATTTCCTTTAATATTATCACCTTTTTATAGTCTTGTTGAGTTGTTTTAAAATATGTAATTTAGTTCTTAATTTTTGTTATAGATTGTTGGTTTGAAAAATCTAGATTCCATTTATTGGATTCTTTTATTATTTTAATTTTATAAACGTGGTTAAATCATTCCCAATTCTGATTATATGATACCCAGGCACTTGTGCAAGCCCGTGGGGATCAGGAATGCCCTTCGAGACTTGTAATGTGATGGGTTTGGTACTTGTTTAGGTGGATACCTGATTCGGTTCGTGACATAATGAGTATAATGTTGATATAAAATTAAATAAAAATATTCCACATATATATATAATTCATATTATACTAATAAATATGTTCTCATAGTTTACTTGACAAAAATGCATAGTATTGTCCATATAGGTGGTTAAATTGATCTAAGCATGAACCTATAATGATTAATCCATGATAATGAGATGGTTCATCTGTAATAACCTTCTAACCGTCGAATAATCATATTATATAGTGTTTATTATTGTGATATATCATAGTTTTCAAGAATAATAATAATAATATGATTTATATAAATTCATTTCCAAAAATGAAGTGATCAATTTCTTCTTAGTTAGCTAATTTAAATTATTTCATTTATATTAATCATTTTTTGATCATATCATTAATAGATTCTAAAATACTTCATAATGATATATTTATTAAATATTAAACTACATAATTACTCATTAAACCATTCTAGGAAACATCCATTATGAATGATGCTGAAAAATAAATTTCCCTTCTAATTGTTATGATAGTTTTCACGTACACACGAACACCGACTTTATTTAAGTTATTGGATTGGATAGAAGAATGTAAAATGTAAATACCATTAATATTATAACATTATATTATATAAATGTTACTAATATCCTATTATTTTTATAAATTGAATTAATTTTAATGAATATAATTAATTAGAAATGCTAGGTATATGATAATACTCATGTTAGATACTTGATTTCATCTAGGAATTATCCGTGGAAAATAATGTTTATGAAAAATAATGTTGAATAAAATATTTATTACATGGTAAAGGGTTATTTTAGGAATAATTTATATTTATTAATTGTAATTTTGTAAGGGAATTTTACCCCTTGTGTGGATGAAATGTAACCTTTTTTCAGTGAGGTGAAGGGAACTCTTAGAAATAGCTTTAACATATACAATATTTTAATGTAAAAATTTCACATTTAGTGGTTATAAATAAAAAAATAGAAGGTTAATGCGTTCTTGGATTGGAACTAACCTCAACCAATAATTTTGGAGATAATATTTTGGTTTTTAATTATTTTATATTTATCATATTAATTTTTACTCAAATGTTCCTTTACTTTGGAAATTATGTTTTTACCATAATGTTTAATTTTAATGATAAAATGATAAATTTCCTCAATACATAATTTAAAAATTATAATTTTCATATTTTTAAAAATTTTACCAAATATAATTTTTTTGGTTTTTAAAATTTATATTTTATATTATTACACATACTCTATATAGAAAAAATTTCTGAAAAAAGATTCTTATTAAGAAATTTTTATATATATAATAAATAGCTATTAAATTTTGAAATTCCAAAGGAATATTTTTTAAAATAAATCAATTAAAATATATTATTCTTTCTTGTAAATACAAAAAAAACACTCACCTTGATGATACAACATTTATAGAGAATATTGAAAACTCTTTTCATTAAATAGTCAAATTAATTTAGTTCTATAAATGATGGACATAAGATTTATATTATAAAAGAATATATTAAAATAAATATTTACATTCCTTAAATATTATTTTATTTACATAAAATTATTTTTAATCTTCTTGAATACAGTTACATAATGATGAAATCACAAAAATTATAATTTTCTGAAAAAATTTATTTTTACGAAAAAATTATATTATTGAAAAAAAATAAAAATTAAGATTTTTCTAATATTATTACTCTTAATAAAAAAATTATTTCTATATTTTCACCTTTAACTTATAAAATTATAAAATTTAATTTTTGAATTACATCATAAAATATATTCAGAGCATATTTTTTGGAGATTGACATTTTCAAATTTTTACTATTATTATTCTTATTTCATCTCACATACCCACTTAATTGGTGATAACCAATTATTAATATATAAAAAATTATCATCATTAATAATATTCTTTATGATATATAAATCTATATTTCATTAAATGTCAATTTTTTAGAAAAATAATTTTCTAAACAATTAATGTTCTTATTAGTAATTTTTTGATAAACATACATTATTTCAATCATATGAAAAGTATAATTTGTATTATTTAGAAATAAAATTCATAAATTGGTTACTATAATTCATTCATAAAAATTAATGATCAATTTTCTAACATTCATACTTAACTGTTAATATTTTATCTAAATATATCTCAATTTTTAAGCTTGGTGTTGTGAACAGAGTAATCTATCAGAAAATTTTTGAAAATTTAAAGGAATATATATATTATAATATTGGGGTGTTATATTCTTCACATATAAAAAATATATATCCTAAAAATTTTGTTTATTAGTTATTGATGAATGCATGTGGGGGTGTTATTATCATATTTTTCATTCATGATATAACTAATAAAATGACATGTGCATTTCTCTTTTATGCTAATTAAAATTAATTATTTTACTAAAAACGACAGTCATCATTCCTAAAATCATATATCCATGTATGTATATTCCCTAATATTAAATTTTCCATAATATAAATTGTCCATTTCAATTTTAATATCAAATATAACAAGCCAAAATGACATAATATATTCCTCCAAAAATTTATAATATCTTTAACCCTCAACTGGTATTAACCACTAGTTTATAAGGTCGTGAACATGTATATATATATATTTCACAATACCAAAAATAGTATAAAAATCCCAAAACTATCATGAATTATCATTAATTCTATTGTTATTGAAACTATATAACTTAAATTATCAAAATCAGCAACCCTTTATTTTCATGACATCAAACATATTCCAATCCTAAAACTGATCCATCCTCAGACATGTATTCTTCAATTGTTATCTAAAATTTAAATTATTTTTATAAAATCACAATTCATGGTTATTGATACAATTTAATATATGTTCCTAAACTATTAAATCAGTGTTACTTATGAACAATTCTTATATTATTCATATAATCCACACAACTTTTAAAAAACTAATGAACACCATCAATAAATGTAACATTAATAATCAAAATTAATATGTGTATCTGGATTTTTTTTTGATGACTTAATACTCACTAGAATATGTAATATAAGGAAACATAACTTTTCCATTATGATTGCTATATAATGGAATTCTTATACATATACATATTCACAATTTAATGGTTATAAGATATAGTGGTTTCTTGATGCATACCTTTCCCAATTTCTTCTTCAATATCCTTTTTCAATCGAAATCAAAATCCAAAATTGTTATCACCATATCACGAAAATTAATATTAAATAATAATTCAACATATTTCATACATTATGACCCTTTTTGATCATATTATACTTTCGAATCAACCTATATCTATGTTGTTCAATCCATCATTATCCATGTTAATTACAATATTATATCTTGTATCCTAATTAATTACTATAATTCATAAATCCTTTATGATAGATTCTAAACATAATTTCTTAACCAATGCATATCACAAAGGTGTTTCATGGAGGGTGTGCAGTCTGAAGACCATTCACCTCACACTAGATATATACCTAAGTCAATGGTCAATCAATTTTTTTCAGGGTGATTTCTCTAAAATAAATCTATGTAATAATGAAATCCAAATTCTAGTATCATAATAGTGATCTACTCATATGAAAACCATATATTCAATACTTTCAAAAAAATTATTATTTCATTTTATTGATATAAATATTCATAGATTTTTTTAATAAAGATCCTTTATAGTAATACACTAATAGAAATCCTACCTATATAAACACATCTATATGAACAATTTGTAAAAATAATTATAATGGGACCTATTTCCCAAAAGTATTCCAAAACCATTAGGATAGGATGATTTAGCACCACTTTTCCCAATGGTTTCCCAAAGGGTATGGCTATCCCAATGGTTTTCTAAGACCATTGTATTGGCCACTTTGAGACCACTTTTACCAACGGTTTTGGAAAACCGTTTGAAAAGTTTATGTCTATCCCTAGGGTTTTCCAAAACCATTGGGATCGGATAATTTGAGACCACTTTTCCCAATAGTTTTGGAAAACTATAGGGAAAGGATTGTAATAATACTAATTATTTTGTGAACTATTGGGATATGTACCCTTATTATTTATGAATTGTTTTGTCAAATATCGTCATATAAATAAATATATAAATTACATATATATATATATATATATTTATTTATAAAAATATTTTGAAAAAGGTAATTGTAGTTTAGTGGTAAAGTATTTGATATATAATGTGAAGGCTATGGGTTCAAAACTCTACGGTAATTTTTTTAGATTGACTTATCCCAATGATTTGGAAAACCATTGGTATAGACCTATACAAATGTTTTTTCCCAAACTGATGGGATAGGTATATCCTCGCACCAAATCAATCAAAAACTTTCAAAAAATTGTTATAGGCTATACCAAGAGTTTGGGGACCTATAAAAATGGTTCCAAACTGTTTGTATAAAAAAATTTATCATTAGTGATACCTAAATTAAAAGTTCATTATTACGTTAAAATTAAAGAATATTCTATACTAATGTGATATGTATACTATTGATATTATGATCAAACATAAATTATCAAACCTAAAATTAACATTAAAAAACATATTAATATCTAATGTAATTTAAGCCTTTTAGTTTATACCACTTGGGAGACCCTAGAAACATACTCTCGTATTTTATTCCTTAAAAAAATACTTTGCATACTTACTTTGAACTGAACTATAAAATCATATATATATCCATCCTTTATCCCAAAATCAATGTTTATAATTTCATATATCATATCCCGACAATTTTATTAGGGTTATATCATTATAGAATTATGAAAAAATAAAAAATAACAATGGTTATATTTTTTGTATCGATTTTTTCCATTTTATACAAAACTACATAATATAGAAAAAACACCTACCTCTCCAACAAATTTTTGACACAATATATCTTGTTATAAATACCATTTGTAATATATTACAAAACAATACAAGGAAATTGAAATAAAAATGGGGTGAGACTAAAATATCAATAAGGGAAAACATATAATTGTTAGAATGTTGGTATAAATATGGAATAAGTATTATGGATGGAATAATTAAATTACAAATAATATTTCAATCTGATCATAGTCTAGTATAATGTACAATTATATGGATTTAAAACATGTCTTCATGTATTTATTTCAATACAATAATTATTTTGGGTATATGTTTGCTTAGATAAAACCTTAATTTGTTCTTAGGTGACCAATAAATGTATCGAGGGGTAATATAATACTAGACTCTACCTATCTCCTAATTATGTCTAATGTATTCACTATAGCTATAAACAATTACTTTCCTACCATTATCTAAGGAAAAATTGTATATATAAAAACTTTTATATCCATATAATGAATAATAAATAATAACAATACATTATAAAACCATTATATTAATAAATAATAATCATGAATTTCAATACTTTTCACCTTGTAATCCATTGGATAGCATGATTATAACCCATCCTGGCAATAAATGTGGATAGTAATAAAACATATAGTAAACCTATCAATAATCATATCGTTTTGAAAAACAATATATTGTATTCTAATACCTTTACCCACATAAATTAAAGAGATTACAATGTTATAAACAAACTGATGAATGAATTTCTATGGTCAAGCATAACATAGTAAAATTTTGAATAATCATCAATATTGGAATAAAAAGATATGAAATTTCCATAATTTTCCCCATGTTAATAGAATAATATTATATTTATTTGAACATTTTCCAATGCGAATTATGCATATTGTGATCTTCAAAACATATAGGGTAGTGAGTATAAAACTATGCCAATACAAGACTAACATGATCATAAGCCATCCTAAGAATTTATATGGATGGTTGAGAAAGAACATAACCTAATAAGTAGGAAATACTTGGAAAATATTATATGTGGTATGAATTTATATCCTTATAAAAAGTTGATATAAAACCATGTAATACCATACGAAGGCAGTATGTATGCAAATTTTATAAATTAAGTTCAATAGAATGATCATAAATCAATGAATTAATTTTTTGATACCAAAAAATCATTACTAATGGGATGAAGATTGAATCCATAGTTGATGTTTTAAGGGAAACTAAATTAGATAGTAAACCCCAATTAAAAGATATGTACTATAAAAATGTATCCATCGGATTTCAATACATGATAAAAAAGAAATCATGGGAAATAATGTTTATTTTTCATCGAAGAATCAAAATTTAGTCCAAGACAACCCTTACCACATTAAAATATTTTGAATAAAAACCATTAAAAGAGATGGATTTCAATGGATCTTCAAATACCATGATTAAATTATTATTCACGATATAATATCTCAAATTTTTAGTATATACAGAACATAAATAAATTTATTTCTATAATAATAAATTTTTATCGTAGATTGGAGTTTGAGAAGAAATCCTTACCATTGATCTTGATTTGTAATTCACATTTATAAAATGTAACAATAAATTAAATTTTTTTCATAAAAATATACCCATGAACACTATTCATATCTATAATCTTTTTTTAATCATTACTTATTATCATTATATATATTTATTTATAAGCTGATTTTTTTTTATTTTTAACCACGAGTGTAAATAATATTAGTATCTTTAAAGTAGTATCTTAAAAGAAAAGTTGTTCATTGTTAATTTTCCAAATAAATTTACTAATAGATAATTTGATGCACTATAATAGATTTTTTAGTATATTTTATAATGGTATTATTATATTTCATATTAGGTTTTTTACAATCCCTGAAGATGAATATAGAAATTATCATGTTTCTGTAATTCTTAACAAATGAAAGGTGTTTTTTATTTATAATTTATATATTGATAAAACATTTATACATATTTACATCATATTATACTTGTATATTTTTTCTCAAAGACATCAATTACATATATTTATATTATTGTCCAAGTATATAGTTAAACTGATCTGAAAATGTACCCACCATGTATAATAGATGATTACAAATTGTTAATTTTAAATATCATCACAGGGGAAGAATGATAATATTATTTTGTATTAATAGTAAAATATATGAGAATTATAAATAATTATATATATATATATATTATAATTTATATGAATTCATTACTTAGAAATAGGGGATAATTTTCTACTTAGTTTTCTGGTTTTAAATGATCAAAGTAAGGATAATCATTTCTTGATCACATTATTAATAAGATATCTAAATTTCCACATTCAAACATGAATAAATTTATGAAAATAAATTTTAAAAAATTAAAAAAATTAGGAATAATAAATTATTTTTTGTGATGAAAAAAACTTATTTTCACGTTGTGGTTTCCATCCACACGTATGAACAAATGATAATTTCATTTTTCTTAATTAATTATATTGATGAATATAAATTTAAAATTAAAAATATATATATTTTAAAATTTCAGTATATAATATTTATATTAGGTTCTTATTGGTTATATTACCTTAAAAACACACACACCTTGCACATAGTCTAGAAAGGAATGCCATAGCACCCAAAGGGATATCCTACCCATTAAACCATATTTGTTCAGTATGTGGGCAAAATGCATAGTTGGCATAAATCCCATTACATAGGCCATATAGCCACAAACTATCCCGAAGACCTAGTGCAACATTATTCATGTATCAGACAACATGTTTCAGCAAGTATGTGTCATGTCTGAATCTGATAAGGGGAGGAATGTGAAATAATTTTATTGATAAATTATAAGGTAAGGTTAGTCTTGAACAATCATAAGTGATACATTTTATAATTAAAGATAAGGGTAATTTTGCAAGAACCTTTAAAAATTTCAATAATGTGGTTTTACTATTCCATGTCCAATAAATAAAAAATTGAAAAATATGGAGGTGAAAGTGATTCTGGGTCAAAACTTGCCTCATCCACTCATTTGGGAGACAAATTATATTATCATAGGGCTTGTTCTTTGAAATTTATATCATTTATACAAATTTACCAATACATTGGTAATTCATTTATAACCTATAAAATTAATACCACCGAAAAAATTCACAGTGAACCCTTAACTAATTTGAAACATATAATGTTAAAATTTTGAAATAATTTTATCAACTATAATTCATATGGTTTTCAAAAGATAATTTTCTAAAATGTTTATATAAACCATAAATTTTTTGATAAAAGTTTCTTTTTATGATTTAAATTTTTGTATAATACAAACATTTTAGATTGTTGACATACATGAAATATTTGGTTTCTTATAAATCAATTAAAATTCTGATGTCTTTAATGGTTGTCTAAATAATATCTCACCTTGAAGATTATTGACATAAATAAAACACCAAGAAATGATTTTTTAAACTATCAATTTCATTTTTTTCTAAAAATATTTGAAATATTATTTATATTTTGAAATAATATATTTTAATATAAAAAATTATTCCCAGATTAAATATTTTATAACTTAAAATTTATTTTTAATTTAAAAGATACAATTAAATAATTTTAAAATCATAAATATTATTGTTTTTACAAAAACAGTATTATTCAATTAAAAAAAAAAACTACTAGTTCACCTTAAAAAAATATTATTATTCTTAGTATAAAAATGATTTACAAATTTAAAAATATAAATTCAAAATTTTAAAAACTCAATTTTTAAATAAAATCATATAAAATATTGAAAAAAAATTATTAGAAAATATTATTTTCAAATATTTACTTTTAATATCTTTATTTAATATAATTTTACAAATAATGATTTGTTAAAATATTATTAATATAATACAAAAATTTTCATAACTAATCATAACATTATTGAAATATAAATTCATATCCCAAAAAATGCATTCTTTAGAAAAATACTTCTCTCAAAATAAAAAATCACATTTTTTATTTAAGGTAATCTAATTGGATTTCATTCATCTAAAATGTAGAATTTATTTTCCGTATACAATATTATACTAGGCCATATATTACTTTAAAAAAATTGAAATTATTTTTTTCTAATAAATTCTATGTTTTATAGATGTTTAATATATTTCTAGAAAAATTTAGAAATTATACAAATTCTCAAAGCTATTATAAAGACAAAAAACCATTATTTTTGAACGTGAGTTTGAATTAGTGAATTTTTATTAAGTGAAAAAGTTAACGTAAGGAGAAATTTGTTGACCACATGAATACTCTCTATCAACTATATGAAGGAATATAGAATGAAAAAATTTCCTACTTTATCTGAGTGACTATACAACAAATGCATCAACTTTATGGACACCTTATCAACTATGATTTGAATCTCACAAGGTAATCATGAAACAAAAATAAAATATGAAATAAAACATATTATTTCATATATATAATGAAACATTTTCAATTTTAACGATGTATGGAAAAGACTGTATGAAAATTGGATCGATAGTTTTCCAATTTGATCGACCGTGGGGGGTTTCTGGACAGCATCTCAGTCAATCACAAGTGAAATCAAGAGACTTATAGGATAATGTTTATTACAATTTTCATACATTACTATGAAATTGTAAATGGTTTGTACTATAGCGTGGTGAATATAAGAATTTAATGGGACGAATTAGTACATATAATTACATTTTTGTAGCTTCTACCTCTTGGAAATTGTAGGTTCATGAGAAATTTTAACTTACTCAGGAATTGGAGTTCTATAAAAATGAATTTCAGTAAATATATACATGAAATATATTTACGATCTATATTGGGATATATATAATAAAAAAATTATAGTTTTTATTCACCTAGAAAAAGTTAAACAATACCCAGGTGAGATGGTTAGAACTGATTATAGATTGTGACTGCTTAATAACTTACCACCCTGGGAAAGTGAATAAGGTGATGTATGCTTTAAGGAAAAAGGATATCTATAGTTTATCAAATATGAGGATAATAGAAGATCAAATATTTCGACATTTTCAAAGTATAGATAAGAAAATTCTAATGTAAATTGGTTAATCTTATCTTTCTTGAATGAAGGTTTAAATATATTTCCATGTGAAAAAAAATAAAAAGGCTTATAAAGAGGATATACAGCTAAAAAAAAGGGGGGAATGTTCCTATGTTTATCCATGATTGTTATTGAATTATAAAGATCATGGAATTTGTATGTGTTTTATACTTACGGGAATTATAGGAGTTATTAAATGATGTTCGTATTTCATTATTCTATATTAATCTTGTATGTATGAACTTCTATTGAGATTTTAAAGAGTATTTTTGGTGGGATTGAATATAGGGATATATCATATATTATTCATCTTGGATCATGGTATTTCATAATGTAAATGATGAGATTATAAATCTTAAGAAGATAATACAAGAATTACCCCTACCATTTTGAAAGTGGGAAAGCATCTTCATGGATTGTCTGATTCAACCCACAAAATGTATAAAGATAAAATGTTATATGAAACCTAGTAGATCACCATACAATTTTATCACACTTCACCTCAATGAGGGAAGAATTTTATATTGATAAGATTACTATAGTACACATTAATGATATGGTTTGGTTGAGTGGATTTCTTTATTTCATTGTATATGATAAGGATCTGAGGTTTACATCATAGTTATTGGATGTATTATGTAATCACATTATATCGAGATTAAATTCCATACTATGTATCTTCCATGGAAATATGTCCAATAAGGGAGGTTAATTCAAACCCTAGATGATATGTTGAGATTGTTTTTTATTGATTTCAAAGGTGTTTGGGATCCACACCTTCCTCTAGTTTAATTTTCATACAAAAATATCATTCACTATAGTATTTAGTTAGCTTCCTATGAAAATCCATATATGGAAAGAATTTTAGAACTCAAACCTTTTGGAATTAATTTGGAGAATGAAACCTTTTTGGATAAGAAATAGCTAATGAAATGGTAGAGAATGTAGAATTAATTTAGTATCACATAAGTGAAACATAAATTCAATAAAAAGGTTGTTTTGATAATAATCAATGTGATATAGAATTTGAAGTCAATAGAAGGTTTTACTATGAATTTATAATTGTAATAATGTATTGAGATTAATGAAGATGGGAAACCTAAGACCACGGTATATTAGTCCCTTTGACATTCAAAACTATATTTGGTCAATAGAATATGTCTTGGCGTATCCAATGAACCACACTCAATTTCATGATGGGTTCCATGTATCTCTCCATAGGAAGAAAATAAATGATCCATAAAATGTACTATTTTTTTAGACCATACCATAAGTGGATGATATGTTTTATGAGGAAAAAAATTGTATATTTTATTTCATAAGTAGAATGAGTAATGCAACAAGACCTCTCACATGGTTATTATTTTATGGTGAATCCACAATCTTACAAAATTAATGTTAGACCATAGAGTTATACTGAGAGAAAAATATTATTTGTTTTTTAAAAATAGGATATGGATTTTGAGGGAGATATTTATTTTAGTGGGGTAATATATAACACCAATATAAATTATTAGATATGTTTTTTGAAATAAATTTATTTTTTTCCTTAGTTTTTGGAACATTCAACACTGAGTGTTCACAGTCCAATATATACTATAACTACTATTATGTAAACATGGCCTTTATTAACTATATGTTAAACTCGGTGCCATGAAAAAGAAAAATTAAATTTTAAATATTATGTATAATAGTTTGAAATAAAAACGTATATCGATAAAAAAGAACATGTTTTAGTAAATTCTTTATATGCTTCTCAAATTCCATTTTCTTTAAAAATGATTTTATTTTATTTTGTAACCAAATAATAATAAAAAAATTTAAAATTAATATAACTTTATTTTAAAAAATAATATATAATTTTTGGAATATTTATTTAATAATTTTCATTTATTGAATTCTTTATAATTTTATGAAAATTTAATATTTTTAGGGAATATTAAAAAACAAAGCATTTTATTTAGAATAATATTTTTGTCTATAGAATTTTAAATGATAAATTATTGTTTCAATATGGTCTTCAATGTAAAATAATTTAAATTTTATATTTATTAATTAAATTTAGATTATTGGAATAAATTTTATAATTAATTTTTATATAAAAACATTTTAAAATTTTTAACATTTTCTCTCTAAAATAACAATTTCTCGTCACATGTGTGGGTTTAATATTAAATTAAAATTTTACACATCTATTAATGGAATTTGATAAACATGTTCTATAATTATAATAAACATATTTTCTATTATCTATTATGTTAAATTTAATTTTTCACCATAGAAAATAAAAAATAGAAAAAACTAATTACTACTGTTAAAGTGAAAATTTGTCTACTGGTGGTTAAAATAATATGAGAAAGGGGAAAATTGACTAGAATCAATTACAACACCCATTTTCTGGGAAATTATAGATCTTATCACCTATAAGGATTTTTAATAACCCTTTTTTGAGAATATTATCTTATTAATGACGTGGGTAAAATTATTCTTTTCCAAAATTTTATGTGTTTCATCTCTTCCACTTCTAAAATGCCACCCCTCTACTCTCTCCCCATAAAAAAAACTATTTGAATCATACAATACATAACATATTATATTAATTATATAACTATTATCATTTCAGATTCCTTATTGGGATCATAATTTCAATATATGAACGCTTTAGGTTAATCCTATGGGATTTTTCAGTAGAAGATGTAATTTTTTAAATAATTCATTTTCATTTACTTTTTTTATAAATCATTTTCTGATGTTAATAATTTTTTATCACAACCAATAATGAATAGATGTGATATATATTAAAAAATTCAATTTTAAAGGTAATATATTATTTACATCTCTATCATTTCATCCATTAAGAAAATTAAAATATCGTTCATGCGTACGTATGTCCGACTGTATCCATGAAAAATGTATTTCATTTCATTTTTATAAATTTAATTTATTAATATATATATATATATATATATATATTACTTATATTAATGTTGAAATGTTTTCTATGATGGAATCATGATCAATATAAGAGACCCTATAATAAAAAGGCTAACCATGCAGTAAAAACAAAGTAGATGTTGCCTAAAATGTGATTCTAACATGGATTTATTAATAAAACAGTAATAAAAGTTCATAATTAACTCATATATAGTATTATACTTATAATTAGGTTTATATAACATATTTATAGTAAATGTAACATTATTATACATCAGTCTCAAACATGTAATAATAATATTAGGACTTAATGTAAGAGATTATTGTCTCATTTTTTTTGTATATAAATTATATTACACACTTATCAAATTTTATGGGGTTTATACAAAACTCATTTTATATGTGGTATCATAAAATTGTTTATTCTATATATATATTAAGATTCATTTAATGTTATTTCATCCCTAGTATTGAAATTCAATGTTACCAAAGTTATAAGGTTTTTAGGATACAACCTCATTATTTATTAGGTGTGTTTATTTTGGTTCTTATGATGATGAAATATAATGAACTATATATCTTCAAACATGTGGATTTTATTATACTATGTATAAATTTTTATTATATATATTTATCATTTATTTTCCTTTATTTTTTTACTCAAGATTCCCAAATATTATTTTAAAGAAAAATGAATTAATTTTTGTCTTTGATAGAAAACATGTTTCCCTCAATGTAAATATATTCTAAAAATGTTTTCAATTTTATAAATATTCCACAATTTTTTTCATGTAATTATAATATTTTTGTAATTTTTATGAATTCATTAAAAAGGAATCATCATAATGTTTTAAAAATAGGATCATGTTCCCTTTTACTAAATATCTGAAAGGAATCATTGTTTTAACGTGTATAGAATTTCCCACCATTATAACACCTCAATTTTTTAAATAATTGTCATTTTGTTTCAATTTTTGTTTTCAAATAGAAGTTTTAAAAAAAATTATGAATATTTTCTTTGGTAAATTTATTTTCAAAGAAAGTATATTTTCCTTAAGAAATGTTCCATGTTACTTATCAAAATCATATTCTATATATGATGAAATTTGTGGATGTTAATGTTGTATTACTATTTTTATTATCCATTGATACCATTAATTGTCTTTCTATTTAGGGATTATATTTTTGATGAAAAAAATATAGGACTCTTGTTTATTTATTGTAGGTTATGATATGATGAAATGTTTAGAGACCCTTTCTTTTAATACATAGATATTTCATCTTTTGGGATGAATATTCAATAAATTGAAATAATACATGACTAAGAAAAATAATATTTTACTTTATATATAGACTTGGTACATAATTATCTAATTGAGTGAAAAAACAAAAACATATCTCATAATGTTCGTCCACTTTAGTACTCTTAACATAGACACCCAACTCTGAATCTTTCTACATAAACCGAGGAAAGATAAAAATATTAATGGGTGGAATCAGATAATCATTATTTGTATAAAAGGGAGATAGATACTCATAACCTGAATATTTGGGTATGTGATCATGAAAATAATATTTTAATACTATATCATGTATATCAAAGAACATAATCTTGTGACATGGAATTATGATTGAATGTACATTAGATAAGGATCAAACGGGATTCAATGAACACGATGCATAAGAGGATGAAATTTGAATATGAACTAGATATGTAGAAGAAAAATAGTAATATAATATTTATATCAGGAACATTGACCATGAAATTCATATCATGTTTGGCTTGTGGTAACTACCCATGTACCTGCTTAGGTATTAGGTTTACTATTAGTGTGCCATATTTTTCGAGCATAGGATAAACACCCATGAACTATCCTTTTCATTATAAGATTTTTTTTCTAGTGTACCATCATTCTATGGCATGGGATAACCTCTAATGTATCCACTGATCTTTTATAACATTAAACATTACCGAATGAATCATAGAGAGAAATAGATCTCCCTGGTATTACTTGTAATATAAATATTTAGCTAGATTATATTGTAAGAGTTGTCACCTAATGAAAATCACACAGATGTGTTCTATTGAATTATAAAACATTAATAATATTAATAATCATGAAAATAAATGGGTTTCACAATCATTTCTTCATAACATGGATTAAGGAAAAGAAACATGTTTTATAACCATTTAAACATTTTTTCAAAGAAAAAAACGTAGAAGAAGAAGTGGGAATCCTAAGAATTTTATGTTGGTATAACCCATTTAATATGCACTAGTTTAATTAAAATATTTTTATAATAAATATAAATAATTCCAATAATGAAAAATTATTTTATCCTTGAATCATGTCCATATAAAGACATCAAGAACATTAACAAATTTCATCTTAGATAAAAAATGATTTTTGAAATATCATTAAAAAAATTTCATGAGGAATCTATACTTTCCACATAGCTAAACATTATTTTAAAATACTTTTTTCAAAAAAAATCCTGAAAAACTATAATGGAATCTTTAGATAAAATAATGGTCATGATGACAGTAAATTCCATTCATTATATACACATTAAAACAATGATTCCTTTCAAATTTTAGGTAATATCCAATTGGAAATTTTTTTGAAAAATAAATAATGACCCATTTATTTATTTAATTTAAACAATATTAATTTTTTTTAATAAACCGTTCATAGAAATTTAAAGAAAAACTTAAATAATTTTTTTGATAAATCATAGTTTTGGAACTAAAACAGGTTTTCTACTAAGGTGAGAAATTAAGTCAGGTTCTTTTATAAAAAATTTTCACACTTATTATAATTTAAAAAGAGTGTAAAAGGAAACCTCACATTTATATACCATGAATAAATAGAGGATAATATAATTAATTATTTTTTAATAAATGGATCATAATGTTTTATTTTCGGAAACCAGATCACAATTAATCTTGATAAATAATGAGATAAAATCGTTACCACTTTTTTAACACCAAATCATAAGACCCATGAAACAATAACATTAAATTAAAAATTAAATAAAATGAAAATAAATAAATTCATGATTTTTCATAACAAAGGGGATGCATATACCCCTAAAATAAAATATAGGAATATAACAAAACATATTTCTCATTGAAATAAAATTGAGACGCTGATCCCTTAATCATTTTCTAATATTATTAATCATTAGAAATAATAAATAATGACATGAAATGAAACTTAATATATCTTGAAATAAAAAAGATAAATGATATAATATTTTAATGGGGTAGTATATAGACCATTAAAAATGAGTGGAGAATTTTTTCAAAACTCCCAAAAATAAAATAGATAATATAAACCCCTTACCTTATTTCTTAATCTCATTATTACTCATTAAACCCTCCTTTTAAAATAAATATACATTTATTATAAATATATTAAATTATCATAATTATTTATTTTAGACCCTTTATTATTTACTTATGTCTTTTTTATTACTGATTTATTAAAAAGAAATTATTAATAACATGTTCTAGGAAATAACAGCTTCGTTTTTCATGTTTGCTTTAATTTTATATTTTTAGTCCTCTTATTTTGATCATGGTCCAATCATCTCTATAATAATAATAATGGAATAATTATAATATTTATCCATAAATTATACATTTATGACCAAATTATGAAATTTGGTTTTGAAAAATGCAGTATGATACAACCATGGAGATAATAGGATGTACATACAAATGTGTAACATTTTCTTTTTTTAAAAGTTCAATATTAAAATAATGAATGTAATATATTAACAATAATTAATGGTCATAATATCAGAAATAAAGTATTAATTTGTTAAATATACTTATACGTATCATCCATGTGATGTGGTGATGAAGTGAGAGTCGCATCACTTTGTGAAGGTGGTACTCCACACATACATGAATGATGTTATTATCTTCCAGTGAGTGAAATATTAAGATAGAAAACCATACATTATCTTTTATGAATTATTATTAGGTAATTAATATTGTAATTATGTAATTTATATTACATATATATACCTTTATTATCTTCTATGTACTATACTAGTGAAAAACAGATCACATTTCTTTGCGAGGTGGTAATCCACCATACACACGAGCAACAAAATCGTATCTCATATGGAATAGAAAAAACAGAATATGTATGATATAATTAATATAGATGTATAATTATGTTTTAAATATCCTATATATAATTTATATATATCATCATACCCAAAATTGAAAGTGGTAATGGAAAAATGATTGACATCAGTTCGTGAGGTGGTAGTCCACCCCACACCCAAATGATGATTTTGTAACACATTTGATCGAAGTAGTGATGTTTAAAATTTTTGATCATAAAAAAATATCATTATAAGAATGATAAAGAGAATTTAATTTCAAAGGGTTTTTAAGAATAGTTTATGAATGTTTAAAATTAAATAATATAAAAATTCTTGTAAAATAATGTTACCCTTTCTAAGGGTAACATCCTTAGGTTATCACAAAATGACTTAATATGATTGATTTATCCCAAAAATAAAACTTCTAAGATGAGGGTATGGATTTTTTATGTGATTTTATCAGGTCTTGTCCGAACTAAATGTGTTTTATGGTTTGTTGAATAGAGAGTTGGGGTCGACATTTTATAAGTGAGTTGAGTGACACACTAGTAATGTTTGAAAATAAAAAAGTGTACCAATGTTTTTAAAATTCCAAAATGATTTAAAATAAAATATTATAAATACCTATTGATAAAAAATTATATATATTTCCATACAACATATTTTAGAATATATTTTTGTTCATCTTAACAATTATCTTTTTATTTTATCCCTTAGGTAAACCCATTTTTACCATAAAAGAAGTTAATATTTTTTATTTTTTTCCATTAATTGTGATAGAAAATAATTATAACATATTATATGATATAATCAATTATTAATAAAAGTAAGGCTTCCATATATCCAAACTACATTCACATAATTATCAAAATGTAATTATAAAATCAATCTCACAGATGTGAGGAGAGTGCAGTATTGAAAGAGAATATGTTCAAGAGATAATAATGTTTTTCTATAAAAAATAAATATAAAAGTGATTATAATGACATAAATTAATTTAATATATATAATATATCTAATTTAATCTTAAAACTAACTTATAATATATATTAACTATATAAATAATTTAAAAAATGCATTATTAAATTAAAATTTAGTATTTTTCATTATTTATCCCAAAATTAATCTCCGAAGATAAGTATAAAAAATTAATCTTAATATAAAATTGATGTAATGATTTAAAAAAATAAATATATTTATTAAAATAAAATTCCTAGTTGTGTAAAAAAATATAAAATAATTTGGCAAAAAATGGTTACATAATTTCTTTTCTAACAAATTGAGTTCTCGGAATATAATTGGATTTATTTATATCTCTGGTCACATAAGATGAATTTTAAATAGTTGATTTAGTATATTATATATAAATTTCCTTAAAACCATTCACACATATTTTTTATAGTTTATTAAGAAAAAAATGATGGTTTTCATAAAAATAGTTATCTATATACATATTTCCTTTATTTTTTAATGTGTTTTTAAATTTTAATTTTTAATTAATGGGTAATCAAATAAATATTTTTATATAAATTTTTAAACTATATATATATATAATATTTAAGCCTATTCAAATTACTCATTCCATTGGAATGAAAATAAAAATAAAAGCTACAAATGTGGAAATGGTTTTATGTTATTATCTCACCGTTTATTATGATTTCACATGCTTATGCATCCAATGATGAAATATTATTATATATATCTACTGAAACACATTTATTTTCGTTGAATATATATAATCATAGTATTTTAAATTAATAATACTATTTCTAAACACTTTGGTACATGAAATAATTGATAAAATGGATTTATGAAAATTTGACTTCATTTCCCACTTCAGCCGAAAACCCCTTTTCTTCCAAAAAACATTCTTTAAAAATAATTTAAAAAATGATTTAAAATTATAAAAATGGTTTATTAAATAATTTTTTATACATGTTTTAATTTTCTCATATTTTTTAGAAATGAGTCTTCCTGTCATTTTCGAGATAATTTCAATTTTAATTATATCAATACTTATAAAAAATATATATATGCTTTAAAGTGTATGACATGAATAAAATTTATTGACTTTATGACCATTATTATATTTGAATATTCTCGAATTTTCCTTTATGTTTATTTTCAAATAAATGGATTTCTAAAATGATTTATTTTTTAAAATATTTTATTCTTTTACAGAAGGATATTTTCTTTATGAAATTCTATAGTTTTTTTAATGATTTCAGTTTGTGTTTAATAGCATATTTTCAATGAAAAGGATGATGAATATTTTTATCTTCTAAAATTGATTTTTCAAATAGAAATGGAAATTTTCCTCAAAAATTTCCCATTTAATATTTCAAAATCATTTTCCTAGTTAATATAGATTCTGGGTATGTCCCTAATTCTTTATTTGGGATATGATCCAAA
This sequence comes from Viscum album, assembly GCA_963277665.1. Taxonomy (NCBI): domain Eukaryota; kingdom Viridiplantae; phylum Streptophyta; class Magnoliopsida; order Santalales; family Viscaceae; genus Viscum; species Viscum album. Next base: position 1,644,582,540 of record OY728155.1, on the reverse strand, counting down.
GATACCATTCATATAATTTCTATTAATGGATTATGATTATAATTGTTTTTTATAAATCCTATTTATCTTCCACAGTTTATAACAAGATAAAATTATTGTGAGACCCATTTCATTTTCCACTGGCTAATGATTTGATGAAATTATAGATTGATTATGAAATCTATTTATTTTCAAAGTGCTATGTTATGATGAAATGTTTTTAAAACCCATTTCATTTCTCAGTTTTTGATATGATGAATGTATTTTTCATCTTGTGGAATACTGATGTATGATTTTCATTAAGTGGTGGTTGTTACATTATTTCAATGGATGGTGGTTAATTTATAACCAAATATGGTGGTTATGTTATAACCAAATATGGAGGGGTCATATATCTCCTCCAACTCATTGGGTAAATATTTATATCTCATGAGATATATTAGACTAGAATTAGAACAGAACGTAGTTAATTAGGGAATTTTTACCTAATGGTAGTCTTGTGAGTGGTCCTTGATTACTATGATGGTTTGGGGCGTGAACTCATTATATTTAGAGAAAAAGGGTACCACTGGGGATGGAGGTGTGTCCTAACCTAGGGGTATAGCCTCAAATAGTGTTTCATGGCAATGATTTATTGAACCATGAGTACTATGAATTTTATTTCATGGTTATGTGTATGCAACAATTCAATGTAAATTACTAATATTATGTTATCATGGCTCATGTTCGTTGATTTCATTAGTATTCCTGTATTGCGAACAACATATTTTATACCATAAATCAAGAATATAATCTTTTAAAGGCATCATATGGTTTTTATGTATTATGATCTTGTTTACATTCCTTAATGTTTAGGTTATGCTTAGTTATCTCCATTAGTTACCCTTACTAAGAATTGGAACTCAACCTTTTTTATGTTTCCTTTCCCCACATTATTCATAAAGGTTATATATCGGGTATTTTTTTAAGTGTAGTTAATGTGATGATAAATATTGGATAAATTTATTATCTTTAATTAAATTATAATATCAGGTATGTAGTCTCAAAATAATCTAAACTATTATGGTTATCAGGCATTTCTTTATTTATTGGAATGAATATAATTCTAGAATGAAATAATACCTATATAAAAAGGCCTAGTTTTCTATATTTGGGATCACTTTGAGGTTTAGTTATCCTTTTGAAAATAGGGTGAGAACAAATTATAAAGATCTCTATGTATATTTATAATTATATGTCTACGGATGACACTAAGGACATGTTTAAGTATTTTTCAAAGTATGGGAAAATGTCAGGGAAATTTGTAAAGGATAGGTCGAGTAGCTTCTAAGCAGTTAAATCTCATTCTTGTTAAAAAAATTATATAATGAACTAGTAGAATGAAACCTAGGGTTTGTTGAGAGGGACTTAATTTTCCCCTGGTGCAACAAAAATGGCCTCTGACACACCTGGTTTGATACACTCAGGGTGTATGATTTATAAATTCATGTACTCTTTACAAAAAATCATGATGAATTTAAAAATATGATTAGTATGAATAACATATGATTAAAATAATTTTTCATATATTTAAAAATAATATATCTTTATTTCGAAATACAATAATATATTTTCATGATTATTTTGTTTACCATTATAATTAGAGTTTACCGCAATAATTTTTTTAGTAAATGATGGGAACCAGATAAAATTGGGTTAACAATGAATAAAAATGATATTTTTTTGATGAGAAGCCTAATGGAATTATTACTAAAGTAAATGAAACTTTTTCTATGAATATTTAATTATCATGATATATGAATATCTAAGTGCACCTTAACTAACTTATAGACTCAACAAATAAGAGAAGTTTGGTGTTTTCTAAGTGTTTTGGAAATGGATACCAGGGATGAATGAAGATTTAGTTTCATATTTATTTTGAATGTGGGAAGAGTCACTCAATATATAGAATTAAAGGTATGAGAATACCTTTTTATAGTAGAAAATAAGGATATTATTGATGTAATTGTAGGAGAATGTTGAAAACATTATTTAACCAGATAGATGAGTATAATGGTCTCCCATTGTTACCATTGGTTGTTGAATGTTTTTAATGTGAAAGGTATATGAATTATGAAAATCAATGTCCTATAGGGAAATAATGTGATTGAAAAAATATGGTTTCATGAGTAATAGTTATATTTCATACAATAAAGAAAATACAAATAATTTATGAAAGGAAATATGTATAATGGAACGAATTGATATATCATAGTTATAATATTAAGGACGAGGAGGAATAATTTAAGTGTATATGTATTGGAATTAAAGAATTATGATATATGAATCACAATATAATGATTTTTTGTACAATTGTTTTATTATTGATTATTAGTAAGAGGTTAAATGGAAACAATAGAATAGAAAAGTGATTAAATGGTAGGGTCATGATTGGAATAAGGTAACATAAACCTTGATATTTTCCTGATATTGATATAATGATATTTGGATAAGGAGATGTCATATCTGAATAATTTAATTGGATAGTAAATATTACCTTATAAATGATTAAAGATTTGTTGACTAAGTGGGTTATAAAATCATTGATTATGATTATTTAATTTTTTGTATTTAATTAATATGTTCATTAATCTGTGGATTTTATCAGGTAATGAAGAGGCATTCATGTTTTCAATGTGTTTTTATGGAAATTTAGTTTATGAAAATGTATTGATAAAATACATGATAAAGTCATTCACATGTTTTGGAATGTAACAATTGAGATCAAATTTTTTATATATCGGGAATAAATGTTAATTTGATTATTAGAAAATTATTGAAAGTCATTATATATTTTTAATTATATAATGGTTTAAAGGATATTAATTTATTTAATGGTTTATTTATAACATTCTATGAGGTCTTACAAATTAAAACATTACTTCACCATATGACGATTTATCAATATTTTATAATAAGGGATAAGGTTTTTTACTATACATTGAAGGAATGACTTTTAATAATATTATGGATCATGTGCAATAAATTTTCATCAATTATAAAAATAATTCTTCTTAATTTTAGGGATTAAGAGATGAAGGGGATCATTATTGATGTAAAATTAAAAGATGGAATTTTTATTATGATAGGATTGAAATATAATCCATAATTATTTCTCTCCCTTAGAAATTCATGATCATATCTGGTTTTTAGACTATATATTGGTGCTTCTATAGAACCTTACTCATGTTCAGGATGTTTTCCATGTATCTATCATGTGGAACTAAATACCAAATTCAAAATATGTAAATAAATTAGAGTTTGTACCACTAGAGTATGATATTTCTTATGGGGAATAACTAGTAGATATTATAGACTAAATAGATATTGTTCTATGGAAAACGACCACTCAACTGGCCATTTTTTCTTGGAAAAACAGTATCTTGAGGAAGATATGTGAAGACCTAGGAGTGTATTTTTGTATATGTATCATCAGTTGTTGGCACTAATGTGATATTTTTTTGGGAGAAATTAATTCTAATGGGGGTAGAATTTAACACCATAAGATTTTGTAATAAATATATATATATATACTTAAATTAAATCCTGTATATATTTTTCATTACATGATATATTGAGAATATAATTTGTTATAGGGAACACTGATTTTGGCTGGTGTTACCTGAAACATCATGTTTCGATTGTGTTACAAGACACACATAGTTTTAATAAGCTAAAAAAAACTAATAATATTTGGATTTAAAAAATTCCATATTTATAATGATATAAAAATGGATGTATAAATTGGAATGACTATATATTGAATTTTATTTATAATGGTTTTATAAAAAGAAGAAATGTGGATAAAAAATTACACACTTTTTCAATAAAGACTTTTAATGTTTCAAAAATAAAATTTTCATGAAATTTTTTATATTTATATATACTTTAATCAACAAATAAATAAATATTATAAACTTTTATAAAATTAATTTGATAAAATAATCTTCATTCTTGAAATAATTATATGAAAATAATACTACATTGAATTATTGAGAACTTATTACAAACATTAATTTTAAATAAGAATTAATCATTTTTTTTAATAGTATTCTACAAAATGTATTCAATATTTTTAATTATTATTATTTATATTTTCTATAGCCTAATAATTTAAATATTATTATTTTAAAAATATTTAAAAAATAATTATTGTTATTAAGGTTAAAACTTGGTATTGTATGATACATGAGATTGTGTAATAAATTATATTCACCATACGAATGTTTTCTATTTAACATATTATATTTCATACTAAAATATATAGGTCTAAAATATATAATAATTGAATTTTTATTTTTTTCTTAATGAATAATTTACCATGGTTTTATAAAGCATTTACCGTGGTGAATATATAAATGGTAAAAGTGACTAAAACACAATGGATAAAGAGTAACATGTTTAAATAATGTGTATATTTTATATAGTTGTGTTTTGGATAGACTATGTCATCTATCCCCTAGATTATTTGTCATTTTTAGTGCCACATGAAGAAGTATTGATCAACCATTATTGAATACATTGGGGAATTTACAAAATAGTCAGTCATCCTCAAATATAAAAGGAAACTCCCTCTAGAATATTATTCACATCGTGAAAACATTTTCATTTAACCAATCCATGACAAAATAAATTCCAATCCTCCCTCATCCAATCCTATAATAATTTTTTGAATTAATGAAACCTAGGATGTATTTTGGTGCAAACCTTAGGAAGATACATGAATAAAAGGAAACATTCTTCAATGTTCATCTTCATTATATTTCTTCCTCCACCTCCTTTAATTTTTATTTAATTATTATTATATTGTAATCTCAATATCATTCATATACTGAGATGTTTTTATATCAATATCATGACCTCATACGATCTACATTTCCATCAATTGTGTTACAAAATATTCAATGGGATGTACATCGAACTACCACCTCACGAGCCAATGTCATTCATTTTCCCATTACAACCACACGTTAATTGTTAAAATAATGGATATAAAGTAAATATATGTTATTTGTAATATAATTATACATATGGAGCCATTATTTCACATATAAAGTTTTTACATTTCATTCCTTAGTGGAGGGGATGTTAGGATGTCTCTTGTGTGTACGAAAGACTACCTCCATGCGAAGTGATGTGATTTGTTTTCACTAACGCTATATGTTGAAGATAATGAAGATAAAGTTGATAGATATATATGAAATAAATGAAATAATTTAATATTAATGAATTATTCATCATTCTAAAAATATAATATATATTTTAAATTCTCTACATTTCAATCCATAAAAATTGATAACGTTGTTCACGTATTTGTGGATTACTGCCTTTATGAATTAATGTGAGTATCTCTTTTCATCAACACAAAATATGCACGATATGTGTATGTATCATGAAAGAAAAAATATTATTTATGATTTTATGATAATTTTGGGTAGTTTAAATTGTACTTATCTTCTTTCTATAAATATCATTGAAAATAGGAAATGCTACTCTTATGTATGTATGACATACCATCTCAATGATTTTAACATACTTCATCACTCAAAAAATCAGTCATGATTAGTTTTAAGAGTATAATTGGTTTATAAATATTTCATATATTTCATGAGTATTATTCTATAGATTACATAACCATGATCAATGTAAGAGGGAAAAACTATAAATCAAAAGTATATGAAAAAAAGCCATTATTACTAAAAATGTGAATATAACATGGATTCATTAATAATCAGTTAATAAAAAGAAATAACTAAATAATATATGGTATGATATATATTATTATGGTTTTACAGTAGTATAATTAAATTTTTCTTATTGTATATGAGGTTTAAATGTGTACGAAGGAAGATAGGGATAACATTAATGGATTTATAGTCACTCGTTTATTTCTGGGAGACATAAAAATTCAACACTAATTTATTTTGTGTCTTGTATATACTACACCTTTAAAAATTATTATCATGAAAATTATCCATTTTGTGGTGATTTCATTATGGGTTTTTATAATAGGAATGTTTTACGATCTTTTTGGAAACATATGTATGATTTTGATTGAGTGAAAGTGATTACATTATAACCAAGGTTGATGGTTACATTAGAACCAATAATGATGCTCTTGTTGTAAACAATGAAATCTGGAACCCCTATCTCTCCTCGATGGATTTTTAATGATTTACATCAAATGAGATAGAATGGACTGTAATGGGGCATGTACCTAGTTCAGAAAGGGTCAATTTTAAATATTATAGTCATGGGATTAATCCTTCATTACTAAAATGGTTTGGGGATTCAAATAATTCTACTTTTATAAATAGAGTTATACTATGTATGGTGTTGTGTACTTCTTAGGATTTGTTTCTACCCATAGAGTTCCCTAATATGTTTTTGAAATGTGCCTCAATAATATGTGAAATGATATTCCATTCTCATGTGTCTTCCATAATTATATGTATTATACCAATTTTATGCCCCCTGGGATCATGTTTTTTAATTTTATTATGATTCATGTTTTATAAACTATGAATATTTATTCCATGACCCAATATTATAATCTTATATATGTAGTGTATGGTATTAATATGCAATGATCATGTTTCCATATGGTTATGTTCATTATATTCTTATGTATATCATTTTTTACATTTTTCAGCATTTCATTTCATGATTTCTTATGTTTTATTTCCTCATGATATGAATAAATGTTATAAGTAGGGTATGTCAATAAATAGTACATAATTGGATGATATATATTGGTGACACTGAATATATTTAAAAAATTATGAATACGTTGTACCCCGTCTCTAAAGACACTAATCTATTATGATCAAAATCTGTGTGATTGTGTAATTTAATGAATATTAATCTATAAAGATATAATATACATGTAAGTAAATATGAGGTCAATATAGATAAAAATTAGGTTTTATTGGTATCTTCACTTGTTTTTATGGGATTGATAGTTTGGGTGCATAGCCTAATTGACCAATAGTTGTAGTTTGGATGACATAATCATTGATATGACACCATGTTCTATGAAATCCTTTTATAATCATGTAACCGGAAAAGAGAATTTTATTTAATGAAGAGTTCAAAGGGTATTCCTAAGGTTTTAAGAACCAATGTTTCATATAGCATAGAAAACATGGACATATCTATGGATCAATAACTTGAGTGTTAGTTGGGTCATGAATTTCTTTGTATGAGAGTGTACACCGGCGATTTTGGGCCAAATAGGTATGGTTTTTTCCGGTTACCAAAGGTAAATGGTTGAAATATCATTTCTATTAATGGCATTGTTTGGGATAAGGATTAATTATTTCAAAGGATACTCATGTGGAAATGGAAACATAAAACCTTGGGTATAATAATGGATGTTCATGTGATGAGGGCTATCTTGGAGAATGAATTAGGTAACAGGATATGGGTGACATGTTGATCATATGTGTCAAAAATTGTAAAGATATTTGGTGCCAGGGGTTTCCTATGGAAATTATATCTTGGTTGTTGTGTTTTCTCAGTGTACTATATGTTTATAAGTAAACATGCACAATATATTGGCATCATCCTACATAAGATAAGAGATCTTCAACGATACACTATGATATAAAAACATCATATTATGGTATGATGGATGAAATCCATTTGATTTGTTACCAAGGATTTGTTTAAAATATTTATATGGAGGAATTAAACCATTTTCCATTTGTGGGTGGTGACCCACATGGTTATTTGAAATTCATAGAACACCACGAGAACCATTTTTAGGTAGTTTCAATGGGTGGGTGATGATGTTAGATTTAAAACTATAGGATGAGAAGGATAATAGACTTTACGGTCATTAAGTCACAGGGATGGAAATCATGGGATTAGGTTATCAGATACACTTTTTATTGGGTTAATGATGAGTAGGATCCTATGGTGGATAGTAATTTTTCAGTCACTAGTTGGAGTCCCTAATATGAAAACTATTGTAGGATAGTGAGAAAGGTCATCGGATAACGGTTTCAGTTTTAGAACACTATATTATAAATAGAAAAATGCATGACTATTTTTCATAGTGAATTACATGTACAAGTTTGAATATAGACTTCGATGAAATGAAGGTGTGGGAAATAGGCTCGAGATAGTAGGGCATGATCTGTGGGTGTTGGATCATATGTGTACCAGTTCTTATGTTGTGGCATAGAGAATATTTTGATTGAAATAAGATTAGTATATGAGATTTCACCGAAATAAATACATGAACATTGGTGAGTATGATCAATGTGATATCAAGGTTCCATGGATTAAAGATCATATGAGAATTTTGTAAGAAAATATAACCGGATACAGTCAAGTGTGGTCAATTTGATTTTGACCATTTAGATCAAGTCAATGACAGATGGTTGTGTCCTCAAGTGTTATTTGGTTTATTATTTTGACAAAACATGTTGAAATATTCATTAGGACACTAAAGAAATGATTCTCTATGAAATTAAGAAAATGAGACTACCATGTATTGGAATTAGATGTTAAATATAAGAACTTGTGGTGGGGAGCACAATATGATGGATGATGAAAGAGACAACTGCATGCTAAGGTATTGGGTTACATAGGATTTTGAAACTATAGTATGGATAGTCAACCACTATTACGAGCATTGGATTGGTATTTAGTGTCTTATCTACCATATGTTTAAATAGATTTTTTGTAGGTGCATTGAGTGTTTATAAATTAAATGAGGCACGTTGAATGCAATTGCACAACACTAGTACGTTGGGTGATGATTTCATTTTCTAGTGGGGATTCTCAGTTATTTGAAGTTCTAGGGAGGGAAGGTTGTAAGACCCCATTTTATAAACATTTTGAAAATATGTAAAGGAATTTTAGTTTTCAATTACTTTGTTGGTCAAAGAAATGTAGGATTTTAATACTAGAATTATGAATGTTGTGAAGCCTCAAAACGAATTTTTTACATGTAAAATGAAGCTAAGAAAAAATATAGGTGGTTTTGGGTGTGTATAGATCATTTGTAGAGCCTATATGTAGAGTTTTTTTAGATCAAACATGAGGTTCATGATTTATGTATAGTTAGTACTAACCATAAAACTCAACTATGTAGACCCAAATAAGAGGAGCACATTTTTTTACTAGTGTGAAGGAGTAATCATGGCCATAAAAACATGTACCTTATTATAAGAGAACTTTTCAAATTTATTGTGTGGTTTCTCCCAACCTTGATTCTAACCACGTGATGTGGGAGTGGAAAGGGATAATATCTCCATACTCATTACGAATTTTATTTCCTACCATGTTTGTATCCATTTGAGTGAATTTGAATTTTGATAGTGGGTTCCTATGGCTAGAACACATTTATCTAAATTGTATCACTGAACCATGAACCCCATTTAAAAATGTTGGTATTTATTATTTCCCCCCTATTTCCTTTAACAAAAATTCCCAATTCTTCTCCTACATTAAATGAAAATAAACATACTTGATCTCCACATTATATATCCTACATGAATTTGAAGTATTATTGTAATTTATACTCAGAATAAAATTCCATTTATCACATTATACCATTATCATAATGATTACAATTACTCTTACATATTTTCTAATTCTATCACATTTGATTAGGATAATAATTACAAATGACAACATTTTCCATATTTTAAGAGTGTTTTTTAGTTCATATAAATTCTCTCGATTTATAAAAAATAAAATTCCAATATTAGATAACAAAATATTCCAAATTAAGATGAATGTTTTCTTATTTTCTTTAAATAAATTCCATTTTTAAAAAGTTTTTCAATAATTCTGAACAAATTTCTTTCTCTGAACTCCTCCTAAAAATTTAAATGACATAAATTGAATTTTTATACCATAATTGTGGTGCCCATCTATCCCTTAACATTGTAATAGTGTGAAAACCCTAACCCAAACAAAAAATTATGGTTTTTATTGTTAATTGTTAATAGTTATTGTTCATAAATGAATCGAAAAAACCCAGTAGGTGTGGTTTGGATGTCAATTAATATGGAACTAAATGAATAAATTATTTAATTGGCATATTATTTGGATACCCAGATGCCATAATATGGAATATAATATTATTAAATGATAAAATAAATAAACCAACCTTGAGGTGTTTTAGAATTTTCTTTTAATTTACAAAGAGTCAATAATGGATTATTTAATTGAAAGGGGGAAAATTGACTTTTATATTAATAATTTGTTCCAATATTTTCACTTCAGTATAAATTTTTAATTGAATTAAATGAATGGTAAGTTATCTAGATACATAGTAATGCAATTTCACTTATAAATTTATAATGAGTTATTAAATGTAATATATAATTATCTTACCTTTATTATCTCTTGTATACGGATGGACTAATGAGATGAATTGTGATGAATATTATTGTATCTTGAATAAACAAATAGCCCCTTTATCAAATGTATGTCATTATTTAAAGTAATGATTAAGTAAATAGTTGATAGAATTAGTTGAATATAATTTAATGCGAATTAATGAATTAAATCCTCATGAATGATAACACATAATGGTATGAATACATTAGTGGGACTTTTCATTAGTATGTGAGGAAAAAAATGGAAGTAAATGTAATGTAACGCGACAAGTTTGCATCACATTGACATTATCTATTATTAATGAAATTGTGGATAAAATCATGATAAATGAAAATATGAAAGGTTATTATCCATGGCCTATGTTTAATTATTAGTTTTATACTTCCTGTATTTATATTATTACTTGTGAAATAGTTGGGTTATGATATAGAATTCCATGGATGGGCTTGTAATTTACATTCATTTGAATCATTATAATTATAAAGAGAATTTTAACACATATATCCTAAAAATTCATTAAGATGATTGCACATGGTTTTAATTGAAATTTATTAAAATCATTAGATACGGATACTATCATATTTAATTGAAATAAATAGATATGGAATTTGATTCTATTTAATAAAATTTATACATGACGGTCCACATTCTTTGACATTATGTTACTTATTATTTGTTTATGATTTTTGAACATAATTCCCAAAACCCCTTGATTATATTGTTGGATTGAATATGATTGTTTTCAATGTAGAAACATCTATGATCATGTTGATTCTTGGATTCTATAGTTTCTCCATGGATCCAACATGACTAGTGTAATACATGAATATATAGGCTCATAGCCATGTGAACTATTCCATTACGCTAATTTACTGTTCCTATGTTCATAGAAATCATTCTTTGTCAAATATAGGTAGATTTGGTCAAGTATATAATTTGGAGCCTAATATCAAGATGGTTTGTGTTTACTTATGGATTCAACAGTGATATACCTTCAATCTATGACATTTTTATTCTCCGACTGTAAAGAATTAGACAATATTGGTGGTGGCCTACTGTTTTTTACTCACACCATATTTAGGATTACATTTGTTACCTCGAATGATTAATATTTTCAGGTTAGGATTTGGTCATGTTCCCAACGTTAGAATACAGATATTCTATATTAGAATGGATTGGGGGGGGGCATCAGACTATTCTAGTTTTCATGATAATAATTGAGTTTAGTTGTTGGTTTATTTTCATTTTTATCTATAATTTATTTATTGTATTCATGATTACCAGATTGTATGGTACTTTGAAATCATCATTTGAATGTGATAATGGTTGGGGATTTTGGTTTTTTACTATTAAACAGATGATTTACATATCTTTATATCATTATTTACTCTTCTGTTATTGCATATTCTGATTCCCAATTCTTTATTGTGAAAATAATTTACCATTACATTGTAATCTGTTTAGCAGACTATAATCCCCACATTTTTCCATAATTAAACCCTTAATTCTATTTAGTAGCCTCTGGAGTATGGGGATGTAGGATTGAGGGATTTTTTCTAACTAGTATGATTACTATTTATAGAGTGAATCAGGTCTAGATGTGACAAATGATTTTAGAACACCCTTATAAATTTGTAATGCATCTCTAAATTAAATATAGAAAAATAAACATAATGGTAATCTATATAATAACCAATCTTAAATATATTTCTATCTCATATTATGTTCATTTTTCATGTTATCTTATTATTGATTTTGGTTAGTTCTTGATTTTTTTGTAAAATTTTGAACCACAAACTCTTTTAGGTCATATAAGATTTCCTTTATACTCATACCTAATAATATTATTATTTTATCTCTTAATGTATCTATAGAAGATAATGTGTGTTATCATATATATCCCTATATATTTTTTTACTCTATACCCGATTTGGGTTGTAAATTATATAATTATTTTTTACAAACATTCATGGAAGGTGTTACCTTCCTGTTAAGAGGATTTGGTATTTGATTACGAACTAAATAATTTTATTATATATATTCCCATATGTGTTTCAATGTTTTTCTTATTTTGTTTTAAAACTATTTTTCAATATTTTTAATGAAACCGTAAATATGTATATATCATTTAAATTTGGTTTCTATACTATTTCATGTATGTAATGAAATCTCAAATGTTTTGGATAATCATAATATATCCTTATAGATGTTTTAATAAAATCAATGAGAGGTTGTTTATATGAATTAAAATATACATTCTTATTTAATTATTTTTATTGTGGGAATTTCAAACTAGATAATTTTTTTATATATTTTTTTATCATAAATTTCTATAGGATACTCCATTGAACCCCCTCTTGAGTACTCTACTCTAACAATCCTTGGTTATTAGATTATTTATTTTATTCTTATTTTTAAATTTATATTGTTTTATGATTGATCATGTTTTTACCCAGATATTTATATTTCTATTAATTTAAAAATTATATCTTCATAGATAATAATGTAATTTAAGGAATGAATAATAAACAACCAATAGATTTTAATTGTAAAAATTATGATCATTGGAAAATTAGAATTACAACACATCTTAAAATCATGGGATTTCATATTGGGACCATAATATAGGATTAATAAGAACTACCTGTTGATGACGAAACTGACTAAGGTGATTCCTCTTAGGCTGTATATGATTGTACATCAAAGTAAATGAATAGTTTGAATTTTAATGTAGGGTAATATTTATTAAATATAATATCTAAATTTGCTACAACTAATGAAACATGGGATATTATATCTATGTAACATTAGTGAAATAAAATATTATTTAAATGTGGTTATATAGTTATACTATAAAATATTATAAATTTAAATTTAAACCTAATGATTTTATCAGAAATATAGATCGCATGTTTAATGATACTACAAATATGGAGCATATAATAGGAAATACAATTGATGAAAAGTCAGAAGTGGTGATTATTTTATGAAACTTACTAGATATAAGAAGAGGTACTTTTTTATCCATTTGAAAATCATCTGGCATGAACATTATACCAATAAAATATTTAACATAAAAACTGAAGATATATTATGAATATATAATGGTAAATGATCAATTTTCAAAACGAAAAATGTCACATGCATTCCTAAAATATCATTTAAAGGAAACAAAGAATATCAACGAAGATAACACAAGTGGATGTGATGGTTTAAATGAAACTGACGAATATATTTCTCCTCTTGTAAGAGGATTAATAAAGTTTTTTGTTAAAGAGATGTAGTTTTGGATATCAAAAATCAAATGAAATAATGATAATAATGGTGGCTCGATGAATGATAGTAACATTAATGTTACCTAAAATGAAATTTAGTGAAAATGGATTATAAATGTAGATTGATCAACGTTGAAACCAAATAATGGGGAAAAAGGTACTAAATTTAATGAGGCTATAAAGGAAAAAAAATACATCTAAGGATAGCTCTAGTGAATTTGATTCATGTAGGGAAGATAATAATAAAAATGATAATATGTGTTTTATATGACACATATTTTGTTGTATATGTCATTACTTTTTATTATTCTCATATTTATGATATCTCTAAAAATGAAAATCTTGATTAAAATGATATTTATTTGTAATATATCTTATAATATTTCAATATGCTCAAAAATATATTTAATAAAATATAGAAAAATATAATAATTTATAAAAACAACAAGATTTATCTAGAAGTATTAAATATTATCATTTTATTAATGAGGAAAAGGACCGATTAATTCTAAAATATTATAATGATAAAATTTTTTTGAAAGAGAAATTAAATAAATATATTGAATTTTTCCATTATTAATTGAATCCCTAAATAAAATTCATGGTATTATTGCAATAACCAAACCATGATATTTATCTGGTTATCAACCTTGACCTAAAAACAAACTCTATAAAAAAGTTAATTCCTAGACCCATGCTGTAAATAAATCTGTAGTAAACAAGATTTTCCGAACATCTAAATATGGAATAATCTAGTTTCAACCCATGAGGTCTTGTTTTTAAAATTATTTTAACTATATTCATATATATGTTAATTAATTTATCAAAACAATGTTTACTAACAATGATTTAAATGCCAACATTTCTTTACCAAAACAAATATAGGGACCCAAATTAGAGTGCATTTGATTTATTATAAGAAATTTTTAATAAAATGCCTCCATCAATGATATAGTATTTTGTTAGTGGGTGTTCATGACATATAAATAGGGAATTTTCAAGCATTGAAAATGTGATGTGGGTAGATGGTGGACATGTCACATTTTGTGATAATGAAAAATGAAACATTATTAGACTTGGTCATGTTGATAACTCTAAAATACTGAAAAAATTATAATGTTTTGTTTATTGATATATTAATTTACAATATGATATACATATATAAATTTATTTGATGGGGGATTTAATTTAATGTTTTAGAACACTGCTTTTATTTTCTATGACTCAATCTTTATTTTAATTTTTAGTATTTTATGAAATGTTCACATTTATATAGTAGATTTAAACTCGTTATTTTCTTAAATTCATCCACATTGAAAATCATTTCCACATGATTCTTGTTTATGGCCTATGCTACTATGCCATTGTAAAATATAATCTCTAATAATGTTATCCAAAAAGGGTTTTGGTAAATATTTTCATATGGTATATTTCCAAAAATAAAAATTAAGCAATACCCATCAAAAGGTAAATAAAAAAGAGTTTTTATCAAGCAAAATAAATATGTTTCTACCTATTAAACATTGTAATATGGTTTATATGTACTTTTATAGACAGTCATTATTTTGATGTTTTGAAGATAAAATTATTCCTATGTATTTATTGATGAATATTTTCAATTTTCATGGATATATTTATATAATCACAAACGTAAATCTTGTTGATATTTTCTAAAGTAAGAGATATTTTTAAAGACCCTCAGTGGACTTAGCATCAAGAGTGAGAGATGTTATCATGTTTTTGAGTTTTAAAGTCAATATTTTTAATCCTTTTACAGCAAATATGGCTATTATCATAATATATCTACTCCTGTATCACCACTTGAAAATGGGGAGGTTGAAAGAATGAATATGAATATTCAAAAGATATCTTGAACCATTCATAGTGAATATTACCTACCAGTCAATTTTTGGGAGGATGATGTAAATACATTTTTTTATGTAATTAGGTGCAATGATAAGGAAATTTTTAAAAATATTATATATAAATTATGGTATTAGATAATTCAAAAAGTAAATTATTTCAATATTTTTCAATATTTTTTATATTTTTAATACAATGGATAATCAGGATATGTTAGAATCCAAGAGAATTGGAATAATTTTTTAAAGGTATTATATATCTAGAAAACTCAATAGAGTCTTTAAAAAAATAACATATATTTAGGAGGTCTTTTCTCATTTAAAATTTGACAAGAATGATCTATAAGAACATTATGTTTCCATAAAAAATATGGATGTTGACATATACAATTCAAATATCAATAACACCACAAAACCAAATGATCATATAGCTAATTTACTTGAAAAATATCCCCCAAAAAAGACCATTTAGAGAATGTAGACCCTCAAAAAATATTATAGGAATGTTGTAATCATGGAACCATTATAACACATATAGAATAACATTTAATTTTTTTGTGATCTAAATAGGGGAACTCAATCATTATAATCACTTATAAACAATTTTGTACATCAATAATTCTTATAACAGCTTCACCCTAATAACATTAATGAGGCTGTTAGTGTTGAAAATCAGGTGATAGATATGCTAGAAAGATTGAATCATTACTAATGAAATAAATTATTGAAACTTGTTGAGAGATTAGAAAAATATTTGAATTTTTTTACAAAATGGTAATAGAGGAATAGGGTTGATAAATCTAGTAATATTCTCATAAATAAAACTAGATGTGCACCATCATCCTATAGTCATGAAGAAGGTATTGAATATGAGGAAACATTTTCTCATGTAGATATACTTGAATTCATCTTACACTAATTGAATATGCGACATATCAAGAATTAAAATTTTATTAAATGGATGTAAAGAATTTTTTCTTTAATGGTTATATTGTTGAGGATTTTTTTTGAGACAATACATTTTATTTTCAAATTATCATATTAGAAATCATATCTTAAGAAGAATGAATACTCTTTATAGTTTCAAATAGGCTCCAATATATTTGTATGAGAATATCAAAAAAAAAATATTTTTTAAAATGATTCTACAAAAGGGGTTTGTTATCGAACATTATTTATCAAAATAAATTCAAAAGTTGTTTTAGTTGTAAAAATATATTTTTAAGGAATTATTTTTTTCATTAATATATTTTTTATGTAGTGATTTTTCAAAATAATGAAAAATATATTTGAAAAGGGTTTTACAATTGAACTGAATTTATTTATTAGTTTTTATATATTTAAAAATATATACAGAATTCTTTTCAGTCTGTGTTTTTAGAGAAAAAAAATATCTATTTAAATATTATGGATATGATTGTTCAAAAAGAAGTGATACTCCAATTAGTAATACATATAAATTAGATCATTATAAATATAGAAAACCATTTATAGAGGTATGATATTGAAATTTATTTACATAATATATACTCAGACAAACATTATATTTATTGTGTGTATATATGAAAATTTTCTTTAAAATTACAAGGATTCTCATTTAAATGATATTAAAAATATTTTCAAATACATCAGATGTAAAACAAATTTAGGATTATCCTATTCTAATGTAAATTCATTTGATTTAATTATATATTTTTAAGATTACTTTAGAGTCAATATGTTCGATCAAAAACAAACCTCTAGAACATGTCACTAGTTGGGAAAATATCTTGTATCATTTTGTAGTAAAAATAATAATTAATTTTCATTATCTATAGTTTAGGCTAGGTATGTTGCTTATTTTAGTTATTTTTCATAGATTTTTCAAATGAAAAACATCTTGGAAAACAATAGTTATCAATTTTAATTGTTACCTATAAATTGTGACAGTCTATGTTTTATTAATATTTAAAAGATTCATGTATCTCGTTATATAAAAAAGTTCACTGATGTGGGTTATTAATTTTTCAGATATAATTTTCATAAAGGGGGTATCATTACTGAAATTAGTGGCACATAAAAACATCATTCTATCATTTTTACAAGGACCATAAATTGTGAGATTATATATTATATAGGAAGTAAGTTAGGAATAATTATATATGTTAATTTTTATTTTCTTTAATAATATATATATATATATATATTTAATTAATTTAATTAAAATATAAATATATGTTAAACAAGTAAATAATATTCAATTAATTATTTTTTTAATGGTTTTGTTTGTGTTTTTAAATATTTTATGTATGTTTTATTCATGTTTCATTAATGTCTACCATTTTTTAATATACATAAGGAATAAGTGACCTTAATATCCCAAAAAAAAAAAATATCATCATTTCCCTTTCCAACACAAATAGATCCCACATTAATACTTTCCATTACCAAAACCCTATCCTTCTAACTCTTTAGTCTCTGATATATATAGTGGTGATGGATATATATTTCATATAATATTCCAATTAAGCTTCATATTCTTGTAAAAGATTATAATAAATCATTAGTGGGTGTAGAATAATTTTGAAACTGAATATTTTTTCACACAATTTCACTCTAAATAAATAAGTATTATTTGATTTCTTTAGTTAAATACATTCCCAGGATTAGATTTTTTGGCATTGACAATGATGGACCATTTTTAATTGGATAATATTGATTATATTATATCTTTTATTAGTGAAGGGGTTTTATTTTAGTTTTGTGTTTAAAGTTGAAGATCAATTAGATCTTTTTATATTCATTTTTTACGGTCATAAATGTGAGTCTTATTAAACTCTTTGGGTTAATATCTTAAAAGTAAAACATCAAGTCAAGTATAAGGATTACAAAAATTGTTATCCATTAAACCATCTAATGTTTTCAAAATGATATTCTTTTTAAGAGTTAACTGATGATAGAACATATCAAAGACCTAGTTGAATTAAATGTATAGTATATGATATTTATATTCTTTATAGAACATACCATCTTCCCAAGAAAAGGGATTTCATAACTATTTGGCACCATGACCTCCCCTTTTATATTTGTTGGCTCATGGGATTCTGAAATAATTTTCCAATTTTTTTATGAAAAATATGGGAGAGTATATTAATATTTTATTAATATTTAACACTCTACATTACGACATATTTATTTTACATCTACTCTAATATAAGAGACTTAGTGAAAAGGGGGTAGAAAATTTTACACTTTTAGGAAGTATTTTCCTTAACCAAACCACGTGAAAGTGGATGAAAATCAACTAGAATCCATGGATAACTATATTGGTAGAAGAGAAGATAAGTTTTTTGAGTAATTCAATATTATGAAGAACACCACCAAACGGAGGGATATGATTGTTTAGGGCTTGGATCCTAACTAGATAGTTGAATATGATTTCTCATCTAATGACACTAGATCTTAGGATACTACAGATATACATGAAGAGGCAAAATAATCCTAAAACTGGGATAGGGTTTATATTTATGGTTATGATATTTCAAAGTATTAATATGTCACAATGGTGCCCAAATATGTAAGAGAATGGTATAAAACTACATAGGGGGAGAAACATATAAGATATCTTCTTTTTAGACAAAGACTCGATGTTGTAGAGTGATGCTAACAATAATATATCCACATATAGCCATCATAAATTTGAAAAATGGGAGCCAAAAGTTTTATGTAGAATCTTTTATAACCTATTTGTATTTTGATATCCCATTTTTTACTTTGGATCCACTTACTCTAAATGATTATGGTGATTTTTATAACAGCTATAGTCTAACAAAATATGTTTAACATTCTATTTTTTAGTTCTTAATTCCCTAAATGAGGATAATAAGACTCCTTACTCTCCAATTCCACAAGAAAAAGGTCACTATGATATTATAAAAAATATATTCAGATATAATTATTAAGAAAATTCTTTAACATCTTCCCCAAGATATGTTTCATATATTCTATTTCAAGTTAATTCAATTAATGATTAATTGCCTCATAATGAAGTTATACACCTTGAATATTCATAAAGATAAATTCATGAAATTGAGAAGAATTAGGATGGTTCCTTGTATACTAACAGATCAATATTGTGACACTCATTGTTAGAGTTTATTGTATCAACTCCTTATTCTAGCCCTACATCACCACATCAAGGTGTACATATTGTACCTAAACATATTGAAACTTTTTTTACACCTCGGTTATTAAAAAAAATATTTTATCTAGTTATGTATAATCATCCATTTGTGTTGACAAAATTCATTTTGGTTATCAATATTTTTAATGCATTTTATTGGCTATAATATGTTGACATTGGTATTCAGAGTCTGGTTTCTTATATATTGCCTATGATTTTTATAAAGATAAATCTTACGGATCTTGGGATTTGAAATTATAGAAATGATTTAGAATATTTCCTAAATTTTTTTGAATCTTTTTAGAAAGACTATACATCAAGGTAAATTTAAAGACTATTTATATTTCTTTTTCAGAGAGTTCAAAATGAATTACATAACTAAAACTTTTATATCCATTGTGGAAATGAAGATCATTATGCCACCTGTACTGAATGAATTTTTTTCATAGAAGTATGAATTCATAAAATTAATATATAATGAGTCTATATTTGAAAAAACATTACTATGTTATTCGGTGCCTACATGTATACATCCAATGATCTGATTTTTTAACTTTAGACTCTTCATGTACCAATGATTTAACCAAATCATGATTGAATTTTTTGAGTAGTGTCATCTTTTATTTCGATAACTACAAATACTCTTGGTTCCAATACATTCCCATACAAGAACTCCTATAGGATATTTTTTTGTCTCAGCCTATCCCAATCTATTCAATAGATCATACCTCTTTCTAAATCTCTTATTATTTTAGGAAAAATATCTATTCTTGAACCTCCTATAGCTCTAGTAATTGAAAACTAAAATGAACCCATTGATCCTTTAACAATTTCATACTCTAATGAATCATATTTTGATTATGGATTGTGATAAGGCCTTATGTAATATATTAGTTATGAAAATCAATGATATCTTTGTATTCATATTTATTTCTTTTCAGTTTATCTTTAATTTCTCACCCTTTTAATATTTTCACTGATAATAAAAAAATGTGAGTTATTTATAGCATGTAATCATTCATATATTGCATGATATTGAAAATTTTCATATGTGTGTAGTTCAGTTGTTCATTTTGATTATTTATTTATTCCATGGCTTAATATCTTCAAACTGGGTTGATTGTCGGTTTAATCCAAAAAAAAATTAATAATAAATTTCCATTTATATGTGTTTTTAATCAATTCTGTTTCATAATGAAGTAAAATTTGTTTCTATGAAATTTTGAAATTTTATGGGATCTCCAAGTGACTATAAATCCAATAAAGTAAGACAATCATCTGTGACTCTAATGGAGTGAAATAAACCAAAGTGATGAAATGACTATATGGATGACCTCTTTGATCACATAAAGACACTATATGAAACATTTTATGGAATATAGATAGGATATATTTCCCAAATTATAATAATGACTACCCAAAAAATACATTGACCATATGTCAATATGATCAACCATGCTAGAAATCTCACAATGTAATCATGAAACCGCAAGACCAACCATATAAACCCCATGTTATATATAAGAGTGAACAAAAAATATCTCATTCATTATTAATGGGTAAATGATACTGTATAGAAATTGGATAAACTGCACACCTATTTGATCAATATTGGAGGGTTTCATTCTAACTCCTCGATCAATTGGATGAACAACAGAGCGACAACCGGGCTATCATGACTCAACCACCTAGTATTTCTTATCTATCGAAAATCATGATAAGTATTTTACTATCCACATTTTTCATTCCTATCGACTACATGATGATGTTAATGTAAACATATAAATATTTTTATATTTTGAAAAACTAATAGAGCTATTATTATACTTGAATCTAAGACACATTTAAGTAATGAAACCACATGAGAGATTTTGATTTTGGCTATGTGATTAATACATGGTTCAAAACTCAATCTATTTCATGGTTAGTCAAAATTACAATGTTATTGAGTCAAAAAAATTTAATTTACCATATAGACCTAAACTTTAATGATATCAACTGTATGTCTAAACAATGTATCAGATCACTATTTTAACTAATTATTGTAGATACTATGGATAATTAGATGCTTGAAACTTCAAGCAAAGATGTTTAAAATTAGTAATTATAATTTCATATAATCTTTTTCCATCTACATAATATTTCAAATTAAATATGATGTAACAGGAATTTATTGCTAAAAAATATTATGATAAGTATGATGATTCGTAAAAATAATTTTCCTATAGATATTTTTTGAGGAAGATTTATTTTTATTGAATAATCATGTTATATTAAAAAGTGTATTTTTTAAATGAATAGAAACATTAATTGATGTTTTCATGAAAATATGAATAATTGTTTTCATGAAACATAACCACTGGAATCGAGAACATTCAACAATATTCACATGGCATATATAAATTTAAAAAATGTCATTTATATGAGATGCCACCTATATAGAATAATCAATTTAAATATGTTTCTATATAAAATTATCTTCACATACCTTTACATTGGTTTTTGTTACTTTTAATTTGTTGTTTAATTTTCAAAATATCAGTTAAATGAAAACCATTTATAAAGTATTGAAGTGAACTCAAATATTATGGATTAATTTTCCCCTTATTTCTTCTCCAATAGAAACTGTTGATGTGGTTTTATGTCATCTAGTATAAACCTAGGTAATGCTGAAATAATTAACATATCTAGGTTTGGGATTATCAATTTTTTAAAAAATGCCCATTTTTTCTGGCTACATGTAAAATCGAAAGGATTATGTCTCAACTTAAAGATAAACCACTTAAAAGTATTTATATTCCACTATGTGTTTTAAAATTTTTATTATTCTATTTTAAAATTATTTTATATTAAAACAATTTAATAAATATTTTCATTTACAACACTATTTTATAGAATATATTTCTGCAGTTTAATGGAATTAGAGTGATATAAAAATATTATGGTAACAATAAAATTAATCGAATTGAGTTTTTAACCATGCTTCTGATAATTTATTTAAATGATTTAAATGAGGAATACATACTATATTAGTTATCTTCGTGTGTTTCAAACTTTTGTATTTTGTTTCAAAATTGTAATTAACAAATAAAATTATTAGAAAATTAATTCTCCCCATATTGAGTACTCAAATCCGACTAAGTAAATTATATTTCATAAATTGGTTCCACTTACTCATTACCTATAATTTAATGGATATATTTTAAAGGGATTAAAAAATACAATAGTTTTATCTAAACATATCATAATTTCAATTTATATTGGTGTAGAATATAGAATAATCTATTAGAAAATATATATCATTTGATGGATTTCATATATTAAAATCAATTGGTGTTATAAGACCTAGTGCCAGAGTGTCATTTGGGATATATTTGTTAGGGTTCAGGGATCTGATCAGGATTTGTAATGTAAAGTCACATGGATATGTCCTTGGTGTTTGGAGTTTCATAGTAGAAGATAATTTTTTATTATGTAGCTGAAGAGGACCATTTGGAAGTGATTTATTTATCTGGGTAGGTCTAGTTTATTATTTGGCGACTACTAGATGAATTTGAGGGATGAAAAACCCAATAGTGTAGATTTTTAAATACTACAACTATTTTTGGTTTCTAATTCAATGTAAAATTTGATTTATTTAATCTATTGAAGTGTTTTTGTTTGAGAAATGGGACTCTGTTTAAAAATCCAAACAATTATATTTCCTTATAAGGTGTTTTTTGGATATTTCGTAAGTCTCAGATCAAAGTAAAGGTTATTTGGTGGATGTTAGAAAAGTACTATGTTTCCTAGTTTTCAAAAATACAGTATCATGTTGAAAATAAAACAATGCGTAGTGGTTCACACAATAAATTTGGATGGCATATGGAAGTACCCTATTTCTCAATCATTTCACCCAGTGATCCTAGGATTCATCACCCAAAATATTGGTTATGTCCATAGGTCTCTCCTCTTGGAATGTAACATGGAAATAACTATAGATTAGCATAATGAAAGATTACTTTGGAATTTTTTTAAATAATAATATGGTAATTGGAACAATGTCTATTTTTGGTTTAGTAGATGTTCATAAAGAGGGGAATAATATTTACTCCTAGACATATCATCCACTCTATCGTATTCCTTAATTAGATGTTATTTTGAGTGAAATTCTTTTTGGCACAATGATCTTCTCCTGGGAAAAAATAAGAAAATTCCACAAAAAATATGCCAAAATGGATGCTTTGAAAATGCCTCATGCACCACGACCACCACAAATTGGACACCTTCTATGTTCCCACTATTGAGAAAAGAGATAGAAAACTCCCCGACTACGATGAAATTGGATGACAGCGGAGGGCGGTATGAGAACGACGAATGGAATGACGGTCGACTCTACAGTTAAGAAATGCTTAAGGGAATCAAGAATCATCTTTGATCACTATGGAGAGAGTGATGGTAGAATCAGACATTACAGTAAACTTGATGGAGTCTAACTTCAGTTGTAGAGCGTGAATTACTTCATGGTGGATCCTCTTCCCTTCGCACCCACCTAGAGCCTATAAATACCTAGCTCCCCCTCATCAAAAAGAGCAACACCCTAAACATTCCCCCTTTGAGAAATAAAATTATGGATCACCCTTTTCACTATGATATATCATACAAGTGATTCATCCATGGTGCATGATCATTCATAAATCCCTTCCCTTTACTCAAATTTACCACCTCTTCATAGAGGCATTCCCTTCATGGAGCCTATGGGCCACCGAAAATAAACGAGACTCTTTGGGGTACATAGGAATTCGAAAATAACATAAGCATCAGGAAGAACCCTCAAAAAACATGTGCACTGCATGCTTAGGTCGAGACATTATTCTTTAAAAAGTTCTTATCTTTTTAAAGTCATATCTTCGATGATCCCATGTGTTATATGATCCCATGCTCTATGATCTAGTGCTTTGTGTTCCACTTTACATTGAAATCACAGGAACTTTATAATCCCATGTTCTCTAGTGTCCCTTGATTTTTGGAAATCTACTCTATGTGAGGTATTAAACTTCACGAACTTATCTCTTATGCGGCCTTCCAGGATTTTACGAAGAGATTTCAAAGTCCATTGGGTGGTGCTTCTTGTGTAGTTACTCTACCCTTTTCTTATTTGCATAGGCACTCTAATGGATATTTCTTCTTCTAAAATAAATGCTTACGTGATCCACTAAACAGATCACACCACAACCACATTATTTTAATATATTTTTGGAGCCTTACCTTCACCAAGGGTTAAAATATGAATGTTATGTATGTCCTAGGGGTGGGGCCTAAATCCTCATTGTATGAGCTATAGGATATTAAACATCCAAGCACCTGCATCCCCGACACATGACGTTAAACTAATATCACTACAAAAGTTTCATGTCCATAGTGAAATGTCTATGGGATGGGAACCAGTGCCTTGTCACTCCCCTTTCCCTTTGAGCTTAATATCCATGCGTACCTCGGGAAATCGTTGCGTAAGCCCCGACACAACTTGACATGGTGTTTTGTGTGTCGTGTCAATATGATTCTTATACATATGGACATCTACTCATGCTTCCCTATTTGATTAAGTCCCAACCTTCATCTTATTGGGCCGACAACTATGCACAAGCCACACTACATTCCTTATAGACACACCATTCACGATGTTATCGTTAGTTATGTGTTGCCTCTTTTTTCTCAAATTGATCATGAATCACTTGGATTAGAGTTTGAATACACCATGACAACCTCCTTAGGCCTCCATAGTGGTTAATCCCCATCCCCCATATTAACGTACTATGTGGACTTTGATCATTTTCCTCTCCAAGTAGGTTATGTTGGAAGCCTCTTTGATGTTCATGCCCATCACCCATCGGTCCCAACCACTTCAATCCAGCTCACCCTAATCTATCATGATGTTAAATAGTATGCTCCTATTATCCTTCATGACAATATAATGTATGCATTCATACTATGTGGTTTTTTATCCCTATCTCTTATACAAGGTACGTAGAAATATTCCATGAGGTTCATCCCTAAACAATGGAAAACATTGGGGTCCCCTTTGTTGGGACCCATATCCTTAGTCCACCCTTTAGTGGTGTTAGACTAGTTCTCGAGTAGCTAACCTTGCATAATCCCAACACATAATCCATACACTTTCAACCAATAGTGTCACTTTTAGGATGGGTTTCCTACCATGTGTTTGTCCTAGCAAGACATCAATTTGTTTTCCTTTTTGTACACCCTGATACAATGCCCACATATCCAAACTACCTGGACTTTGACCTTTTCTATTCTTTATAAAGGTACGTAGGAAGCCTAAATGATGTTTAGGCCCATCACTCATTTTCCTTCCTAGTCTCGGCCTTGAGACTTTTTATTTTGGGAAGGTCATACCCCAACCCGGAGGTTCTAATTCCTCCAGGTCCAATCCATACGTCCATTCTCATGATCGACATCCTAAAACAAACTACATGGACTTAAATATTTTCCCTATCTTGGTAAGGTATGTAGTAATCCACTCTATGGTTCATGAACATTAACCATCAATACTGACCAATTCACATCAGTTTACCATAATATCATAGGATGCTCAAATGTATGCATTCGAACTACATGAGTTTTTATCCTTGTTTCCAATGCAGGGTGCATAGGAATCCTCCGTAAGGTTCAAACCCAAAAAATGGTAAACTTTGGCATCCACTTTTTTTTGGACCCAAATCTATGGTATGCACATTGGTGGTGTGAGACCAATCCCCAAGTAGCTAACTATGCGTAATCCCCACCCTAAATCCATACACCCCCAACCCAGAGTGACCCTATTGTGATGGGATAATAACAACGCATAAGCCCAAACATGTTATTAAGTTGTTTTCTTTTGTGTACACCCTGATACTATTCCCCATATTTGAACTATGCAGACATTGATATTTTCCTTTTTGAGAAATGTATGAAGGAAAGCTCCCTAAGGGTCAAGACCATCTCTCATGTCTCATCCTAGTCTCTCCCTTGGGCCTTTTTGTTTCAAAAAGGCCTGGCCCAATCCTGGAGGTTCTACCTCCTATGGGTCCCATCTATGAATCAATTCTAACAAGCCACCTCCCCAACTGAACTATGAGGACATTGATCTTTTCCCTCTATAAGAAAGGTACATAAGAAGTCTCTCTATGGTTCAAGACCATCACACATTGGTACTGACCACTTCACATAGGTATACCCTCATCTCACATGATGCAAAACTATAGGCTTTTGAAGTAAATGGATTTTAATACCTAACTACTAGACAGGGTACCTAGGAAGCCTCCCTGAGGATCATCCCCAAACACTGGGAAACTTCTTCATCACATTTACGGGGACCCATATCCTTGGTCCACCCCTTAGTGGTGTCATTACAATCCCCGGGCAGATAACCATTCATAATCCCCTCACTCCATCCATACTCCTTTAACCAAGAGTTTCCCTCTTGCAATGGGCTGCTAACCAAGAATAAGCCCCTACATGTCATCAGGTGTATGTTCTTTTTGTACACCATATTACTATTCCCCCATATCAGAACTACGTGGACTTTTACCTTTTCCCTTTTTGAGCAAGGTAAATAAGAAGCATCTTTGAGGTTCAAGACCATCACTCATATCCCATCCTATTATCTTCCTTGAGCCTTTGTGTTTCGGGAAGTTCATGCCCTATCCTGGAGGTTCTAATTCTTTCAGGACCCATCCATGCATCCATTCTCATGATCCTCCTTCTTAGCTGACTCATTGACCTATTTCTTGAACTATGTGGACTTTGATTCCCTACCATGGGGATATTTATGAAACCTATCTGAGGTTCAATCAAAACATCATTGTCATCTTCACCTTGGTTCCATCCCATTCCTCCCATCCACTTCGTTGAACCATCCATCATGATTCCTACCTGGGCCTCCACATCCCAATGCGATTATGCTATTTCCTTTGGTGGCTAACCATGCATAAGACCCAGAAAATCCATAACCTTCCAACCAAGAGTGCCCCTCTTATGATGGGCCTCTAACCAAGAATAATTACCAACCTGCCTCTAGGTATTTGTACATTGTGTACACCACAAATCATTACCACCTTCGAACTACGTGGGTTTTGATCTCTTTCTTTTAATAAGGGTACATAGGATGCCTCCACGAGGTTCAATCCCAAACAATGGTAAAAATTGGTTCCCCCTTCCTAGGGGTTCACTATCCATGATCCACCCTCAGTGGTGTCTCGATCCGCATTCATGGTGTGACATAATCCCCTCAAGGGACACACCACCTCAAATATATACTCATTGGGAGTATTAGTCCACCAATCAAGTAAACCTTCCATGTGTTACCTTCAGAGAATTTACCCATATGATCCTTTCCCATTAGTGTTTTGATCAGTCTGATCTGTCTCCAATAGACGTTAAATTCATAGAATACCCCGTGTAAAACATGGGTTGCAAAGGAAAAACATAGAGATATGCTTATGGAAAACAGTTCCCCACACTTAATGTTGGATTCCATTGGATTTTTCTCCCTCATGAAGTCGTGTCATATAGGGAAAATCCAAGCATACTATTTTTCCATTTCCCAAACATGCTAGTGATACCCAACATGACTACTCCCCAGACTAAAGGATGTTTCCCTGACTTGAACCCATGCAATGTACTTACAGAAGAAGTATAATTAATCATCATCCACAATGATATGGAACTAGGAAGAGATTTACAAAAAAAAATTACTAATCATTATGAGATACCCAGATTAGGAGACAACAGTAGAGGAGAAATCCATTGAAGGATAGACCAAAATCCTATCATCTAGTTTCGATCGAGATCAAACATCCTTGAATAAGTGATTGATGTCGCCCGCCTTTGGAAAGTGTGAATATGGGGCATCAACAAGCACGTACTCATGAACAGATGTATGCCCTAAAGAAAGTGTTAGAAGTAGAAATGGTGAACCCAACATGAAATTATTCTCTTTAATATGAAGATTAGTAGCATTCAAGATATCAGTAGATAAGAATGTCATTGGATCCAGCTATCTGGAACTAGCTCCTACCAAGCCAATAGTGGCCCTGGCCTGATGCACGGCAAAATTTGGGGAAGTTGATCATTGGGAATCCAGATCTAAGATGTTGTTTGCAAGGATCTTTCTATCCTAATATTAAAGATTGAATGGCATTGAGGAACTGGACTTCACATTCATATTGTTTGTACTTTATCATGAATTTTCCTAATTTACAGGACCCATGCTACAACTATTGGAAATCAATCACCTCCCACCTGTGGATATAGCGTCAGGGTCCATGCCAACATGATTTTCCTACATGGATCCATCTATTCTATGGAAACATCCAAGACCAAAACTACAGTGTTTCCACATACCATCTCACCCTATGACTTTATTCAAATGAGGGTGATCAATACTATTGACTATCAGTATGAGCTGGAGGGGGTTATCCATACAAGGGAAATGTCCATTCTAGACCTAGAGACTTCTGTTCCCCATCTGTGATGCCACCCCCAAGGGACAGGTAGGGAGCCACTTATCTCCACTTAAAACATCAACAGATTTTGGGAGATTATCATTGAAGGTCTCATACGATTCTCTTATTTTTGAGGTCAATATAAGGGATTTCCGAGTCCCCCTGGATTGGAATTCAGCCAGGGATCCATCGAGGAGGGCCCACAGCTAGACGCATCATCATCGGAAACCGGTCCCACATGATAAAGAGTGGGTGGTATATACCTCTACATATCATGTCCTAGTTTTTCTGACCTGACATCAACACCTATTGCATGATCAGGATGATGGCCTCCAAGGGGTGTCATCATCCTTGTATCTTGTGTCCAGAGACACCACTTTTGTGTGATATTGGACCCCTTTGTAGTAAAAAATCTATGGATCTTCCCCATATCAGATTAGGGATGCTTCCATGCCCTATTTGGAGTGAGGCACCAACCAACCCACTAGCATATTGAGCTGGCTTCCTTGGTAACTAGTATAAGGCCCCAGCCTTAAACCTTACTTAATCTTGAGTTATTACAAGATTACACATTGAGGATCTTTTTAGGTTTAGAGTTTTAGAGAATTTGATCATGAAACATGCATTACATTCCACATTTAAACAAAGCGGTTACATAAAAGACAATATTAATTCTTCCCATCAACGAAAACATATTTAAAATAAAACATGGATTCTTTCTTGACACATCCTTGACACTATCATCACATCATGTACCTTTCCCTTGACCTGTGAAAAACATTTCAAAAACATGGGATGAGCATAAAAAGCTCAGTAAGGGTTATAAAAATATGGAAAGGAAATATGAGTTCATATATATAGAAGAATGAAATCATACTTTACCCATAAAACATAGGTACTTTAACATACCTCATCAAACCATGAATAAATAATAGAAATCATAATACATAAAGGTAACTTGAGGCATTCATAACATTCTTACGTAGGGAGTAACCCTCTTGGTTACGTTTGGAATACCCATCACAGTATATTCCCTAAATCTCTTCAGAGAAACCTTAACGTTTCACTCCTTCGCATTACCCAATGCATTGGAGAGCTATATCGGGCTCACCCGCCCTTAGTTTATCACGGAACCACCCGTCTTTATAATAATGCCCAAGAACCTCAACATAATCGTATCACATAAAACATGCATAAAGGAAACATAACATTTCCACCGTTCAATCACAAGATATCAATACAACACATTGATATAAAAACATTATGAATACCATTTTTAATACCAAAATAAAAGAAAAGTAAAACATGGTATTTATTTTTCTTTTACAAATAAGGTATGGCTTGTAGAGGAAACCGAAACTCAAATAATGGTCACGGCGGCAGAAAAGTCGTTGTCGCCACATACATATGACAAAAACATTCCCTTTTGTCGTTTAGAAAACGCTTCGTATAAAAAGATTCTCTTTTTAATAAACATAAAAGTCAACGGGGTTTATATAATGTATAAAAGAAAGTTGTCTATAAAACAAAATATGCCTCAACGAATGGAGATTAAGATGAAGTCCCATACAAAGATGGTATCCTTGGATTAAGGATAAATTAGTTACATAACTATGTGTGACAAACGAATACACGAAATATAAGTGGGTATTAAGTGTAAAACTATCAGAGGACATTCACACATAATCATAGAACGACATATTCATGGTGTACAAGTTAATCCCAAAGAATCGAAATTAGGTTAAGAAGTTCCCTTGCAATAATTAGACAGCCTAACGACGTCCCTTCAAAATTCAGAAAAAGATTTTATGAGAGACAAAAAGGGTATCTCATCAGTTGGACATAAAATTTACATCAATAAGGATATAGAAGAACATATCCCAAAATAATATTATATGAATTAAAAGGCATAACAAAATAAGTCTTTTAAAAAGAGGAGGGTGAATGGATCCCTTACCGACATGGGTATCTTTCAAAACATACGCCTCGTGAAAGAATGACAATACAACATTGATGTAAATACTAATAAATGAATGAATATTACACAATGAGTAAAATAATGGTCAGTACATACACCACTCAAAGGAAATTGTGGAAAATGTAGCATAAATCGCATGGAAATAAAAGTGATATGAAAAATCCCTTACGAAAACTCGGCAGCCTAACGGCGCCACTTAAAACTTCCAAAAATGGATTGATGAGATCAAATAGGGTATCTCATCACATTACAATAAAATGTACAGAAAGAGGAATATAAAAGAACATCCCCCATCATAACAAAGATGAGCTTAAATGAAGTGACATAAAGGATAGTACTTAAAGAGAAAGAGAGAGGTTAGATCTCTTATGAAAATTCGGCAGCCTAACGGCGCCACTCAAAACATCCAAAATGGATTGATGAGAGAGAATAGGGTCTCTCATCATATGAACATAGAAATTAAAGTAAGATTAATATAAAATAACATCCCAATAAAAAGAAATATGGGCTTAGAAGGAATGACATAAAAGAGGGTACTTAAAAAGAAAGAGAGGAGTAGGATCCCTTACCTCGGGTCCGACTTGACTCGATCGTTCTTTAACGTCCTGAATAATAAACTTGATTTAATTTAATCTTTATTAAGAACCTTTTTCTAGTTCATTATTCTTTTTAGTTCACTTATTTCCATGTTATAAACATTATGTAATTATTTAAGTTAATAATGTTTGTTTTGTCGATATTTGATTCTTAAGTCGAAAGTGGACTTCTTACAATTACATGTTGTTCATGTGGTCAAATGTTAATTATATCCAAAATTATATTCATGATTTGGATATCAAATATATCATATATATAAAGAATATACATGTATTTATAATATTACATATTCATTTAGAGGTAAGAAATGAAATGCACCGTTCATGGAGACGGTAAGCCATACGTACGCATGAATGCTACATTCATTTCTTTGTCGTATTAATGGAATTAAAACTAAATGAAAGGTATGCATATTTTAATTCCATAATTATATTAATCATTTAGATATATCATTCATTATATATATACATTATATACATGTACTTTTAATAGTACATTACATTTGGGGATAAGAAATGAATTGCATCGTTCGTGGAGACGGTAAGCCGTACGTACGCATGAACGCTACTTTCATTTCTATCTCATACTTTAATGGAACGAAATAATAATGATATAGAGTTATATTATAATTCCCGTATAAAATAATATATAATAACATTAAATCCATCCTTTATACGTCCTACATATGGCATTAACGAATCACATCACTTTGAGGGGGCGGTAGTCCGCACTTCCTAAATTGAAGATATCACGTATACCCATAATGGAAGCCATAAAGGTAAGAAACAAATGAAAAAATACAGAATCTTAAGTAAAAAATAAACATATTATATATCATATATAAATATAGTGTCATCTTAATGGCCACCTTTGAAGGTGTTAAAAAAATGTTCAACAATCATCGTTTCGGGAGGCAGAAATTCGCCATCCACGGAAACAATATGTTCTTTAACCATTAGATGTAGGTGTGTGTAAGTTTAGCTCTAATAGTTCTTATAAAAACATCATAGTATATTTATGATACTTTATTTTTTACAAAAGAAAAGAATAAAAAGAGTTTAGGGGGTTGGAGAAGCAAAATAAAACAAAAGGACTCAAGTGAAGACATTACCTTAAAATCGGGTAACTCCCGTTGGTTTGAGATCAAAGGCTTCCTTGGGAAAACTTCTGCCCAAAGTGAGGCTTCAAGGAGTAATAGAGGGATTTTTAGAGACAAAATGGGCAGATTTTGGCCGAGCCAAAGGCTTTGGGAGTGTGGGTAAGAAGGTAGAGGTGGGGGCCTTTTATAATAGGAGAGGAGGGGCACTCTTGGAAGGTAAAGAAAAGTCACTTTATTTTAAAATGGTATTCGGATTTAAGAGGTCCGACATTGATTTTTTTCAATAATAAGGTGATAAGGGTTCGAAATACACTCATCAAATAGGTTTTGTACATGTTTAGGTCTTATATATTACATTATCTTTCCATTTTATTTAAATCGTTAAATAATGAGGTCATCGATGCATCATCATGATGTCATAAATAATTTAATTTATTTAATGTCTAAAAATTATAAAACAATACTATGATGTAGGAAATCTATTTATATTTCCAATTAATATTTATAGTCAAAAATATGGTTTGAATAACCCCATGTAAAAACTGTTTTAGTAAAAAATTTCATGTTTGTCTCATTTTTACTTTAACTTTAAATAAAAAGATATTAATGTCATTTTCCAACCTAAGTGGCTTCATGGGGTCCCCAAGTTGACCCATGGGTTTTATTGGTCGGCCATGACACATCCAATGAGGTTAGGACATGTTTCAAGTTCATTTCATATTATTAAAACATTATTTTTACCTTAAACTACACTAATTACCTCTAATCGCGATTAAAAACTTAATAAGTTACTACTCCACAAAAAATTATTTATATCCCATTGAAAAAAATAGTACTTCTTAATGAAAACCCTGTATGTCGGATTTTTGAAATTCAAAACACAAAGATGGAAAATTTTCATTTAAACGGAAAAATCAGTTTTTATAAGTACCACTTAGTGGTTTCACTATTAATCAAAAATTGAAGTTTTTCAGAAAAATCCCAAAATTTAACCCTAAGCTATATTTAATATTCCAAATTCAAAAATGATGTCTATTTTATAAAATTCAAATCATATAAGTCACATTAATTAATTTAATAATTAATTCCCGCTGTCAGAGCAAATAGCGTGTTTTTATGAAACAATATGTATCAAAAGATTGACACTAGTTTAACTCTGATTTCAAAGTGAAATTAATTTCTACGACCACTATTGGATTTAATGGTAAAAATATATTCTAATTTAACTTTAAAACCAAATCAAAATATACTCTAATCATATAAATAAATTAGATTAAAAAGAGGTTTTGAATTAAAATACAACATTTTACACTATTCATTAAAAAATGAACTTTATCAGAAAGATACCAAAAATTTACACAAAGTAAATTTTGATGTCCCAATTCTTAAGAAGAGTTTTATTTGGTCCAAAAGGATGTATAAGATTGAACCAAACTATTTTTTATGAAGGTTCTCCATCAAAAGGCGATAAGTGGTCCTTTAGTGAAAACTAGGGCATATACGCCTAAAATTGAATTCTTTCCGTATTTTATGCCTTTATATTTTATTGGATAAATGTAAAAACATTTAAAAACATATATAATCATATTTTATTTATTTCTATCTGTTTCCGCCAATAAAACAGCTATATGTTAAATACCATTTAAAATAATATTATTTTATTATTAGAGTGCAACGTAAGATTCCTAAGAAACTCGTTGTTCCGTGTTGGGTACGCCATCGAGCATAGCTCCCCCTTTAAAGTAATATTAATATTTTATTCAAAAATATGGATAAATATGAAATTTTCATATTCTTTATTTACCTGGGGTGTTACATCCTTCCCCCCTTTTGGGAATTGCGTCCTCGCAATTTTTAAAATTGAGCTTCGAAACATCCTTGAAAGTCCCACATCGGAACAAGAGTCGGTAAAACAATCACTTTAAAAAAAGTAAGATAAGTACAGAGGTCACCCAAGTTATCCCATATGTAGAAAAACATGGACATGGAAGATAAAGAAAAGGGTCATGTTCTTAAGGGAGAGTGATAGTAAACATGTCTTGGAGAAAGTTTACCATAAGAAAATCACAAACTTGTGATGGGTTAAACGGTATTGGATTCCCCAGTATGAAAAGTTAATAGACAACATTTTTGATTTAAGTTAATTTTTATTGAGGAATTTATTCATAAGGAAACATAATCACTTATCATGTTGACTTTCAACTTTTACTAGATTCCTTAATCAAACTCATATTTTTTCCCAAAAGACGAGTATTTAGGGAGATTTTTTCGCATTAAGAGTACTATAATCAACTTCTAGAGAATCACCTAATCCACCAAAGAGAACTATATACATCCCATGTGTTTAGGCATTAACCAAAACTAAAACCAAAAAGGTTAGTACAAGGTAAGATAATCCAGAAAAGGACAACCCATTAAAATGAAAATATATGCTAAATCTCCAAAATTTGTCCAACATAACCCAAAGTTCAACGCGGACCATCCGATAAACAATTTGTCCATAAAATTATTCAAAGTAAACCAATCTAAGATTGAAACCCAAATATTTGAAGGATTTAGTCACATAGTCTTCCAAGTTAAATCGTAACATTTATCTCTAAACAACATCAGTTGCTCCTAAGGTCTCGTATTGAAAAGTAATTAACCTAATAACATATCCTCCATGATAGGTTAATCATTTTCATAAATAACCCAAAATAAACTTACTATTAATTAATAAAATCATATAACAAAAAAGAATCAGTCAAACTTACCAGGGACTTCACGTAGTCCAGTGGTAGGTGATAAATACCAGTCGCACTTTGGTTGTGGGTTCGATTCCCACAGCTTTGTCAGACGCGACGGGTTGTCACACGGTCTATGTGTTGTCCTTTTTCCAAAACTATATAATTATTAAATCATTCCCCAAAAAGAGATAAAATCATCAAAAATGATCATAACATATTTTAACCTCAAGTTTAACTCATTCCTTTCATTTTCCATCATATCATATAATAACCCATAATTACCTCAAAAGTAAGGATCATATAAACTCTAATGGTTACCTTTATAATTATTACCTGAACTTCCACATTGATTGTTCATCTCGTACATGATGCATTACAGAACATACCAAGGTTCAAGTGGTTGATCATGACTCCTTGATATTTGGTTTAGAACAACCACGAGTTTCCTCATTGAATCCTCCATTTTATCTAGTATCTTTGTCATAGAACCACCACAGTTTCCTTCAATCCTATTGTCTCTTTGGTGCCAGCTAGATCCATCAATTCACTAAAAACAGAAATGTCAGTGTGAGTATATCAACAAAACCATTATGTACAAATGATGAAGGTAAACACTAAGATATACTTACTCATTCACTTTATCTAATACTAGGACTCTTTCTGAAATCCTAACCATTATGGTAATGTCACTTATGCTTAAATAATACCCTAACCTCTAAAGTTATCTAAACCGACCACTGATACCAACTATAAGTCCCCGGCCTTAAACCTTACTTAATCTTGAGTTATTACAAGATTACACATTGAGGATCTTTTTAGGTTTAGAGTTTTAGAGAATTAGATCATGAAACATTCATTACATTCCACATTTAAACAAAGTGGTTACATAAAAGACAATCTTCATTCTTCCCATCAACGGAAACGTATTTAAAATAAAACATGGATTCTTTATTGAAACATTCTTAACACTATCATCACATCATGTACCTTTCCCTTGACCTGTGAAAAACATTTCAAAAACTTGGGTGAGCATAAAAAGCTCAGTAAGGGTTATAAAAATATGGAAAGGAAACATGAGTTCATATATACATAAGAATGAAATCATACATTACACATAAAACATAGGCACTTTAGAATACCTCATCAAACCATGAATAAATCATGGAAATCATAAGACATAAAGGTAACTTGAGGCATTCATAACATTCTTACGTAGGGAGTAACCCTCTTGGTTACGTTTGGAATACCCATCACAGTATATTCCCTAAATCTCTTCAGAGAAACCTTAACATTTCACTCCTTCGCGTTACCCAATGCATTTGAGAGCTATATTGGGCTCACCCGCCCTTAGTTTATCACGGAACCACCCGTCTTCATAATAATGCCCAAGAACCTCAACATAATCGTATCACATAAAACATGCATAAAGGAAACATAACATGTCCACCTTTCAATCACAAGATATCAATACAACACATTGATATAAAAACATTATGAAAACCATTTTCAATACCAAAATAAAAGAAAAGTAAAACATGGAATTTATTTTTCTTTTAAAAAGAAGGTATGGCTTGTAGAGGAAGCCGAAACTCAAATAATGGTCACGTTGGCGGAGAAGTCGTTGTCGCCACATACGTACGACAAAAACATTCCCTTTTGTCGTTTAGTAAACGCTTCGTATAAAAAAGATTCTCTTTTTAATAAAAGTTAAATTCAACAGGGTTTATACACTATATTAAAGAAGGTTGTGTATAAAACAAAATATGCCTCAATTAAAGGAGATTGAGACGAAGTCCCATACAAAGACGATATCCTTGGATTAAGGATAAATCAGTTACATAACTATGTGTGACAAACGAATATAGAAAATATAAGTGGGTATTAAGTGTAAAAAAATCATAGGACATTCACACATAATCATATAACGACATATTCAAGGTGTACAAGTTTATCCCAAAGAATCGAAATTGGGTTAAGAAGTTCCCTAGCAATAATTAGACAGCATAACGGTGTCACGTCAAAATTCAGAAAAAGATTTTATGAGAGATAAAAAGGGTATATCATCCCTTGGACATAAAATTTACATCAATAAGGATGTAGAAGAACATATCCCAAAATAATATTATGTGAATTAAAAGGCATAACAAAATAAGACTTCTAAAAAGAGGAGGGTGAATGGTTCCCTTACCGACATGGGTATCTTTCGAAACATACTCCCTGTGAAAGAATGACAATACAACATTGGTTTAAATACTCATAAATGAAAGAATATTACACAATGAGTAAAATAATGGTCAGTACATACACCACTCAAAGGAAATTGTGGAAAATGTAGCATAAATATCACGGAAATAAAAGTGAGATGAAAAATCCCTTACGAAAACTCGGCAGCCAAACGGCGCCACTTAAAACTTCCAAAAATGGATTGATGAGATCAAATAGGGTATATCATCACATTAAAATAAAATGTATAGAAAGAGGAATATAAAAGAACATCCCCCATCATAACAAAGAGGAGCTTAAAAGAAGTGACATAAAGAAGAGTACTTAAAGAGAAAGAGAGAGGTTAGATCTCTTACGAAAATTTGGCAGCCTAACGGCGCCACTCAAAACTTCCAAAATGGATTGATGAGATAGAATAAGGTCTCTTATCATATTAACATAAAAATTACAGAAATATTAATATAAAATAACATCCCAATAACAAGAAAGATGAGCTTAGAAGGAATGACATAAAAGAGTGTACTTAAAAAGAAAGAGAGGAGTAGGATCCCTTACCTCGGGTCCGACTTGACTCGATCATTCTTTAACGACCTGAATAATAAACTGGAGTTAATTTCCACTTTATTAAGAACCTTTTTCTAGTTAAATATTCATTTTAGATCACTTATTTCCATGTTATAAACATTATGTAATCATTTATGTTAATAATGTTTGTTTTGTCGATATTTGGTTCTTAAGTCGAAAGTGGATTTCTTACAATTACATGTTGTTCGTGTGGTCAAATGTTCATTATATCCAGAATTATATTCATGATTTTGATATCATATATATCATATATATCCAGAATATACATGTATTTATAATATTACATAATTATTTAGAGGTAAGAAATGAAATGCACCGTTCATGGAGATGGTAAGCCGTACGTACGCATGAACGCTATTTTCATTTCTTTGTCATATTAATGGAATTAAAACTAAATGAGAGGTATGTATATTTTAATTCCAGAATTATATTCACAGTTTAGATATATCATTCATTATATATATCCATTATATACATGTACTTCTAATAGTACATTACATTTGGGGATAAGAAATGAAATGCACCGTTCATGGAGACGGTAAGCCGTACGTACGTGTGAACGCTACTTTCATTTCTATCTCATACGTTAATGGAAAGAAATAATAATGATATAGAGGTATATTATAATTCCAGTATAACATCATATATAATAACATTAAATACATCCTTTATACGCCCCACGTATGGCATTAACAAATCACATCACTTTAAGGGGGCGGTAGTCCGCCCTTCCTAAAATGAAGATATCGCGTACACCCATAATGGAAGCCATAAAGGTAATACACAAATGAAAAAATACATAAGATTAAGTAAAAAATAACCATATTATATATCATATATAAATATAGTGTCATCTTAATGGACACCTTTGAATGAGTTAAAAGAATGTTGAACAATCATCATTTCGGGAGGCAGAAATTCGCCATCCACGGAAACAGTATGTTCTTTAACCATTAGATGTAGGTGTGTGTAAGTGTAGCTCTAATACATCTTATAAAAACATCCTAGTATATTTAGGATACTGGAGTTGTTACAAAAGAAAATAATAAAAAGAGTTTAGGGGGTTGGACAAGCAAAATAAAACAAAAGGACTCAAGTGAAGACATTACCTTAAAATCGGGTAACTCCCTTTGGTTTGAGCTCAAAGGCTTCCTTGGGAAGACTTATGCCCAAAGTGAGGATTCAAGGAGTAAGATATGGAATTGGAGAGACAAAATGGTCAGATGTTTTCCGATCCAAAGACTTTGGGAGTGTGGGTAAGGAGGTAGAGGTGGGGGCCTTTTATAAGAGGAGAGGAGGGGCACACTTGGATGGTAAAGAAAAGTCACTTTATTTTAAAATGGTATTCTGATTTAAGAGGTCCCACATTGATTTGTTTCGAGGATAAGGTGATTAGGGTTCGAAATCCACTCATCCAATAGGTTTTGGACATGTGTAGGTCTTAGATATTACATTATCTTTCCATTTTATTTAAATCGTTAAATAATGAGGTCGTCGCTGCATCATCATGATGTCATAAATAATTTAATTTATTTAATGTCTAAAAATTATAAAAAAACTACTATGATTTAGGAAATAGTTTTAGCTTTCCAATGAATATTTATAGTCAAAATTCTGGTTTGTATAACCCCATGTAAAAATTGTTTTAGTAAAACATTTCATGTTTGTCTCATTTTTAATTTAACTTTAAATAAAAAGATATTAATGTCATTTTCCATCCAAAGTGGCTTCATGGGGTCCCCAAGTTGACCCATGGGTTGTCTTGGTCGTCCATGAAACATACAATGAGGTTATGACATGTGTCAAGTTCATTTCATATTATTAAAACATTATTTTTACCTTAAACTACACTAATTACCTCTAATCGCGATTAAAAACATAATAAGTTACTATTCACCAAAAAATTATTTATATCCCATTGAACCACATTTTACTTCTTAATGACAACCGTTTATGTCATATTTTTGAAATTAAAAACACAATGATGGAAGATTTTCATTTAAACGGAAAAATCAGTTTTTATAAGTACCACTTAGTGGTTTCACTATTCATCAAAAATTCAAGTTTTTTAGAAAAATCCCAAAACTTCACCCTAAGCTATATTTGATATTCTGAATTAAAAAATGAAGTCTATTTTACAAAATTAAAATCATATAAGTCACATTAACTAATTTAATAATTAATTCCCGCTGTCAGAGCAAATATCGTGTTTTTATGAAACAATATGTATCAAAAGATTGACACTAGTTTAAGTCTGATTTCAAAGTGAAATTAATTCCAACGACCACTATTGGATTTAATGGTAAAAATATATTCTAATTTCACTTTAAAAAAATAAAAATATAATCTAATCATATAAATAAATTAGATTAAAAAGAGGTTTTGAGTTAAAATACAACATTTTACACTATTCATTAAAAAATGAACTTTATCAGAAAGATACCAAAAATTTACACAATGTAAATTTTGATGTCCCAATTCCTAAGAAGTGTTTTATTTGGTCAAAAAGGATGTATAAGAGTGAAAAAAACTATATTTAATGACGGTTCTCCATCAAAAGGAGATAAGTGAACCTTTAGTGAAAACTAGGGCATATACGCCTAAAATTGAATTCTTACCATATTTTAGGTCTTTATATTTTATTGGATAAATTTAAGAACATTTAAAAACATATATAATCATATTTTTGTTATTTCTATCCGTTCCCGCCAATAAAACGGCTACATGTTAACTACCATTTAAAATAATATTATTTTATTATTAGAGTGCACCGTAAGATTCCTAAGAAACTTGTTGTTGCGTGTTGGGTACGCCATCGAGCATAGCGTCCCATTTAAAGTCATATTAATATTTTATTCACAAATATGGATAAATATGAAAATTTCATGTTATTTATTTACCTGGGGTGTTACAACTAGTGCATGCAGCAGCTGTCCTGGGCTGATCCATGATGTTGACATCCAGTACGGAGGTCCTCCCCATACCATCATCAAACAGAGTATTCGTCCTCCCAACTCCTACATCCCACATGGATGTTCATCCCATTCCACCATCATTAACTCCAGCAGAGGTCCTCCCCGCTTCATTAACACTCAGCACAATGGTCCTCCTCGTGCTCTTGGTATCAGGTATGAAATTTTTCCTTTCCTAATAGGTCATAAATTAAAAGATCCACATTTCCTTGTCACTTAATATCATTGTGGGGTCTACATTTTGTTCTCACTGACATTATTAGAGGCCCTCCCCACTTCATTAATGATCATCTCGATGGTCTTTCAGGTATCTTGTATGGCCAGTATAAAGGCCCTCCTTAGTACAAATTACATCATCAACATGGAGGTACTCTTTTAACTATGGATGATCACCATGGAGGTCCTCCCCATGTGCTGTCCACATCTAATGGAGGCCCTCCCTGCTCTAGCACCCTCAATCACAGAGGTTCTCCATTTGTTTTATTTTATATTTTTCCATGTGCTCCTCACACTTCGTTTTTACCAAGAGGAGGCCCTTGTCACTCCATCACCATCCCTATAGAAGGTCCTACCCATTTCAATGTTCTACTATGCAATAAAAACCCATCATGGGTCGGGATGGTTGGTCGTCGCATCAAAAGGAAGAATCCTTAGAGTCCTCAAATACTAGCCAAACTCGTCCACTTTTCAGATTCTAAGGCGGAGTGTGATTCGATGATGGAACCTTCACCCTGATCCTCTGTGTCAAAGGGTTGGGTAGGAACAAGGCGTATAAATCTAATCCTTTTAGAATTTGAGGTCCACGAGATCCCTGGATCCCTCTGATGATAAATAAAAGAGGTGGAATATTTGAGCCCTTTGTTTGGAATGGCCTTACAGTCCTACTTATCATCAATAAGATCAATATCTACCTCAACAAGAGATCATGGAAAGTTTTTTGGGGATCAATAGATGACATGAAATAGGTTGAACCACTACAAATGACCAAATCCCATATGTGGGAAGCAGTGGTCAATAGTTAGTCAAACAAGGAGGTGGTAGTCTAATCAGTTCATTCATTAGAAGACAACCCATGATGTAGCGGCTACATCGCTCACACATCATACATTCTTCCAGCCATCCTACCACCACAACAGTATAATTCAGTGTCGTTACCAATTCCACAATTGCCTTCAGTTGAATAGTGGTGCAACGAGGACCAGATCTCGAGTTTGAGCCATGATGTTTGTGATACATTCTCATAGTGGACCATTTTCTAGAGATGTTTTGGACAATTGGAATAGAAAACATCAACATTTTGGAGTCCCTTACAAAGGAAGAGGTTGTTTCCCACCACCAAAACTTAGGGACAATGCATTTCAGTCTTGGTTGTTAGCAGTTAGTCTACACCAAGAGTTGGAAACACAATGACAACATTAGCTAGGAATATCGCATTTTTGAGTTGGTCATGATTCCTATTTCTGAACCCCCTACACCGCCTAGTTATCATGAGACCCTCTACAAAAAATTCATACAAAGATTCAATGTTCTCTGCAATATTATCTTGGTGGGCTCCCCACATGTCCATATCTGTGGTTGGGGCAGTATGTTTTCCTATATTTCACTAATATCCTGCTTCATCCTGGTTCACAAGGTGATATCAAGCATAT
Source organism: Viscum album (assembly GCA_963277665.1). Lineage (NCBI taxonomy): Eukaryota > Viridiplantae > Streptophyta > Magnoliopsida > Santalales > Viscaceae > Viscum > Viscum album. The sequence goes on along the minus strand of OY728155.1, from coordinate 1,644,539,550 downwards.
TCCTATGATCATCGTCATAGGAAGCATAGTTGGTCCTGAGATATAATCAAAAGAGCGAACTAGAATCAGGCATGTGGAAGAAGAATATCCCATTGGCCAGTACAACAACTAGTAAATCTTACAGGTGTCTATACATGCCTAAAAAGAACTTTTTGTGGCCTTACTGCACCTTCCAAGATAATTCCCCTTGGTCGGGACCCCAAAAATAGAAAAGGTAATGTTGGGACAGTAAAACCCTATGAATCTCTTGGTCTAGTGTAAAAGAATAAATATGACCATGAAAAGGGGGTGTTTCATCAACAACTTTCTGAACAGAAAAAGATTGTTGATGAGCTCCTCCTTAAGAGCGCCAAGGAATGATATCCAAATTACAATAATCCCAGACAATTGAAATAAGGAAAGGGGTGGGTATAGCCTCATTCCAGTGAGTTTCCTTTGGGTTATCTTGAAAAACCCACCCATCAAGATAGTGTATAGGTCGATGTTTATGAAAAGAGGGTTTAAAATGCATCACCCAATCCACTTAAATTTCATGAAATCTTTTCCCATGACCTGACTTAAATTCCATCGGCCTCTCAATAGGTCCAACCGACCACTCTACAGTTTATTACCATAGATCCATGGGTAATTCTTCCATTCATCCCATGAGCCGCATAAACCTCTTAACATATTGAAATAATTTTTAACATGTTGGAGGATTGGGATGCTCATCAAGACCAGAATGCCCATCTAGATGTTATAATGGAAGCACTCGTGTCTCTCTTAGAGGCCCTATAAACTCAAATGTTGGAAATACTGCATGATGAAAATATATATCTGGCATGGGAATATTACATCCCAACACCGCTGGGTTTCGAAAATCCTTCCTTCTCATCCATTAATGGTACGGCTGATCAACTATAGTATCTGGCCCACTTTATTTCAATGTGTTCAACAGTGTTGAGAAATCTAGCTCAGCAGGAGGCCACCAAGATCTGGTGTTTTATATAGACACTTTAAGGGCCCACATTTTTATGGTACAACTAGATACCCATTCAGTCAGTATCCTTTTTGGAGGATCTTCATAAGAAATTTCTCTACCATTTTATTTCCATAACCAAGATTAAAATAATTGATAATCGCATCATGGGCAAGTAGAGACCTATCGAGCACGTCACAGACTTTGATACCTGTTTGAATGGCCGCACATATTACCTTCATATTCTACTAACCTAGTTGTAGCTACTGAAGATTTGGGTGGGACATGTGAAGACAAAACTGGTTCCTTCTCTCACCACTCAGAACATTCTTGGTGGGTTCTTTGATTTCGATGAAAAATATCGATGTTTAGATCATGCCTAGTAGCAAGCCAAGAAGTCATGTCCATTGTCTTATTTAGATCCAAGAAGAAGAGTCACAAATGCTGAGACCATCATGGTAGCATATATAGAGGCCCCCCAGGCAGCGGGATTGTATTATGGAAAATGCACCTCCACATATTCACTGAGTCCCACCACCCCAGGCCCATCCTCTATCTCAATAGTACTATCTTGATAATCATTAGGCGGCCCCACATAATGTGACACTACCACATAAATGAGATAAATAGGTTCCATGTCTTCGATGGGCTCCACCAGCCCCTTGTTAGGGCCAGGCTCATAAATATTCATTCCCAAATCAGAGGAATCAGACCTACTCTGGGGATGGCGCCACATTCGCCTGGCCTCTCTCGCTCTCGATGGATCCTCCCCTAGGGTTTATGAGTCCCTCTCATCCGCGATGGATCTTTCCTTATTTTCCTTCTCTAAAATTCCTCCTTTCTACTTTTCTTCTTCATTTTTGTTCGCTGGTGTGCTACAGAAGCCCTTGGCCACCCTATCCTGATCTGGCCTCACAATTTTCTGTGCCTATCCTTGTTAGTGATGGAGTGGAGTTCTCAAAGAGGCTTTGGGTTTTTTTTTGGTTCGAAGAACGAAGGGTTTTCAGGTGCTACTATAGCCGGAAAATTTCTATTATTTTGCCTCTTTGTCTTTGCTGGTGTTCGGATCCCTCTGACACTAAATCCCAACTCTGACCTTAGGTTCCTCTGCGCCTCTCCCATTCGGATCTGGCATGGGGGAAACTATGATGTTTTTAGATGTGCGGCTCATCGTCCTTTGGTTCTCCTTGCGCGGGTTGTGTCGATTTTCTCTGGTGAAGTTGGTTTTTGGTTTCTTAGACCTCTTCATGATTCTCCCACAAGGTTTTCGGTTAAGGTTTTCCTATGTTGTTTTATGATTCCTTAAACTATTTAATATCCGTTCGGTGGAAAAAACAAATGTTCGTTTTTGGTTTCGGTGCTTTTCGTTTCTGTTGCAATGTTGGATGTCGCAGTGGCAACGTGGTTGGATCTCTTCAGTATCGACTATTCTAAAAGTTTCTTACCGTTTTTCATCTTATAAAATCATTCTTTTTCTCTGCTCTGGTTACAGGAGGCCATTATTCTCTCCGAGTTAGAGATGCGTGGAGGTCTTCAAGGTCCTTTATGTTATGAATCTGAGGGGGTGGCTTCAGGCGATTGATGGTGATGAAATTTCAATCATGGACAACAAGGTTGTGTTTTGGTTCCAATGATGATGAAGATGATGATTTGGTGCTGGGGGACGATGCAATGTTACTATGATGGGTTTCATCATTCTGGCGGTGGCGGTAAGAGATGTATTCGGCGATGCTAAGGCGATGGGGACAATTTCTATTGATTATGTGAAGATGTGATGGTAGTGAAGGTGCTACGATGTCAGGCTGGTGTTTTGATGATGGCAATTGGTGAGATTAGAGTTATCCCTATGATGAGTATTGAGGTGGGTTCTCGTGGTTTGAATCTGAATTGGGCGGTTTGTCTGAATTTTGGTTTTGAAATTTGAATCTTCTATTTTTATTTTTGGATGATGGATAGGGGGTTTTTGGCATGAACTGGTGGCTCTTTATTCTATGGTTCCCACTTACCCAAAACTTGATTTTAATAAATACAAAAAAATGGATTGTGGTGGAGACCTACTAAATTAAGGAGGATCGGGATCTTAGTTTTTCAGAAGCATCTTGGACCCGAGAATCCTGTTTTTTCTAGAATGAAAGTGGCCCAAAGAAGCGGATCTCACTAATTTCCCTAATTACTACCCCTATCATCAGTTCCTTGGGCAGACCCTCAACAAGTTAAATATGATTAAATACTATCTCCAATACCACATTGATAAAAATATAGATAGGTTCAGTGAAGCCCCGATATAGGAGGAATTTGTGTTTATAAATCCTGAAAGAAACAGTGAGGGTGAATGGTAGAATGTTTCTAACCATGGGACTAAAAAATATGATAACTAGATGGATTTCAAGTTAGAATCCCATGCCAATGGTATTATTTTTTCATGATTGAGTCTAGTTGAGACTTCAGAATTCCATTTGATACCTTCAGATACTTAATTTTTATCAACATCTTAGCCTTCATTCTCTTAGGGGAGAAAGATCTGATGACGTAAGGGAAGACCAAGACCTCCATATATTCCAAATTCATTCAAACTCTCGATGATTTCATTACCCTAGAGAATGGGATTTCCCCAATATCCCCCCTATAATGGGTGATTCTCTGAGTGACGACCCAGGGTACGCCTCCATCAATAGCGTCGAGATGGTAAACCCTATCATGGTTCCTGATAACGAAGAGTGTCGGGCGGACCCTCCCAATGTTCCCAGCTGACACCAGCATTTACAAATCAGCGGGTTTATAACTCACCAGAATGCATTGGGCAATGCTTCCATCCATGTAAAAAGTTCCACCGAGACTATAAAGAAGTCTTATTGTAGAGCCCAACATGCACAAACTTCTCATATAGTTTAATCAGATCTGCCTCCCAGACCATTTTAGTACTTGATTAAGTAGACCAACAAAAACTACGATTTGATCAGTCACATTCTATCATGGATGAAACATAGTCATCTGACCCTCAACTGATTGTCAATATATTTTGTTTATCTAGTGATCTCCTGGACATTCACTTCACCGATAAGAATCCACTGGTTCAACTAGTAGCGCCCTTCATACATCCTACCACAGAGCAACCTCCAAGAAGTAGAAGTGTTTTCCGGGATGATATATATGATTTCCTCAGGCATCTTTCCAGCATTCCATCAAGTATCTCTATCCCCAAGGGTCTCCTTTTATCAGATGATATTTTGAGGGCCTTATAGCGTCATTAAGATCCACCCCCCCCCCAATTTGAGACAGAAGTAGAAGTCGTAGAAGCCTTCAATGTTGAGACTATCGAACATGTGGAATTTCAGTCCATTGTCTCTTTCACTGGAGAAGATGAATGTTCTCTTATATAGGGTCACATTCATCCACTTTTAAATCACTGGGCAGTTCAATGGTGTGGAGGTCTGATGTTATCACGTTGAAACAGGCTCTGGGATCAACCCTATCTCAACTCGAACACTCCGCAAGATGGGTCTCTCTAAAAAAGATCTGAGTCCCTATAACCCGGATATTAAAGGTTATGAAAAGACAAAGAATACATCAGTTGGAAATATATACCTGAAGTCCATGTTTGGTGGCCTGGTTTCATGCACTGAGTTCATGGTTTTCTCATAAGAAAATACTTACAACACATTGATGAGTTGACCATGGCTCCACCTACATGCGACATTCCCTTCCTCATATCACCGATGCCTTAAGAACTCACTTAATATTCTTTTAGGCACACTCTAAGGTGATGTGTATCCCTTTGCATCTTGTGAATCCCACTACATAGATTTCGACTACTATGAGATCAAGGACGTGCAGTTTCAGGGTAACACATTTTAGCATGATATGGTTGTGACATACCCATGGAAATACATGGATTATGCCTACATTTTCCCAATTCACCGAATGGAGGCCCCAACACCAGACATTGGGTGATTCTTTGTTTTCATATGGTTGTAGGAGAAGTGTGTTCCTAAGTCCATAGAACACCATGGGATCACCTTTTATTCAAAAAGAAATCAGGTTTGAGTGATCCGAGAGCCCCATACTCCTATAAGGTATCAGTTTCTCTTTCCCATGGTAGCAACAATACAGAGTACATTCTTGTTTCTATAGGTTAGGATAAACCGGATCAAGATGACGCACCACTGATTCTTAGATATTATTAAACATGGCCCCTTGGGTCGAAGGCCATATGGGATGAGGTCAACAGCTTTCTCACCTTTGTTTCAGTAGTGTAGAAGTCCCCCGATAAGGATTCCACTGCCACCCTAGCTGGAACCAATGTCCAATTAGGATCTATTGACTTGGGGGAGTTTCCTCCAACCAATGGTCCAATCATCATGGATGAAGAATAGGATTCGGAAGACTCCCCTCCCATATTCTAAAAGGGTATCTCCAATATGGTCAATGAATTGGTACAGGTGAAGCACAATACCAGGACATATCTGAAACCAACACTAATCATTGCAGTTATGCCTATAGAAGAGAAACAAAGTACATGGATTTCCTAAAGCATCATCTTCATGTATTTTTCTTAAGTAATGATAATATTCTAGGTCTATATCCTCAAGTCTTCATCCACCATCTTTTCCTCACGATAAACCATTGAGGGTTTAAACATCCTCAATGAAAGAAACACCCTTCTCACAATTTCATAGTCTAGTTTGACGTTTATAAGTTCATAAATTCCATATTCATTAAGGACATTCAGTACCCTAGATATTCAGATAACATTTCACCTATAAGGAAGAAAAATGGACCAATCAGTGTCTGTATTGACTTCCAAGATCTCAATCATCATAGTCTGAAGGAATATTTCCCCTTCCCGTGAAAGGATATTTGATTGAGACCACCGTTTGGTTCTAGGTTTTCTCTTCATGGATGGGTATTTTGGATATAATAAAATTTGAATCGCCTAAAATGATGAAGAGTCCACTACATTCAAATCATCACAAGGTACATTCCGCTAACAGGTAAAGCCTTTCGGTCTAATGAATGTAGGTGCCACTTATCAGCATTCCATGCAACACATATTTAATACAATCCTAGGGACATTGGTGGAATGCTATGTGGATAAATTAGTACTTAAATATCACCAGCATTAAGATGATATAATATATCTTGAGAAAGTATTTTGCATCCTATGTTCCAGCAATCTAGTGATAAACCCCGTGAAGTGTGACTCTTGGTTACCTCTAAAAATTTTCTCTGCTTCATTATCAGATACATAGGCATTAAGATCGAGTAAGAAAAGATCGAGGTGATCAGTATAATTTCGTCTCCATAAAATATTCAGGAGCTCTAAGGATTTCAAGGACACATAGAATACATAATTTGATTCATAAGAATCTGAATGGAGGGTGTATTCCATTTTCCCAAATCATGAAGAACGGTTCCAATTATTAATGGTATGTGGAGCATTAGACTTATTTTGAGGAAATGAATAAGTACAAGCTACAACCACCTATTCTGATGCCGCCTATTTCTAGAAAACTGATGTTCCACTATGTGACCATTCTGGAATGGCCCCTCACCACCCTTATCACACATATAAACAATGAGGGATCATAGAACAGTTTATAATATCTCAGCTGAATACTACTTGATACGTATATCATATATTCACCTATCGAGAAGAGATGACTTGCACTAGTATTTGTAGTGAAACAATTGTGACATTAAATGGAGCACCATTAGATACAACTTGTGTCCCCAGGTGATCCACTTATTTATATAATGAACCACCCAATAGTGGCATGTTATCTAGCTCGGTGGCCAGTGATCCTTCAATAGTTTAACAATAAGTTTTCCATCAAAAATTCTATCAAGGGATATGTATTCTAAGACAATCTAGCCACCCATCCAGACCCCATAGAGTAGTGTCTAGATCTTGAATCTATAAATGAGGTAATCCTCTTAGTTGATCAAGCCATTCCATGTTGGAGAATTCACTTCGATGGTGCTTCTCAAAGCCCTATAAGAAAGAGACTCAATGATCCCAGACTAAAAAGAGTACTACTTGGTATCATCTTCATTATTCCATCACAACCTATCCTTCCCTATCTTTCCATTTTGTCAAGATGTCGTACCAACAATAAGGTAGAGTATCAGGCTCTCATCACTGGCCTTGAGAAAGCCACAAGATAGATGTTCACCATTTTCATGTGAAAGGGGAATCTGAACTAGTAATCAAGATGATCAATATCAACAACATTGTCATGAATTTGGAGCTCGTACATCTGTTAGAGAATACCGTCTAGCTGATGGCCTTATTACCTTCTTATCCAAAAGTTACTCATACCCCTCGATCAGAGAATGGTTGTGTCAACGCCTTGGCTAGCCTTGCTTCATCTCTTGCAGAGCCTAACTATGATGATTTTATTATCCATGTGGAACATTAAATATTCATTTCTCTCATCACTCTGAACGATGATGATAACTGATATGTAATCCATCTTACTGCTGATTCCTTCACATCGGGACCTCGAGGTCCCCCTGTAATAGTATTGGTGTAGACCCTTGACTAGATGACTCCCTTAATCAAGTATCTTCAATGCAGTAATCTCCCGAAAAACCAAGTCGAAAGTGAACTATTCTGAAGACGCATAATGAAGTTCACCCTCCAGGGTGATCCCAATTTTGAGTAGATCCTCCATAGATGTGGGTTTGATGAGATTTTACTCCATTAAATTCATGAAGATGAGATTCCTGAGGTTGTGTAGGATGTTCATGTCAGTTTGTACCAGGCTCATCAAGAGAGGATGAAACTCTTTCATCAGTTCAGAATATTGCGATAATATTTCCCTATCATGATCCATGACTGTATAGAGATTCCTAAAGGGTTCCATGCAAGCCATATACAGGCTATTTTCTTTTCACCGGCCACAATATCCTCTCTATACTACCATGTACGCTGGGATCTTTATGGTCTGGGGGATGAATTTCATGGGACCATATCAACCAGCAATAGATCCCCAGTGGAGGTTCATCCTGACCGCTATGGACTTCATTTCCATGTTTTAAGAATCTATTCTGCTCAGGGAAGTGAAGGCTCATTCTATCGTTGATTTCATGATCAACAGTATCATCTGTTGATTTGGGTTTCCTCATGTTATCCTCACCAATAATGGAACCAACATCCAAGCAGGCGAGCAAAAGAATTTTTAAGCCAAGTAAAACACCCATTCTAATAATACATCTTGCTATCAAAGACATGAAAATGGGAAGATCAAGGAATTCAACAAAACCCTCTCTTACATTTTCATATGATGGATGGTCAAGTTAATATTAGATGTCCAAAAAAACACCCCAATTCTCTCTGGGATTACCAAATGATGACTCATAATTCCACCAAGGTGACTCCATATTACTTTTTGTATGGAACAGAGATAGTATTTTCCATCGAGATTCACTTACCCTCATTATGCACAACCGTCTATGATATGTAGGAACTTGAAAATATAGTCGAAATCCATCGAGATGAACTGGAAGCGCCTGATGAGAATAGGATTCATTCCATGGACAATCTATAGAGGCATAAGAACAATATAGGCAAAATAGTCAACATGAAATTTCACCTATGCACTTTCTTAAATGGTGACGCGGAATTGTCCCTGAGAACACTTATGATACCCCGAAGGAAGCCACTGATGTTGTAACCCTAATGGTATAGACCTTATGTATTTCACCAGGATTACCCCAATAGTGCATAATCAATGTTCATTATGGATAGAAAGAGTATTACACCACCCACCAATTCCAAATTCCTCATGTCGTACTTCATGTAAGGGAATATCAGTCCTGGAGGAAATTAAACTACTCATCATCGTCCTATAAGATGTTAAAATATAAATGTTCTAAGATCTATGACACTAAACTAAGAACACATTCATCCTGGATGAAAATAAACTATGAACGGTTAATAAACTTAATGGTATGATCTATATAACCCTAAACAAAGATCACTTTCATCCTGAATGAAGAAAATTGTGAACTGTGAATACACCTCATGGTTTGATCTCAACGACCTTGAATTAAGATCTCCCTCATCCCTACCATAAGATGTTAAACTGTGAGAGTACCACTATTTTTCCCACATCACAACATTTGGGTCTCAATTATCTTTCATATTCAAAAGTACCCCCTAACGGCCTGGTCTCGCACCACCTTGGCTCACATATGTTTATGGGACAATGCCTCAAAGGATCTGGAATGACAATTTGACAGAAGTATCGCGTTGTGAATATGGTCTCTGGTTGATTATCAATTTTGTGTTCTTATTATAGGTCATGAGAGATGGATTCTGTGTTGGGAACATGGTCATCAGTTATTCTCAATTGTTATTGTCATCTCCATGGTCTCATAAATTATGGATGTGATAATGAAACATTTTTCTTATCTTTTGTCCATAGAACATGTCATTATACTGGGCATCTATGGTCTGAGATCTATGACCATAAACTAAGATATTTCATGTCCTTATCACACGTGGTTAAACTAAACTTCATTTTTAGAACTATGTATGGCTTGATTCCCCTCTATATGGGATACATAAGAATGCCTAGACCTTTCATATGAGGCCCAGCCTTGTGTCCCTCAACCTCTCCGACCTCTTAGCCTAAGTTATCTCTCGTAGAATTGTGCAGTGTGGTAAAAATTCACTTTATCCATTCACATTAAGATATTATTTCCACAACACACACGTACCCTTGAGACACACCACCAACCCCACAATCTTTTCCGTTGATGATAAACAACACGACATTTTTAGAACTATGTATGTCTTGATTTTTATCCTTATGGGATACGTAGGAATGCCAAAATATTTTGTCTATAGGTCCAGTCTATCAAATCTCTTTGCCCCTCGAGTTTAGTTCTCCTCTAGGGTTTCATATGGTGTGGTGTGGACTTATTTAGTCCCCATTCATATTGGGATTACAATAGTTGCCTAATGTGCTACTCCTTCTTGAATTTTATTCCTTCCACATCCTTACCACGTGATGTTAAACTGCCTGACATTCTCCAAACTATGTGTGGCTTGATTCCCATCCTTTGGGGGTATATTGGAACACCCAAAATTTTTAACCTCACGTCTAACCCCAGTTTTTAGAAACCTTCTATTCTTACTGGCCCCTTGGATTATGTTCTCTTGGGGTTATTTGGTGTGGTGTGGACTTATATCCCAATTTCCATCGAGTTTGCAATAACTATGCCACATACATATCTCCTAAGAGCTATCCATTATCTTAACCCATGTATGTACCTCATCAAATTAAACATCAAGGAATCTTAAAAACTATGTGTGGCATGATTCCCATCTTTATGTGATACATAGGAATGCCCAAACATTTAGTCTTCTCATCCAACCACAAGTATCATAGATTCTTCCTTCTTTCTAGCATCTCATCCTAAGTATCTTGGGAGAACGTGGAATGGGGGCGACTTACATATGCATTCATTTTGAGTTATTTGGTCACTTCATACACATTTCTCTTTGATATACCTCTTTCCCCACAACATTACCACATGATGATAAACCGCATGACATTTCAAAAACAATGTGTGTCATGGTTCTCATCCTTATGAGATTCTTAGGAATTCCCGAACATTTTGTATTCAGATCTAACTCTAGGTCCCTCTATCTTTTCTTACTCCTTTTCCTGAGGTCCCCCCCATAGAATTTTTTGTGGCGTGGTGTAGAATTTTTTCATCATCTATGTTGGGTATTTATTATCCCACCATGTTCATTCCCTTTAGAACCTAATTCTTCTATATAAATCTAAACCATATGATGTTAAACTAAAAATTCTCATCCCACATTAAATTAAATCGTTGAGTATTTGATGAAAGATGTTAATGTTCATGGGCTGGTCCTATCATAGATCCTTAAATTATAACACTATCATCAAGGACACATGAAGCAAAAAGCACTACATTATAGTCCTCAGTTGAGGATACCACATGTTTCGCATCAGTCACCCACCATGTTATTTATCAAATCCTACATATGCATTGATTACTATAGTGATGCCAAAATTCTCCATCCATGGTTTCGTTATTCAAAAAAAACACCCACACTAAAGAACAAACAAGATCCGTAAAATGCTACTTAATTTAGTTCATGGGTAAGACCTACATGATTGTATTTCCCCTATAATTTGTATCCTACCATGCTGATTTCAATAACTATATGTGGCTTAATTACAATTTTAATGGATATGTAGAAATTCTTGATCATTTCATCATCAGTCTCAACCCAATGAACTTAAAATCTTTCCTTATTTCTGATCCCTTATCCCAAACATAATTGGAAGAACGTGGTTTGGGGTGGACATCTTTGGTCGCATTCCTGATGGGTTTGTAATAGCCATTCCATGTACTTCCCTTCAGGGAACTCCCTTCTATGTTCCCTCATGTATTTATTGGATGACATTAAACTGCACGACATTCAATAACTATATGTGACTTGATTATCACCACTATAGGACACATAGGAATGCCCATAAATTTTGTCTTTTGGTCCATCCCCCAGTTTATCAACCCATTTTAAACCCTTCTTGTCTGGACTTCTTGACCTCTATTACACCTCATCATTGTGCCCAAATGCACTATGATTTATGTAATAGTCGGTTTGATTCTACAGGAACATGTTTTATCTATTTTCATGCTTCATGTCTCGCTTTCTTTGGGTTTCTATCATCCTTCGCATTTGAAAGGACCCCGGAATGGTATGGATGAACATATTAATGGCTCGCCAACCACATTATGCCAAAATCTGGAGAATTTTTAATGACTTTGTTAGGTAGGTTCTATGTATCAAATTTAGTCAGCGGTGGACCCTATTTTATTATTACCACATCATGTTACATGATATTGATGTTGTTTTTAGAACATGGTCAATAGTTATCCTCCATCATTATTCCACCCCCAATATTCCCTAAATATTTTTCTCATGATTCACATCCATTTCCACTACATCATGCTCATGTGGAACTTCGACACCCTCTGTGTTATCTATCTATGCACCTTTGTGCACTAGGAGGATAAAAAAGTGTCATCGGGTCACCCTTGTCTTTTCACCTTCATCCCCTACCATGTCCTTCGATGAACTGTAAAGATATTATCCACCCTTTTCCCACACTGAGAATGGATCATGTGGGATTTGGGATTTGGGTAATATTCGTGCCTTCATGGAAGGTTCACGCTTCCCTTTTGGTCCAACCCCTATGACATTAAACTAGGAGCTTTGGTCCCCTAGTTTAGAAATCATGACTTTAAAATATGTGTGTTATCACAGAAATTTGTAATTTAGTGTGTAGACTACCTTATCCTTATTCACGTTGGGTTGCTTTGTAGTATCACATCACATATGTTCACTTCATGAATCTCCCAATTTTTCCCAGATCTATGACCACAAAATAATATTCCTTACATCCTTATCGTACGAAGCTAAACAACAGCTTCTACACCCATGCTATGTATTGATAATTTACGCATAAATTCGATGTCTTCACATGAGAATATGTTTCCTATTTTGGTTTTTTCCACCTTCCGTGCAACCTTGAATAACTACATGTGGCATGGTTTCTATTATTATGGGATATGTAGTAATTCCCATGATTTTTTTGGGACCAACAACATCACCAAAAAACCTATTGTTCAATTTCGTCAGAATATTCCTTAGAAGAATGTGGTGTTTTGTGGAATTATGTCATCATTAACATCGGGTTTGTAGTAGCCATGCCACGTACCTCTCTCGAGAGTACTCTATTTTTCTTCCCATACAACAAAGCAATAAACCAAATGGGAATTTCCATTACACATGACATTAAACTAGTCTCCTTATAGTCCGAGATCTATGTCCTTAAACTAAGGTTCTTACCATCTATGTTAGAATGACATTAAACTATATACCTATTACTATATTTCACTTTAAATGAGGATATCTCTCAATTTTGGAATTGGATTCCTACCATACCACCATCATGTACTATGTGTGACTTGATTCACATACTTATAGGATCTGTAGTGCCACCCAAACTTCATATCAATAGTCCAGTATCAACTACATTTTCTTCCCAATCCCCTTCTATCCTGGGTTCCCCCAAAAGTACATGGTGTGGTGCAGAATTATTTGGTCCTCATTCTTATTGGGATTTAATAACTACACGATGTACATTCATTGAACATACCACTCTTTACGTTTTTCATGCATGATGCTTAAATTGCATGGGTAATGTACGTGGTTCTCACATTCTTCCATTTTGGGTTTTATTATATTTCACATTCAAAGGGACTCCCAAATGGTTTGGATGCTATACCTCAGTGATCTCCTACTATCATAGGCCAACACCCTAATGGATTTTTAACAACAATTTGATACAAATCACGCATATAGAATATGTTCATTAGTCAAACCTCATTTATTTGTTCCCATTCTAGGCTTATGAGAACTAGATGTCATGTCTAGAACATGGTCTAAAGTTATCTATCACTGTCATGACACTCCCATTATGTCCTAAACTTCATATGCTTTGAATAACATGATTAATTCCCCTTTATTTTTTTAGATCCTTGACACCCCTAGTGTTGTAACCCTACACATTCACGTGTGTAGAGTAATAATGTTGGTTCATTTAGGATTACCCCCATCATTTCCTTTCCTCCATTTCACTCTCTCATTAGGTGGGGAAGGCCTAAAAAGTCTCCTTATTTCATACACAGAGCATAGATCATGTAGGATTAGGGGTTGTGGTATCATAATATCCATGTACAATATGGTGTGACCCGTTGGTCATGCCATATGATCATAAACTGTGAAAATATCATCCTCATCACATGATGTGAAACTATTTGGAATTAAATTAAGTATGTAGGGATTGATTATTTCCATTGTAGGATACATACAGACATTTTGGGTTCTAAATCTAGGGTCCATCCTACTGAATGGTAAACTCCATGTCTTGTTCTTCTAATCCACGATGTCCCTTTTATGAACTTGTGGTGTGGTGAGGACCTCTCTGCTGCTCATTCATGTCATGTTATGAACCATAACTCACATTTATCTATTGGGGTTACCCATGTCCTTGACATGTGAAATTAATCTATGGACCAACCTTTATCATGTTTAAGATGCCCTATGATAACAGTAGGATGTGTCAGCTTCCCCGCAAGAGAGGATTTCCGCACCGGCATTGGTCTCTGATCACATTGTGATCAAGAAATAATTTTGGATTGATTCTCATCCTTATTAGAAGTGTAGTGATTCCTAGGAATTTCTCCTCAGGCCCATCCTTATGAAATTTTACTAACTGCATTCTTTACCCCTAATCATGGTCTAAACTCTATGACCTTAAACTTGTTGTTTCCAGTCCATGTAACATGACATTGAATTGTTGAGAAGGGTCCTAAAAGTATGAAATTAAACATTGTGCAATGTCCTGATCATACAATGTTATGTTATTCATATATCTACATCACCTCATGATGCTAAACAACGTAATTATCATCCTCGTTTACACGACATAAAACTGTAGACCATATTTTGTCCTTTCTAGAGAGGTCCCTCCTAGAAGTAAGTGTTATCTTGATTCATACTAATACGCTCACCCACTGTTGTTTCATCACAGTGGAATAGTCTTAATTTTGTAGGAAATTATCCAAATACAACATCATTCCATCACCACACATTGCATTACCTCTATTCCTGATCATTATTCCCTCTCACATCATAAGTACCCCCCTAACAGTTACGATGCTCTACCTTAATGCTCGCCTACCTTCCTTGAAAAACATTTCAGTGGAAATCAGACTCCACATTGAGTTTGGACTCATGTTTTTTAAGGCGTTCAACGGTTGACCCTTGTTTGTTTGTTCTCATTTCTGGCTAACACGATACAGATACTGTGTTTTGAATTGGGTTAACAGCTATGCTCTGTTGTCATTCCAAACTCATTTTGTTCCAAATTTAGGGTAAATTAATTCACATTATTCATTCCCATTTTTTCATATTTACTCCAACACACATGGAATTATCTCACTCATCTGTTAAAGTATGTTGGGTGAGACCAATTTGGCTATTTTGAGAATTATATTCTCTTATCATTCACCCCTTTATTCACGAAATCTCGAAGTGCTCATTTATACCCCAAATGTCCAGTTATTGGTTGGAACATTCATATTTAAGGAATATCAATTATGGGGTATTCCCTTATTCCTCACATTAGGAATGACCCATGTGAGATTAAGGATTGATCGCTAGATATTTCGCAGATATGATTGAGATGCTGTAATCAAATTAGATAACGTGACTCATGCATGAAACCAAAATGAAACAGAAAGCATGAATGTATTTTTGGGAGTTTGTAAAAATTACATCCCTAATAGATTTACCCATCTGATAGATGGGTTGAACTCTATAATGAAGTTTCATAGCTCCACCACTCTCTAGTTTTTGACATCTAGAATTTTCTATCTCCTTATAATCTCATGCTCCTCTTAGATAGTGATGGGTAATAGTTCATCGTCCTGTATCCATGCCTTTTCCTCATCGAGTCAGATACTAGACATCTTCTGGGATGCTTCGCTAATATATTCCTCATCCTCTATAAGCTATGAATTCAATCATGATATGATTTATGATTGTGCATCATGGAAAGAAGAGTTTTCATTCACCTGTGCCCTTATGTATTTGAGCTCTTTCTCTGCCTTATGACGTTTCTTGATATTGATAGACATCCTATGATATGAAGAAATACAAGGATAGGGTCTTGTTCCCATATTTTATTTTCCATGTAATCTGAAATGAGAATATGAGGACCTAGGGAATCCACTCCCCTAGCACATAGTTCTCATGGCTATGAACGATGTATCCCCAACTATATTATCCACTCACCTTGTGGGGTCTCTTTGATGAAGCGATTGATCAATGTCCATGCCCTGAAACAGAAAATATTTCTATATTATTAATAAGAAATAGTGTGACCCCATTTCCATTCATGGGTATCTTAATGAACCCTCTAGAACACCTTGTTACCTCCTGACTCTATTCAGATGAGGATTCCAGGTTCACTACTACAAATTTTCCTCCACTCAGCGTTGGCCTTGGAATTTTTGGCCCTACCAAAAACCCCAAACTATTATTTGAATCATCTCAGTTACCAAGACATGTTCTTTCCATATTTTGACCTCATATTCAACGCAGAGGAAGCACCCCTTCTTTGACATGGATACGTTGTCACTTCAACATCTCCCCGGGGTAGCATGACATCTAGATCTTGTAATATTCCTTGCCCAACCCGAATGTAATATTAAGTGGAGGCAGCTCATTCACAATATTTCATTCCACCTAAGTAAACATGAGCCACATCTGCCTCATCACACACTTGTGATCCTAATGTTGTACCCCCTAAGTAAACATGCAGGGTTAGCCTCTTCATGACCCATAATTTCCTCGTGAAGAGTTGTGGGGTATACGACTAACAAATGGTCTCACAGTCTACCCATTCCATAAGAACACCACCTAAGAAGGCCATGAGGTCGGACTAATACTCATATTTTCCCAACCCATCATTAGTGAATAATACCATAGGTAGCAGAAATAGATGGAAATTGAATTAATCTACCTTCTTGACATTATTCAGTGTAGTGCGTAGAGTCAGATTGGCTGGGAAGATCCCCAATACATTTAAAATGGTTTTTTAAAATATTTACCATTGAGTGGAAATTGGGTTCAGATATTTGTATGTGCTCATGTGTTCCACTGTCTGAAAATAAAGAAAGTGTAAGGCTCTGCATGCCAACTATTTCATTTTCTATATGATGATCTTCCACAATACGATTTACAAATTGACCATCACTAGGATCCCATGATTGAAACGCTCCCACATCACTATCATGGATTCCATAACAAACATGTCTGGTCGCATGCATGTGTTTGTTTCCCAGATTGGCAACATCCATCCCCAAAAAAATTTGGAAATGTACCCTTCCATCCTATCCACTAGTTGTTGCTCAATGTTGATACTATACCCCCAAATATTCTAGTGATTGTCCTCTAGGATGAGCTATTAGTAATTCTCTTTATTTCACCAAGATCCCCATTTTGGACAAGTATGAGAACATGTAGGTATCTTCTTGGGGGCCTCCTCCCCGTCAGCAGCATGCTTCAGTGGGAAATTTATGAAATGTTCAAATGAACACATGATGTGGAAATACCTCACTGACTGCTTATCCTCACCTGGAACCAAGTCCCTCAATGTTTTATCCAACGAGGGAATCATCTCTGGATCCTCCCATTCATTTTATGTGGCGAGGAATTCATCATACATTGTCCCCATAATTGGGATCCCAGAAATCCTCTAGATGTCCCAGAGGCTAATGCCAAATTCCCATTTACTGAAGGTGGAGTGTTTTGTTCATTTATGAAACCCTACTCAAAAACTATGATATAATGCTCTTCAACTGATAAATGTGTAATAGGGAATCCCACACATCTTCATATAAGCCTACCTAGACCAGCTCTTCCCCAAACTCTTCATAGGATGCACAAACCTAGAATGTATATGCCCAATCATCTATGAAATTTCCTCCCTAGAACAGATCCAACTCATTGGTCCACCCATTATATAGGTTCCCCAAAGCCACCTTTAGTATTCATCGGGCTACAACACTTTTTTGTCAGTTTTTATGGATCTATGTTATACACAATCAGCATTATTGGGTGTGTGATCCTCCCATATATGGCCAGTAGAATCCCTGAACCACTAGTGAAGGAAAGGCATGCTCGTGAACCAATAAGTGGGTTCGTCCCATCTTTTCTCAGCTATAAAAACGTCATCCCAATGAACAAATACATACAATGGTATTCTTTTGTAGATTGGATAGATATTTGGGCTCTCCGATATTAGCACCATCAGGGATTTCTGATCTGAGTGACATCGCACACACTCTCTGATCCCATGATTGTTCTCCATTTCTTCCCTATGAACAGAATCCACAAGGAACCCATGATAGGATTCTTGGTTTGCCATTATACCCCAAGAATTTAGTTTTTTTTGTTTTATTTTGCAGAGCTTGATCATAGAGCTTGGCCATAGAGCACAATTTCATAGCATAGTTGTATATATCTGATGCAAAGTCTCCTTGTAGAGTTCTTTTGAAATTACAGCTCGTAGAGCACATGGTCATAGAGAATAAGTGTTCAATGTTTGGTGAAGAGCATACAAGGATCATAGTGCATCAAACTCGCTGATCAGCATTCCAAATCACTAGTCCATGAAATCTGGTTTGCAAAGAACAGTCGCAGAGCATGTGGAGCATTAGAATCTGAGAGCTGAGGCATGAGGTTGTAGATGCATGTGAGGATAATTGAGGGCTAGTCTCCCTCTATTTATAGGTGATGTTCCCCTAATATTTTCTGCATGTCAATCCATGGAGATATTCATATAGTACTCCAAAGCATTTTCAACACATGCTTCGATCTCCCTAATAATGTTTTGACTTCGTGATCCGCCTATTTTTTTGTGATTTTCCATCAGAACCTGACCCTTGTTTTTTCCTCAAACCCCATTCTGTGGGGGAGGGGGGATTTGTGGGTTCTAAAATGTTTTCATTGGAAAAAATAAGAAAATACCACAAAAAATATTCCAAAACGGATTCTTTTCCAATAAGCTTTAAAAATCCCTCCAGCACTGTTGCCACTACAAAGTGAAGGCCTTCATTGCACTAGCTATAGAGAAATGTGATGGATGCCTCTATAGATACAAAAACTTTGACCCACATAGGAGGTGTCTATGAGCACCATGGATGGAATAACGGATGACACCGTGGTAATGAAAAACATGAGGGAAGCCAGAATCCTCTGTGATCATTATGAAGGGAGTGAGGATTGAATCTATGATTATGAGATACTTGATGGAGTCCACCTTTGGTTTATGATCATGAATTACCTAATGACATGTCCTCCACTCTTCGCACCCGCCCAACCCCTATAAATACCCACCCCCACTCCAAAAGGTCCAACACCCTAACCTCTCACCTTCTGAGCTCTAAAATCATGAAGCACCCTCTTCTCTTTGATGCATCAGAAAAATGATTCATGATTTGTAGTTGAGCATTATGAAATCCTTTTCCCATTACTCAAATTCACCCCCTCTTCATGGAGGGATTCACATTGCAAAGTCAATGGGCCTCCACAAATGAAAGGATATTCCTTTGGGTATATGATACTTCTCAAAGCACCCATGATTTGTGAAAAAAACCTAAAAATGATCACTTCATTATTAGGTTGGGACATTATGCTTTGAAAAGTTCATCTCTTTGAAAACTCATATCCTCTATGTGCCCCTCAACTCTACGATCCTGTACTCTGTGAGCCCGTGCTCCAGAAACCCATGCGCTGTGTGAGCCCATGATCTCTATGAACCCTTTTTCTCTACAATCCCATAATCATTGAGAAACTACTCTTTGTGGGTCCCCTTGATTAGAAAACCCTTATCTTATGGATCAATGTAGTATTGTATAATGTGATTTCAACGTCCCCTGGGCTATGTTTCGTGTTGCACTACTATACCATGTATTTATTCACATATGAACACTAACATCTATTGCTTCTTTGCATAGCCACACAAAAGTGAACACCTCATTGGGTCACTCCACAACCATATCTCCCTACGGAATTGCAGGTTCCTTCCCTTCACCAAGGGTTAAAGAATACCAGTTATCAATGTCATTGGGGTGGGAAGTTAATATTCACCATTCGAGATGTAGGATGTTAAACTGCAAAGCACCCGCATCCCCAATACATGAAGATAAACTGTGATCACCACAAAGAAACATGTCTATAGAGGACCATAAAGGAGATGGGAACTAGTTCCTTCTCACTCCCCTCCCCCTATGATCTTTTTCATCATTCCCACATCAGGTTTTCTTTATGTAATCCCTGACCTAACTAGATAGGGTGTTCTAGGTCTGGTGGCCATATCATCTGCATACATATTCACCCCTACAGAGGCTTCCCTCTCAAAGTAAGTCCCAACCATCATTTATTTGGGCTGCTAACCATGTGTAATCCCTCACTCCATTCTTTATAGATGCACATTTCATGATGTGATCTTCTGGTCTTGTTTGCCTCTTGTTTCTCACACCGGTCATGAATCACGTGTGGTTATGTTATGCATCAACCATGACATCCTCCTTGGCCTTCCGTAGTGTAAATTCCACATCCCCCATCATACCAAACTACATGGACATTGATCCTTGCCCTATCTACGTAAGGTATGTAGGAAGCCTCTCTGAGTTTCAATCCCATCACCCATCGGTCCCGACCACAACATGTCGGCTCAACCTAGTCCCATATGATGTTAAACTGTATTTCCCTTTTATCTTGAAAGACATCAAAATTTATGCATTCCAAATATGTGGGTTTTGATACATGTCACCTAGACATGGTATATTGTTATTATTCTTGAGGTTTAACCCGAAATATTGGTATATATCACCACCCCCTTTGTTGGGACCCATATCCTTGGTCCACCCTTTAGCAGTGTGAGACCATTTCTCTGGTAGTAAACCATTCAAAATCCCAAAATCAACCCATCATAATCCAACAAATATTCTACCTCTTATGATGGGCTGTTAACCATGCGCAATCCCCATAATGTCATCAGGTTTCTTTCTTTTGTGTACAACCTAAAACTATTTCCCAATATCTGAATTATGTGGAATTTTTTATTTCCCCTTTTTAGAAAGGTATATCGGGACCCTCCTTGAGGTTCAATCCCATCACTCATATCTCATCCATGTTTTTCCCATGCGACTTTTTTTTTCAGGAAGGTCATTCCCTATCCTGGAGGTTTTACATCATTCGAGTCGCAACCATACATCCCTTCTCACGAGCCCCCTTCTAAACTGAACTACATGGACTTTGATGTTTATCATGTCCTAGAATGGTACATAGGAAGCCTCTTCAAGGTTTAAGCCCATCACCCATTAGTACCAATCTGTTCTCATCAGTTTACCCAAGTCCTGCATGATGCTAAACTGTATGATTGCGAACTATGTTGGTTTTTATCCCTATATTCGAGACATGTTATGTAGCAAGCCTCCTTGAGGTTCACCCCCAAACAATGGTAAACTTTTGAGTCCCATTTATTGGGACCCACATCCTAGTTCTTCCCCTTATTGGTGCCAGACCAGTCCCAAAGAAGCTAATCATGCATAAGACCAACACACAATCCATACTCCTCAAACCATGAGTGAACCTCTTATGATGGGTTGATAACCACATGTAATACCTAACATGTCATAAGGTTGTTGTTCTTTATGTACACCCCGATATTATGCACCCATATCTGAACTATGTTTCCTTTGATCTTTTCCCATTTTGAGTAATGTACATAGGAAGCCTCTTTGAGGTTCAATCCCATCATTCAAGTCCCATCATGGTTTCTGCCTTGAGCCTTTCTATTTTGGGAAGGTCATACCGCAACCCAGAGGTTCTACATCCTGGGGGTCCTATATAAGTTTCAATTTCCTTGATCCACCTCCTTATCCAAACTACATGGACTTTGATCTTTTTCCACTCCATGACAGATTTGTAGGATGCCTTTCCAGGGTTCAATCCCATTACCAATCGGTACCAACCACTACACATCGATTTTCCCTCAAACTGAATGACGCTAAACTGTATGATTTCAAACTACGCGGGTTTTGATATATGTCTCTATGGTTGGGTATGTATAAAGTGTCCCTAAGGTTCAATCCCAAAGACTAGTAAACCTTGGAATCACCTTTTTTGGTACCCACATCCTTGCTACGCCCCTTATTAGTGTCAGACCAGTCCCAGGGTAACTAACCATGTGAAGGCCCAACACTCAATCAATACTCCTCCTAGCAAGAGTGTCTCTCTTTCAATGGGCTGATAACCATGCCTATGCCCCAACATGTATTCGGTTTGTTTTCCTTGTGTACACCCTGATACTATGACCCATATCCAAACTATGTGGACTTTAATCATTTCCATTTTTTATCAAGGTATGTAGGAATCCTCCTTAAGGTTCAATCCCATAACACATGTACCATCCTGGTGTCTCCCATGAGACTTTGTGTTTCAGGAAAGTCATTTCCCAACCTGTAGGTTCTACTTTCTCCAATTCCCATCCATGAGTCCATTATCACATGTCCCCTTCTCAGGTGACTCAAATACTCATTTCCATAACTACATGGACATTAATTTCCATCCTCAACTATACGCAGGATCACTATCTGTGGTTCAAAAACAACCTCACCATCATCATCACATTGGTTCCATCGCATTCCTCTGATCATCTTTGTTCAACCATCCATAATGATTCATACCTGGTCCTCTATATCCTAGTGGGATCATATCATTTCTTTAGGTAGATATCCATGCATGAGACCCGCATAATCTATAACCATCCGACAAAATGTTTCCCTCCTGTGATGGGGCACTAACCATGTGTAAGCCCCAATAGGTCTTCAGATTCTTGTACTTTGTGTACAGCCCGATTCATAACCACTTTGAACTGCATCAATTTTGATCACTTTCGTCTACATAGTGTACGTATGAATCCTCTAGAAGGTTCAATCCCAAGAAATGGTAAACATTGGTGCCCCCTTTTAGGGGTGCACCATCCGCGATTCGCACTCAGTGGTGTCCCGGTCAGCATTCACAGTATGACATCTTCCCAATACGTGACACACCACCTTGGATCTATCCTCATTGGGATTCTTGGTCCACCCATCTAGTAAACCATCCAAGTTATCCCTTAAAGGGATGTACTAATTTGGACTACTCCCATTAGTTTTCTGATCTGTGCAATCTATCTCTAGTATATGTTAAAATTCTGACATACACCATGGTAAAAAAATAGAAAATGAGGAATACCTCGATGAAATTCTTATGGAAAGAAATTCCCCACACTCTTCATGGGATGACTCAGGATTCTACTGCCTCAAAAACCATTTCTTAGGGGGGAAATATAGTCGTACCAGTCTTCCATTACCCAGAAATGCCAATGATTCCCAATGTGACTACTCCGCTGACCAATGGTTTCTTCCCTAACATGTCCCCATGAAATGTCTTTATTGAAGTATTGTAATTAACTGGCATCCAAAAATATATGGCACCCGAAAGAGTTTAATGAACAACATCTTTATCTTTAAGGGACACGCAGATTAGGAGACTAATTCTGAGGAGAAATACATGGATGGAGAGATTGACATCCCATCAACCTATGTCGATCAATGAGAAAGCATCCCTGAATAATAGATAGAAGTTTCCACCTTTTGAAAATGAGAATGTGGGGAATCATCTAGCATGTCTCCATGGATGGATGTGTGCCCTAAAAAATCATCAGAATTAGATTCTTGGATAGATCATAGGTAGGGGTATTATCCTTCCATCATTCGTCTTCAACGTTTATTTTAGATTATTTTTGTTTTATTTTATTATTATTATTTTCATTTCCACTAGAACATGGTGGAGTTAGCTTATTTTATTATGGTCTTGGTCAACATACAGAGAGAATGACCTAAGATGTTTTCTAAACATGGTTGTGTGTTGTTATAGTGAAGTTATGTGACCATATGTTTTTTTATAAATTGTTTTTCAAAATAATATAATATATCCATTGAATCCTTAGTATTTATTAGGTGTTTTGGGTTTATTATATTTGGGTGTGTTTCTTGTGAGTACCACACCTCGTAATTCGAGGCTTCAATTATATGCATTTCAACCAATTTTATTTATTTCTAATAATTATTTATAATGAGATATAATTAATTATGGTTGTTTCATGGCATGATATAGGTGTTTGGAGCAGGTTCATTCTCTATTTTTTATACAAGTTTGGATGGGTCTTATCCATGAGATTATTGCATGATTCATTTTGGTGGCCACAAATGACAAAAAATCATATGTATGTTTAAACATTATTTTGAATGCCTTTGTTAATACTTCATGGGTTCAAGTAGATCCAAGGTCTTATAGAGGATCCTATGTAGACAACCCGGTGACATTGAGCCCCTAATATGAGGTATAGTTCCTTTTATAACATTGGTGGATGGGATTCACCTTTGTTTTGTTCAGTAATGGGAGAAGGTATTGATTGAAATGATATGATAAATTGGTTGGGTTTTTAAGAAAGATATAATTTTTTGGAATTTTCCGTGTCATTTTCCTTGGGCTATTAGACTATAATGAGTGTTTTGGGGCTTGGAATGACCAATGTGTTGACAATAAAACGCATGTGTATGGATAAAACCACATTTGGGGGTTTAATAGACTACAAGAATGTTCATTGAGTGGTATTATCCCCCTCAGGATAAATGTTTTTGAGATATAGTGGTTTTTTCAAGTTGTAGTTGAGTGGTCTCACTTAGGAGCCTTGATATGGGACTGTGGTTTTGGTTATTTGAATGGATCAAGGCTCAGTTTTGGGTTTCCAAGGGTCTTTGAGTGAGTTGGTTTGAGATGATCCTTGGGTAGCAGGACTATGAGTGGGGGTTTCTGGGTTGTGATAGATGAAGGGGACTAAGACAAGATCAAACCTTTATAACTTTTGTCATCAATTTTTGATTGGGTGGATTAGAATCTATGATTAGAAACATGGGAAGATCTAGAGAACCCAATTCATTCCCTAAAGGTCAAGGTGAGTCAGGAAGCATGGAATTAAGAAATAATTATCGTGGGATCAACTGGTGAGCTACATGATACATTTTTGTCCCTTTTGTGATACAGAAATTATTCTTGGAGATTGATCTAGATAGGAATTTGGGTCTTGGGGCATGGCCATACCATGATTGAGAATGTGGAATGTGAAAATTTACCATTCCTGCAAAGGATTGGATCAAGGACTAAACATAAGAGGTTTGGGTCATGGTATGATATAGGAAAATATATATAACTTTCCTTGAAATGTATTAGGTTTATGATAACCTGAGGGGGAGGAGTAGGGGTTATTAGGTTATGTTTGTTATGGTCATTTTATCCCTTTTTTGATGTGTTAGTGGTTGTGGAAGTGAAATTATCCCTAGGTGACAACATATGGATGAACATTTCTTGATTACTAATTCATGGATAAATAAATGATAGAGAATATTTTAGTGAATGGATGTATTCAAGGAAGTGATCCACCCTCAGTGATAGATCATGGTAATGACATTAAAAGATACAAGAATGATTATTAGGAAATGATTTATAAATCTATGGTTCATGATGTGGGTGTATGAACAATCAATATTTACTATTGTTCTTTATTGAGGTTTGGGTTCTTCCTACAAGGTGTCTAATTGTACGAGGTATGCATCAGTTAAGTTGTGACTAGCCAAAATGTGGATTATTTTAGGTTGTTAAATTACTTTTGGTTGGGCATCACAAAGTTCTAGTCATTACATAGTGGAATAATAAGTTTTTTATATTTTCGAGTTTTTTTGTCTCTTTGGTTGTCACATGAAAACATCACATGCATATAAATATGGGTGTTTATTTTCCTCATACATACACATGAATATTTTATTTTATATTAGGGATATATATATAGAACCAATATAGTTATATTCTCTCACTCTGTATGAGTATCTTCATGTGTGGGTAGATATTATTTCTATTTTTAGGACCAAACATCGGATTTATAGGGGATCATTCTATGAAAGTTCAAAGCCTAGTAGATATTAAGATGTATATCTGGGTTAGTATAAGGGAACTTTTATATTATTTTTCATCTAGAATATGGGATAATCCTAGTGGGATATTAATGTATGTTTTGTATTAGAAATCAATCTAATATATCATTGTTGTTTTATTGTTTATTCTTCACACTCTAATGTTTATGTGCTTATATGAACCTTGTTTATTAATTTTTTTCTTTTTTCAATTGAGTTTGAGGTTATAGTCTCCTTAGTGAATGGATTAGTCCCATACTTCTAGTAAGTATCCTCAAGAATATTGGGGTTCTTTTTTGGAGTCACAAAGATTCATTGTCATGAGTACAACTGACTGGACCATAATCGATGCGACATGAGCAAGGCGTAGAATCATGTAGATATCACATGATTTTTTTGAACTTATAGAGTGAATTTTAAAGTTGTTTCATGAATAAATAAATTTAGAGATTTTGTATATGATGGTATGAAGTGAATGTTTTATTATACGTTGTAGGGGTATGAATTTAATTTAATGGATAAATAGAATTTAGGGGACTGATAGAAATGTGATTTGGGAAGAGGGGTTTAGGGAAATTGAGAATCAGAATAACAATGGATCAATGGAATGTGAAATATTGGGATCAAGAAAGGGGATAATATAGGGATACTAAGTGAAAAAGATAGGGGGTTATGTATGGATCATAGGATATAGATTTGGGGTTTTAGAAGGAATAGGGCTTACCAAGAATATATAAAGAATAATGGAAGTCGATATAAGCATAGTTATTTAATCTCCAATTTAATTCTATACTAAAAACAAACCACAATATAATATAGTTTTATTTAGAATTTATAAAACCAAGGAAGTATTATAATTTAATAATGAAATATTTTTATATGATTTGAAAATCACGATGATATATTATTCATAAAATCATAGAAATAAACAATATTATTCCATGCATTCCATTATAATTAATGTATACAATTTTAAAACTATGGTTATTGATTCTCTATTTTTTAATAGTTCATAATATTACAATGATGGAAAATTAATTTTTGTTATTATTACCATGAGTCAAAAAATAGAATATATTTTATATCAATAGTAAATGTAGTACATTACAATCATTATATGTTCCATATATGTCTAAAATTTATAAAATCACAACCCTAACAGTCTATTTCAACTATTAATAAAATTATAAAATAAAGATATAGAAAAATATCAAAATTATAATAGTGATGTATATTTTAATTCATTTCATATTTACTGTACACAAACTAATTTATTTAATATTACTATACTAATACTAAATAATAACAAGTTCTAGATCCAGGTTTCTTTTCCAAGATACTGTCTATATTTTATTTATTTACAATTTATGGTGTATTTAAGGTAAAAAATAAAACTTATATTTCAAATGTGATAAAATATAGGAAAAATTTCAACATAATTTAAATTAATCATCTAATCACTTCATCAACCTGTAATGAAAGGAGAAATGTATCAAAGGTTAGCAGTGGTTTGGTATAAAAACATGATAAAATCCTACCAACAAATTATAAATAATTTTCAAAAAATTAATGGTCACAATAGAGATTATATCATAGGTTTTTATATCTTACCTTGATTTCAATGGTAAACTACATACATCCTATGAAAACATGACCATATGTGAATCATTAGTTACCAAGGAAAAAATCCCATTTCTAGGAACAAATGGGACGATTATTAAAAATTATAAATAAATATCCTAAGTGGGATGGATAAATTCAAATATTGAGTATTGGTATTGAGAATATGAAAAATTGTGATTTTATCTTAGGAATTATTTAATTAAATGTGTATAACAGTGTTTTTGTATAGTATTACTTTTATAGATAAAAGGTAAAAAATATTTATGTTGTGTTATATTTAGAAAATTTGTAATTCTTAATGTAACTGTGGTTTTGGAATATTTTTTTTAAAATTTTGATATTTTAAATAATAAAAGTAAACATTTTAAATATTATTGTAAAAAATGATAACTTTTTTAAGAGAATATGCTTAATATTTAAGATGGGGTTCTTTAAGAAATAATAAATTTGTCTTAAATGATTTCTAATTGTTTTTTACATTTATTAAGTAAATTTTAAAACATGGTCTTAAATTAAAATCATTGTTTATAAACAATGTTATAAATCTATTTTCCTAAATGGGTTTTAAAAAATTGTTTATAAAAAAAATTATTTAAAGACGATTGATTTGAATAAGGTATATCTAATATGAAATAAAAAAATTTGTTTTTAATTTTATGAAAATATAAATCATTTTATATAGACTTATATTTAATTTTTTATGATATTTGAAAAATTTGTATTGTATTGTTTTGATGAATACTAATTTGATTTACAATATTATGGTGTACATAAAATAGTGAACACAAATCTTGATTTATTTTACTTCCAAAATAAGGATAATAAATTTTTGACAAAATATCACCCCTAAGTAAAGATATATTTATGGGGGTGGATTAAAGCATGAAATATGATGGCAATTAAACTCAATAAGTTCACCTATTATCTTACTTTGGTGAAATGAGATTTTAAATATATGATTTTTATTTTAGTATATTTGATTATTTTTGTGTTAATATATATATATGTGTGTGTGTGTGTGTGTGTATTTAATATTAAAATTAATAGGGTTTAAAAAAATAAAATCATGTAATTATGTAAAATATTACCTCAAAATTTTGATTTTATTTATACTTATGTCAATATAGTTATTAAATATAATATGATTTAAATGAATTCCATGATAGAGAGAATAAATTTGGTTTAAATGTATGTCATAAATTTTAAAATTTTAATATAAATTTAATTGAAATAGTTTTATAATTTTCAAGGAAATATTTTTAATTCATTTATTTTGTGATTAATTAATAAATTAGAAGGTGGGTTATAATTGAATTTGTTGAATTAATCATTGAAATAATGCAATATAAATTTTATTATTATGAATTAGAGATGTAGTTTTAAGAAGTTATCATCTAGTAGAATTTATATTAATTAATTTAATTTTCATTATATGTAGTTACATATGTTATGTTTATGGAAATTGAGATTGTTTATAGTGAGAGAGGAACATTTCTACCACAAAAATAGTATTGGTAGTATGTAATCTGACATAAACATAATATATAAAGTATTTGATAATTTTTTTAGCTATATTTAATGGAGAACTAAAACATATAGTGGCATATCTCAGATGAGAAAAAGAATGAATTTTTTTGAGTACTAGTAGTTTGAAATAACTATTATTTTTTAAAGAGTAGCCATGTGGTAATTTTTGAGGATGATATGATTTAAGATGGGGATGTTTAAATATGAATAGTTTTTTAATTTTACATTGTGGTATTTTTTATTTAATAAAATTATGAATATCATGAAAATATAGGTAAATATATATTTTATTAAATATTTTTAAAATATAATTAATATGATACTTTAATTTTAATTCAAAATGGATTTACAAAACATTAGAAATATAAATAGATTTATAATGAGAGTGAAGTATTTATTTTATTATTTTGAAATGATCATGTATTAACTTTTATTTTGGAAAGAAACTCAATTGATCGATAAAAACAAAGGATATATGTTGAATATTTTTGAGTATTTATTAGGGTAATTGAAATTAAAAAGGATGAAAGAAAAAAACAGTGCTCCTGTATATATACCATTGAAAATAAAAATATATATTATTAGGTTTTCAGTGGTGGAGGAAATGGTCCATGAGGGCCTTTTTACTATTATGAATCTACTGGTATCCCACCATGACTTAGTAGGGCCTTAATTTATTTATTTAAATATATTATATTTTGGGTTTTTATCCATGATGATGTTTTTTAGTCTCATAGGTCTCTCAAGGGTGGGATTATATACGATAAAATTTTCTTTAATCATTACCTTTATCTTAACCCCATTACCAATCCAAATACAAATGCATGTTCCCTTTTTGGGTAGAATAAGGTAAGTGGTTATATTAATTATTTTTCTTTACCATCTCATTTATAAGTTATTTTTAATAAATTGGTAATGGACACTTGTAATTTTGTGGAATTATTTTTTTTGACTAAGTTCAAACCTTGAAAAAAATCAAATGGGGGATCTATAAGTGTATTTGGTGTATATGAATGTTATTGGGGGAAATATTGACACAAATATTCTTTAATTTGATATGGAATATTAATTATAGATGTAATTATGGAATTTTCTTATAAATTTATCATCATTTAAATTGATGTCTTTAGTTATGTAAATGGAAGTGGGAAAAAAATAATAAAATTATTTTTATCTATAATAACATCTATACAATGTAAAATTGATGCAACTGATCTCCCCATATAGAAATTTTGTTGATAAATTATATAATATTGAATCATTTGGTGCGTTATTTAAAATAAATTTTTTTCATAGGTAATTATTTTTTTAATTTTTTATTAGATATCTATCGATGTAAATTAAAATAAACTCATAAATATTTCATTAAATAAAATAAATAGGCAATTGTTATGGTTTACTTGGTCTAGAAAAATAATTGATAATCAAGATTGGAATTAACATTTTAGGGTTACTTTATTAATATTTATATCATAGAAATAGTATATAAATTATTATAGGCTATTAAAAAATGATTATATACCTTTTTATAAACCATTAATGGATAATGGTGTGTCCCAATTGTTAAAAAAATAGAATTAATTTTTCAATGACTCAGACCATTCTTAATTATTAATTCATTTTTTTCAATTTTTGAATGTTTCAATAATATCCATTGAAAAAATTTATTAAAGGTAAAGAATAAAGCTATGTCCCTTAAATGGCATATAAAATATACGATGGATTAATATATATAAATTAATAATAACAATAAATTATCTAATTAAATAAATTTGAGTATATTTGGAGTAATTATAAAATTATTATGGAAGTGTGGTGGAAAATGAATCTAACATTCTTAAATTTATTTTTTGAGCATATAATAATTAGAATTGAACCATATCTATAAAAAACAAAAATTGTTTTATATATTTATAGAAATATGAAATGGAAATTGATAATAAATTTAAATTCTGGTGAAAAGTCTAATAAACGAGTGATTGATGTATATAATTAAGATAATTATATTTTTAATTTTAGTAAATAATTTTATAAAACAAAATAATGATCTAAATTACATTGCATTAAGTAATTAATTATTGTATATATTTCTTCATAATGCATCTGTAGTGATAATTCATTGATTTCCTTGATAAGTGATATATGATGTCCAAATATAGGATGATATATGACGTTATGATATATTAATTGTTGAAATAACATGATAAAATATATTAATTTACTAAATAATATGTTATTTATTTATCAAGACCTGTCCTAGTGGGGCCCACGTCGTGACTCCACAAGTCGGCCTCCAATAGTTCAGAGGCTGGTGACTCATACCGAGTAGGAATATTACTAACAAGGGAGGCATTTCCTATGTTCTTGTACAAATGCACACATCTCCAAGACCACAATGATGAAATATAAAAATCACTAGGGAAACAATTCATGCATACAACTAAACCAAACCAGTAGAGTATGAAAGAAAGTAAAGTAAAGAATTTAAAAAGGGACCCAATACAAGCCCACCAAATAAAAGAGTATGAAAACTACAAAGTCCAACCTGTAAATACTAAGAGGTACTGGGACTGCTACTCATAGTCGTAGGATCACCTTGTCCTATAGGGAACTCATAAATCTTGGTCTTATCCTAGTCCGCCCAGGACTCTGTCAAAAGGCTCGTCATCTGCACAAGACACGATATATGCAGTCAAGGCCCATGTAGGGGTGAGTATAACAATACTCCGTAGAGGACCTCGAAAACCATAAAGCTATACACAAAAGAAAGGAAAAGTCTGATCTACACAACATATGTCAACTAAACATATAATAGGAGAACACAATAAATATCAATATATACTCAAATCCCAAACACGTAGTCTAGTGACAAGTCACGCAATAGCATACCCCCTATAGGGATTCAGTTCTAAGATTTCATGAAATACTCATCTGGGACAACACACTCCATGAGTCTGATAGCTCTAATGATGTTCCTCTGAGAATTATTTTCTGTCTAGAATGGTCACGGGAGATAGATAAACTCATTCTGGTAGAACACACTCTTTAGTGGAGAATATCATGATAAATAGATGATGATCACTACCAGGGCCTTGGCGGATACGGCGACTCATCTATAATTTACCTGCTAGGTAGAGGATCGGCGCCCTGTGAATGTGATAACGTCGATTCCTGACTCCACCTAGGGTCAAGAATGGATAAAGGATCTCCCACCAGGCCTCTCAGAGGGGTGACTGACTCTATCTCGGAAATTCCTTCTGAAGGGATCATACTCCTTTAGTAGGAAATAATACTTGTCCTTCCGGGGAATTACAAAAGGGGGAACTAACCCAAACAAAACATGTCCATCATACAGTGGAAAAAACGATCAATCTATGTACTGAAAAGTGCACATAGTTTAGAAGTGTTGGATGCCGTGTTTCCTAACCCCGAGTACTACCTGTGTACTATGGCTCGTGTCTCAAGGCTGGTCATGTAGGAAAGTCAATACATGTAGTGTAGTAGAGATCACACGTCATGTCCGAGTAATAGGGGTCGGATCCGTGTACGCGGTCGTGTGCCTGTACATGACTTCATCCCATTTGCGCCATCCCATGTAACCGGGAAATTTATGCCATGTGATGGAGTACATGGTCATGTACTACATCCCGTGTCTGTGTATCGCCTGATATACATGTTCAGTCCTACGTAGTCTTCTCTTTCATGCCACATAGGGTCTACATGCCATGTTCTGAAGCCGTGTTGTTCATCCCGTGTTCGTGTACTTCTCAGAATACACGCTGAGCTTCGAGGAAGGTCCAACATTCCATGTGACCGAGGTCACACACCATGTGATACTTTTTTGACACTCAAAACCCTATCCGATGTCGTCGATACCACACAACGTGTTCTTTGGGATTACACAACATGTATTCTGGAATATTTCCGAATCGCATAAATTCTTCGATGCACCATAGTGATTCTCCGATCATCGATTTAGACATCTGATCTCAACGAAACTCTAGATCTTAAGTCACATGCACATCACGAAGTAGATTCTGTTATTTTTTGGCCTTCGATCAGTCCAAAAAACGCATTCTGATTCACCCGAACGATGTACTCTTGAAGAAAGAGAACTCCCGAACCATGTCGATTTGTCTACCGCCATCACATTCACACACTTCTTGGTCGTCCTAATGTCGGATCTCTAATTTGGGATCATTGTGTCGCAGAACAGACACACAATGATCCGTCGTTCATCGCCCCACAAAGAACACAAAGAAAAGTGGAAGAAAATTCAACATGCTAAAAAGGAGGAAAAACCCCTTCCATTGTTTGTAACAACTTTGATCTTCTCTCAGTAGAAGGATTAAACTGGGTGAATCAAAACTATAATAAAAAAATTATCACAATTATAATTCCTGAATCAAACCCCAAAAGAAACAGAAAATAACACCCTCCTGTAAGAACACACGCTCCGCGGGTCAACATGTTCTTGATTAATCTTTGATCTTCATTTAAATCCAAAAGTAGTCGAAAGAGGAAATGAAATAACAAACCCATACCATCATCGTCGAAGAAGAGGAAGATCAGTTGTCTGTCCAGATTTTATATCACTGTGTAATGATCCATGTGTCATTGTTCGTTGGCGTCCATCAAAATCTGAGAAGGTTGGATCCTCTCCAAAGATCTATAGGATTCTTGGGGGAATCTCTAAGATTATGAGCCTATTCAAGGAGTCATGATTATTTACTGAAAATATGGGTCATCTTTATGGAAACATTTTAAAATAAAATAAATTATTAATTTGTTTTATTTCTTCTAAAATGTTTCCTTTAAAATGCCCAAAATCTAAATTTTGTAGATCACCCACACCAGTAAATGTTAGGCCCTACCTAAGGTAAAGTCACTACTCTGAATGCAATGGTTCCCTCAGATTTCTGATCCGGGCACTAGTTTAAATTTCATTCCACATTCTCTGGTAAAACCACTCACACGTGCTATTTAAAGGATTAATTTATTTCAAACATTTATTCTGGGAACTCTTGGCCTCAGAATCACACGCCATCAGAAATCCCAGTCTCTTAATAATTCCATATAATATTTAAAAATAATACAAAAAAAACCCAAGACAGTACATTCTCCCCACCATGGGGCTTTGTGTCCTCGAAAATCCAAAACAAAGGCTACCCAGAAAAATGTTGGTACTAGGCACAGATCTGAGCCTCCCTCTCCCACGTTCTCTCTTGAAGATTCATGTGCTTCCACTGAATGCACACCAAGGTAATTGATCACCCATGAAGGATCATATCATATCGATCCTCGATCTCTACTGGGTACTTATCAAAGTTCACTCCATCCTCAATGTCCAACTCAAACTAGTCGATAACATGCAATATTTCATGCATGTACCTACTCAGCTGCGAAACGTGGAAGAAATCATGTACCTGATTCAACTGTGGTGGTAGATCTAGGAGGTAAGCCACCTTGATAACTCTATGCAGTATCTAGAATGTCTGATGAACCTCATAGATAGCTTGTTTCCCCCGTCAAATATCCATAACCCTCGTCGAGGTGAGACCCGAAGAAAGACGTGGTCTCCATCCTCGAACTCTAGAGGTCCCCGTTGTCTATCATCATTAGACTTCTTCCAACTCTATGTTGTCTTCATATACTCTCAGATGATATGAACCTTCTTGGTGGTATCTCGTACCAACTTTGGACCCATGATTGCTGACTCTCTGGGGTCGGTCTAGAAATGAGGTGACCGGCAGGCTCTCCCATATAATGCGTCGAACAGTTCCATACCAATAGTGGAGTGGTAGCAACTGTAGTAAAAAAAATCCACTAGTGCCAGGTGGTCATCCCAACTAAACCAAAGTCCATGATATAGGCCTGCAACATATCCTCCCAAACCAGAATGGTCCTCTTCGTCTGACCATTGGTCTAGGGACAGAATGTCGTGCTCAAGCGTAGATGAGTCCAAAAAGAATCCTGTAATCCATTCCATAACCTCGATGTGATGTAGGCATCTCGATTCGACATTATTGTCAATGGGACTCCATGAAGCTGAACTATCTTCTTCATGTAGAGGCTTTTGATGATCTCTACATAACTATTCTTCTTGATAGCTAGGAAGTGGGTTGACTTGGTGAGTCAGTCAACGATCACCCAGATGGAATCATGCCACTTGGACATCCTTGCTAATCCCATCTCAAATTGCATTGATATTTCATCCCGATTACACTCCCAAACTTCCAGGGGTGATCTAATTCTAATAGAACATGGTGCTTAGCCTTCCCTAGTTGGAATGTAAGGAATCAATAAAATGAACTCTACTACTACCTTCTTTATGCCTGACCACTAGAACTGTCATCGGAGATTCTGGTACATCATTGCCACACTAGGATGTACCTCCAAGGGAGATGTATGAAACTCCCTCACGAACTCTTCCTACAATGCCACAGGTACAATAGTGCACCCTCTAAAAAAAATTACGTGCTCCCCACCTTGCGAATATCCTTCAAGAGTATGTCCTGTGAATAATTGAGCATGTAAAGACTCACAGTCGATAACCCCAAGCGGTGCCTCCCTAACTCACTGTAAGAGTGGAGGGGTGACAACCATCAACTGTAGGTATGATGCATCCTCTTTATCGATGAAGGACAACTGAAACGTGGCTAACTGCTCTATCTTCTCACACTACAGTTCTGAGCTCGACTTTCTGCAAAGATAATCTGACACTGTGTTCCCCTTCCTTGAAGTATAGAAGATCTTGAAATCATATTCCTGGAAGAACTCTATCCAATTCCTCTGTCTCAGGATCAGATCCTTCTGCAAGATGATATACTTGAGGATTTTTTGGCTAGATTAGACAATAAACCGCTCACCCATAATGTAGTGTCTCCACATCTTCAACGCGAAGACGACTACTGCCATCTCAAGATCATGGGTCACATTGTTCAGCTCATGTGGCCTTAGCTAGTGCGAACCATAAGCAATCACCACTTGTCTATGCATCTTGACATTGCAAAGCTCTGTCCCCGATGTGTCGTAGAAAACTACGTTCATTGCACCCTCCTCTAGTAATCTCATGATCTGGGTGTTTTTCAAACTCTACCACAACTTCTTAAAAGCCTACTGGAACTTTTTCGTCCATATAAAGGGTATTCACTTCTTGTTTAAGGTGGTAATCGGTGCTGATATTCGTGAGAAATTAGTAACGATTCTCTGGTAATATCCCACCAACACAAGGAAGCTTCGCACCTCTATCACGCTTCAAGGTGGCTCCCATGAAAACATTTCCTCCACCATGGCTGGGTCCATAGCTACACCATCAGCTAAGATGACATATCCCTAAAAGTGGACCTCTTGAATCCAGAACTGACACTTCGAGAGCTTCCAATAAATATGGTGCTCCCTGAGTACTTCCAGAACCATCTGCTGGTGTCTCATGTGCTCCTCCTCTAACGCCGAGTACACATGGATGTCATGGATGAAGACCACAACGAACCATTCTGTGTATGGCTAGATGATCTGTTTCATTAGTCCCATGAACACTATAGGGACGTTTGTCATGTCGAAAGGCAACACCATGTACTCGTAGTGACCGTAGCGGCACCTGAATGTCGTCTTCGATATATCCTCATCTCGTACTCGTAACCAATAATTACCTAACCAAAGGAAAACCTTCATGAACCATTGTGCCCCTCTCAGCTGATCGAAGAGGTCGTCGATTTTCGATAGTGGATACTTGTTCTTCCCCGTTACCTAATTCGGGCACCAGTAATCCATGCACAACCTCAAACTCTCATCTGCCTTATAGGAAAACACGACTGGGGCCACCCAAGATGAAATGTTGGGTCTCAAGGAACCCCTTCTCAACAGGTCCTCCAACTACACCCTCATCTTGCGAAGCACTGCAGGAGCCATACAATATGAATATGAGGATATCGGTGACATAAAAAGGTCTATGTTGATGGAGAAGTCAATTTCTCGATGGGGAGGTAGTCCTAGTAAATCTTCAAGAAAGACATCCTCGTACTCTTCCACCACTATTGGGAACTAATAGCTTACTACATCTACTGCTCTTAGGGTAAGTCTATCCATCTCATGAGTGATCGGCTACACCCTCCTATGAATGAGCCCATTTTGTGCTTCCTGGGTCTCCTTTTCTCCAACAAAAGAAAACATCATTCCATCATTGTGGACACAATTCACCCTTCACCTAAAACCATCAATCTAGGAATGGAATAATGATGACCAATCAATACTGATAATGACATCGTAAGGCCACGACGCTACCACCAATAGGATCCAACTGAAACTCTTGCCTCCAAGGGTAAGATAACACTATCTTCCAAGGTGTGTGATCATCGTGTCTCATCCCGTTGGCATCTCCAAGCATTAGGATCGAGTCAACTACTCTACTAGAATCTCATGGATTCACACAAGACACGGGGAGATGATGGAATGACTGGAACCTGTGTCTATAAGTATGGATGTTAAGGTATAGAATACACATATCATACCTCAGATCATCCCTGGAGTCACTGGGTCGTACGAGTCGACCACATGCAGTTGTCCCCGCCCCAGTCCCCCAGCTCCGTGAGCCAAGTGCATTCATCTTTGGGGTGGTGGTGGAAGTAAATCAAAGCTTCTACCATAACCTACAGCTCTCCCGGATCCTCTACCACGTCCACCGCCGAAAAAGTCTGTCTTGTCCACTCTCTGTCTCTACCTCGGTGGTCCATCAACTGCCTCTCTATCATTAGCTCGATGGGTCAGACTGTCTCTGGTGAGATGTCCCCTACCGTCGTACGAGTTTCACCTCCTCTCCCTTGGCTAGCTGGATACAGCCAGAGAGCCCTGGGTTGTCAATCCCTAGTCTGGGGTCCTCCTATGTCATCTCCCATATCCAGATCCCTGTTCCTGATGTCGGGTCCCTATTGCCGAGGTCTCCGTACCTATCTGCCTATGGCTAACTACCGTCGGCTACCTCTGCTCTTCCAAATTCTCTTGATCATCAAGGTTTTCTCAAGCACTTTGGCATAAGTCAAAATGCATAGAGGAACAACACTATCTCAAATGATTCATCATAGACCTCGCACAAAGGTTCATTCTCTGATGTAATGATCCATGACCATATCAATCGAGTACATGGAGAGGTTGGTGAACCTCAATGAATAGACATCTACCATCAAACGTCCCTACTCTAGCTAAATATTCTTCTAGAAGCGCACTGATCTTAGCGTAACTAGAGAGAAATCCTCCTAGAAGAGTCGCTCAAACTCCATCCGTTAAAGAGTCTCTTTTTCTTGAGTATTTGTGGTCAGAATCCACCATTGTCCAACCGAACACTGAAGAAGGCGTGCTCCCAGGATCACCATCTGCTCCGCTGGTGGCCTCACAAGATGGAAGACTATGGTCCCTGCCTCAAGCCTATCCTTTTCCGCCTGAGGGTCAGGCTCACCTCAGAACCTAAGGGGTGTGTGTCTCTGGTACTCATGAAGCATGCTCAGCCTATGATCCTCTTCGGTCGGTACTTCAGGTACCATAGGCTACTCCAGTGGTGGTGGTATAGATGGTACACCACCTGGTTGCAATGCGTGGGGAACTGGTCCATGTATCAAAGCCTCATCACTAAGAGGGTCATCCTCATGATCATGCTCTTAAATCCTATCGAGTATGCATCATGGAGGCTTCCTATAAGGAAACAAGATGTACCATGGTTAATGAGTATATCTGGATAGCTAACACAAAGGACATGGAAAACAAAACCCAATCCTATATGATGCATGTACCATTCCTTTATTTCCCCGCAACTACTGTTTTCAAGTACCGAGTCGAAAATCAGGTTATCAGAGTCCCAGTGTATGGATTTGTCAGCCTCCCACACCAACATTGGAGTTCCTGGCCTGAAGGCCGAGCCCAAAACACTTAACACTGTTACCCCAAACCAAACTCACAAACTCTTTGTTCTAAGGTAGAACCGACCACCTCGGATACCACTTTGTCATGACCCGTCATAGTGGGGCCCATGCCGCAACTCCCCAAGCACACCTCTAATAGGAATGAACTCATGACTAGCACTGAGTAGGAATATTACAAAGATGGGAGGTATTTCTTATGTACTTGAATATATGCACACATCTCCTAGCCCACAATGCTAAAATGTAAAAATCACTAGGGAACAAAAATGCATTCATGCAACTAAACCCAACCAGCAGAGTAGGATGGAAATTAATGTAATTAAATTAAACATGGCCAGAATATAAGCCCACCAAAAACAAGAGTTTGAAAACTAAAAATTCCTAACTGTCAACAATAAGAGGTACTGGAACTGCTACTCGTAGCCGTAGGATCACCTCAGATTGTAGGGAACATGGAATGCTCGGTCCTGTCCTCGTCTACCCCGGACTCTGTCAAAAGGATACTTGTCTGCACAAGACATGACACGTGCAAGCAAGGCCCGTGCAAGGGTGAGTATAACAATACTCAGTAGAGGACTCTGAAAATCACAATGAAATACACAATGGAATGGAATAGACAGCTCTACACAATATATGTCTACTGAATATATAATAGGAGAACATAATAAATATCCAAATATACTCAAATCCCAAACCCATAGTCTAGGGACAATTCACACAACAACATACCAATGATAGGGATTCAATTAAAAGATTACACGAAGCACTCGCCTTGGAGAACTCACTCCTTGAGTCTGATAGATTTGATGATGTTCGTTCCAGAAGTATTGCCTATTGGGAAAGGTCACGAGAGATAGATACACTCATTCAGGGAGAACACACTCTTGAGTGGGAAAGATCACGATATAGAGATGTGGATCACTGTTAGGGCCTTGAAAGATACCGCGAATCATCCGGAATTCACCTTCTATGTAGAGGATCGACACCCTGTGGAAGCATTCATGTCGATACCTGACTCCTCCTAATGTCAATAATGGATAGAGGATCTCGCTCTGGGCCTATAGGAGGGATACCTGGGTCTATCTCAGAAATTCCTACTGAAGGGATCATACTCCTGTAGTTGGAAATGATACCAGACCTTTATGGGAATGAAAAAAAGGGGCACATACCCAAAAAAACATATACAAGATGTGGTGGACAAGAAAATCATGCCATGTACTGAAAAGTACACGGCGTGTAGAAGTGTTTCATGCCGTGTCTTCAAACCCTAGGTTCTTCCCGTGTACAAAGGTCCGGGTCACATGGCTGGTCATGTATGAAAGTCAGCACATGGATTATAGTACATATCACACACCATGTCTAAGTAACTGGGGTCGGCTTCATGTACGTGGCCATGCGCCTGTACACGGCTTCATCCCATGTGCGCCACCCCAAGTAACCGGCCTGGTCTGGCTGTGTGGTGGATTACATGGATATGTACTCCATCCCGTGTATTTGTATCACCCGAGATACACGTCGAGTCCCATGTAGTCGCCTCCGCCATGCCGCGTAGGGTCTGCATGCCATGTTTTGATGTCGTGTGGTTCATCCTACATATGTGTACTTCCCAGAATACACACCAAGATTTTGGGAAGGTCCAACACGTCGTGTGACTGAGGTCACTCACCATGTGATACATGTCTTATCCCCTGAAACCCTTTCCACCACTACCGATACCACATAACATGTTCTTATGGATCACACACCGTGTATTCTGTATTTTCTCGAATTGTGAACATACTTTGACACACCTCAGTGATGCTATGATCGCTAATCCATCCATCTAATCACTATGAAACTTCAGAGCTTAAGGTGCCCAGACATCACGAAGTCACTTCCGTATGTTTCGGTCCTCTGATCTATCCGGAAAAAGCTTTCTGATCAACCTGCATGATGAACGCTCGAAGAATGAGAAATCTCGAACCGTGTCGATTCGTCTTCCGCCATCGTCATCGTACCTATATAAGTTCGTCCCGATGTCATATCCCCATTTTGATATCGTTGCATCACATAATGGATTCCCAAAAATCCGTTGTTTGTTACTGCATGAAGAACACAAATAAAATATGAAGAAAATCCAATACGCCAAAAAGGAGGAAGAAACCCCAACCATCTTTCATCACGACATTGACCTGCTCCAGTTAGAAGGATTAAACAAGGTGAATCAAAATGATAATCGAACAATTATCACAATAATAACTCCCAAATTAAACCCTGAAAGAAACAGAAAATAACACCCTTCTGCAAGAACACATGCTCCATGGATCAACATGTTCTTGGTTGATCCATGTTCCTCATTTAAATCCAAAAATGTGGGAGAGAGGGAAAAAAATAACAAACCCCTAACATTGTAATCAATGAATAGAAAGATCAGTAGTTGGCCGTGATTTGATTTCGCTGTGCAATGATCCATATGTCGTCGTTCATCAACATCTGTCAAAATCCTCCATGGTTGGTTCTTCTCCAAAGTGCCAGAGGATTCTAGGGGGAATCTCTAGGGTTATGAGCCTAACCATGGGCTCCTTCTTATTTAATGAATATATGCGTCAACATTATGGAAAAA
Source organism: Viscum album (assembly GCA_963277665.1). Taxonomy (NCBI): domain Eukaryota; kingdom Viridiplantae; phylum Streptophyta; class Magnoliopsida; order Santalales; family Viscaceae; genus Viscum; species Viscum album. The sequence goes on along the minus strand of OY728155.1, from coordinate 1,644,498,227 downwards.
TTTTAAATTTAAATAAATTATTAATTTGTTTTATTTCTTTTAAAATGATTCATTTATAATTCCAGAAATCTAACTTTTGCAGGCAACCCATGAAAGAAAAAGTTAGGCCCCTCCTAAGGTAAAGTCCCTGCTCTTAATGAAATGATACCCTTATATTTCGTATCTGAGAACCCATTTAAATGTTAATCCAATTTTTCTAGCAAAACTGCTTATGCGCGCTGTTTAATGGTTTAATTTATTCCAAAAATTTATTCCGAGCACTCCGGGCCTCAGAATCATATGCCGTTAGAAAGCCAGTTCTAGTAGTAATTCCATATTTCATTTAAAAATAATACACTAAAAATAAATGACATTACATTGTTAGATTGATATAACTTTGTAACTATGGAAATGGATTTGAATCATAAAATATAATTTGATAGGGTTCTTCTATTAGTACACTGTGTATAAATATTTTGTGTTGATCATTGTTATAGAATGGAAAAAATTATAAAATATTGATATTTCTGTATCTATGATTTCTTATGTGAGTATGTAACATGAGATTACATTATTCTCTCTTTTATAAGACCAAAAGTATTATCCCATAAAAGAATATTATTCACTTCAAGTTAAACCTATGAGGATACTCCCATCGCTGTGAAATTTTTCCCATTGAAATAATCATGATAGGATACTTCTACAACAAGGAAAGTGTTTCCCATAAGATAAAACTACGAGGTTTCAACCAGAATATGAAAATACACCCAATAGTATAAATTTTTTAAGGAGTGAGAACACAATATTGACCATTATCATAAAAGGTTCAATATTGTGATAATATTTCCTAATGGTCATTGGATGGTTTATTATATAAAATGTATTAATATAATCCATTATATTGATGTAATAAATGTTATCATGATATCATATGATATGTTCTTTAATTATGTCTTATACATTCATAATGAGTTGGTAGGCATTAGTACATTTTTTACATATGATTAGTTTGATTATTTTTGTCCAAGATTGTAATTTATAATTCTTTCAGTATTTTATATTCTATATAGTCATTTTCAATTATGTAATTATAGCGCATGATAAAAACATATTCATATGAATTCGATTTTATCACACTCACTAATGATTCGAGGTAATTAGGGAAATCCGACAAATTTTTAGTACCCACCTTTGATTAAGTCACCCAAGTCATACAATCCTAAAATATTTGATACAAATAAAAACATTACTAACATGATATGATACCATCTAAGATAAAACATGTATTATAGATAAATTTAAAATCATATACATAGTGTTTTTGAATTAAAAATGTCCTAGAATCCAATGGTTAAGTGTCTTTTTATATTGATTGTATTTTTATCTAATTTCATAAAAAATATATGTTTCCTCTATATTATTCATCACACATATTATCTTTCTTATAAAATCCCTAAATAGATCAGCATGGGGAAAATGCATACAAAAGGCAATGGGTTTACCTGACAACCATGTATGGGATAAATCAATATCAATGAGTCATATAGGTTTTATAATTTGATCATTAACATGTGAGGAAGATGAATGTGTGATAAAGGAAATTATTATTGTAATATTATTAATTTCAAGTAAAAATTTATAATGAAATATGATTTTATAACCATATATCATAAAATGGAGTTTGAAAAATTATTATTCTGAAAAAATAATGTATTGCATTTTATAAAAATATAAAATAAAAAAAATTTAATCATAAAACACAATGGCATAAAATGGACATTTTAATTGATATATGAATATATTATAGGATAAATTTGTAACTAATACATAATATTTATACATCATTAACATATGTCAATTTTAATTAAAGATAGTATAAAAAAAGTGTAAAAACATGTCCCATAACATTATCGTTATTGATAACATCCAATGTACCAAAACATTGGGGAATACGCTTACCACATATATCCCATTACATAGTGAACATGACTAACTATCAATGACCCAACATTAATGGACCAAAAAAACTAACAATTCCTTAAAACATGGTAATTTCATGGGATATAATCTATTACCCAATGAATTATAGGGATATACAATTCATGTACCACATATCAATCAGTCATATATCTATAAATATGTATTTCATATGAAAAAGACCAGGAATTTTTTAAATTTACATTTTAAAAAATCAATAGAAATAAAACGGATTATATTAAACATATAAGATATATTCCATAAGAATTAATACAAAATTAGATCAGGTGATACTGATATTCAATCACCCAAAAGAACCACATCATTAGAGAATTTATATTTTGATAAATAAGGAATCAGTGATGGAAAATAAATAATAATATTTTAAAATATTAGAGAAATCATAAAATGATTTTCATAACATTCAGGAAATATTATTGTAAAAAATGATACAGGTCACATTCCAAATTAATTACATGCAAAAATAAAAAAAAATTAATTTAATAAAAAAAATCCAATAATTTTAGATTAAAATAAATATAGATACATTTAAATAACCATGGATATAATGATAACAAATTTTATAGTTGTTAATAGAAATGTATTCCTATCATTCAGTTTTAAAATAACTCATATTAATGAATTAAAAAGTAATTTTTTTAAATAAAATTAAGTCAATATTTGTGAGTATTATAATAAAAATAAATATATTAAAATATGAATAATAAAAATAACTATATATTTTAATAAATAATTGGGATATAGAGATAAATTTCAAAAATAGTGATTTAATTTTTTCAATTAAATTTACATATTTCTTTTTCTAAGAATTATTCAAAAAAGTGTTTCTGAGAAGAAAATTTAAATTAAATAAAAAAGTAGAAATAAAATTATATATATATGAAGTTAATAATATAAAAAACATAAAAGTAAAAAAATTTAAATAACAAAGATTTTAACTAATTTAAATGACGATGAGAAAGAAATACCCTAACCATAACTCTTGAATTGTGAAAACAAATTTTGGATCCCAATATATTCTAAATCATTTAAGTTATGATGTATTTAATGACTATTTTTATACATATTACCTTAATTACTAACCAATTATAACTATTGATTACAATTATTAATTTTTAATCTTGGTTTATATTCAAATTTATTTTTTAGTATATTTAATCCTTCATTACTTTTTTTGGTATTGTAGTTTTGATAAATGTTTGACATTATTAAATTAATCATATAAAAAATAGACAAGTAATTTTAATAATAACTTAAAAATGACATGTATCATTTCATGTTCTTTAAATTTAGGTTATATTTATTTTTATCATGTAATATATCAATCATGTTCTTATTTTATAATTTTTAACCAACCTCAGAAATAAATATAATAATGCATTTAATTTTTAATTCTAATTAAAAAATTTCATATTAATAAATATATTTATTAATATTATATATTACTAGTATTTACCTTTCAATAATAATCCTTGATGAAAATTTTATTTCATTATCCATATAGTTGGGGAATGTAACCAAATTATCAATATGGAATAATTTTTGAATATGTACGAATATAAAGTCGTATTTTCTAAAAATGTTATAGTAGATCCATGATAAAATGTTATGTGAAGTCAATGTAAAATCAATAAAATTTAATAATTATATAAAAACATGAACTATGAGTTTCATATTGGTAACCTCCATTTTTTTGAGAGAAAATGGTTTATTCATGAAGCCATGGGATTCCAAATATTAGTTATTCTTGTTAGATAGAGAATTTGAGTATATATTGAAGATTTATTTCTAATAGGAGGAAAAATAATACTTTTATTTATATGCTTGAGTTCCATTTTTCAAAATACTCATTCCTTAATGTTTAAGGAATATAATTTAGAAAGAAAATTTACAAAAAAAATCGAACACAATTTTAGATAGTTATTTATTCCCACCATCCATACATTTAATTGTTATGGATTATAATTATTGGAGTAATTTAGTCATTTTTTAACCATTGATTTCATTCTACTATTTACCATAATATATAATTATTTACCTCATTAACTTTTTTTTTAATAAAAAAATTTATTTTTATGAAATTATTCAATTTTAATGTATTGATTCTAAATAATACTTATAATTTAATAAAACATACTCAAAATATGTGAAACTTTATCTATTAAATAAAAATATGTTTTTAGAAAAGAAAATAGTATTTAGGAAACTATATTATGAAACATTAAATTATTTTATTCATAATTTTAAAAAATTATAAATCGATCAGTTCTCTTAAATTTATTATAATATACACATAAAACAAATATCATATTGAAATGATTTTTATTTATAATATATTGAACTTGTTTACTAAAATTCTTGTCATATTAAAATATTCATTAATTTAGAATAAAAGATATTTTCCTTGAGTATATTTATATTATTTATTTAATAATTATATATTACGTGATAATAAAATAAAGAATATGTTATTCATAATTTGTTTTCCACTTTGACATATCAGTAACATACAAATTTTAATGGATTTAGTATAAATATTTTTCATATGTATACCAAATAACTACATGTCCAATGATTATATATACAATGGTCATATAACTTCCATATTATCGTCTTATATTCTTATATATAACCATAGATACTGATCTAAAAATATGTCATTATACTCTGTCACATGTAGTTCAAATTTAAATTAGGTTTTATATTTTTTTTCAGTTTTTTATCATTAACTCTTGATAATATAATAATTTTTAGAGTCCACAAGGAAGAATATATCAGGATTGCAGTCGTTTTATTTACATGTGGTAATATTTCTATTATAGATTTATTATTATATCTCTAAAATTATTGTATTAATGTTTCAGTATTTTTATCGTATTATACTTTAATGAAAATTTAATTCTCAATTTAAGAAAATTTTTAGTGGAAAACATGTTATTATGTTTCATAATAGATTGATGTTCTAGAACGAAAATTTACATTACAATTTTTTTGGTTACACTAGTCATTTAGGTGATATTATTTTCATGGAATGCAATTATATATCTAATATTGTTTCACAAGTTCACTAAAATACACTTATATGTTAATAGAGGTTCATTGTTTCTATTAGAGTCACAGAGGCCCCAGTAGTGTTGGTGATGTATTTTTTTAATCCATTATAATAATGATTTGACAAAAATACCAGAATTATATGATGTGATATAGGGCCCCTCATATTCCCAAAAAAATGAATTGGTCACCGATGGATTGAAACTAAATCTAATAGACTAGACATATGGTTGGGGAATGATTCAACCATTTTGGTTGAACTAAACAACCTCATGTTATGTGATTTTTGGACATAAATATGAATATAATAAAATGTAGTAGAATATGATGAAATGTTTAAATAATAAATAAATTAAAATACCAAGAAGTTCATTGAAAAAAAACATTAAATTAACAATAACAAAAAATAAAAATGGTACATCCTTAAACTCTAAAACCATATCTCTATCAATTTATAATCCGTAAACATAAGAAGAATGAATAATTTCTTTTACTCAAACCATGACCAATAATATCTATATGTATGAGGAGATACACAATAATGAGATGTGTATAATAATTTATAGGATTTCCCCATTGAAACTTTGAAACTTACATACACAAGTAAACCAAATTTATAATTCCAATTGCAATAAAAATAATTCAATACATTTTAAATAGTAATTTTAAAAGAAATATTTCATGAAAACATTTCTAATACATGAAATATGTAGTAATCATTCTAAAAATGAGTACCTAATAACCATATAAAATATATATTTCCTTGTTTGAAACTCTAGCATAGATAAATTCCCATTTTAATTTGATAACTCACCATAATAAATTCAATATACTTTTTAATGTTTCAAAAAAAATTGAATTTAATGAATAATATAATTATGCACAATGTTGTTCATGAAAAAAAATCTATCATTTATACTATACTAAACATAACTGAAGTTAGATATCTAGAGAAAATAAATAATTAATAGTCCAATATATAAATCATATAACTATACTTTATATCAACATAACAAGTATCAATCATCTAATAGATGATTAATTGTATTAAAAAATATAACACCTCACAAAATAATAGAAACCTAATAATTTAATAAGATTCATTATTCGATAAAAATCTATGTATAATCCCAACAATCCACTACGTAGAAAGGAGAGATAATCTTCCATGATAAATCCAATATTACTTATTACCACATGAGTATATTAATAATCAAAGTTAATAATCAACCCACTAGAAACATCATATATATAAGAAAAAATAGCAACCTATGACTAAAAAAATTTCAACACATGGACTACATATTCCTCATATATTCCATAATATTTGTTTATTGTTTATTTTTGGATGTGAGGACATACATGGGAATACATTAGAAACCATAAATATACAATAATACTACATCCAACCATTTACTGGATCATCCTCAAGTACTCAATAGTTCTCCTCCATTATTTTCTTGGTTTTAACTAGTTAACCCTATGTGATTTCTCTATCAGTGCATTAGTTTCTCTCACTAATGATACATAGAATAAATATATTGGTTATGAAACATGTTAAGTAATTCAATAAACTCCCATGTGACATCTATTTCAAGGATTTATATTCATTTCCTTCATGAAAGTTCTCTCTCAATCCACATTTGCTACATCATAAACAATTATTATTAAAAAGTTACACATGAGTTAAAAGTTCATCATCATTGAATAAAACAATGGATTATTATAAGGAATAAATTCACTGTAAATATCAAATACTAATAGTCAATTCCCATATATTTCTTCTAATTTCTTCAAACAATAAATTTAACCATTCCATGTTCCTATCAACCTAGATTTTTTTATAAACTCCATTTCATTTTTGGATAGTACTAAAAATGTTTTGTTAGAACTTCCAAGTTATTTATCTTCCTCTACAAGTGAAAATAGCCTATGATGGCCTTCCAAATAACACAATATCTAATTAACTACACATTTATATATCTTTTGTTCATTGAATGTTTCCAAAAAACATAAACTGTGTGCATATAACATAGTTAATTTCAATAAGGACACATCCGAATTATTAGAGATTTGCATAAATACTGGAGGCCAATGACATATTAGTGGGAGAGTGTCTCCCCCTTGAAGATAAAATAAATTATTTATCATAAATTACAATATATTGAAGGGGATACTAAACAGGCCAGAGGTCATCACAGCCCTCAAAATTACATTTACTACTCCTACACAAGCACATTGGTGTAGGTTCGATCCATAGAGAAGGTAGATGAGTGATTTCTATGGTTTTTTGAATTTTAAACCCCCGCATTTGTCAGCAGTGGGGAAAACATATTATTACATTTTATATTATTTTTTTATTTTATTGTTGAAATGGAAACAGGGTAAGGATACATGATTTTCTACAATGAAACTAAAATTTACACAAAGTACTCTTAAACTAATGAATTATAGTAAACTAACAATATGTTGCAGAGATAAAAAGCTAAAATCCAAAAAAGTCACTCTGGAAATCTAATATACTAGTTTAAATAATTGACCTCTTCACAACTTTTATTGAACCACTCCTCAAAAAAACATGCTGATGAATCCCCCGAGCCATGAAATTCAATAGTAAAAATATTAAGCTTTTGTGTTTCCACACCACAACTTAACCAAACTGCTGGGAATTTTGAAAAAGATTAAATTTGGAAATAAACTTTCCATGAATTTCCGAAGTTAATGAAAATAAACTTCTGATATATGCATTCAAAAACATCCTTGCCAGTTGAATTTGAATTATTTATTTTGAAATCAATTGATAGGTGATTCAACTGAATAATGAATCATAATTCAATCTCAGTGATTAATTATGATTCTGAAAAATGTAAAGTAATTGAAGTATTTTTAATGATAATCCTGGAGAATTGAATTCCAATGTAATAAAATTATTAACCTATGATCATCTTGATTAAAGTATTTAAAAAAATCTATCATAGAGTACTGTGAAATTATGTACAAGAAGGGAAAAGAATACCCTTAGTGATACTTTGTTCTCGGGCTCCTTCATCACCTGCTCTGCTCAGATGCTGCTCCTGGAATTCTACGCTCTCGGATGGATGTGTTCATGGAATGGAAAAATGAGAGAGCCTCACTCTCTTCTGATGTGATCATGGAATGATGATTGAATGAGAGTCATCGGATCTACTCTCTAATGTGTGTACATTGAATCATAAAGAGGGTCCTCCGAATTAGAGCCCCCAAAATTCTGCTGTTTTCTCTGCTTAAAATACCATATGTCATCTGTTACATGTCCCCACATTCTTCCACCAACTTCAAAAATCCCTCAGTTGTGCACCACATACATATTTTTTTTCGCGACAAGCACGTCGTTCTAGTTTTCTCATGTAACTAACTCAAACTGAGTTAGTTAAGTGTATCTAGACGTTTTCTCATCTCATGAATGAACCTACACATGTTAAAACCAAATGATACAATTACAACATGAAGAACGTTAACAAATATTTTATAGTTAGTTTTAATGTTTACTATTATAATACTTAATAAAAATTAATTAATGTTAATTAATAATAATCTTAAATGATAATTAATATTATGATTTTTAATTTATTATATAATCTATAATAAAGTTATTAAGTTATTAATAATAATTATCTAAATAAAAAGCAAAACTTAATTAGATTACTTAATTTATATTTATATTAAATACTTTATTAAATATAATTATTATGTTTATTCAAAATTCAATAAGTTTATTTTTTAAATAATTAATTTAACTTATAAATTATTATTGTTTAAAATAAAAATTAATATCTTTTTATATGTTATCTTATATTTTATTTAATAAGTTATCTATTTATAAATATTATAAAAGTTATATATAAAAATTAGTATGTGTTATATTATACTTATTAATTTATTAATTATTTACTATTACTTTATTATTTTTATTATCTTTTATTTTTGTTTTATATTTTTTTTCTTCATCCCCCAGTTTCAGTGAAAAACAAAGGCGAAGACTTGCTATTTCCTCACATGCAAATCTAACTTCCTTCATCCAGTGAAACATCTCGGCTCGACCTCCTCCTTGAAGGTTCTCCCTCATATTGGTGGACTCTCAACATCTCTTCCTCTCGAACCTCCATGGTAGCACAACACAGTGGCAAAACACCTACGGACCGGAGGCATGGCTCAGACTCTTCCTTTAGAGACCAGTAGGCGGCGACACAACAGACCCATGGTAGATACTTATTTCATCACCGGCAGACCCTCTCCTCTAATATCCTTGCAAGAATCTTCACATCGTACAAAATCATGTTCAGCTTCAGTAGCGGTTATTCAGTTGTGGTGTCTTGTGCACCAGCATGCTGAACTCCTCAACTCCAGCTCATGCAGCGACGGATTGGACAATAGATCTTCTCGGCTTCGTCTCTGTGGAGAGATTTGCTACAGAGGCAACTTGTAAAGACCCGTAAAATTCAAGGGAAATTTTTTCTTAATTTTCTTTATAATTTTACAAGAGCGCGGTTTCAGACGGCACCTGATTCCGAGGCCCGGAGTGCCCGGAATTAATTTCTGAAGTTTGGCTCGGGTACGTTCAGTGAACGAACGAGCGGGAATTCCTAACTTTTGATCCGGTGCTCGGAATTGAAATCCGAGGGTACCGATGAACTCGCAGCGCCGATATTCGCTTAAAGAGACCTTTTCGGGAGTTGCGTTTGTTGCGAGTTGAAAATTAGTTTTGGGGTTTTCAGTTGAGTTAAATAAAATTTGTGTAAGACAAATTCTATTTTAACTTATTAAAAACCTACCAAAGGAGGTTGGAAGTGGGACCCACACCCACTTAACCTCCCTTGGGAGGATTAAGTGTGGTGGGGCCCACACGAACCCCTAATTCTTTTCAAATTCCCTAACCCCTCTAAACCCCCCTCTTAATTACGTAACTCTTCCCTACTTTATTTCTTTCCAACCTATCTCTTCATTTAATTTTGTCAACTCTAGATTTAATTAATGAATTGAATTCAACTTTTGAATTTTTGAAAGGTTGGCAAAGTGAAAATAAAATAAGGTGTAGCTTATTTTATTTTGGGTTGATCATTTGTCTTCTTGAGAGGTGGAGAGCTCCTCTTCTTCTTCTTCAAACTCAACGAAGAACGCGAAGAACGTCGTTCTTCAAGGAAGAACTTCTCCGCCGAAGAACACGATCTGTCCGCGACGCCGTATCCGCGACGCGACGTACTTCTTCTGCGTCATCTCTTCCGCGACGGTTTTCCGCGACGAACGCCATCGACAACGACTCTTCCTCCGACGTCAAAGGAATCGACACCGATATTCCACGACTCCGTCAACGTGCGACTATCGAGGTAAGGGTTCTTGAGTTCGTTGTTTCCTTTTTGTTTGACTTTCCTCGAGACTTGACGTAGAACGCTCAAGTTCCGACGAAGAACGCCGCTCCGCTCTTCTTCGTCTTCGGTGTCAACGAGAGAGAACACCGCACCTTCCTCGGACAACCTTCGTCGGCGTACAAGGATTCGCCAACGACGTGCCTCTTCGGACGCGCCTCTTCGTCGTTGAATTTGACGAACGACGACCGCGTCGCCCGACCTCCGCGACGTCGTCTTCCACGGACATAGTCAAATCCTCGAACTTATACCCGAGGTAGGGGTTGTCGTTTTCTTTTGGTTTCCTTATTTTATTCTTGATCGTGATTTTATCAAGACTAACGTGTGACTTGATTTATTTTAAGTTGCGTTTTTATTTTAACGTGAGGGGGGCCGGACCGCACGAACACGGCCGAACCCCCCTCCATCGTTCTTGTTTTATTCATGCGGGTGAAAGCAAGTGGCGTGGTGCCGTCGCACCACGCGGATGATCGTGCTTATAAATTACGCAACGCCGTCGCGCTACGCCGAGCAGAATCTTCAAGAACGCGAAAACGTCGCGCCGCGTTGGAAGGAATCATGGCACGGCGAAAGGGGCGCGGTGCCGTCGCAACGCGCCGGATGACGAACGCCGCGGCCGGTTCCGGGCCGCGGCGGGACGAGAAAACCGTGGCCGGTTCCGGGCCGCGGCGGGACGAGAAGACCGCGGCCGGTTCCGGGCCGCGGCGGAAGAGGAGACCGGCGGCCGGGCCGCCGGCATCGGAAGCCGAAGAGGGGACCGGAAATTCCGGTCCCGTTGGAGAAAACCGGCCGGCCAGCTGGCCGGCCGGATGCCGTTAAACCGGGGAATAAATTCCCCGGTCAGCTTGTAAAAACCCCCCTCTTAAAGAGCGGGGCGGTTTTTTTTAAAGGGAGGGGGCCGGCTGCCCCCTCGGTTCCGCTCCAGCAGGCCCCCCACGTGGGGGGGGGGGGGGGGGGGGGCGCTTGTTAAAAAAAAAACGGCGCGGCTAATTGCCGCGCCGCCCTCCAGCAAAGCGGGAGCTTTGCTCCCCGCTGGCCGACCGCGGCCCGCCGCCACCGCGGCCCGCCGCCGCCGCCACCGCGGCCCGCCGCCGCCGCCACCGCGGCCCGCCGCCGCCGCCGCCGCGCCGCCGCGCCGCCGCGCCGCCACGCCGCCCAGGGGGGGGGGGGGGGTCGGGCCGGGTCGGCCTGGACCCGGACCCCCGTTTCGTACCAGATTTGGTTTTTAGCCCATAACTTGAGCCTCGGACCTCCGAATGACGAACCGTCTGCGGAAACACGATCCTTGGATCGAGACGGTCGTTTCGGTATATCGCACTCAAGGTTTCGGATTACTTAGAGTTCGGCCGGGTTGGTTCGTTCACGAAACCAACCGGGCCTTCGGAGCGGAAACGCTCATATCTTGAGCCACGAACGTCCGATTGACGCGCCGTCAGTCGCGTTGCATTCCTCTTAATGAGACAGATCTTTTGGCATACTCCGCCCGAGGTTTGGACGCAGGTGGAGTACGGTCGGGTTGGTTTTACCTTAAAAACCAACCGGGCCCCGGGGACGAAAAAGCCAAAAACTCACAGACCGGGCGTCCGATTGACGCGCCGTCTGTTTCGTTGACTTCCACTTGATGAGACGGAAATTTTGACATACTCCGCCCGAGTTTTGGATGCAGTCGGAGTATGGCCGGGTTGGATTGTACCCGAAATCCAACCGGGCCCCTGGAACGGAAAAACTGATATCTTACAGACAGGACATCCGCTTGACGAGCCGTCAGCGGCGTTGGTGTTATCGTTTAGTAACGGTCCCTATGAGTCTACCCTATGGGAGTTCGGGGTACAGTTGAGATACGGCCGGGATTGGTTTCGCTCTCGAAACCAACCGGGCCCCTGGGACGAAAAGGCTAATAACTCACAGACCGGGCGTCCGATTGACGCGCCGTCTGTTGCGTTGAGACCCCTGTGACGAGACGGACTTTTGAGACACTTTTTCGTGGGACTTTGAGATACTTGGAGTATCGACCAGTAGCTCGTGGAGCGGACCCTCCCGGAGGAGAGCGTGCAGAGTACGGAGACCGTGTAGCCGGCTGAGACCTGACGACTGCTTGACCGACTCGACTTGGAGTGAGTCGACTAGCCCAGTGGACGGAGCGCCCGGTATTTGGCGGCAGACCCACGGCGGACGGAGCGCCTGGTAGTTGGCAGCAGACCCGCGGTACTCGACAGGAGGAGTACCTCAGAAGGCTATCTGGGTGGCGCCCGGTTTTTTGGCAGCAGACCCTCAGCGGACGGAGCGCCTGGTAGTTGGCAGCAGACCCGCAGTACTCGATAGGAGGAGTACTTCAGCAGTCTTAGGTTAGTGAGCAGTACCTCGGAGTCGTGACAGGACCACTGCACACTCCAGAGACGGAGCTCTTCAGCAGTTACGGTTTCGATAATGAAAATCCTGGTTTGAGCTGAGACTTTTGACCTTGTGTTTACTTCATGATTGAGATGGGTTACTTGATAACTTAGGTATATGTATGGGCATATACCTAAGTAGGGTTTATCTGTTGAAATCTTCTTGTGTTTATCCTTGTTGGTTTAGTGAGACCTTGAGGGTCTCGGGGTCCCTACTGAGTATCGTTATACTCACCCCTGCACGGGCTATGCCCGCACCTCGTTGTGTTGGTTGCAGACGACGGCCAGTACTGGCAGAGGCCGAGTGTTCGAGGACTGGACGGTACCTGGAGGTAGACTATACAACGAGGCGGTACCCAGAGGCAGGCCACTGGGCGGGACATACTCGGAGCAGACGGCGGGACCCGAGGAGCAGAGGAGCTATCTGTACCCACCCTTCAGGTGGGATTTCCAGTGGACAGCTCGGCGTAGCAGCTTTACTTTTCAGTTGCTGTTTTCCCTTTCGAGTTGTACTTTACAGTTGGGCTTGTATTTCCGGCGCCTTTTTACTTTCCGCACTTTTAGTTGTACTCTGTTTTTGCTTAGTGTTACTTTCCGCTTGCTTACTCTGTGGTGTTTGTTTACTTTACAAAGGCAATGCCTTCCCTTTTTACCGGGATTTACGCCTTGGTGCTAGTCTCCAGCCCCTGGCCTATGGAAGGCGGGCTTGGGGTAGTCACGGCACGGACCCCGAGGGCGGGTCGTGACAAATTGGTATCAGAGGAGTTCGGTTCTACCGCAGAACTTATAACTCTGATCTTTCTTTCTGTGAAGCAATAGTGTTAAGGGTACCGAGTGTGGTTTTCAGTTCAGGGAGTCCAGTGTTGGTGCGGGCGGCCGACGTATCCATACACCAGGACCCTGACAACTGATTTCCGACTTTGTGCACGAAAACACTGATTGCGTGTGTGTTTTCAAAGGTTTTTTTTCTCCCTTAAAACAGCTCAAACCAGGTCAGCTCACCAGGTATAATCGTTTGATCGTGTTACGTTGTTTCTTTCAGGATGGCCCCACGACGGCAGCCAGCTAGGGTTCCGAGAATCGAACGTGACGACAGCCCACCGAGCGACGAGGCCTCGGTGCAGGGCCCTTTGTCAGCAGTGGCACCGGCGGTAGCTCTACCCGCCGAGCCCCCGATGCTTCCAGCAGCAGCCGCTGACGATGCACGTCGCCTCAGCGCACTGCATGAGTTTCAGCGCCAGCGACCGCCCAGGTTTCGCGGGGAGACGGATCCCCAGGCTGCAGAGGACTGGCTGGAGGCAGTAGTACGAGTGTTTAGGCTAGTGAGGACACCAGCAGACCTCATGGTGATCCTCGCTGCGAGCCTACTACACGCAGCAGCAGGACGATGGTGGAGCTTGATGCTCCAGGTGCATGATGAGGCATCTCTACTTTGGATGGACTTTGAGAGCCTCTTCCGTTCGGAGTTCGTCCCAGCCACCCTTCGTGCGGTGCGTATCCAGGAGCTTCTGCAGCTGCGGCAGGGCCGCATGACGGTCGCTCAGTACTCGGCGAGATTTACCGATCTCTCGCGCTACTCGACCGACATGGTACGGGACCCATTCTTCCGGGCCCGGACCTTCGAGCAGGGTTTGAGACACGAGATCAGGGCATCGCTGATCTCCCTCAGCTTACCGACTCAGACAGGAGTACTGGAGCGGGCCCTTCTGATTGAGAGCTTCCTTGCTGAGTCTTCACCAGCGCAGCGACCCACCGCAGGGCGGCACGTAGCGGAGTCTTCGGTAGCAGGTAGCCGACAGATGACTCAGGGGTCCAGACAGACCAGACCTTCAGGCAGACGACCTCAGGGCACTGGCTCAGCAGTGCAGGGCACACAGCGTGGAGTCAGTCTTTTGAGTGGAAGACAGTGCTTTGCATGCGGCGGGCAAGGCCACATGGCTCGTGACTGCCCGACCCGCCATGCGGAGGAGCAGCGGACGGTTGAGGAACCACCTAGGCAGAGGCAGAGGTTCGACCGTGGCGGTCCGCAGGGAGGAGGCGGACGAGGCAGAGGAGCTGGCCGAGCAGCAGGTGGTGGACGACGCTTTGAGGCTCTGCCACCACCACCACCAGGAGGTCCACCCCGACCACAGGGAGTAGGTGAACATGCGAGAGCACAGCTTCAGGCAGCTGAAGCTTACGATCAAGGAGCTCTGGGAGCAGGTGGACAGGGGAGGAACTAGTAGATACGTCTTTTGTACTTCTAGTTCCATGTTGATGTTGCTTTTGTGTAGCGTCTTGTATTATGAGCTGCAATAATAAAGACGCATCCTTTGTGATGTTTTCATTCCTGTCCTCTTTTGTGATGTTACTAAGAGGTTCCAGTTGACTGTTGACTTGACCCTCACTTGTGAGACATCTACTGGAGGAGACCAGTTACCACACACTGATGCCGACAGTGTGACTCAACCCTTGGAGGCGAGAGTAACGGTTGGATCTCTTAGTAGTAGCGTCGAGGCCTTACGACGTCATCCTTGGTATGGATTAGTATCATCCATGTTAGGATTGACTGTTTTAGGCAAAGAATGTGGTTCATCCAGGGGATGAGACCAGGTTTCTCTTATCGGCAAAGAAGAAATCTTGCAGCTCTTGTGGGACCAGAGATGGTCTGGGCCACATCAGAGGAGGTCCATGTCATCCAGGAGCGGGTAAGGACAGCACAGAGCCAGCAGAAGTCATACGCTGACAGGAGGCGGAGGCCACTAGAATTCGAGGATGGTGACCACGTCTTCTTGCGGGTCTCACCTCGACGTGGTATTCGGAGATTTGGCCGAGGCGACAAGTTATCTCCGCGTTTCATCGGACCCTTCCAGGTCCTCAGCGGGGTAGGTGAGGTGGCTTATCGCCTGGCTCTACCACCTCAGTTGCACCGGGTGCACGACGTCTTCCACGTATCTCAGCTGAGGAGATACGTGCACGACCCGACGCACATCCCTGACCATGGGGAGCTTGACGTTGACGATGGAGCGACTTTTACGGAGGTCCCGGTGGAGATAGAGGATCGACAGGAGCAGGTCCTACATGGGCGATCGATTCCTCTTGTGCGCAACAGATGGCGGCACGGGAATCTCCAGGAGAGCACATGGGAGCGGGAGGCTCAGATGCGTGCTCAGTACCCTCTTTTGTTTCCCTAGTTTTTGATGTAGCTTTACGGGGACGTAAAGCCCTGAGGTGGGAGTAATGTAAAGACCCGTAAAATTCAAGGGAAATTTTTTCTTAATTTTCTTTAGAATTTTACAAGAGCGCGGTTTCAGACGGCACCTGATTCCGAGGCCCGGAGTGCCCGGAATTAATTTCTGAAGTTTGGCTCGGGTACGTTCAGTGAACGAACGAGCGGGAATTCCTAACTTTTGATCCGGTGCTCGGAATTGAAATCCGAGGGCACCGATGAACTCGCAGCACCGATATTCGCTTAAAGAGACCTTTTCGGGAGTTGCGTTTGTTGCGAGTTGAAAATTAGTTTTGGGGTTTTCAGTTGAGTTAAATAAAATTTGTGTAAGACAAATTCTATTTTAACTTATTAAAAACCATCCAAAGGAGGTTGGAAGTGGGACCCACACCCACTTAACCTCCCTTGGGAGGATTAAGTGTGGTGGGGCCCACACGAACCCCTAATTCTTTTCAAATTCCCTAACCCCTCTAAACCCCCCTCTTAATTACGTAACTCTTCCCTACTTTATTTCTTGCCAACCTATCTCTTCATTTAATTTTGTCAACTCTAGATTTAATTAATGAATTGAATTCAACTTTTGAATTTTTGAAAGGTTGGCAAAGTGAAAATAAAATAAGGTGTAGCTTATTTTATTTTGGGTTGATCGTTTGTCTTCTTGAGAGGTGGAGAGCTCCTCTTCTTCTTCTTCAAACTCAACGAAGAACGCGAAGAACGTCGTTCTTCAACGAAGAACTTCTCCGCCGAAGAACACGATCCGTCCGCGACGCCGTATCCGCGACGCGACGTACTTCTTCTGCGTCATCTCTTCCGCGACGGTTTTCCGCGACGAACGCCATCGACAACGACTCTTCCTCCGACGTCAAAGGAATCGACACCGATATTCCACGACTCCGTCAACGTGCGACTATCGAGGTAAGGGTTCTTGAGTTAGTTGTTTCCTTTTTGTTTGACTTTCCTCGAGACTTGACGTAGAACGCTCAAGTTCCGACGAAGAACGCCGCTCCGCTCTTCTTCGTCTTCGGTGTCAACGAGAGAGAACACCGCACCTTCCTCGGACAACCTTCGTCGGCGTACAAGGATTCGCCAACGACGTGCCTCTTCGGACGCACCTCTTCGTCGTTGAATTTGACGAACGACGACCGCGTCGCCCGACCTCCGCGATGTCGTCTTCCGCGGACATAGTCAAATCCTCGAACTTATACCCGAGGTAGGGGTTGTCGTTTTCTTTTGGTTTCCTTATTTTATTCTTGATCGTGATTTTATCAAGACTAATGTGTGACTTGATTTATTTTAAGTTGCGTTTTTATTTTAACGTGAGGGGGGCCGGACCGCACGAACACGGCCGAACCCCCCTCCATCGTTCTTGTTTTATTCATGCGGGTGAAAGCAAGTGGCGTGGTGCCGTCACACCACGCGGATGATCGTGCTTATAAATTACGCAACGCCGTCGCGCTACACCGAGCAGAATCTTCAAGAACGCGACGCCGTCGCGCCGCGTTGGAAGGAATCATGGCACGGCGAAAGGGGCGCGGTGCCGTCGCACCGCGCCGGATGACGAACGCCGCGGCCGGTTCCGGGCCGCGGCGGGACGAGAAAACCGTGGCCGGTTCCGGGCCGCGGCGGGACGAGAAGACCGCGGTCGGTTCCGGGCCGCGGCGGAAGAGGAGACCGGCGGCCGGGCCGCCGGCATCGGAAGCCGAAGAGGGGACCGGAAATTCCGGTCCCGTTGGAGAAAACCGGCCGGCTAGCTGGCCGGCCGGATGCCGTTAAACCGGGGAATAAATTCCCCGGCCAGCTTGTAAAAACCCCCCTCTTAAAGAGGGGGGCAGTTTTTTTTAAAGGGAGGGGGCCGGCTGCCCCCTCGGTTCCGCTCCAGCAGGCCCCCCACGTGGGGGGGGGGGGGGGGGAGGGGCGCTTGTTAAAAAAAAAACGGCGCGGCTAATTGCCGCGCCACCCTCCAGCAAAGCGGGAGCTTTGCTCCCCGCTAGCCGACCTTGGCCCGCCGCCACCGCGCCGCCGCGCCGCCAGGCCGCCGCGCCGCCGCCGGCCGCCCAGGGGGGGGGGGGGGGGGTCGGGCCGGGTCGGCCCGGACCCGGACCCCCCCGTTTCGTACCAGATTTGGTTTTTAGCCCATAACTTGAGCCTCGGACCTCCGAATGACGAACCGTCTACGGCAACGCGATCCTTGGATCGAGATGGTCGTTTCGGTATATCGCACTCAAGGTTTCGGATTACTTAGAGTTCGGCCGGGTTGGTTCGTTCACGAAACCAACCGGGCCTTCGGAGCGGAAACGCTCATATCTTGAGCCACGAACGTCCGATTGACGCGCCGTCAGTCGCGTTGCATTCCTCTTAATGAGACGGATCTTTTGGCATACTCCGCCCGAGGTTTGGACGCAGGTGGAGTACGGTCGGGTTGGTTTTACCTTAAAAACCAATCGGGCCCCGGGGACGAAAAAGCCAAAAACTCACAGACCGGGCGTCCGATTGACGCGCCGTCTGTTTCGTTGACTTCCACATGATGAGACGGAACTTTTGACATACTCCTCCCGAGTTTTGGATGCAGTCGGAGTATGGCCGGGTTGGATTGTACCCGAAATCCAACCGGGCCCCTGGAACGGAAAAGCTGATATCTTACAGACAGGACGTCCGCTTGACGAGCCGTCAGCGGCGTTGGTGTTATCGTTTAGTAACGGTCCCTATGAGTCTACCCTATGGGAGTTCGGGGTACAGTTGAGATACGGCCGGGATTGGTTTCGCTCTCGAAACCAACCGGGCCCCTGGGACGAAAAGGCTAATAACTCACAGACCGGGCGTCCGATTGACGCGTCGTCTGTTGCGTTGAGACCCCTGTGACGAGACGGACTTTTGAGACACTTCTTCGTGGGACTTTGAGATACTTGGAGTATCGACCAGTAGCTCATGGAGCGGACCCTCCCGGAGGCGAGCGTGCAGAGTACGAAGACCGTGTAGCCGGCTGAGACCTGACGACTGCTTGACCGACTCGACTTGGAGTGAGTCGACTAGCCCAGTGGACGGAGCGCCCGGTATTTGGCGGCAGACCCACGGCGGACGGAGCGCCTGGTAGTTGGCAGCAGACCCGCGGTACTCGACAGGAAGAGTACCTCAGAAGGCTATCTGGGTGGCGCCCGGTTTTTGGCAGCAGACCCTCAGCGGACGGAGCGCCTGGTAGTTGGCAGCAGACCCGCAGTACTCGACAGGAGGAGTACTTCAGCAGTCTTAGGTTAGTGAGGAGTACCTCGGAGTCGTGACAGGACCACTGCACACTCCAGAGACGGAGCTCTTCAGCAGTTACGGTTTCGATAATGAAAATCCTGGTTTGAGCTGAGACTTTTGACCTTGTGTTTACTTCATGATTGAGATGGGTTACTTGATAACTTAGGTATATGTATGGGCATATACCTAAGTAGGGTTTATCTGTTGAAATCTTCTTGTTTTTATCCTTGTTGGTTTAGTGAGACCTTGAGGGTCTCGGGGTCCCTACTGAGTATCGTTATACTCACCCCTGCACGGGCTATGCCCGCACCTCGTTGTGTTGGTTGCAGACGACGGCCAGTACTGGCAGAGGCCGAGTGTTCGAGGACTGGACGGTACCTGGAGGTAGACTATACGACGAGGCGGTACCCAGAGGCAGCCCACTGGGCGGGACATACTCGGAGCAGACGGCGGGACCCGAGGAGCAGAGGAGCTATCTGTACCCACCCTTCAGGTGGGATTTTCAGTGGACAGCTCGGCGTAGCAGCTTTACTTTTCAGTTGCTGTTTTCCCTTTCGAGTTGTACTTTACATTTGGGCTTGTATTTCCGGCCCCTTTTTACTTTCCGCACTTTTAGTTGTACTCTGTTTTTGCTTAGTGTTACTTTCCTCTTGCTTACTCTGTGGTGTTTGTTTACTTTACAAAGTCAATGCCTTCCCTTTTTACCGGGATTTACGCCTTGGTGCTAGTCGCCAGCCCCTGGCCTATGGAAGGCGGGCTTGGGGTAGTCACGGCACGGACCCCGAGGGCGGGTCGTGACACAACTCCAGTAATTGGTGCAGTATGACTCCAACATGAATATCTAATGCAGTAAAGACCTTACTCAGACCAGCAGCGGAAATAGAGCCAATTGTTCTCCTTCCCCAACATTCGAGGCCAGTAGTATCTGGTTCATTAGATCTGAAAATGAATCTTGAATTTAGGGGGTTGAAGGTTGGATTTGTTCTGGGTTGATAATTGTAGGTGGAATGGGGTATTGGTGGTGAGAAAATGAGTAACGTTAGCTCTTAGTGGGAGTATCAATGATTTGAGGCTACTATGATTGAAATATTAAACATCAACGGCGATTAGAAGATAACAGTTGTGATGGCTGATAAAGATAAGGATGTTTTGAGTGAAAAGGACGAGTGGTAAAGAGTGGTATAGTGCGGTGTCAAGCGAGTTACAGTGACACAGGTAAAGTAGATAGTAGCACGGTGGAAACAGTGCTAAGGGAACCTGCAGGGAAATGGTGAGACAACTTTGAGAAAAAGTTTCGGTGGCATGGAAGAACCGGTGAGACCGTGTAATGTTTGGTTACGGTGGTAATATGAAACGGGGAGACAGTATTAAGCGGTTATGGTGGCTGTGTCACCGTAAAAAGATTATTGTGAGATAGTAAATTGATTACGGTGCCACCGTGAAAGGAGTGTCACGGTGAGACCTTATTAAGTGTTTACAGTGCCACCATTAACCTGCATAGTAAACAGAGAAAAATAATATGAATTAAAAATTAAATTAAAATATGAAAAAATAACTAATTGAAAATAAAACTTAATTAAAATAATTGAAAATTTAAATAAAACATAAACATTAAAGGATGAAAAAAAACAATTAAACATAAGTTAAATTATTAAAATCGTCTAAACTAAAATGGTTAAAGTGGACAACTAATTATAGTCTTTTTAAATAATTGAATCGAGTTGAGACTTTAGATTATAAATTTGAATAAGTTTAATTTGTTTCAAAACATACGTTAGTAATTAATGAATTATTAAAAGATATATGATAATTAGATTATATTAATTAATTTTTAAAATATGTAATGTTAGATTAAGAATACATTAATCTTATACAACGACCAAATTAAATAATTAGTGTTATACTATTAAATTAGCAGACAAAAACCACTAACTAAATAAAAAAAAATTAGACTAAAAAAATAACGTAAAACTTAAATTAATAATTTTATGGATTATAATACCCAATTAATTATAAAAGTTTATTAATTATTAAAATTAATAATAAAAATAAAAAAGTGATATTATATATTAAAAAGTATAGAAATACCCAATTAAACCATTAAAAATAATTGAAAAAGATGTGGAAAAATATGTGTTTATAAGGCCACCTCAAATTCCCCAACACATAATCATTGTTTTTCCTCAAACAATCCCATGTTTTGTTATCATTGAGAAATATAATTTTTTTATTAAATTTCTCAAAATGTATCATGTCAAAACATTCAATAGAGGACTTAAAAAACATTTCAATAGGCTTTTTGAAAATAAATTTCTCATATGAACCTTTCCTAGAACAAATTCTCACTAGTAGTCTTGAAAACTATGAATCATCAAGTAATGAAGATGTCATGCCTCATATGTGGTACAACTTAGTGAATAACTTCAATCCAATCTAAGGTTCTAAATCCAAGTATGATAAGGGATAAAATATCGATGGAATTATGATCTTAACCATGGAACTATGTACTTTGAAATTTTCACCTAGGTTCCAAATAAAATTAATTTTTTTTTGTGAATCACCTTATTGATACAACCTAAATGATTTCCATATAAATCAACTTCTACTTTCTTTATCTGGTGTTCATCATTCCCCTCACCTTAATGAGATCATTTTTGAACCTAGAAACTCTATTTATTTTTTCCAAGCCATGTTTCATTGTGCTAAGCATTGTGTAATGCACTTATTCAATGTGTATATAGGGATTATGGTTAACAGAAACGCACCCAGTATCTAGGGTCTCAGAGAATCACCGTGGGATCCGAGATGCCCAATTTACTGAAGTTTCAAAAGATTTATATCAGAAATCATTTACATTGGACAATTAAAGCAAATACATTTAATAATTAAAAGATAATGAATGAGGCCCTTAGAATCAGAATCAACTTCCAGTTCTAAGGGTTATGATCACAACTCCATAAAAATGTAACCCATATCACCTTTAGAAGTAGGTCCTAAACCGAATTTCCATCAAATCACTAAATAAGATCACTCAGGAGTCATCCGTTATCATCAATTTTAGTTTTAAAGTAGTTTCAAATAAGTTCATAACTACCAGCAAGGAATTTATCCTAAGGAAAGACCCAATTGCTTCAATGTAAAACCTAAAGTTATGCATACTTTTTTAAAAGATTTATGCATTTTTAACAACAAGATTATATTTTCAGTGGCAATTGATGGGCTTACATTAGAGAACAGTTTAGTACCATCAAGAATTGACCCCCTCCCCCACACATAAAACCCATCATTGTCTCCAAAGTTTACTTCTATATTTAGAAAACAACAATTAATCAATTAAGGTTCAAAACAGATTTTCAATTAAGCAGATATATGTCATATATAAAGGGTCTTTTATAAGATAAAAAATATTATTTTCCACAATGAATAAATAATTAGCAGGTTCATTAGCAAGTGTATGCATTAACATTTTGTCCAGTGTAATGTAAGGTGTAGGTGCACAATTAATAGGGTGTAACCATTTTAATAAAGTACGATTCAAATGGATGTTCAATATAGTAGAAAGATACATGATAAACACCCTACAGACTAAATGGTTCCAATTAAAACACAGCTACAAGCAAACATATATCCCCCCTACAAATTTCATGAAGTGAAATGATTTTAAACAATGAATTTCAGTTCACCGAAATAGGCACATGCATATTTTTTTTAATAAATAAAGACTTTTGTAGTGGAAATATACCAGAATTTTTTTTAAAGAAATCTAAATTTATTTTAGAGCCACAACATATAGAGAAGATTTTTTAGTGAATGATATGAAACAGATATTCAGAAGATATGTAGAAAAATTTTAAATACAAGAAGAATTTTCCAAGCATGAAAAACATGCAGCAGATATTTTTCAAAAGCATTAAGGAGCAGAAAAATGAAACAAACAATAACAGTAAATACTTCCCTGACTAGGTCTTCCATTACTCCTTCAGCATGGGAATTCAAATCCTTATGTGATACAACAAAATCATCCTAGAAACACAGAATGCATAAACCAAGAACAAAAATCCAGCAGAGATAAATTTCATCTAGGAGACATGGAAGAAGCACTTTATTCAGCCCTAAACAATACAAAAAAGAAAACAAAGAAATATCATGGGATGACTCCCATGAAGCATTGATTTTATAGTCTTAATTTATAGTTTATTTAATCAAAATATTTTTATTTATTAACGCAACAAAATCCATGGGTTGCCTCCCATGCAGCGCTAGTTTAATAGTCCCCAGTCGGACTCACCTAGAAACTAACGGAAGTCACTAGGTGGATGTGGTTTCCTTAATATGAACCACCACATGTTCTTGGACCGAATGTTTTTAACAGAACAATGAAAATTGTGGTCTCCAAAACTAAAGTAGAATAAAACCAAACTCTCATAACCTTAAATAACCCCTATGTATCACCCTTTAACAGTAGTAGGTATTGTGTTGTCCACTTCTAGAATAAGTTCAGATATTTCACGATATGAATACGTGTGAAGGGACAACATAGATCTAGTTGTTTCAAAGTGTTTATCATTTACCTTAGAGCTATCTCTCTTAACATCAACATTAACATGTTCAAATTCAAGGGTTCAAATGGCTGAGTACTGAATAGTAGGTTCAATAAGAGATCTAACAGAGTGCTGAACAGAATCATATACAATGGAAATCAATTATAATTCTCCATCAAGACTACTTTCAGTATCATGTGAAGGCTCAGAACCCTTCATAGGTGAGGATGAAAGTGACAGACAAGGAAGGGAATTTATTTGAACAGCAACAGATTCAGGTTTAACAATGTTTTAAATATCATCCAAAAGTTCCTTTTCAGTGAATGAATGTTCAACATCTACTCCTTCAAACAAATCATTTCTGCCAAACTCAAGTGTGTGTTAAACCTCTACTTTATGTTCAGGTCTTGAAATCTCACTTTCAAAAAAAATATAGTGTGTTCCAAGAAGTTCAAATCAGGGGGAGTAATGTTTAATTCGGCTTCAATAAATTCAATTTCCAGATTTTTCAAGTTTAAACATTTACCCCCATGTAAAACATCATTGTTTTCAATTTCAGTACACTCAGTTTCAATCAAGAAATCAATCTGAGAAAAGGATAATGAAAGATATTCATTTAATCTTTCTTCAAACATCATTCCCTCATCCTCTAAATCATATAACTTCATTTCAGAAATAGATGGGTTTGGAGTTTCAAAGCATGGAAGAGTATTCTTCAGTTCAAATTCGATGTTTTGAGATTATATATTATCTAGTTTAATGTTCTCATCTAAATTATACACAGTATCAAGTTCAGACTCATTATTTAAAAATCTAGATATGTTGGGTGAAGAGTTTTTAACATTCAAAATTTCATTCTCAATAATCTCTTCTACCTGAATGACATCCATTTCAAGGATCCTAAAACAATGATTTTTCTCCAATGTTGGAATTAGGAAGATAAATGGACATTAATTTTCAATTTGTTTCAATTAATCTTCTATATTTTCAAACTCAACAACATTAATGTCTATTATAGGGTCTTCATCATTCTGATATTTGTTTAATGAGTTGGTTGTTTCTAAATTTGGTTTAACATAATAAGATTTTTCAAAGAGAATGTTTTCTTGTCCAGTTTCACTATCACTTTCCTATTCAACATGATTTTCAAATCTTTAAAAAACCAATTCGTTTTCTTTTACATCAAATTATTCTTGTTCTTTAACCATCTGTTGTAATTCCATGATCATATTTTCCAATCTATTAAGTCTTTGATTTCCCTCTTGAGAATCTATAAGTTGAATTTCATGGGTTTGTGTTAACCAATTATCAATTAGCTCCACCCTAGCCACCAATTTAAAATCAATAAATTCAATTTTAGCAAGGGTGTCAGGACTGGGATCAAGATATTCATCCTCTTAAATGAAAGAAGTCTGTTGTGGCTGGTTATAGACACCCTGCCAGACAGTATGTCCAGAATCTCCACGAAAAACGTAGTAAGATCAAATACTGTAGTTTGAGCCTTCAAAACATTATCTTTTTTTATAATTTTCACATTAAACACACAGAGATTAAAAGTTGATGAAGAATTCAAACACGAAACACAAGAAGCAAATGTACAAAGAATTTAATTATTTTTTTTGTAGATTTTTTTATATGATTTTTATGTGTGTTTTTTTGTTTTTTTATTAAAACATTAGATTCTCAGTGTGTTTTTTCCCAGACAATAGCGCCAAACTTTGAACAAGCCAGAGGTCATCCCGACCCTCAAAATTACATTTATTACTCCTACACTAGCAAAGTGGTGTAGGTTCAATCCACAGAGAAGGTAGATGAGTGATTTCTATGGTTTTTTTAATTTTAAACCCCCACTGTTGTTAGTAGTGGGGAAAAAATCTTCTTACTTTTTATATTATTTATTTTATTTTATTGATGAAATGGAAAAAGTGTGAGGATACAAGATTTTCAACAAAGAATCTAAAATTTACACTATGTACTAATAAACTAAAGAATTATAGCAAACAAACAATAAATTGCAGAGATAAGGAGATCAAATCAACAAAAGTCACTCTGGAAATCTAATATACTTGTTTAAATAATTGACCTATTCACATCTATTATCCAATCACTCCTCAAAAAACATTCTGATGAATCCACCTTGCCAAGATATTCAACGGTCACAAGATAAATCATTGGAGTTCTCCACACCACAACTTAACCAAACTGCTAAGAATTTTGAAAAAGAATAAATTTGGAAATAAACTCACCAATAATTTACAAAGTTAATGAAAATAATGTATTGATATATGCATTTAAGAAAAACCTTGCAGGTCGAATTATAATTATTAATTTTGAAACCAATTGAGAGGTGATTCAACTGAACAGAGAATCATAATTCAATCTCACCGATTGATTATGATTCTGAAAAATGTAAAGTAATTGAAGAAGTTTTAAAGATAAACCAGCAGAATTGAATTCCAAAGTAATGAAAATAATAACCTATTATCATCTTGATTAAAGAATTTAAAAACAATCAATCATAGAGTACAATGAAATTATGTTTAAGAAGGGAAAAAAACTCCATTAGTGATACTCTATTCTCAGGCTCCTTCATCTTTTGCTCTACTCAGATGATACTCCCGGAAGTCTTCGCTCTTAGATGGATGTATTCATGGAATGGAAAAATGAGAGAGCCTCGCTCTCGTCTGATGGGATCATGGAATGACGAATGAATGAGAATCCTGATATCTGCTCTGCAATGTGAGTCTGTGGAATCAAAATGAGCATCCTCCAAATGAGAGCCCCTAAATTTCTGCTGCTTTCTCAGCTTAAAATGCCATCTCTCATCTGCTACATGTCACCACATGCTTCCACCGACTTCAAAAACCCATCAGTTTTTCACCGCACACGTATGTTATTTTCGCGACAACCATGTCACACTATTGTTTCTCACATAACAAACTCCCACTGAGTTAGTTAAGTGTATCTAGACATTTTCTCGTCTCATGAATGAACCTGCACATGTTAAAAAAATGAAACAATTAAAACATGATGAAAGTTAAAAATTAATTTATAGTTAGTTTTAAAGTTTACTGTTATAATATTTATTAAAATGTAATTAATTTTAACTAATTAAAATATTAAATGATAATTACTATTATGATTTTTAATTTATTATAGAATCTTTAATAAAGTTATTTAGTGATTAATAAAAATTAAGTAATTAAAAATCAAAACATAATTAGATTAATTAAATTATATTAATATTAAATACATTATTAAATATATTTATTCTATTTATTCAGAATTCAATATGTTTATTATTTTTAATAATTAATTTATCTTATGAATTATTATTGTTTAAAATATAAATTAATAAATTTTTATAAGTTATCTTAAATTTTATTTACTAACATATCTATTTATAAATATTATAAAAGTTATATATAAAACTTATTCTGTGTTATATTATACTTATTAATTTATTAATTATTTACTTTTACATTATTATTTTTATTATCTTTCCTTTTTTTTATATTTTTTTTATATCTGCATCCCCCAGATTCGGTGCAAAATAGGGGGAAGATTTGTTATGTATTCGCCTGAAAATTGAACCGCCTTCATCCAGTGAAATAGCTCGGCTCGGCCTCCTCCTTCACGGTTATACCTCATAGTGGTGGACTCTCAACAGCTCCTCCTCTCAAAACTCCATGGTAGCACAACACAGTGGCGCAACACCTATGGACCGGTGGCATGGCTCAGACACTTTTTTTATAGACCAGCAGGAAATGGCACAATAGACCCATGACAGATAATTCCTTCATCACCAGAAGAACCTCTCCTCTAATATCCTTGCAAGAAGCTTCACCTCGGAAAAGAACATGATCGGGTTCGGTAGCGGCTATTCAGTTGCGGTTGCTTGCGAACCAGCATGCTGAACTCTTCAACACCAACTCATGCAGTGGCGGATTGGACAACATATCTTCTTGGCTTCATCTCCATGGAGATCCAGTCTACAGAGGAAACTCCAGAAATTGGTGTGGAACGACTCCAACACTCAAAGCTAATGCATCAAAGTTCTTACTCGGACCAACAGTAGAAACTGAGCCAATTGTTCTTCTTCACCAACCATAGAGGCTAGTAGTATCTGGTTATTTAGATCTGAAAATGAGTCTTGAATTTAGGGGGTTGAAGGTTGTATTTTTTCTGGGTAGATAATTGGAGGTGGAATTTGGTATTGGTGTTGAGAAAATGAGTAATGTTAGCTCCTAGGTGGAGTATCAATGATGTGAGGCTGCTGTGAGTGAATGATTAAACATCAACGGTGAGTAGAAGATAACAGCAGCGGTGGCTAAGAAATATGAGGATGTATTTAGTGAAAAGGAAGATTGGTAAAGAGTGGTATATTGCAGTGTCAATAGAGTTACGGTGACACACGTAAAGGAGATGGTAGCATGGTGGAAAAGGCGCCAAGGGGACCTGTAGGGAAATGGTGAGATGGCTTTGAGAAAAACTGTCGGCAGCATGGATTAACAGGTGAGACCGTGAAATGTTGGGTTACGGTGGGAAGATGAAACAGTGAGATTGTATTAAGCAGTTATGGTGGTTGTGTCACCTTAAAACGAGTAATGTGAGATAGTAAAATGATTACGGTGCCACCATGTGAGTAGTGACACGGTGAGACCGTATTAAGTGTTTACGGTTCCACCGTTATCCTACATAATAAAACGAGAAAAATAAATTGAATTAAAACTTAAACTAAAATATGAACAAAATAATTAATTGAGAATAAAACTTATTTAAAATAATTGAAAATTTAAATAAAACATAAACATTAATTGATTTAAAAAACAATTAAACATAAGTTAAATTATTAAAATATTCTAAACTAAAATGGTAAAAGGTAACAACTAATTATCATCTTATTAAATAATTGATTTGATTTGAGACTTTAGATTATAAATTTGAATAAAATTAATTTGTTTCAAAACATAAATTATTAATTAATGAATTATCAAAACACATATGATAATAATATTATATTAATTAATTTTTAAAATATGAAATGTTAGATTAAGAATATAATAATCTTATACAATGAAAAAATTAAATAATTAGTGATATACTATTAAATTATTAGACAAAAACAAAAAACTAAATAAAAATATTTTAGACTAAAATAATAAAGTAAAACATAAATTACTTATTTTATGGCTTATAAAACCCAATTAATTATAAAAGTTTCTTAATTATTAAAATTAATAATAAAAATACAAATTTTCTATTATTTATTAAAATGTATTGATATATCCATTTAATCCAATTAAAATTGTTGAAAATGATGTGGAAAAACATGTGTTTTTAAGGCCACATCACATACTGTATGACTAAACCAAGGTTACACAAATGAAAATAGATAAACAAACAATTTGGGTAAATGAATATAGAAAAATGGGTATTGTTTTATGAAAATGAACAAAAATAGATCAATATTATAAAATTATCAAGATGGTATATAATGTGAGTGAAAAAAAACATACTACACACATATATTATCACAAAATTAAACAAACCCTATGGAATACAGGTTTTCATTCCTATGTAGTTACTCTATTATAGCACATTATGACAAACATTGTTCAATTATTCGTTACATATATTAATATCTCATCGAGAGACCATAGGAAATCCACGATTGATGTGTAACTATAACACATGTTCATGTTATTTGCATTAAATTAGTCTTACACAAGGGTGTCTATATAAATCTAATGGGGAACATTCAATGAATGATTATAAAAATACATAGTAGGTGATATCCACCCCACTATTACATGTTTTTCGTAAACAAAATTTCATTAATTAAATACATAGAGTAAGGTGAATAATAAAATGATTGAAATGAATATTGTTTTAGATAGGTTATCATAATTATATAAATATATATGTCACTATTACTACATGAAATTTCCATTCCAACCATATGTGCTTTGGTCCTATCCTAGAATCTGAGATTAGATGAATTCTAGATCTTATTACAATAAAATATCTAGAGTTAAGGTGAAACAACCATCCTGGGGGAAAATCTAAACATATATAATGAATTATAGAGTCATTGTTTCCCATATTTAGCATAAAAGGGTAAATTGAATCATGATTGAATAGATTGTGATCCCTATCCATCAACAAATCTATTCATTGAAATGAATGGTCTCTACACATGATGCATATATCAAGGTTATTTCTGTTTCCAATATTTTTTTATATGATATTGATTCAAGGGATATCAAAAAATTAAATAATTAAAAATAAATGTTAGAAATACACATTCAATCTGATAAATTCAGAAATTTAAAAATATATATTAAAAAATAAAACATTATTATTGATTATGTAGGTTTTTCGCTCAACATAAATAAAAAGTGGGAAGGAGGAAAAGGTATATAATCCATGAGGAACCACATTTTAAATAAACAAGGCACGCCAACACTGTAACAATAAAGTAATTAAATAAAAAATTCAATTAAATAGTCTAAAAAATTATAAAATAATTTCTTAGACATAATATCAAAATTTAAATCAATTTTAGTTATCTCGGTATCATTTCTAGTTCCACTCTTTTGAGTATGTATAGAAGTTAGGCATCACGGGCCATATTATAAATATAATATAGTACTTTGAGGTCCATAATAAGATATATACATTAAAAATAACTAATAAATGAAACATGTACTAGAGTGTTTTGTATTAATATCATAAAAACAAATGAAAATAAAACTTGAAATGAAAACCTCATGTTTACCTTTGATTTAATAAAGATAAGCCCCCAAATCCTCTTGATGGAAGGTAATGGAAATTAATTCAAAATATTTACATGAAATAAAATTTTAAGACAAGGATTTTCACTAAATGTATTTATAAAAAAATAATACAATGATTATATTATGGTTAGTTTCTCACCTCATGAAAGAGGGGTTCACGTGATCAATTGGAGACTCCTAGAAAATTAAAGTATATGGTAATTATATGACTTGCAGGAGAGTGGAATGGGGGTAACCAAGGGGTATTAATAACTATGGTGGGATAATGATATCTATAGGTGACAATTGATATGATTAAATTAATGATAAAAGATAATTTTACACAAAAAGTCTCAAAAAAACACATATACTTCCACTAAGTACCAAATCTAGGTCCTTATTTATCTATTGGTTCTGAAAGTAGTCGTATGTCCCATGGAGTGCACTAGGTACCCAGTTATATCAAAATAGGCACCCATTGTTATCATCACCTTGTTATGATCTATTTTCATCTCAATATATTCTACTGATTCTACACCAAGATTCATCGACTCTTCATGAACTCAAAAACTATAATAAGGTGAAATTAAATGAAAAATATTAGTGAGAAAGTAATCAACAATGAAAAGTAATTTACATCGTATCTACTATTAGGATTTATAGAGACCCTAGATTTTAGTTCATGTATATTATAACATTTTTAGATGAATAATCAATATATTACAAAAACACATGCCTGAGGATCATAATAGTTTAATGCCTTGGAAAACATTGAACACAATATTCTCAATTCATGAAATATCTTCAATTTAACCCATAAAGATATTCCCCCATTATTATAAATCACATACATACTCTAATAAAAAACCAATATTGATAACACAAGGAACAAAATAATAAGAAAGGGTGATCTCAGATACATAGATATGGATAAAAAGGCAAATATATAAAAATATCATGAAAATAATGGTATGAGAATATTATAATAAAATTTGAAAACCAATCACTTCATATCAAAGATCACAATCTTGAGTCGTGGAATAAATATTTAAATTTAATAACAAATGATTCATAATGGAAAAAAAGAATGTGATCCATGAGAGTATAAAACTGTTAGAAGACATTAAATTGTGGCATATCATAGCCATAAAAAATATTACATCAACACTGCTCACCAAGACATTCATTACATGTTTGGAATTGGCTGACCACCCATGTTCCTCCATTAATATTGGGAAAACACACATATAACATCCTTTGGTCTTGGAATATCTTCTCATATACCCTATTTAAGGATTGGGATAACCACCCATGTAACCATTGAGCTCATATAACATAAACCATTACCCAATTAATTGGATTGAGATATAAGTCTCACCCATAACGTAATGAAAATTATATTTATGTGTTCCATAATATAATAAATCATTAATCGTATCCTAATCCATGAATTAAAATGGGGTTTTCCAAAATTTTATTACATTATAACCAAGGGAAAAGACTCATCTTTAATTATCATTTCAACATTTTTATCATAGCATAACCTAGGAAAAACAAGTTCTTCAATTAGAATTTTATCATGGTATAACTCATAGTATAGAAAAAGGTTTCATAAATATATTTTAAAAATTAACCATTTATAGAAATATTAGTACATAAATCCACAGAATTATACACCGTCTTAGTGACTAGCCCTAGAAATATTCTTAGGAAAATTTGAAAGTCTGACAAGAAAAAACACAAGTTGCTATATATTTTGTCTTATATATAAAAGGATTTAAAAATATTACATAACAATATTTTATGATATAAAATACTTTTATTTTACAGTTAGTTTTTTAAAAAAGAAAATATTTTTGAAATTTTATGTCTTTTAAAAAAACCATGAATTCCTATAAAATATGCCTAAAAATCCTTAAAAATAATTTTTCAGTCAAATATCTTTTCCACCATGATTTTTTTTAAAATATTATACATTTAAAAAATAATTTTCTTCAATAATGACTTCTAAAAACAGATTAAGGAAGCTTCAAATAAAATAATGGGCATGATGATGAGATGTTTTGTTCATGTCATGCATGTTAAAACAATGTTTTATTTAAATTTTTACTATAAGAAATAAAAAAATGTTTTCTAAAATTAAATTAATATTACATTAAAATAGTTTAGTAAAAATTCAGAAAATATAAAAAATATATTTTAAAAATAATCCAAAAATAGAAAAAAATTCAAATATTTTTGAAAAAGCATTGTTTTGGTTGAAAAAGATTATGGTCGAATGTAGAAAAAAAAATGATTTTAATAAAAAAATTATAAATTACTATAAGTAACAATGATTAGAAAAATGGTGCAAATAATATCCTGAATATATGTAGGGGATGAAAATTCATGAGCCCCTTTTTAGATTTATCATAATAATTTTTCATCAAAAACATAATCGTAATCAAACTTGATAAACAATGAAATTATAACATAAAATTTTTACCACTTTGGAAAATTTTAAACAAAATTTTAATGAATTAAATATCATTAAAATAAACATAAAATATAATTAGGATAAATAAATTTGTTATATTACATGCACATTAGGATATATACACTTTGTGAAATAGGATAAGTTCATAACATAACCATGTGTCTCAAATAAAGAAAATTGAGACATAAATATTTTACCGATTAGGTAAATTTTGAATTACAATATCCATGAAATGGATATAATATAATGGATTCTTAAATACACATAATATTAATGTTAATAAACTATAAATACATTCATGGAAAGCATATACACAATAAAATGAAACTCATGTGGAATATAGCATGTGTCTCTGAGAAGAAAAATAAGAGATAAAAAATCCCTTACAACTATAGTAATATTCTTAATCATATGACCCAATAAATCATTACATAAAGATAAATGATAAATAAAATGAATGATAGAAAATAAATTATATAAAATGTCAAAGTGGTAGCACATACATCAAAAAATAGAAACAAGTGCTCTATTTGAATGTCTCTCAGAAAAAAAGTCTAGACATCCATTACCATAGTTATTGACATCATATGTTTTCATTTTAAGCTCATTTATACTAAATATATTTGTATTATACATATATTAAAAATACAAAATTCTATATATCATACCATATATGATTAATTTATTTTTTTATTACTCATTTGTTAACAATTCCATGTTAAAGTCACATTTCTATTAATAATTACTTTGTTTTCCATATATGTTTTGATTTTTTATTTTTGGTCCTCTTAATTTCACAATAGTTAAATAATATAAATAATAAAAATAATTACATGATTATAATATTTTTATATCAATTATAATTTTATAACCAATCATGTAATATGGTTTTTAGAAATGATATATATTACAATCAAGAAGACTGGAGGTCGTACATACTCATGAGTAGCATTTCAATTTTTTTATGATCATTATGGAGGGATGTAGATAATTTGTAGTAATTACGGAAATTTAATTATAAAAAAGTACCATATTATTTATATAAATATACTATTACATATAATCCATGATGTGTGGTAATGAAAATATAGAGTCACATCCTTTCGAGAAGGTACTAGTCCACACATAATTGTACAATGTTATATTATATTATTGAGTGAACGGTTAAGAAATAAAATGGTATAATATATTTTAGTAAAGATAAATATTTCATGAAAAGGGGTTTCCCAAATTCATTGAATCCCAGAGGCATCACCTCTCCCTCATTGTTATCCTCGAACCTAAATAGGACCCTATCAAACTTCTTTAGCTTGCTATGAAAATGAGTTTCCTAAATTCTCTACATAGAGGTTAAGATAAACCTAAAATATGGATCTACTAGAACAAAAACCATTCCATTTAGTATTTGAGTATTATCCTTCATTACATCAATACAACGATCCCATGTGATTAGGTTTACATCTTGTTTAATTCGGTTTACTTCTACATTGATCCTCATGGGAGGCAAGATTTATGGAACCACTTCAAGTCTTACCTCTCAGGCTCTCTCCTGTGATTTTCCTATGGTGAATTCAATTCAATCTTGGAGCTTTTATATAAAAGAGGAATCTTGATCACAAACCAAAGTGAAATGCATGATTTTCGGGCAATCATGTTGTATGAGGGATTTCTGCACATAGGGTTCTCTAGATCAAGGTACACATGGTGAAACAATTGTAATGGGCCAAACTGCATCTGGAGCCATTTGGAAAAGATGTCTTACAAATATCCAGGGGTTGGATCATTTCCCCAAGATAGCAGTTTCTCACCTTTGTCGTTACGTTTCAGACCATGTCCATATTCTGGTGGAGATCAAGAGGGATCTCACGATTAAAAAAAAATCTTTTATTCAAATACCTAGCACTAGGATGAATCTTGCATACAATTGTTGAAAGAATCATGGGATCAGAAGGATGAGGGGAGGACTGGGAATGGCTTAGAAAACTACCTCAAGCACCTCAAACATGAACTTAAGCCTTGGTTACATAACAATAACAGTGTGATTTCTGAGAAGGGAAATATTCAGAAGGTGGTTGATAGGATGAAAGAATCTCTTCAAACAAAATGGGGTGATAACACTTTAATATCCCTATATGATAAGAAGACTTCCCTTACTGAAAAACATCTAGATATCTAGATAATTTATAGAAAATTCACTCGGGTGATATCGATAACGTAAAAAGACTGTAATAATTCCTTTTTTTCATGCCTTCTTTAAAGAGAAGAAGAGATTGAAGTTTAATTTGAACCATGGCAATGGGGTCTACACATCTGATGGGGATGTTGCATGATTAATGGATTTGGAACACTTTGAATGTATCTTAACAGGATATCCCCCTCTTGTTTTGATCAAGATGATACAGATGGAGAGAGCTTCATGATCTTCAACCCTCATCTTGTGAGTGATTCTGATAATACATTTCTTACTACACATCCTATGAAGGATGATATTAGAGATGTAGTTTTGATAATTCCCTAATAAAGTTTTCCTATGATGGATGGTTTTCCTATATCCTTTTATGTGGTAGATTTTGATGTGGTCAGAACTCAGGTGGTGGACACAGAGAACGATTTATTTACTATTGGTGCTTAGAATAGAATCATTTATTCTTCGAGAGTTGTCCTCATCCGAAAGATCAAAACCCCCACTCTAATTACCCATTACTATCCTATGTGTCTCTGATACACCACCTAAAATTTTTCGGATACAGTTATATAATTAAGGCTTGGTGGGATAATACTCAAGTTGGTCTTGAGGGATCAACGTTGTTTTATTCATGTTCGAAACATTTATAGTGTAGTTGGCATCTCTAGAGAACATGTGAATGACCTTGATAGATGTTCAATTGGTTCCAATTTCATTTTCCAAGTCGATTGGAAAAAAACATATGATAAAATTTAATAGAGATTTATTATAAGAAATATGAGGAACATCAGATTCCATTAGTTGTTTTGCGATATATGTTTCAGTTCCAAATCATCACCTTGCATTTCAATTTATTTTTTGGGAATGTATTTTGATTACACCAAATCTGTTCGGGGTGTAATCTAGGGGATCCTGTATCCCCTATTATTTTTATATTCTCTCAAGACGCATTGTCCAAAAACCAAAATAGGATTTTGGATAATGGAAGGATGAAGCTGTATCATGGATGGTAGGGTACTGAGTATATTTATCATTTGATGTTTGCAGAAGCTGTTTTGATTTTCACAAATGGTAGGAACATGTCATTTCTTAACTTCTTATAGATATTGTCAATATATGGTCTATATAGTGGAAAAAATATTAATTCCTCAAAGAGTCATGTGTTTTTCTAAAAAAAGTGCTATGGTGGGCACTATAAAGAAATGCAAGTATTCTCAGATATCATCAAGGAAAGCTATTGATTCTTTAACTCGGTGTCCCAATATCAAGTAGCCACATCATGAAGCAGCACATAAATTAAATAATTAACAACCTTATTTGAAGTATCTTCAATTGAAAAAACAAGTCACCATCTTTATTATGGCCGGGTATATTGATCAATAGTATTCTCACTTATTTTTTGATTCATATCTTCTCTATTATAAATCCTTCGAAAAGATATTTAGGATAAAATGGAGAGAATTATCAAAATTTTTATATGGGATGCTAATCAGACCGCACACTACACTAGTTTTTATGGCATCGTAGGGCAACGATGGTCTCCTAAGGGGGTTTTGGACTCCAGGATATCAAGGAATACATTATGGTTATTCACGGTCGATTAGCTAGGGATATCCTTATTGGGGAGTCTATGTGGGAAAAATTATTCAAAGAAACATATGGCCAGGAAAATGGTGATTGTGGTTCTCACTCATTAGACTCAGCACGATACATGTTTTCTCATATGGAGCATCTTGAATGATGTACAGGATGGATCATTGGTAATGGGGATGTTAACTTCTAGGAATGAAATAGGTGGGGAGGGAATCTGATATTCCCAAACTGCCCTTCCCTGAACATTACGTTAAAAAAGCTAGTGAACATTATGATATCATTCAAGAGACATTCAATCCTACTGAGACGAAGTTCTTCAAAATTATCATGATAAACAAAAAAATAGATAAATTCTATTTCACCAGATCGAGTTTGGGTAGGTTCATCACTCGGGATTATAGAGGACTTATCCATGATGATACTACTTCGAATGAATTGCCACCAGTGGTATGGTGAAATGAGATACCAACTAAAATGATTTTCATTGTTTGGAAAATAATAAACAAGTTAATCCA
This sequence comes from Viscum album, assembly GCA_963277665.1. Lineage (NCBI taxonomy): Eukaryota > Viridiplantae > Streptophyta > Magnoliopsida > Santalales > Viscaceae > Viscum > Viscum album. The sequence continues at coordinate 1,644,460,870 of OY728155.1, read as the reverse complement.
TACTAATGATACCATATAAAGGAATGGAATCACCCAGGCATCTTGATTGTTTTCCTGTACGAATCGGAAGCTGGAGATGATGCTCCATTTATTTTTTCAGAGAACCAGGGCCGTATAGCTTTTCCTATTCTTAACCCCCTCCCATGACTTGATGGGGATCATTTATCCTTGCATGGTTTCTTGGCCTCTTGGTTTAAAGTATCAAAAAACAGAACCATGGAGTGAAAAGTGCATAACATCATCTTAACCTCTATATGGTAGACTATTTGAGAGGCCTAGAATCTTGTCCAACTTGGCTCCAGCCATTCAATATTATTCACGAAGACATGGTCAAGATCCCAAAATTCTAAGATGGAATCATTTATAAAGGGGGGAACCTCCTCCCTAATCTGAAATCTCATTAACACTCCCCACTCTAGGGTTGGGTTTGCGTACATTGGGTTAAATGGGAACCTCCTAGTAGTGGCCTTAAACTTCACATGGATGGATTTTCTCTATAGGGAACCATGAGGGGTGGCAGTGTTCTATGGGACTGTAGGGTTTTAGTGCACCTTAGGTAATATTCATTTTATGGTCTGTGAAACTTTATAGGTTTGGAAGTATAGGCTCTCATATCAGGTTTGAGGGTTTGTAGAATGATGGGATTTCAGGTAACAAAGATAAAATCTGACTACGTAGTTCATGTGAAGGATATCCAAGGACATCATGAGATGCCTTGGGATTTGACCTAACTTATTCTTAGATTCATTGTGGAAACCAATAAATTGAACATGATCTGCCACAGTTGGATAGAGGATAACTATGCGGTGGATGCACTAGCTCGCACAGGTAGACTGGAAGATAACCTTTTGATTTACAACATTCTGGACTCTCTCACTATTGAGTTCAAGAAGATAGTCCAAGGGGATTCCCTTGGTCTGTAACCTTTTCACCCTCCTTGAGGGGGCTTGGTCCATGTTTTGTTTTTTTATCATTCAAAATAAATATAAAACACCATTCTGTCAGTCAGTCTGCATTACAAAAGAATGATTATTTTGTAACAGATTTTAGGGAAGTGGAGATGGTTGTACATCATGAATATAAAATAAAAACTACAATTATATGGAATATTAAGAGGTTATTATATCATTATGGTATAATAATAATTTATGTTTTTGGATGAATAAATAAAATAAATATGCTCATTGATCAACATTAACTCTTCTTGAAGAATCCTCCTAAGGATTGCACCAAAAATCATCGTAGTTTGACTAATGTCCAAAATATGGCCTTTAGGATGGATGTATGCATGTTGGGAAGTGATTTTTCAATTTATTGGCCAAACCAAAAGGTTTTGTGGGTGTGAATAGAAGTCATGAAGGGGTGTCCCTTTATATGTTATGTGAGTAGCAGACTTGAATTTGCTTTGAATGAAAATGGAGTTTCCACATTTTTCGTATGCCACTATGGTATAAAATGGATCAAATATAAAAATAATACATTATGAGGTAAAAATATATCCAAAAAATAGATTTAAAAATTTTTATATGTCATTTTATCATTTATATTTTTAGTTTAACCCCCATCAAACACATTTTTACCTTAACCATGGTAAATAGTTTTTACTATTTTTACAATTAACTATGGTACAACATTATGTTGATATTAAAGGATAATATAAGTTTTTATGATTAAAAATATTGAATATATTTTTATAAAATACATTAATATAAGTATAAAATTTTAATTTAAAATTAATCCAACTGACTTGATGAAGAAAATGGTTTTCAAATCAGAAATGTTCAAAATATTTCAATTTTTTTATATAGAAATTCAATATAAAATTGATTAAAATTACCTAAATTAGAGTATTTTTTATATAATATAACTCAATTTAATTTAAAATCTATTTAAATTATAATTTAAATTTATAAATAAATTACTGGAAAATTATGTTTCCAATTAAAATACTATATTTTTCACTATTAAAAAAAATTAGACTTTTCAAAAATATCACAAAAATTAAGCATAATATATAAATGACATTATTTTTAAATAATTATTAATATTTTATCAGATTAATTTTATAATATTAATAAAAATAAATTTTATAAATATTCAGTAAAATAAATAAAAATAAATTTTTGAGAAAATATTATTTTTGAAGCATAAAAAGTCTATATAAAATTAAGTACTTTTTTATCAATATGTTTATTTTATATAAATATATTATTATTAATATTTTAATATTAATTATTATTATTTATTTCCCTATTCATAATAGATAGGTTATAAAGGTCTCGCTTAATTAGCTACTTTAATACTATTAGAGGTTTTTGATAAAAACTCTTTATCATGAGTAATGAAAGTTAAAATTAATGTTGAGTATAATGAAAAATATCAAAAAGAGTATATTTATTATAAATATTGTTATCAAAATACAATTTTGTTCAATTATATTCCATTAAAATGAAATTTTCTATTTAAATTCATCACTTTGGTACCAAAAATAAGGGATACTTCTACCTCATTACATCCATAGCTTCCATTGTAGCTTCATCATGTTGGTGGTATCGAAAAAAATTGACCGTGTAAGTGGTCTTGTTTTTTTAATGATTTCTCTATTCAATCCAAAATATCTACTGATTGTTCCCCATAAGAAATATCATTCTATAGTTATATGACCTATAAATTGTTTTGCATGTGATGTATCATGTATGAACTTCCTCAAGTGAGATCCATAAAACACATTTTAAAACTAATAGAGTTTCGGTGGAAGATCCAATCGATATGATACCTTCATGATAATATATCAAATTTATAAGGGACTAATATACCTAGGTATTATATTTCCTTTTTATAATAAGAACAATTTCAGTCATTGGTTGTGCTTAAAAAATTTCCAATTCATCTCTTACTGCATGAAATGAAGAGGAGTTTCTGTATGCATGAAGCAGAAACGAATCACAGGATTCACAATATAATTGAAATTCATTTGTTCTATCTATTTTTTTAATGAACGTTATCACTATTTATCTAATATATACAAATCATCATATGGTGATGTAATGTGTAAATCTATAACCCACGTCCAATGTTAGAAATAAACTATTCCATAAATGGTGAAAAATATGACACTTTAATAATTTAAATATTATGAATATGGTAACAAAATTTATCAAAAAAAAACATAACATTAGTCAACCACATATCATAATGTTTATCTTAATGGCCACATTCCAGATATGTTAATACCATAGACATATAATATTAATGTAATTTCTAATAACCAGAATTAACAAAAAAAACTTAATGAAAACATTAATTATTCCTCATTAATTGAATAAAAACATTGATTATTGAACATATTCCATACATCCAATACTATTATATAATCCATTAATGATAACATAATACACTTTTTCAACAAATCATTTATCAGTTCTAAGATCATCAATACTATGAAATTTAAATTATCCATATCAATCATCTTAATATCCAAACTAAACACCATTTTCTCATCCTTAGGAACACATCAATGGTTGTCCTCACATGATCACGTGTTTTATATAAAATAGTACCTTTTGATTAAATAACATTTCTAGTTCATTAGAATTATTCAGTATATTTTTTCATATTATTATGAAAAAAAAAGTAATAGATAATCATTATACAGTTCATGATTCATATAATATAATTCATGAATGAAAATACTTGATCACTTCAATAAATACTCTTCATTCTCAAACCATTAACTAGGAATATTAATCTTATTCTATAACACTTATTTCCCTTTATATGTTATTTTTAGTCTCTTCATCATCAGCAATATAACCATTAATCATACTACATTTGTAATTCTGTTAATCAAAATTCATCTTAGGGTATCGATTTGGATAATGCCCATTCCTTGAAAATTTCAAACATTCAGTAGTGTATGATACCTTATGGAGACCATTATTATCATCCATTGTGTTAACAAATAATTTCATTTTTCTTTTACAATTAGTCTCATTATTTCATTATTTTCCAGACCAAAAACATATTATTTTCCCTATAATTCATTTCCATAAGTGGTTCTTCACACATTCTTGACATATTTGAAACTCAATCATCATAACTACAGGGTCTCCACTACACTGACCTTAAATAGAACCAAGATTTGCATACATTGATAATACATAATTTTAGATTAATTTTCATCACATTACATAAATATATTATATGTTACAATAATAGTTTAGTGTATTTGGAAATGTAAAAAAAATATTCTTACTCAAGGAATGATATTAAATGTTTCTCAAAAAGATCTTATTATTTTGTAATTCTATGTAAAATCATTATTAACTACATAGGGTATAGAAACATAATAAAATTATCAGTATAGATTATTATTAAGGATAATAAAGGGATATACACAAGCATAAAATGAATATAAGTGTATAACAATTTGAGAATAAAATTGGGAGATCAAACCCGGCATATCAATGTTTATAAACATGAGTCATGGATTAAATATTGGTACTTCAGAAGACAAAAATTATAAAGGAAAAATAGCCTAATATAGAAAGCAATAGATAGATATAATAAATAGATTTTTTGGAAAATATGTAATCATATAAAAATGATTTCTATTGTATTAATGGTGTATTAATAATGACATGTTAGTAGTATAGGTTCCCCCCATACCATCATGGTAGTCATGGTTCACTCTCATGTCCATATTAGTAATCATTTTTTTCTCCCAATACCATATTAGTAGTATAGGTGCACTCCCCATAACATCTTGGTAGTCATTGTTTACTACCATTACCATTTTTTATGTCACTGATTACTCCTAAGACCATCTTAGTGGACAAACACCTTTACTAAAATGATTCCACTCCCCATTCCATCAATTTCTATCTCATGATATTTAAATATTTACCCAATTAATGGTAGAGAGATATATGTCCCACCCATCTCACAATGATATAATATAAAATTGTTCCACAATATCATTAACAATCATATCCAGACTCATGGAAAAGAGATAGGATTCATACTCATTTCACTAAATTATAACACATCAAAAGAAGCTTGATTCATGAGCATATAACCAATCAATGATTTCCTAGTTTTATAAACATGTATCCCATTAAATATTAATGGGCTTATTAATTTTCATTTTATCCCTTCATTAACCAATTAGATAATGAATATGAATTGATGTGTTAGATCATTTCCCTAAAAAGGTAAGAGTAACATCAAATGATGTTATTTTTTATGATAAGTAATTTGGAATGTTTATTTTATAACATTACATGAGGAAATTATCCTTTTCTATTTGAAAAATAGTTTTTAAATGCACAAAACATTTTAAAAACAATTTTTTTGAAAATAAACATTATTACTTATAAATGATGATTTTTAATACTTTTTGAAACTTTTTTATTTGAAAAGTTATAATGAAAACTTGGAAATTATTTAAAAAAAATTCCATTAAAATTTATAACATAACATTGAAAACATTTAGAAAAATATTTTCCATGAAGACTTGTTGAAAGAGAATGAAAACCTTTTTAAAACCTTTTTCCATGAGAACAATTAAATGAATCTTGAAATCATTTTAAAAATAATTTTCCTTAAAAAATATAAAAAAAGATTCAAAAATTTTTGAAATTCATTTTCCTTTAATTATTATAAAAAATGTTTGAAAACATTTTGAAAACCATTTTCCATAGAAACATATACAATAATCCTAAATATATTTTGAAAACTGCTTTATTTGGAATCATCTAAAAGAATCTTGAAAACATTTTGAAAACCATTTTACATGTAAATCAATTGAAAATTTATGAAACAAAATGCAGGAAAAAATTTAAAAGAATTCATAAACATTATAATATTTTGAAAATCTTTTAAAAATATATTTTTTTGGAAGAACACATATTTTTTATTGAAGAGGGAGAAAAAGTTATATTTTCATAAAATAATTTTTTTTATTATGTAACAATGAGAGAAAAGATGATGCTAATAATTTAATTATCATGACTATCCTGAGGATAATAAAATAAAAAAGTTTTATTAAATGATAGATCACAAGGTTTCATCAATTGAAGTATATTAATAAACAATCTTGATAAAAAATGATATTGTAGAAATAAACTGTTACCACTTTGGTAATATAGAATCATAATATGATGAAAAGAATAAAATTAAATGAGTATTTTAATTTAATTAAAATAATTATATTAATTATATAATAAGTAAATGTTAGTATATACACATTATAGAAAAATATAGGATCATAGCATGGCATGTGTGTCAAAGATGCCAAGTGAGGCAAAATTGCATTACCAATTTGGTATCTTTTTACCATAAACACCATGAAATAAATATCATCAAAAGGGTATGTAAATAACTATAAATTAAAATATAATATTATTATTATTACTCCATTGGGTTTATAAACACTTCAAATAAGGAATAAGTGGAGAACATGGATTGTGTCTCATGGAAAATAAAAGTGAGACGAGATAACATTTACTACTTGAGTAACCATAGAATCAAGATCCCCAAGAAATAATAACATATAATGAAACTAATAAAATTATTAAGTAAATTAATTTATTTATATAAAATTTCATAGGTAATTATATACACCACACTATCGAATTGAGTGGTGAATATGGAATATATCTCATGGAAATAAAAAGTGATATGAAATTCACTAACATTATGTAATGAATTTATTTGTAGACATGCATAACATCTGTATAAAAGAATATGTTTATTATAAGTATACCAAAAAACTATTTTCTCATATATATAATACCATATATTATTTTATTATGAATTTATATTTCAATTTTATTAAAATTTCCATGTTATTGTAACATTCCATGTAATATCCATTTTTTCTTATACATTTTTAATTGTTGTTATTGATCTTATTACGTAGGAACTGATTAACTTATATATAGAATTTAAAAATTGATATAAATATCCTATTTATTAATTATATATTTATTTATAATAACATATGAAATATATTAATTTTAAATGAAATACACTTGGAGAGGGAGGGTTGTACATATGTAGGAATGATGTTTCTGTTTTCATGTCATATAAAAAAACAATATAAATTTCATGTATATATATATAATCATTATAGATAGATTTTTATGTAATATATATCATATATTTTACAAAAACCTTCTTTTTTACAATCCATGTAAACTTTAAATGATTACATCACTTTGAGGATTAGGTAGTCCACCCCTACACCAACGATGTTGTACTACACCCAAAATAAAAAAACATGAAGGTCTATTTTATTTAACGATTATAGAATAATATATAAATACTAAATATAATATATAAATTATAAAATAATATTTTATATAATAATTCCCACCAATGATATGTGGTAATGGAAAAAACGAACAACATCCTTTCATGATTTGGTAGTTATCCATACACTTGAACAGTAAGTTTGTTACCCATTTAATGGATATGTGTGTATGTGTAGGTATAAACCATAATATAAAAACATATAAGAATATTTAGATTATGGATTGTATTATTTGATCATGGAATTTAGATATTTTAGTGATGGAGAATGAATAAAAACAACGGAGCATGAGGAAAGATGTTACATATTCTTTGGGAAACTCCTTTTGTTTTTCACCAAATAGATTCCTCAGTCAGATTTATGCCTGATGTGAGGATTCAATGAGTAGGGGAGGGAATTTTGGATCTTAATTTATCTTATTTTGTCAATTAGAAATGCAATTACAGGATTTAATAAGTGGGATAGTCGATTTTATTTTATAATGGAGGTGTGGCATTATTGTAATTATTTTAAAATAGAATTTCTCCCATGTTTTTTACAAGATAATTGGCTCCATTAGTGTTCCAAAATAAGAAAAATGGATTATATAGTAGAAATATGCCCATAAAGTATATTTTATAAAGTATTCTAGCTCATTTTGGACCTTACGATTATGGTTTAGTTCCTTTTTAGGCTTATTTTTCTCTTAATTGCTATAATAAATTTTAATCAATTTCACTAATATTTTTTGTAAAAAACTAATTTGTAATTTCTATTAATTATTTATTATTCTGATTAAAATCATGGAAATCATTTTTAAAAATTCAAATCACATTAATGAGAGAATGTAAATTAAATTTAATCCCATAGACGAGATGATAATGTGATTTTTTAAAAGAAAAATAATCAAAATATTCCATGGTTTTTACATCCCACATCAATGAGAAATTGATTATGATGAGATAAATTGGATTAAATGATGTATAATTTATCCGAATATAAATTCAAACCAATATAAAATATAATTTAACCTTATAAATACATCATATGAAAATGATGTTTTGAATTTAAATTGTTTATTTCTTACTATTCATTGATATTTGAATATTCCCCGAAAAATACCAAAAATCCACTGAAGAAAAATTTTTATATTTATATTTCAACAATGATATTTATTTTGTAAAATAAAAATTATAAATGATTCAAAAAAATTATTTCAAATGGGTTTACCAATAAAAGGGGAAAAAATTACCTTTTAGAATAATACCACTTTTAATCATGTAATTGGTTTTATTCTTATATTATGTGTATAAATTCTACTGGATCTGTTTAAAAAAATTATTTCAATATATTACATAAAATATTTATTAAAAACTTTCATCAATAGTGGTTTTTTTATTTTATTTAAATAAAATTGTTTTGGTACATTATTTTCTTAGAAATGGAATTTCATTATTTTCAAATAGTTCATACATTCATTTCTAACTAATTTTTTACCAAAGGAATTATTTTTATATACTTTTATAAACCATAGATTAATAATTTATTTAAGAAATTTCATATATTACATTATAATGGATAAGTGATAACTATAATATTTTTTAAAAATAGTATATTGTTTTATGGTAAAACTCTATCTTGTGTATAACAAAATCTATCGAAGGAACTTGAAATTGTTTCTATTACAAGACAATATTCTGTTTCATGTACAAAAATATAATCTATGTTTTTATTGTAGTTCATTATTAACATTTTAGTTCCTGTAATTCAATAAAAACATTGTGATTTATATAAAAAACAATATTCATTATTAGGTGGAGTTAAAAGTATCGAAAATATTAAATGAATTTAAAAAAATCACTTAAACCTAGGGTGTTACAATCTAACCCATTAAAATGAATTTCACACTATATATTTGTCTGGGTAATAAAATGCTCAACACATGGAAGTTCCATTCTTATAAACCCCCATTATAAAAGTTAATACTAAAACTCCATTTAAAAAGGTAACGTTGGAAACAAAATGGATGTTGAAAATAAAACCTAGCAAGGTTTCCACAATAGAGAACATGATTAGGAAGTGAATACATGGACATGTAAGAGAAATATAACTATCGATCTATGATGTAAAGTGATAGAAAACATGGTTAGGATAAATATAACAATCACAATCCCATAATAAAAAATTTTCTCATGGGAAATTTGATTCATTGGAAATGAAGGTACTAGGATAACATACTTTGTTTCAATATCCATTTTCTTAAAGTTGAATAATTATCAGGAAATTAAATATTTACCTGATTTTAGGAAAACCATACCATTTATTGTGCCTTGATCAACTACCACTTCATCTCTCATTCAAAAACATAATGGTGAATTTTTTATTCCTAAATAAAAAATAGATAATGACATCCATGAATTGAATCCAGGTTACTCCATCTATTTTTATCAAACAAAAATTAGCACTTATTATCCAATATTCATAAATCCTCATATGATGATATAATTATTTAATATCAAAAACATTTTCTTGATTTTAACATATACCATTCCATCAGTGTTTAACTTTATAAACCTTATAAATGATTAAAGTCCAATATTCTAGAAAAAAAATCACAAAAAATCACAAAATTAGTTTAATATTAATTCCCCACATATCATATAGTAACACTTATTTGTCACTTACCAAACATGTCAATATATTCATAAATTATTCTCTTCAAACATTTTAATGACCTAAATTACCATAAATTCATATTTTAAACTTGCATTTTTCTTTATTCCAAAGTATATTGGATATATTCCTTAAATCTAAGAAATATAGAGAACTTAATCAATGATATCATGAAAAACCTTCCAACAAGTCCTTAATTTTTTACATGGTAATGAGTACCATATAATTATCATATTCATATGAAATATATCTTTATACCAACAAAATTATATTAACATAAGAAACATATTATGGTTTATATTTCTCTTAATCGGGTTTTTTCAATGAAAATCGCCTTTACATTAAATCATATTTCTTGTCTATCAGAACCATTCAACATATTCTTTTAAATCTATAGTGAAAAAGAATTTTACCATTCATATAACATAATTCTTGAATCTAAATAAAAAACAATGATTATTACACTTCAAATTTAATCAATAATAATTTTTCCCCATCCAATTACTTAATACATCTTTCCATTCACATATCATCTACAATCTCATCGTCATCATAAATATAACCGTTACTCATACCAAATATTCAATTATCTTCAAGAGTTTTCCACTTAGTAAATCAAATTGTATATTGATCATTCATTCCACACATAAATCATTTTACCTTTGAAGATGGCATAAGGAGGCCAATATTTCCATCCATTTCATTAACTGAACACTTCATGTTTTTCATTTATTATTACCATCTTTGTGTCCTTAATTCCACATGAAAAAAATCTTCTTGTTCCTTTAATACATTCCCTTTGGTTATGCATTATGCATTCTTTACATAGAGGAAATACATTATTCTTTCTCCATATCCCCCATTATCCGTACTATCAGTGGACTCTTTCTTTATCTTCAATGGTGAGTCTGAGTGTTTTTTATGGAAAAAAATGTTAATCGTGTTCTATGAAAATAGATTAGGAATGATCAAAACATTCATTAGCCTATTGACTATCCTATTTGATTTATAATCAGAAAATTTTCCATAACATTCAACACTAACTATGTTTTAATCATTCCTTCCATTGACTAAAACCAAAAATCATAGTATGATAAACACATTTAAAAAACCACATAATCATGAAAAGTTATTTATAGGATTCCTAACCATGGGGCTCGATTATTTAATCTTGGGAACTATGGATTATACTAGGTTATTTATAGAAATATTATAATTAAATCCTTTATGATGGTTAGAAAAGTTTTTGTGAATTTCCATTGCAAGTCTACTAGGATTTTCAAACCAGGTATGCAGCAAGGCCTGGCTTCATGTACCAGGTTATGCTCGAGTCAGTCCAGAAACACATTTTCGAGATATCACTCTTTCATACAACTTTTATAGACACACAACCAATGAAACATTCATAAATGGATACATTTATTTAAACCTATCACCCTTCCATTACCAGAATTCCTAGAAATTCCCTTATACTTTTACTTATCCTTTGACTCATCCTTAGAGACATCTCTAAACATATCCTTAGAAATATTCCTATGGATACCACTAAATTTTTCTCATAATTTTTTTCTAATATTTGATTAAAAAAAATTTAAATAGGAACTATAGAAACTCAAGATTAATATACATTGATAATATATTATTTTAGTTAAATATTCATCACATTGCATAAATACATGCTTGGGGACTGTAATAGTATAGTGTCTTTGGAAACATGGAAATAAATATTCTAACTTAGCAAAATATCTTCAATGTTTCTCATGACACCAAAATCTCACCGTGTAATATGGTGTAATTTTTCTCCTATATAAAATATTGGATTATCAAATCAAGAGAGACTAAAGATGAAACATAGAGACATGTACATTCTATGGAGTATTAGCTATGAAGTTTCCAGATTTAATGTTGACTTTAATGTAATAAATAAACACTAATGTACCAATGAAAATAGACTAAATAGAATAATGAAACAAAAAATTATTTAATTGTAATTAGTTACATAACATTAATCAACACTAAGTTATCTCAAAGGAATGTTTGGATGTATTCCTTCTCTTAAAAAATCTAAAATCATTAATTAATGATGTTTCTAAACAATTTGATAATTCAACAAAAAACAATAAAAAATTTAATCCTTGGAAAATTACAATTTCAATTTACAATTCACTCATAGGATCACGTAAATTATAACTCCATGTAATTGGATGATACTATCACACTTATTGCATTGCCATTAATGCTTGCAAAGATAAAGAAAGAAATAACTCATCGATTAGAACTATTTAAAATAATAAACTGATTTAAAATATTGAATGACATGAAATAACATTGACTACAAAACCTTATTACTCCATAGGATCAATACAATTTAGGGTTATACATATATTGATTATATTCTATAAATGATACTGGGAAGTACAATCATAAGGCTAGAATTTAAGAAGAAACAATTGAAATAATGAACACTCCACTATTGGGTGAGGAATTTCACAATATTTTGGGTGAATAAATTCAAGAAATTACTAAATGGTATCATCATGTTTATAAAATTGATACAAAAAGTGAATGATAAGAAGAACAATAAATACATTTATTAAGAAACAAATGCAAATGAATTAACTTATATGGTAAAAATGAAAAATTGATTAAAAATGAGAGTGAATCATTATAATTGAATGAATAACATGGATCCCCCAATACATTCACCAAAATCTCTATAAATATTTAATATTGGACCGTCAGTTTGACCCCCCATATATGAATTCCCTGTCATTTAATTTTTATTGAAAAAAGTGGTAGGTAAATCAAAAAATATTGGACTTTTCCATTTTTCACATAAAAAGTGACCAGATTCATCCCCATTATTATTGTGTGAACAAGACATTGAATACAACATAATAATAATGGTTCATATAAGTGATATATTTACATCAAATATTTCTATAATAACCTTCAAAATTTCTTTCAAATTTTATCACCCATTCTGATTTTATGTTTGAAAGGGTGAGATTATCTTATGGGGCTTCATATCTAGCCCACAAATTAAATATCAATATCTCCTCCTGAGATATACATGAAAACAACAAGATTATCTGTGTGAGTATTTCAATTTAATTATACCTATAATTATATATTTCAAAATTTAAAATTTAAACTTCATTGGGATTTATTTGTGTGGTCTAGTTTTACAAGATGGGCCTAATTCGTATTTTTCTTTGCCTAGAAATTTATGCATCCATGGGGAAAAATTTCCATCATCCATTTTGTTTCAATCATTGATCCTGAAAGAAACATTTGTTGATAAAATTTACCAATAATATTACAAAATATGAAATTTAAATAATTAAAATAATCAATTCCTTGGAAACATGATTAAATGGTCCCGAATTGACATTTTAAACATGAATTCCATAGTGATGGGAAATTAAGTTCATTATATAAAATTAACTAAAACCAGTATTCATGGACATTTAAATGAATGAATATTTAAACCCAAATATGGATTATTATCCTCTTTCTGTCGAAAATCACACCCCCACTTTATTTTCTCTAGTACCAAGTAAAATGTATCCCAAAAATATGAAATTGAATTCCCTTTTCCTAAAACATTAAACAAAAAATTATCACCAAAATAAATTATTCCAAAAAATAAAGAAACCTAAAAAATAATTTCACACAAGTTATATTCACAATAATATCCAAACCCCAAGACCATTCCTTCCTTAAAACTCATTATCACAATTTATTAAATTTCAATTAAGACATATGGTATACTGTGTAGCTAAAAAGAAATGGGGTCTATTTTCATGTTCAAGTGAAAAACGGAAACACTAGGCGTGGATAAAAATAATCCTTAATATGATTATATAGTTTTATTTTTTATTTAAAATTTTTTAGTTTTTCATTTGTTTTCTTTTTTTTATTTTTTTAACAATAATTGTAACGCCCCGACGCCAGTTACCCAGAGTCAGTGCATTATTACATAACATTGTAATGATCACAAAATATCAAGTCATGAATGACTGATTAGTTTAGAAGCCTTGTAAACACTAGATACAATCATAATGTTTACATTACATCATAAAGTGAAAACTACTACAACAACATCTTGTCTTCATATCCCCTCATACTATCCCTACAGGTCATTCATAAATTACTTCTTCACATCCTGGTAAAAATAAAACATTGAACGGGGTGAGCTCAGATGCTCAGTAAATATAACAATATAGAGGAAACATTCATAAATAAGCATTAAAATTTAAGGAAATGTATAACTAAAACAAAATCATTTTAAACTTGAACTTCAACATAATATGGAGAAGATATAATGAAATAATTCCATTTACTTATTCACATGGATATTATTCTAGTCGAATAATCACATGCAATATCAATTACCACCTTCATAATGAAGGAAATGAATAATGCCGAACATTAATATCTGTGTCAAGGCCTTGTGCCAAGACCTAAGGGATAACTGTAATCAGAACCCAACCCGGAGAGCCTCTGTAACCGGACTCTATCCCGGAGAGCCTCTGTAACCAGAATCGAACATGGAGTTCCACTAATAACCGGACACCAACCCGGAATGCCTCTAATAACCGGACACCAACCCGGAGTGCCTCTAATAACCAGACACTATCCTGGAGGGTCTGCTATAACCAGACCCCAACCCAGAGGGCTTACCTTTACTGGTCCCCAACCTGGAACATACTAGTCCAACACATTCATCTTAAGAAGAGGATGAAATATAACACAAACATTAGTATTTAAATTAGCAGACTAAATGCCAAAACATTAATCATAAACAATTAATGGCATAAAAATAACTCATCCATAGTCAAAAATATGACAAAACCTTAAATACAATATGGAAGATTTTTATCATAATAATTCAACTTCAAACAAGTGTAAAATTTATCAAATGATGATGACATAGATGAAATCATAAATATTTGAGAGAAATATCTCTTTTTTTAGTCATCTAAAAGTAAAATAATTATAAAAGAAAACATTTACTCTGAAAATATTCTTATATTCCTGTAAGGGAAGCTTCAAAGATTTTATAATGGTGGAAAATATCCGCACCCGCCCTATAAGTGAAAAAAAGACATTCTTACCTTAATTCTGTCAAAAAGGTTAAAAATGACCTTCTTTGGAAAATGATGGAAAGATTCATTTATAAACATCCTATAAAAAGTAAAACAAGGGTATAAATGAATTTAAGCCATATTCTGTTAAATAGTAAGAATGTTTTGAAATACATTTTTAATAAAAATGGATGTGAATGATAAAGAGGTCCCAGTAGATAATTACGTATAAACAACCTCGAATAATGAAGAGATTGTGAAATAATCCCATACCAATTTGGTATCTTATGAAACATACACCCCATGAAAGAGGTATCATACATTGAATATGTAAATACACATAAATTAAAGGGTATTACAAAAATAATACAATTATGGGCAGTACACAC
Organism: Viscum album; assembly: GCA_963277665.1. Classification (NCBI taxonomy): domain Eukaryota; kingdom Viridiplantae; phylum Streptophyta; class Magnoliopsida; order Santalales; family Viscaceae; genus Viscum; species Viscum album. Next base: position 1,644,445,424 of record OY728155.1, on the reverse strand, counting down.
ACCACACAAAAGGTAATGGTTGCAATATGGCAAGAATCTCACAGGAATAAAGAGTGAGATGAAAACCCCTTTACTTGTACTTTTACATGGTTGAGGGTAGGTTGACCTCATGTATAATGGTGAAATAATTGTTATTAAATTGTACAAGAATCATATACATTAATATGATATCATATATGATCTTTTAACTTTGATTTGTTAATAATATCTTAGTATTATCATCGTTTCAGGTGTTAACTTACTCGTTTTATTTTATATATTTTGTTACATAATACTTGTTTGTTATAGATATGTTGTATATTATTCATATCAATAAGGATAAAAAGTCCTTAAACATTGTTTTTAATCATCAAATTAGAATTATAATTGCATGGATACGATGGGGAATAAATCCTATCGCGTTCATCGAGATGGTAGTCTGTACGTACGCACGAGCAACAATATCACTCTTTTGATATTAAGTTAATCTAAAATTGGAAATTATATCATATATACAGAATCATTATCATGTTATATTTATTATTTACATTAATTACACATCATTATTATACCCATCCAAATAATGATGTTTTGAATAACAATTACACCACGACGTGGAGACGGTAAGCCGTACGTACACACGTATGATGACATGTCATTCGAAGGATGGATAGAATACAGAATATGGTTGTACCATATTTATAATAACATAAAAATATATATTAGATACTGGAGTTATTATTTTTTAAAGGAAATAACATAGAATTAAGAAGTTGAAGAAGAAAGGAACTTGAAAAGGGTGGTGAAAACATTACCTCTTCTTCGGGTTCTTCCTTTTGATTTGATCGAAAGGGATCCATTGGATGGATTTATAATATAACTAAGTACTCCAGTATTAAGGGAGGGAAGTTGAGAGAATATTTGAGCATGGTTTGGCCGAGCCAAATGGCTTTGAAGGTGTGAAGAATTGGTTAAAAGTTGTGTCCTTTTATAAGGGGGAGGAGGGTCTCTTTATGAAAAACTTATTGTATTATTTTATAATAAATTAATATTCGGTTACTAATGTATCCAAAGTAGATTATTAAAATAATAAGGTGGGTATGGATCACAATCCTTTCAACCAATAGGTTTTAGATAGGTTTGGGCCACTATATTAACCGTATCGTTTAGTTTTAACTCTTAGTTAATTAGTTTGACATTTACCATGTCACTTTGTATTTTTATATTATATAGTTAATAAACTTACTATATACATCCAAGAGACCCCCAAGTGGTCCATTAATGATATACCTATCATGATATATGTTTTTTGGCCGAACTTTAGATTTTTAGGAATTTAATATCAATTAATAATATAATATTTGTTTTAAAAACCCTTTTATGTCAATTTTGACACTATTTGGTATTTGTTTTTTTAAAAAATCATAACAGCATGATTACTTCAAAAAAAACATAATTAAATCAATACTAAAATGACATATTAAGCTATTAAATTCATGTAATTCATTAAAATTCTCAAATTATATATATTTGGGTATTTATAATATCAATTATTTTAATATTTTACTAATAAGGTAATTACTGCATCATCATTGTGTCATAAGTAAATTAAATTATATAATTTCTAAAAATTATTAATAAAATAAAATTAAGTGTTAAATCTTTTTATATTTCTAATTAATATTTATAATCGTATTTATCTTATGTATAACCCTATATTAAAAATGTTTTAGTTATTAAACATTGATTTTATCTCTTAACTCTTCTTTGGATTAAATAATAATAAATGTCCTAACCTAACCCAAGTGGACCTAAATGATAATATTTTATTCCTAAGGTTGTTTTTTGTCGAGATAAACTTGTCCAATAGAATTAGGACATGTGTTATGGTAATATTAATATCATTTTTACCCTTAATTACCGTATTTACTTTTTATCGTGGTAAATAAAAGTAAAAAATTTACTATTCACAAAAAAATTATTTTAATCTTATTGAACCAAATTTTACTCCTTGATATTAATCATTTCTCTCAGATTTTTGAAATTACACTCACATAAGCGGTAAACTTAAGTTTTATGTGAATTTCCAAATTCTCCTAGGAGGTGGGTAAAAGACGGTGAGAAGTTCAATAAAATTTTTATATATCAAAAATTATTCTAAACTAACTCCAATGAATTACATTGAACATATATAGGTATTATGTATCTATTTTGACCTTAATTAAATTTAAATAAAATAAATAATTCTTTAAATAAAAAATTGTTTTTAAACCATAACTGAGTGTTTTTTCACTATTAATCAAAAATTAAAAGTTTTTAAAAAAATACCAAAAATTCACCAAAGGCTAATTTCGATATTAAAAATCCAAATATGAAGTCAATTTTGAAAGATAAAATATATAAAAATTTAAAAAGTGGGTATTACTATTTATAAAGGCTGCTTTGATTAGTCGCAGTGTGTTAGAGTCTCAAAGTTGCGTTCAATGCAAGCTATTTCATTATTCAAAGGGAAATGTATCGTAGAAGCTTGGGGTGATACATTCTCCCCTCATTAAAATAATTGCATCCTCGCAATGGGATATTTTTCTTTGAAAATAAAAGGTTGAAAAAAGAGAAAACCTTTGTGGAAAATCCATATCGGAAATAGGGTTAATAAAATTTAGTTTTAATAAGAGGGAAAGGGAAATGAGAATGTCACCACAAAATTAGGGTGTCGAATAGGATAACATTGGTGGAAATTATAGATATTTAATTAGAGGAAAAACACAAATATTTATAGGGATTGATTGAGGTCATCAATCACAAACATGTGTAGAATTGAGGGCCTCAACTCCATCAATCTATGATGATTTAAAATATCATCAGTTCAACAAAACATAAGGTATTAGGATAACACATTTTTGGTCTTAATATCCCTTCCCTAAAGTTCAAGAATTAATATCATCATATAATAAGATATATATATATATATATACATCTTGAAAAGTAGAGTTTTCATCCTTCAACTAATTTCTACCACAAACTCATCATTCACTCCAAAAGATAATAGAAAATAAAAATATTATATTCATCCTAATAGTATAAGGTTCCAATCATTAACACATACCATTATAATGAAAAAACTATTTTCTAATAACCGGGGACTTCTTGTAGGCTAGTTGTAGGTAATAAAGACTTGTCGCACTATGGTTGTCGGTTCCATTCTTGCCGCTTTGTCCGACATGACGGATTATCTCCCAACCTATAGGTTGTCCTTTTCCTAAAAATATAGTATGTAAATATTCCAAAAATAATCATAAGAAATGTTTTAACCTTGAACAATAATTTCCAAAGTTCAGTTTAATCCATTCCAAAACATTATATTTATCCAATGTACCTCTATCCAGACTCTCTATAAAATGTATCTAAGTTCCAAAATCAATCACAACGTCAGATTCTCCAAACATAGTAAAGTTTCTCTTATAGTCCCATATTGAAAATATGATTACCTTCATCATATTAAATCTTTAATGAAAAAAAAGTATTGTAGTACAATCCTCATATATATAACGTTATTCTCATAACCAGAATATAATACTTGAGTCGAAAAACACAAATACATTAATTATTCCTCTTCAACTGTAGTAACATCATAATCCTGGCCTTGATCCCTTGGCCTTTTCTGAGGTTAGTTTCCCTGACGCTTTAGACATTCATTCTCATAATGACCAATTTTTCTACAATTATAGCATTCAACATTGACAGCCTCCTTCTTTCCCTTGCAATCACGAGTCTGGTGAAATTTTTCTCCACATTTTTAACAAGTTTTCATTCCTTTTAGGAAAGTACCGGGGTGTTTCTTCTCAAAATTTTGACATAATAGTAAATCCTTCTTTCCATTTTTCCCTTTATCTATCTCTTGCTCCATCGTTCCCTTCTTCTCTTGCTTTACTTTATTGTCATAAGATTTAGAGAATTCATATTCTGTCTTGATATCACATGAGACTATATCTTTATACGTTGAGAAATATTGTGAGACTAATGCTCGAAAAATAAATGGTTTTAACCCATAAATGAAATGATAAATCTTACTTCTTGGGCTACGTATATAATCTCCAGTATATCTTGATAACCTTGTATTGTTTGCCTCATACGTCGCGACATTCTCACCCTCCTTTTGTCTCAGGCTCAGAAATTGTCATTCCATATCTGCTCGATGGTCACGAAGAAAGTATTTTTCTAAAAATAGATCTTCAAACTCCCTCCATTACATATTTGATACTTCATAATCTTCCTTCATGTTTTGAATCAATGACCACCACTGATCAACATCTCTAGTGAGGCGGTAAACTGCCATGATAACTTTTTCCTTTTCACTACTCCCCAAAGCCTGAAATATTTTCTCTAGTGAACATATCCATTCCTCTGATACCAATGGAATTGTACTCCCATTGAATGTTAGTGGTTGTTGCCTCAGGAAGCGATCTAACATTGATCCTCCACGCTGTGGATCAGGGTGATCCATACAGGTATGTTTATTATTCATAACCTGAGTGAGTTGTCCCGGTATGGTGATAAGCTGATCAGCACTAGTTTCATCACCCGCTCCACTAAAATTATCTTGAGAAGGAGAGAAATCCCACCATGGAGTGTGTGCATTGATACAGTTTCCATTTCTTCCACTAGGCGCCATTTCTAAACAATGTCATAAACTAGATTAGTTTATAAATCAAAATACATAATTCCATACTTGTAAAACACTTAACCTAAATTGAACTATTTATGGATATAATCCATAATCATAAAAATGTGTTCTTTGAGGAAATATATACACATAAACCCTTCATAATGGGATGTAAAGAAAATGAGAATTATACTAAGAATATCCCCCGGGAGTGTCGTAACCAATAGTGCAGCAAGGCCCATTTTCGTGCAGTAGTTCCTATTCGAGTCTAGCTCAAAGCGGTGTTTTCGAGTTTTACCCCTAAGTACATCTGTTCCAGAGCTGCCTCTATCTACTCGTATCCAGATAGGGGTGTATTGCTCGGAAAACTCACAAAATCTCTACAATACCAAAATTATAGGAGGTTCTTCTATACTCATACTCAAAGTATATCTTAGGGCTATGTGCTCTAATCAGATTTTATCTAAATCTAGCTTCCAAGGTTTGTAGTAAACTTCCTATGATACCAACTATAATGCCCTAACCCTAGTTACCCAGAGTCGGTGCATTATTACATAACATTGGCATGATCAAAAAAGATCAAGTCTCGAAAGACCGATTAGTTTAGTAGCCTTGGAAACACTAGATACATTCATAATTTTTACAATACATCATTAAGTGAAAACTACTAAAACAACATATTTTATTCATATCCCCTCATATTATCCCTGAAGGTCATTCATAAATGACATCTTCAAATCCTGGGAAAAATAAAACATTGAAAGGGGTGAGCTCAGATGCACAGTAAGGATAACAATATAGCGGAAACTTTCATAAATAAGCATAAACATATAAGGCAATGTATAACTAAAACAAAAGCCTTTTAAACTTGAACTTCATCATAATATAGCAATGATAAAATGAAATAATTCCATTTACTTATTCAAATGGATATTCTACTAGTCGAATAATCACATGAAATATCAATAACCACTATCATAACGAAGGAAATGCATAATGCTGATCTTTAATTTCTGTGTCAAGGCCTCGTGCCAATAACTAAGGGATAACTATAACCGGAACCCAACCCGGAGAGCCTCTGTAACCGGACTCCATCCCGGAGAGCCTCTGTAACCAGACTCCAACCCGAAGTATCTCTACTAACCGGACACCAACCCGGAGTGCCTCTAATAACCGGACACTAACCCAGAGTGCCTCTAATAAACGAACACCAACCTGGAGGGTCTGCTGTAACCGGACCCCATCCTGGAGGGATTACTTTTACCTGTCCCCAACTCAGAACATACTAGTCCAACACATTTATCTTAAAAAGAGGATGAAATATAACATAAACCTTCGTATTAAAACTAGAATACTAAATGCCAAAACAATAATCATAAACCATTAATGGAAAAAGAATAACTCATCCATAGTCAAAAATATCACAAAATCTTAAATACAATATGGAATATTTGTATCATAATAAATCAACCTCAAAAAAGTGTAAAATTTATCAAAGGATGATGACATAGATGAAATCAAAACTATCTGAGAGAAATATCTATTTTTTAATCATTTAAAAGTCACATAATTATAAAAGAAAACATTTACATTGAAAATGTTATTATAAGCTTGTAAGGGATGCTTCAAAGATTTTATACTGGTGGAAAATATTCACACCTGCCGTATAAGTTAAAAAATGACATTCTTACCTTAATTCTGTTGAAAAGGTTAAAATGGACCTTCTTTGGAAAATGATGAAAATATTCCATTATAAACTTATTATAAAAAGTCAAACAAGGGTATAAATGAATTTAACCCATATTATGAAAAATGGTAAGAATGTTTGGAAATACATTTTTATGAAACATGGATGTGGATGATAAAGAGGTCACAGTAGATAATTACGTATAAACCACCTCAGATAATGAAGAGATTGTGAAATAAGCCCTTACCAATTTGGTATCTTATGAAACATACAACCCCTGAAAGAGGTATCATACAATGACTATGTAAATACACATAAATTAAAGTGTATTACCCAATGAATACAATTATGGGCAGTACACACACCACACAAAAGGTAATATTGGCAATATTGCACGAATCTCACGAAAATAAAGAGTGAGATGAAAACCCCTTACCTTGTACTTTTCATTGGTTGAGGGTAGGTTAACCTCCTTTATAATGGTCAAATAATATTTATTAAATTTTACAAGAATCATATACACTAATATCATATCATATATGATCTTTTATCATTGATTTGTTAATAATATCTTAGTATTATCATCGTTTCGGGTGTTAACTTACTCGTTTTCTTTTATATATTTTGTTACATATTCCTTTTTTGTTATGGACAGGTTGTATCTTATTCATATCCAGAATGATATCAAGTCCTTAAAAATTATTTTTAATCATCAAATGATAATTATAATTGCATGGGTACTCTGGGGAATGAATCTCATCGCGTTCGTGGAGACGGTAGTCCGTACGTACGCACAAGCGACAATATCACTCTTTTGATCTTAAAATAATCTATAATTGGAAAGTATATCACATATAAAGAATCATTATAATGATATATTATAATTTACATGAATTACAAATCATTATTATACCCATCCAAATAATAATTTTTTGAATAATAATTACACCACGACGTGGAGAGGGTAAGCCGCATGTACGCACGAATGGTGACATGTCATTCAAAGGATGGATAGAATAATGAATATGGTTGTACAATATTTATAATAACATCACAGTATATAGAAGATGTTGGAGATATTATTTTAGAAAGGAAATAACAAATAAAGAATAAGTTGAAGAAGAAAGGAACTTGAAAAGGGGTGGTAAAAACATTACCTCTTCTTTGGATTCTTCCTTTTGATTTGATCAAAAGGGATCCTTAGGTTGGCATTCTGATAAAACTATGGCCTCTAGGATGAATTTAGGGAAGTTGAGTGAATATTTGGGCAGTTTTTGGCTGATCCAAATGGATTTTAATGTGTGAAGATTTGGTTAGATGTGGTGTCTTTTTATAAGGGTGAGGAGGGGATCTTTAGGAAACACTTAAAGTATTATTTTATAACAAATTCATATTCGGTTTTTAATAGATCCAAATTGTATTATTCAAAGTATAAGGTGGGGTGGGTCTATATCCTCTTAACCAATAGGTTTTAGACTGGTTTGGGTCACTATATTAACCTTATCATTTAGTTTTAACTCTTAGTTAATTAGTTTGACATTTACCATGTCACATTGTATTTTTATATTATAGAGTTAATAAAAATACTATATACATCCAAGTAACACCCAAGTGGTCCATTAATGATATACCTGTCATGATAAAAATCCTTTGGTAGAACCTTAGATTATTAGGAATTTAATATCAATTAATAATATAATATTTGTTTTAAAAACCCTTTTATGTCAATTTTGACACTATTTGGTATTTGATTTTTTTGGAAAATATAACATCATGATTACTTCTAAAAAACATAATTAAATAAATACTAACATGTCATATTAAGGTATAAAATTAGTCAAATTCATTAAAAGTCTCAAATTATATTTATTTGGGTATTTATAATATCAATTATTTTAATATTTTACTAATAAGGTAATTACTGCATCATCATTGTGTCATAAATAAATTAAATTATTTAATGTCTAAAAATTATAAATAAAATACTATTATGTAGGAAATATTTTTATATATCTAATTAATATTTACACTCTAATTTATCTTATGTATAACCCAATATTAAAAAAAATTAGTTATTAAAATTTGATTTTAAATCATTTAACTCTTCTTTCAATTAAATTATAATAAATGTCCTAATCTAATTCAAGTGGACCTAAATGATAATATTTTATTCCTAAGGATGTTTTTGGTCGAGATACAGTTGTCCAATAGAATTAGGACATGTATTAGGGTAATATTAATATCATTTTTACCCTTAATTACCCTATTTACTTTAAACCGTGGTAAATAAAAGTAAAAAGTTACTATTCACCAAAAATTATTTTTATCTTATTGAACCACATTTTACTCCTTGATATTTACCATTTCTCTCAGAATTTTAAATTTCCACTCATAGATGTGGTAAAATTAAGTATTATGTGAATTTCCAAATTCTCTTATGAGGTGGGTAAAAGGCTGTGAAAAGTTCAATAAAATTTTTATATATCAAAAATTATTCTAAACTAACTCCAATGAATTACATTGAACGTATATAGGTATTATGTATCTATTTTGACCTTAATTAAATTTAAATAAAATAAATAATTTTTTAAATAATTTTTTTTTAAAACCATAACTTAGTGTTTTTTCACTCTTCATCAAAAATTGAATGTTTTCATAAAAATACCATAAATTCACCCTAAGCTAATTTCGATATTCCAAATCCAAATACGAAGTCCATTTTGAATGATAAAATTTATAAATTTTCAAAAAGTGGGTATTACTACTCCTAATGACTATTTTGATTAGTCGCGGTGTGTTAGAGTCTCGAAGTTGTGTACAATGCAAGATATTGTATTATTCAAATTGAAACGTACCGTGGAAGCTTGGGGTGTTACAATAATAGAGATGAAAAGACTAACTCTGTAAAATCACAGATCGAGGTGCCACTCAACGGGTGCCCTGAACCCGGTTGGTCACATGACCTCAAACACATTTCCCCAAGCACCAGAGGATGCCGACTAGCAGCGAGGGCCCATGACTGATAGTGGGGAAACTATGCCCTCATTTGTCAAAGTGTAGCACAACAGAATTTCGAAATAAAACACACAACAACAGCGGAAGAAATAAACCATACATATTTAAAATAAACAACTGCATCAAAAGATAACCAACAATTATATAGATAATTATGCGACATGTCTCGTGTTCTAAGAAGACAGCCAGAACATGTTACACAACAGTACAATACGATACAATAGAAAGTACGGGTACAACAGAACAAAACAAAACAGCCGGTAGCATCTCGAGCCTAAGCTCGGTCCCATGCTCCCCTACTCCTCACCAACAATCATGTACCTGTATAGGGACCCTTTCCCTTATCCACACCTTCAGCAAAATAGTCTGTTTGGGCTGAAGACATTACCCAAAAAAAGTGTGAGAAATAAATCCCAGAATGCACCCACTAAAGGCTCATGCCCAATTGTGTGTAAGCATGCAACAATAGTGTGCAAATGTAAATGCAATAAACTAAGCAGTACTCAAAATTAACTAACTTTACCAGTTATGTTTCCATTTTAATACTCATTTAATCATTCAATATAAGGAAACCCACCATAGTGAGTTTTCTATGTAAACAGTTAGTGTCCTCAGACAGGAAAATCCTTACCCTCAGGTAATCAGAATATTCCCAAAGTCATTTCCCTCATGCATAACAGATATTTCCCTCAGTCATATGATGTGTCTCCCTCAGGCACATAGCCACTTCCCTCAGGCATACGAAAAGTTCCCCTCAAGCGAAATATAACGTTTCCCTCAGGCTAAGCAGTACCATGCCCTCAGGCTAAAAAAATACCCTCATGCTGGAATGAACACCACCTTCCGGCGCATGTAACCGGGCCGTGCCCAACATGTAAATAATCAATTCACATACAATTCCTCTCAGGCAATTTAACAAACAACGACATACCCTTGGGTATCCTGGCTAAATGGCTAAATAGAGGAACGCACCCCTGGGGTGGTCCGGGATCCAAGCAGTGATCCCAAACAACAGTTTATTATCACATTCAATTACCAATACAATTCTATGTATTTAAACAGAGAAGGCCTCATCCACACAACACCCTAACATGGGTTCTTAGCACAAGAGTACACAAAAATGAACAACAGTTGGAATTTAAACACCAAGCCACCTACCTTAAACGCCCATGATCAATTTACGTGAATGGCACTTATAAAAATGCCCCAGAACAACGAAGATATGAGGTAAAATAAAAACTCATTCAAACTCAAATAACTTCCCTTAGTTGAAGAATTTTAAAGAACTACGCTAGGAGGAGGAGGAACTCGACCGTGCAGTTCCAGGGAGATCGACGGTGCACTAAACGGATTCCTGGTACTCGATCGAGGGATATCGAAATCTCTAGTCATCCCTCTCAAGTGCTCCTCTTGTTCGAACCCTTCCCTATGAACAGTGGAGGGTACTGCAAATTTTATGTAGAAAATAACAGACTACACGGCGTGTTCTATTGGGTACAAGACGTGTAGTTTTCATTTTTTTAACTATTCCTCCGGTGGCTTCACACCAACATAGAACTGTTCAACTGTCGACATGAGTAAACGAAGTGTAAAACCAGAGTACATGGCATGTACTGTCGCACAACTTGACATCGCCCTACTGTTTTCCTACTGACTGACTATACAGCCTGTAAATACCCACTACATGACGTGTAGTTGGTTTTTACACCATTGGTCGCCGATAGGGCTACACACCCTATGTACTCATCCTACATGGCCAAAGTACATGGCGTGTGGAAAAGTACATGGTGTGTAGTCCCAAAATTTTGAAAATTTCCCCATTTTCCTTATTTTCTCAAAAACGTGTAAGGAAAATAGAAAAAAAGATACTCGTACTTCAAAAATAAGAACCGGGGTCTTACAAAATTCCCCCCTTAAAGCAATTCTTCCCCCAATTTCCCTTCCATGGGTGGGGAAGATAAATCTCAGAACAACTTTGGCCATTGAGCACATACGTTGGCCTCCCACTCTAAGGTTTCGTCTGGTACTCGGTCATGCTGCCCAAGCACCCGTATGAGAGGAACTGACCGGGCTCGAAGAACCTTCATGCTCTTATGAATGATACGAATTGGATGCTCCTAAAAGGACTTATCTATCTGATGCTCAATATCCATTGGCTGAAAGATGTGAGATGGGTCTGAATGTTAGCGGCATAACTGAAATACATGGAAGACGTCATGCATGGCCCGGTACCTCTGTGGTAACTATAACCGATAGGCAACCGGCTGACTCTCTCCTGAATCTCAAATAGCCCCACATACCATTGTGAATGTTTACCCTGTCTCCTGATCCACCTGTGTCTCAACCACGGTGAACCACGCAAGAAAACCTGAACCCCGACCACGAACTGTAAGGGTCTTCTGCCGTGATCAACATAAGATTTCTGACGAGAATGAGTAGTAGCCATCCACTTCTGAATCAAATGGACCAGCTCAGAAGTCTCATGCATGAGCTGTGGTCCTAGTAAAGCAGACTCACCTGCCTCCCACCAGCACAAAGGTGATTGGAATATCATATCGTATAAAGATTCGTAAGTTTCCATCTCAATAGTTTCCTGAAAACAATTATTATAGGCAAACTCGACTAGGTGTATATGATTCTCCCAGGACCCCCCAAAGTCTAGGATTCAAGCATGCAATATGTCCTCAAGCACCTGTATCGTACGCTCTGACTGACCATCGCTCTGAGGGTGGTAAGCTGAGCTCAGAAGCACCTGTGTCCCTAGTTCCCTCTGAGAACATTACCAGAAACGAGATGTAAAATGGGTATCCCTATCTGAAACTATAGAAAGAGGGACCACATGAAGACGTACGACCTCTTAGATATACAACCTTCTGAGCTCGTCAACACCGAATGTCTCCTTGATCAGCAAAAAGTGAGCTACCTTCGTGAGTCTGTCCACAACAACCCACACAACATCATTTCCTTGAGGTGGCCTTGGAAACCCAGTCACGAAGTCCATCATGAAATCATCCCATTTCCACTCCAGAATGGGTAACTGCTGTAACAGTCTGGCTAGCCTCTGATGCTCCACCTTCACCTACTGACAGGTGGAACACCTCGTAACAAAACCAGCTATCTCACTCTTCATACTTGGCCACCAGTACTGGTGTCTCAAGTCACGGTACATCTTGGTAACCCCGGGATGAACTGCCCAAGCTGAAGCATGAAACTCCCACATCAACTCCTTTTATATATCCCCTGGAACGCATACTCATCCATGGAAAAGCAATATCTCATCATCCCATATCATCCAACTAGGAGGAGGGTCCCCACTGGCCACCGACTCCCGTGGAACTAGGCCTTCTGAATCTGATAGCTGTCTCATCCTCACTCTATCCAGGAAGGTAGAAGTCACAGCTAAAGATGAAATATAGTTCTACCCCTGAAGGTCGTGCGCATCCATATGCATCTCAGAGAATAAATCCATGAGTTTCCACTCACCACTGGCCTCCTGCACTACCTGTATCTGAGTCCTCCAACTCAGTGCATCAACAAATGTGTTAACCTTACCAGGTGTATAGGCAAGATCAAAGTCGAAGGACTGAAGGTATTTGACCCACCTTCAATGTCTCGAATTCAAGTCACGCTGAGTAAATATATGCTTGAGATTTTTTTGTTTGGTTAAAACCACAAAATGTTCACCCAAGTGATAATTTCTCCAACAGTACAATGCATAAACAACTGCAGCCAACTCGAGATCATGTGTTAGGTAATTCCTCTCATGTGGCCTCAACTGTCGAGACCCGTACGCAACTACTCAATCTCCCTACATCAACATAGCTCCCATCCCAATACCTTATGAATCACAGTAAAATGTTTAGCTTTTTCCCTGCTCTGGGAGTACCAGGATTGGTGCGGATTTCAACCTTCCATTCAGCTTCTGGAAGGCAGTCTCACACACTTTCGACCAAATTAACTTCACACCCTACTTAGTCAAACCCATAAAAAGTGCTACAAAGCGGGATAAGTCCTCGATGAAGCGTCTGTAGTAACCAGCTAGCCCCAAGAAACTCTGTATCTCAAACATGTTCTTAGGCTTCTCCCAAGAGACTACTCCTCTCACCTTCTTTGGGTCTACTGTAAATCCTACATCCGAGATGATATGACCTAGGAAGTTAATCTAGTCCATCAAAAATTGGCACTTTGAGAGCTTAGCATATAGCTGATGCTCTCTTAGTGTACAAAGTACGATCTCATGATGCGTGGCATGGTCATGTCGAGTGTGAGAGTACACCAACATTTCATCCACGAATACAACCACAAACGAATCCAGATAAGGATGGAACACACGATTAATTAGATCTATGAAAACTACAGGTGCATTCGTGAGTCCGAATGGCATAAACAAGTACTCGTGGAGACCATATCTTCTCTGAAAAGCTATCAACAGTATGTCCGATGGCCTAACGTGTAACTAATGATATCCTGATCTCAATTCAATCTTTGAGAACACTCGTGCTCTTCGAAGCTGATCAAAAAGAGCATCAATCCTCGGAAAGGGATATCGATTCTTGACCGTCATCTGGCTCAGCTTCCGATAATCCACACAGAGTCTGTGGGTACGATCCACCTTCTTGACAAATAGGACAGGCGAACCCCAAGGAGAAGAACTCGGTTGGAAGAAATCCTTTGTCTGTAACTCCTCTAACTACCTCTTGAGATCTGGAAACCCAGGCGTGGCCATCCTATAAGGAGGAATGGACACCAGTGCTGCTCCTAGCGCAAGCTCAATAGGGACATCCCCATATCGCTCCGGAGGTAGACCTGAAAAGTTGTCTGGGAAGACATCCCTGAAACGATCAACCACTAGAGGGAAGTCCTGCTGAAATGTCCCCTGATCATCCAAATATAAACTCACAATCTGGGCTATCACACCACCTCGCCCACGATGCTCTGGTCTAACTCTACTCCCCTGAACATCCCATTCACCTTTGTATAGAAACTCTCCACCCTCTGGTGACGTGAAACTCACCCTGTGTCGATAGCAATCTACAAAGGATCGAAAGGGAACCAACCATTCCATCCTGATAATGACATCATATCTCATTATCTATAAGACATAGAGGTCCCATCGAAAGTGATACCATCCAATCTTTAGGGGGAAGTCCTTGCACAGACACACACATGTCGTTCTAGCACCCAACAGAGTGTCTAGCATCATAACAGCAGAATGATAAGAGAAACAAAACCCAAGGCTCTCCAAAATGGGCACATATATGAAATTATGTGTAGCACCCGTATCAAAAATTAGAGAAGATAAGACAGAAGCTACTAAAATAGTACATCAGATAGTAGAAGGTCCGAGATCTTGCTCATGTTGGGTCTGTTTCACTGTATATGTCTACCCAGTGGTACGGCCCTGCGACACAGCCTGGCTACCCTGAGCTGACCCAACCTACTACATATGAGATCTTGGTGTCTTGCTACCATGGCCATGACCAACATCCATACCTACATGCCCTGATGTATTCCAGTTTCCCGACTGTTAAGTAGCTTCTGGTCCTGCTCCCACATGTAGAGTCTGCACCGAACCCCTCTCACTAGCAACTAGTAGAAAGGCCCTGCAAAATCACTGCAGATGACCCATCTTGCCGAAATCTCGGCACTCCACTGGATCACATGGACACTACGGTCTCTTGTGCCCCTCTTTACTACACTGGTAGCAAAAGACCGAGCCACCTAAAGAAAATTCCTAGCTAGTACTACCACCATGAGAGAAACTCGTCTATCTCTTCTTATTTCTTATAGAAATATTACCAAAAACTGGTGTCGAACCACCCTGGTCTGCACCACTAGCATCCTAAAGGTTCTTCTCTGTAATATGTGCCTGGTTCATGATAGCATGTACTGAAGGCAAGCTAAAAACACTCACCAGCACTCAGATGTCATAACAAATACCATCTTCAAAGCGTCTAGCCCTCAATATCTCATCACCCACCAGAACTGGAGCAAAACTCTGAAGCTCGGTGAAACGAGCAGAATAATCCATCACCGACATAGAGCTCTGCTGCATATTCATGACCTCTCGAGCTCTATATAATCTCACCATCACTGGGAAGAGGAAATCATAGAAGGCTGTCTGAAAATATTGCCACACCATGTCTCTATGACACTTAGACTGAGTGGTAACATCCCACCACCTCTTAGTAGAATCACGCAGCACATAAGTCGTGAGCATGACCCTCTACCCTGGAGGCGTCTCAAGATGCTTGAAAATAGTCTGCATAGACCCCAGCCAAGACCCCACACCTTGTGGTCCTCCATACAATGAAAACGTAGGCGGATGTTGCTATGGGGATATGCGAGTCAGATCAGCCATAGATATGGCTACCGGCGGTGCTCCCTAAAAGGTCTGCAAAAACTGCATAATGCCTTCACGGAACTGCGCCTCTGCGTCTGTGTCTAGTATAATGGATGTTTCCACATCTGGCTCTACTGGAGGATCCACCAGTAGCTCATGGTCCACCATCTCTAGAGTGTAATTGTTGCCTTTATTCTGGCGAACAACCAGTGGTCGTCTCAGTGGCATGAATCTACAAGGTCAAACACACACCTTAGATCATGATTATCAATGATCGAAAAACGAGGCGACCAAAAAGGGAACAAGAGGAAGAAGGAATTTCAATATTTGCAAAAAAACGGCAACACAACATGTATACTGACTACACGGTGTGTACCTGACTTCTCTTCCCCTGCTCGGGTCCTTCTACTCGGCTAAGCCACACGGCTGCCGTTGAACAAAACTACATGTCATGTATATAATCTACATGGAGTGCATGCTGAAATGTTCCAACTGCCCGTGTTGTTTTTGACATGGTCGACAACTTGGCTTGATACTACACGGCGTGTTACGCCCACACACAGCGTGTACATCACCCTATTTCCCAGCAACATAGCTAAGTCCACACAGTCTTCGACCGGTAAAGACTACATGGCATGTCCATGAGGCACACGACGTGTACTGGATGAGCTACACCGACCCGTGTTGTTAGTTAGACGGCCGAACACACAAATCACACAACACCGCTTGTTCCATATACACACGACGTTTACACGAAAGGATTACACCGACCCGTGTTGTTAGTTACACGATCGGATCCCACGTCAGACTACACGATGTGTTCAATAGTGGACATGGAATGTATGTATTAATGCCTCCTCCGCTTGTGTTGTTAGTTACACGGGCTGACTCCGTCTCAATATTACACGTCGTTTATGTCTGGTACATGGCGTGTTTTCCCCATGCATTTCCCTTTCATGTGTCCTTGCCCACACGGTCTATGACATGAGAAGAGACTACACGGCGTGTACTGAGGGTATATGGTGTGTACTCAAAAAGTTTTCTTTTCTTCCTGAACAAAAGAACACACGACATGTGTTCGAGGAACTAGACGACATGTATCCTGGGTTTTCCGGACAGTGAGGCTTAGATACTACTTCGAAAACCATAAAATAATAAAAATCAACACCTAAGTGCCAAATTCCGATCTGTGAGGGCCCATACTCCCCGAAAATCAATGTTTGGCATCTTATATGTGTTATAAAAAGATAAACATTTAATGGTCCACCAAATTCTGGTCAATGAGAGACCATGCTCCCCAAAAACCAAAGTTTGGCATCCATTCTAACAACAAGCTAACACAAAAAGACCCTATCACACAACATGTATTTATCAAAGCAGCTATCCCAACAACATGATTTTCTAACATAACAACTATCACAACAACATGAAATTTCTAATGCATGTACATGGCATGGATGTATGCATGGAATGTGATTTCTAGCATGTGACTAATGATACATGAGATGGAATACCCTCATCTCATCGATTTGAAACTAAATAGAACCCAAGGATAAAATATAAACAGCACAATCACAAGTGCGTAACTGAGCGATGAAAATCAAATCAACTATAAAATATGCAAAATCATATGAATTGAAAAAATATGAGGTAGACTGGCCTTTCCCTGTATACGGGTCAGCTACGCCTGACCACATATTTTTTCCAACTACCGTTTCCGTCCTATCCCAGAATAAGGCTCCAAACAATATGATACAGAAAATAACTCCTCTGATACAACTTTGTAACGTCCCGGATCTGGGTGCCACTCAACGGGTGCCCCGGACCCGGTTGGTCACAAGACCTCAACCGCATTTCCCCAAACTCTAGAGGCTGCCGACTAGCAGCGAGGGCCCAAGTCTGATAGTGAGGAAACTATGCCCTCATTTGTCAAAGTGTAGAGCAGTGGAATTTCTAAATAAACATTCAAAAATAGTGGAAGCAATAAACCATACATATTTAAAATAAACAACTACAGTAAAAGATAACCAACTGTTATATAGATAATGATGCAACATGTCTCAAGTTCAAGGAAGACGGCCAGAACATGTTACACAACAGTACAATACAATACAATAGAATGTATAGGTACAACAGAACAAAACAAAATAGCTGACAGAATCAAGAGCTTAATCTCAGTCCCCTGCTCCCCTACTCCTCAGCAACAATCATGTACATGTATATGGACCCTTTCCCTTATCCACAACTGTAGAAACATAGACTATTTGGGCTGAAGACATGACCCAAATAGGGTGTGAGAAATAAATCCCATAAGGCACCAACCAAAGTCATGTGCCCAACTGTGTGTAAGCATTCAACAACACTGTGCAAATGTAAATGCAATAAACTAAGTAGTACTCAAAAGTAACAAACTTTACCAGTTTTGTTTACATTTTAATATTCATTTTATCATTAAATATAAGGAAAACCACCACAATGAGTTTTCTATGTAAATAGTCGGCATCCTTAGACATGAAAAACCTTACCCTCAGGTAATCAGAATCTTTCCCTTAGGCATTTCCCTCAGGCATAACAGATATTTCCCTCAGGCGTACGACGTGTCACCCTCAGGCACAAAGTCCCTGCCCTCAGGCATACAAAAGGTTTCCCTCAAACGAAATATAATGTTTCCCTCAGGCTAAGCAGTACAATGCCCTCAGGCTAAACAAACAATGCCCTCAGGCTGGAATGAACACTGCCCTATGGTGCAAGTAACTGGGCCATTCCCAACATGTAAATAATCAATTCACATATAATTCTTCTCAAGGAAATTTAACAAAAAGTGGAATACCCTCGGGTATCCTGGCCAAATGGATAAATAGAGGAACGCACCCCCGGGGTGGTCCTGGATCCAAGCATTGAACCCAAACAACAGTTTATTATCACATTTAATTACCTATAAAATTATAGGTATTTAAACAACCAAGGCCTCAACCACACGACACCCCAAAATGGGTTCGTAGCACAACAGTACACAAAATCACACAACAGTTGGAATATGAACACCAAACCACCTACCTTAAACACCCCTGATCGATATATATGAACGATGCTTCTAAAAACGCCCAGGAAAAAAAATATCTAAGGTTAAATAAAACCTCGTTCAAACTCAAATAACTTCCCTTAGAGAAAGAATTGGCACGAACTACGACAGGAGGATGAAGAACTCACCTGTTCGATTCCAGGGAGATCGATGGTGCAGTAAAGGGATTCCCGGTACTCGATCGAGGGATATACAAAGCTCTTGAAATCCCTCCCAAGTACTCCTCCGATTCAAACCCTTCCAAATGAACAGGGGGGCTACTTCCCATTTTAAGCGAAGAAACAGACTACACGGCGTGTACTATTGGGTACACGACATGTAGTTTTCATTTTTTAAATGTTCCTCTAGTGGATTCTCGCCAGCGTGGAACTGTTCATCTGTCGACATGAGTACACGACATGTAAAACCTGAGTACACTCTGTGTACTGCCGCACAGCTGGCCACCTCCTTACTGTTTTCCTGTCGACTAACTACAAGACATGTAAATACACAGTAGACGGCTTGTAGTTGGTTTTTACACCTTTGGTCGCCGACAGGGCTACACACCCTGTGTACTCATCCCACACGGCCAAAGTACACGGTGTGTGGAAAATTACACGGCGTGAAGTCCCAAAATTTATTTTTTTCTACATTTTCCTTATTTTCTCAAAATCACATAAGGAAAAGATATAAAAAGAAACTCCTACCTCAAAAATAAGAACTAGGTTCTTATGAAATCTATCCGAGAAAAATATGGATTCAAGATCATCATGTGTCGAACATCCCACATATTATCAATTAAATGGTCTATAATAGAGATGTAAAGCATAATTTTGTTAAATAAAATTATATAATCAGGATCTCCAAGTTCCAAACTTGACATATTTAGACAAATTATTTCTCTAAGCAATCATTATTTTCTGTTTTTTTGTACGATAAACAAATTAAAATAAAATTGTCCCAATTGTATGAAATACTGAAAGGGACCCAATAAGTCAAA
Organism: Viscum album; assembly: GCA_963277665.1. Lineage (NCBI taxonomy): Eukaryota > Viridiplantae > Streptophyta > Magnoliopsida > Santalales > Viscaceae > Viscum > Viscum album. The sequence continues at coordinate 1,644,425,676 of OY728155.1, read as the reverse complement.
CATAAAATCAAAATAAAATACATGTGAACTGTGGCATTTTTAATAATAGGATAAAAATTTTAGCTTCAAAAAATCACATCAGACAATTGCACTTTATAAAAACTATTCACACAAATTTAATCACGCATTAAAATCTTAATTGAGGAATTCAAAATAATTTTATATTTTGGTTTCATGATTCAAAATGTGCATTAATTAATTTATGGTTAAATAATTGAATTTATTTCCATTGAATTTAATTACTATCATAAAATATCTTTTTTCAAATCCCATATTTTTATTCCCTCCATCATAGAATGAAACTGCCCTCAGTTATGAAAGTGAAGATAAGATATTGATTAGAATTGGTAATAAGGAGGTGGATATGTGATTTGTAATGAAATCAAGGAAAAACTATTGTTAAAAATAATTTTAGGTGGCCAACCGACCTAGAGCCTGACATGGTCTCTGGCATGGCCTCAAGAGAATTCTCAATCCCCACAAACTGAAAAATAGAGACCATGTACCAATGAAACACAATGGGAATGATTTTATCTGGTCAAATAAATTTAAACGACAAACAATGATAAATAATCCAAACCAAAATTACATGACCAAACATTCCATAACAAATTTATAGATTCAATTTTCACAAAATGGAACAAAATATAAAAAAATACTACAACAAAAAGTGGACTAAAACTCTGTCCCAAACCTCCATGAAATGAGAGGAGAAAAATCCCCAAGCCTGTTCCACCTAGAGAAGGCCACTAGAAACCCAAACCATCATCCTGGTAGACCATTCTGTTACCTAAAACTATAATAGAACAAGGTATATGTAATCCCATGGGTGTATACAAGGTGTGATCTAAAGCCCATTAGTATTTCACCCAAATAAAAATATCCCATTCTTAATCATTAAAAAAAAATCCAACATGATCATTTATATAAAAGATAACTTTTAAGCATTTCAATGCTTTTTTAAAGAAAACGACATTCAACGAAAAATATTTAAGGAGAAACATCCCTTAATGAAACATTAATTAAAATAAACTTTCATTAAAAAAAATACTCCCATGGTCCATTAGATGCTGATGGTTGACACCATATCATATAAGTTAAAACATCTTGGGTAAATAACTTGGTTCAATCTAGCTTCACTGGGACACTATTATGGTGTACCTCGGTGAAACATGGTTTAGAAACCATGAATAACATCAATATTTTTCATGAGCCACTAAGAGGGGACACCCAAACAGCCTAGTGGTCTCCCATCATCACAATGTTTTATTAGAGATGTATGTGTCAATCATACTAGATGAAATCATGACAAACCACTTTCGTATAATCTAGCATACTAGAGAATGTTATCCCTCCTTAATACCTGAGATTTCCTTCTTATCTAGTTCATGTTAAAATGGAACACAACTCACCGGTTTCTAAAATAAATGCAAAACATTTACGGTAAATCATAATTTTTCATAAAACAAACCATTTAGATTATACTTACAACAAAAGCCATTTTCAATATATTTACCATTACATACACATTCCACTAATTCACTTTTCATAAACATAAGAAAAAAATACAATTAATTAAATAATTTTATAGGCCAAGCGCCTTTTTATACATCTACATAGAAAAAAATTTGATTTTTAAAATATGTATTTCACCATTTAAAACCATCTACAATTTATATTGAAAAGTTAATATCAAGCTCAACATTTCAATCATTCCATTTTCATTTAAAAAACTATTCCAAATTCATTCCCATATTATGTGCCTTTAAAAATAGGTATCATACCCACCAAACAACTCATAAAACATTTTCATGAAATACAACACCAAAATACTCACTACAATCATATCTAATGTCATTTTTAAAATCCATTCTAATCACATAGCATGTACAAATGCATACAAATTACCTATCACACACCATATTTAAGCCATAGACCATATTTATAACATTAAACAATAATATTCAATTAATCTAACTTTTTTAGGGCATAGAACCACCTACCTCATGAGATGAAACTCCTGAAAAAAGATGTGAAACCCCATTTGTACATCAATCCATCCCCAATAAGGAAAGACAGAACGTAAGACATCAATAATGAAACATAATAATAAATATCTAACCCTAGATCAAAACCCCTAACCACATTAAAATTAAATTCCTTTTGGGGAAGATAGAAAACCCTAAAATAAGAGGCAAATAAGGGAGAAAATGACTTACTTGAGTGATATTTAGGAAACTGGGCTAAAGAAACCCAAACATTGATTCCTAAGGGGAGGTAAGGATGGAGGGAGGCATGAAAAGGGTTTATAGGGAATACATGGTCATGAAATAATGGGAAATGGGTTAAAACTGGGGGAATAGAAAAAAGGGGAAATAAGTTTTAAAGAGCTATCATAGCTGCACGATTAGTCTCCATGGTTTGGAAAACCGTGTGGTGACCATGCGACCAAATATGCTAAGGGAGACATTTAATGCAAAGGACATATGGGTAGTCTCTCTTAGTGTGAAGAAGTCATACAGTCTCTTCTGGCTACAACCCATACACACCACATGGTCCCCTGGTCTAGGCACATAGTTTATGCTAAACATGTTCTAACTGTGCGCTATGTCATGTACACCCATTTTTCAAACATTTTTTAAAAAATATATGGGAGTAATCATTGAAAGTCAAAAGGATAATGATTGAAAAGGTAAATAACTCAGAATTTAAACCCATCACAAACAGTTCTTGAGAAAAATAACTGAGAACATGACCTGAACAAAAAGAAAGGAAAATCCAAAAAATTAAGTATAACAATTCTACCTTCCATAATGCTTTCCTCCCCCAAAAATCCACAGAAAGGCCTGATCCACAAAAACATGATACCCCTTTACAACCTAATTAGATTCTCAATGAGAGAAAAATGAGAAGAAGACCAGAACACGACCAATAAAAAACGTGTTTATGATTTGAACACATGTGTCCAAAATGGTCTCCTCTCCATGATCATCCTTCCCCAAAAAGATAAAATTTCTCTACTTGATCAATCAACAGAATGAAAACTCTCACAACGTACAATCCAACCTCTTGAGTCAAAAAACCTCTGATATTACCAAACAAACCTCATTCCTTTTTCCTAAAATGGGAAAACAAATATAAACTACATCGTGATGAACATTTCTACAACCCAAATTTAATAAAACTGCCGAGAACACCTTTATAATTATATTTCATGGAAACCATTTGGTGTACTCAAAATCAAATATTTACCCAAGGGAGGAGCTTGGGATTAGATAGCTACAAACAAGGCTACCTACATCCAAGGCAATACCTATAATGAATCTAAATTACTCACATGGGGAGGCCGGAATGGACTCTCCACACATAAGAAACAAACATACTATTGAGACAAATACAGAATACCCACATGAGGAGGCTCAAATAGAATCCTCACAGTAAGGAACTGGATAACATCATTTCCTTCTAGATGAATTTCTACGAGACCTATGGTGGTTCTCCCCACCATAAGGACCAACCAAATAGACTGATGTGGAAAACCAACCCCTTCCAAACCCGAACCACAATGGTCCCGATGGAAATGACCCAAAACCAAACGGTAAACACCACACAGTTCACTACTCTCATATGGTGTAACCATCCATAGATGAGACCAAACCAAATTGGGGATCAATTCACAAAACTGGACGTACTTATACAATCAAATAAATAATCACATCTAGGGAGACATAGCCATTGGGGTTAAAAGAAAACATTAAGGTCAATCCTCCATATAACAGAATAAGAACACCACAACTCACACAGTTCACATTGTGGAAATTGGGTCCTCACACATCCTCCCACCAAATAGAACCACTATAAATTACACAACTACTTTAGGCTTAAACTATATTCATTTCCCACTAAAAGTAAAATCACTAGAACAATGACGTTTATACCTTGGGGTGTTCTTGAATATTCTCCATCATTACATTAAGGCTTATTTCATGTGGACTAATGATTGTGGAATCTCCTTCATCGAGGTTAGAAATCGAAAAACCCTAAATGAAAACTACTCCTTTTGCTTCCACAAGTTACTTCTATGTGATTCAAACATCACTAACAAGAAAAACCCAACCCCCCCCCCACCCACCGAAAAATATCCACTTACCCACACATGTCACATTCAACAAGACGGGCGCTAAGGAGATGGAAAAATATTATCCCTTTCACCCCTAATAAGAAAAATAGAAGAAGGGCCTTCCAAGAGGAACCATCATTTAGAAATGAGAATCCGTAATTTCTTAGAAATAAAGCACACTTATTTTAAAACCTAAATTATTGGAGGATTCCACATCACCCACCTTTTCATTCTAACAAAAAAAACCACAAGGTGTCACCAAACATTACCCTTACAGTTGAGGGAAAAATTTCAAGTAGAAGAATCCTAAACTAAGTCCTAAATTGTACATGATTCATGAAAAAGGTCTATATCATCCTCTTATGATTAAATTTTCCACATTAATGTATGTGAATGGATCCATTTTTTGTATGGATCCAATGAAATACCCAAGGCCCTTAATACATTATCCAGCTATGACAACTATAGAATTCTTCCACATATCCTCTCTAGAATTCAATCCATCACATCCAGACATGACTATTTTCCACTATGGTGCCAAACATCATATTCAATGACTCAGGTAGTTCATAGAGGTCAATGAGACTTTAGAATCATTTTATACCTACTCTTCTACTACTAGAGTATTCACATAACAAAAATAGAAAGAATGATGTTTCATCATCAAAAAATTCAAATAGAGAGTCCTTACATTAATAAATTTGAGGGTCTGACAACAGTGAATATCCCATGTCTATATATTGAATATGCCTAAATTCTTTATGAGGATGCATAATATCCAACTATAAATTCCATGTACATAATCTAACCGATCCATTGACTATAACTTACCACAAACAAACACCAAATGCAAAATAGAACTGTCGTACTGTCTTCCCAAAACACTTATTGATAGATACTAGTAACCATTACATAAAACCAACTTACTAATTAAACAAAAATATAGAACATTTCTCAAATAAGAAAGGTTTTAAATTTCAAAACACTTTATAACAAAATTCCCAAACTTAAAAAAAGTCACACCACACCTTTTCTCATAAAACAATTTTCAAAATAAAACAACACTTGGTGGGTGGCACATTCACCAATGGTAGCTCATGGGACTCACACATTAATGTCCTCAAGCCACCTTAGTCACCCATTCACATTCCTCACATAACCCATGCAAGTGATCAGCTATGAGAATACCAAATTTCAAAAAAAATCTTTTCCATTCTCCAAAACAACACTCAACCCACAACTTCAATTTCTCAAGGTCACTAACAATGAAATATGAAACTCAATTTGAATATCACAAAAGCATATCTAGAAAACACCAACCATTAATATAAGAACCATTACCATGATTTTAAACTAATTTATTAAAAAAATCCATCCTATTTCGAAATAATTTTATTCCTCCTAATAGGTCCCACTTCGTCAACAACCATTTAAGTAAAAAATCAACTCCTCTCATTTAAAACATGCTTCAAAAAACCCATTTTGAAAGAAAATCTATTTTTTTAACAAATTTTTTTTAATAAACCACAAATTTTGATTATAAAAACGAAATCCCAATAAGGTGACCTACATTTACTCAAAAACGTTTCATAAAATTCAAAAATTCCAAAGGTTTATTCAAAAAAAATCAGGTAACCCATTTTCCACCTTTTGAAAATCAAAACATTTTCTCATTAAAATCCCATTTTACCTCAATTTAAAAATAATAGGTCTCAATATAGTTTTTTGGACCCATAATGACACAATACTATGAAAGAGAAAAATAGTGATAGATGGTGACTCCAACATATCGTTGGCAGTTAAACGTCAATCACACCACCATCACTGAGAGTGTTCTAGGTCAATGTCCATGGATACAAAATGCTTCACAGGCACTGCGAACACACTGGGACCATTGGACAATATCCCATTTAATTTCCTAAAACATCAACAAACTAGATGAACTAAATTACCCAAAAAACCCAAATTCCCCTTGTAACGTGAGTTCTGCTGTGAGGTGTGATGGCGGGCACCTTACTCAAAATCATAAAATCATGTCCTCATACCCATAGATCTAGTATACCCATTTTCATCCCCATGGAACATGACCCAAAGAGAATACCTTCTATGACACCATTTTTCGTGGACCATGTAGGGTAGCCATCTGAATCAATGCCCAACCCAGTCTGTGGTACTATAGGAAGGGCGTTCCAGATCCCCATGGGCTTGCAACTAGTATCCAAATGAAAATATTTGGGAATGATTTTACCTAATCACGGAAAGATATATTACCAAGGATAATAAATAATAAAGACCAAAATTTCAAAAGAAAACAAGTCATAACGAATATCAAGATTTAACGTTTAAAACATCGTACAAAACCATAAAAATAATTCAATAAAAGGAAACTAGAAACCCATCATAAAACTCCATGAAACAATAGGAGAAAATTCGTATGTACACCACCACCAAGAAAAGACCTCTAGAAACCCAAACCAACATCCCGTTACACTATTATTTTACTTGAAACAATCATAAAACAAGGTCTACATACCCCCAATTGTTTATGTGGGGAGCGATCCCAATCCCAGTAGGATGTCACTCAATTACAAATACAACATTTTATATTATTAAAAGGAAATTCAACAAGATCATTTATATAAAATAAATCATTGAAAAATTTCATGGAAAATATTTTTAAAGAAAACCACTTTCAAAAGAAATCATTTATGGAGAACAATATATTAAAGAAAAATTTATTTAAATAAAAATTATCTAAAAAAAATACTCCCCAGGTCCACTCTATGTCGGAAAATAACACCATATTATATAAGGTAGAGTACTATGTGTAAATCTATATGGTCAATCTAGATCAATTTGACACTACAACCACATTCCTCCATGAAATGTGGTTTAGAAACCACCACTAATGGTGTTCACATCCATGAGCCACTAGGAGGGTAAACCCTAAAGGCCTTATTCTCACCCATCATTACAATGTTTAGTTCGATTTTTATGCATCAATCCTACTAGAAAAAACTGGTACGAACAACTTTTGTATCATATAGAGTACTAGAAAAGTACATCCCACCAAGATACAAATGATTCCCTTGTGTTCAGTTTCATGTTCATGAGTCCAAAAAATCACCACTTTCACAAATTAATGATAAAAAATTCATAGAAATCCCAATTTCCTATAATACAAACCATTTCCCCATCTAATCACACCAAATAATATTTTCAATACCATTACCATCCCTTACAAAATAAAAAATTTCATTTTTATAAAAAAAACATAAAATTAGCCAACCATTTCCCTGGGCCAATCCCCTTTTTATAAATGATCACATAAAACAAAATAATTACCAAAACAAGTCTGTCAGCATTTAAAATCAGTTACAACTTATATTGAATATAGAAAGTCAATATCAACATTTCAATCATTAAATTTTTTTAAAAACTCTTTTAGAAAATCATTTGCACCTTCTATTCCTATAAAAATATTGTGCACACCCTCCAAATAACCAATATAACATTTTCATGAGACACCACACCCAAACACTCACACAAAACATAGCCAATAACGTTTTTAATATCAACTCCAAACACATAGAATCTCAAAATGATTAAATAATATATTTTATAACCCATATTTAAACCATAAAACATATTTATAAATTTAAACAACAATAGTTAATTCAACTACTAATTCTAGGGCGTGGAACAACCTACCCAATGAAAATAACCTTCTAGAAAATGATATGAGACTCCATCCTCACCTCGAACAAACCCTAGAAAGTAAATATCTAACATAATACATAAATATTGATCCCAAACCATCAATATATATCCCTAGATCAAACCCCCTACCCACTGGAAGACCTAAAATTAAATGAATAAGAGAGAAAATAATAAAATGAAAAGGGAAATTAGGGTTTGGATACTCACAAGAGCGATCTTGAGGAAACTGCTCCACTGATATCGAAAAATTGAATTCAACAGGGAATAAAGGATAGATAGTGGTGTGATTAGGGATTGGATAGATGATAGGGTTGTGAAATAGGGGTAAAGGGTTTAAAATTAGGGAGAGAAAAAATAGGGGAATCGTTTTTGATGGGCTGGTACAACTACAAGGTTAGTTTACAAGTTTTTGCTAACCGTGTAGTGGTCGTGCTATTGACTCTACTGAGGGATCCTCCTACAACATGGGAAATATACATGGTCTTTATTACCATGAATAATCCATTTGGTAGCTTCTAGCCATGACACAAACCTATTGTACATTTACCTGAGTAGGGAACAAGATTTCTTCTAACCGTGCATCAACCATGTTCTAGGGTCTGTCCACCCATATGTCAAAATTATTTATGAAAATTAAAGGGATTAATCTTGGAAAACAATAGGGATAAATATATACCAAGGAAATACCATCAAATTAAAACCTATCACATGCAATTCTAGAGAAAAATGATTGAGAACCTGACCTTAACTGGGGAAAAGGAAAATCCAAAAACCCAGGTGTGGAAAACCTAGTTTGTATTTGATGACACATCAATAATAATTTAATAAAATTATATTTATTTTATGTGTGTACCTATCAAGGATGATTGATTTTTGAGTTTTAACATTAGAATGCGTGGGTTTCATTGGGAAATATTTAAAATACATCAGCTACTAAATCTCATGCACAAGATATAATACATTACATTAGAAACCCCAAGGTGGTTCCCTTAATAGAGAAACAAAAAAACTCACAAAATAAAATATTTAAATAAATAAAATTCTAAATTCATGTTTCCTCAAGGAAAGAACGTATATTAATGTTTTTAGCTCGACTTGGACCCACAACATACCCAATAAATACTTTCAGCATTTTAATGACCCCATGTTTATTCACATCTAATGGATTGAGATTGATTCGTTGATTATATTTTGTTTCATGTACAATCCCTTGTTCTATAATGAGTGTGAAGATCATGTAATATTAGAAATGGTTGATCCCATTCGTTTTGTTTTATTTACTATGACATCATATATCGTGTAGGTATTTGTGTTTTCAAGAGAAGAATGAATCGCTACTATAAGGTATTGGTTATGAACTATGAATGGATACTTGAGTGGTGATGGAAAAACAATAATTTTGAGTTCATCTTGACACAAATGTTCTAATGATGTCTGGAAATTTGAATCAAACACAATTTCTTCTCCAAAAAAATTAGAATGAGTTGATTCTTTTTTAATATATTATTCATCCCCCAAATTATAATCTTAAATTTCTTTACTGGTTGTAAAATCAATGTTTAGGATTTCACCCAATTTATTAATGGTCCATGGTCTAGAAAAATCTATAATGAAGCAATACTTAGAATATTATGTCTATAAAGAAAAATTATGTAACACCCCGAGCTTCCACGATACGCCTCTCTTTCAATAATGAAATAGCTTGCATTGTACGCAAGTTCGAGTTCTAACACACCACAACCAATCAAAGTAGCCGTTATGAATAGTAATACATAATTTTTGAAATTTTATAAATTTTATCTTTCCAAATGGACTTCGTTTTTGTATTCGGAATATCGAAATTATCCTATGTTGAATTTTTTGTAATTTTCAGAGAACTTCCAATTTTTTATGAATAGTGAAAAATACTTAAATTTTTTTTAAAAATCGAAATAATTTATAGTGATAAATTATACTATTTAGTGGTTTTAAAGTGTAATTAGAATATATTTTTACCATTTTATCCAATGGTGTTCATTATAATTAATTTCACTTTGGATTTGGACATAAACAATTGTCAATCTTTTGATATATATTGTTTCTTGAAAACACGATATTTGTTGTGACAGTGGGAATTAATTATAAAATTAATTAATGTAAATTATATGATTGGAATTTTTGTAAAATAGACATAATTTTTGAATTTGGAATATCAATTATAGCTTAGGGTGAAATTTTGGCATTGTTCTGAAAAACATCAATTTTTGATGAATAGTGAAACCCCTAAGTCGTAGTTAAAAAATTGATTTTTCGTTTAAATGAAACATTGCCACTTCTGTGATTTGATTTTCAAAAATCTGACATAAATTGTTTTCATTTGGAAGTGAAATGTTGTTTAATGGGATTAAAATAATTTTTGGTGAATAGTAGCTTTTAAGTTTAATTAATCGCGATTAAAGGTAATTAGTGATATTTAGGGTAAAAATTATATTATAAAAATATAAAAATACCTTTACACTTGTCCTAACCCTATTAGATGAGTCATGGCCGACCAAGACAATCCATGGGCCAACTTGGGGACCCCATGGAGCCACTTTGTTAGGAAAATGACATTAAAAACTTTTTATTTAATGTTAAAATAAAAATGTCACAAACATAAGTTGTTTTAATAAAACAATTTTCAAATGGGGTTATAAAAGTCATATATTTTACTATAAATATTCATTGGAAATCTAACAACATTTACTACATCATGATATTTTTTTATAATTTTTATACATTAAATAAATTAATGTTTTTATGACACCATAATGATGCAGCGATTACCTCATTAATTAACGATTTAAATAAAATAAAAAGATAATGTAAAATCTAAGCCTTACACTTGTCAAAAAACTATAGGATGAGTATATTTCGAAACCTTAACACCTTACCCTCAAAATATATAAGTGTGGGACCATTATAATCCGAAAAAAGCATTTAATAATAAAGTAACATTTCAAACATTCCAAGAGTGCCCCTTCTCTCCTCTTATAAAAGGCCCCCACCACTACCACCTTACTCACACCATCAAAGCCTTTTGGCTCGGCCAACCTCTACCCAAATACTCTCTCAACTTCCCTCCCTTACTCCTAGACGCTGTTTTTTGGCATAATTCTTCCCAAAGAAGCCTTTGTCTCAAATCAAAAAGGGTTACCCGATTTTAAGGTAATGTCTTCTCTAATGTTGTTTTGTTTTATTTTGATTCTTCAACCCCTTAAACTATTTTTATTCCATTATTTTGTAACAACATCAGTATCTAAAATATAATAGGATGTTTTTATGATAAGGATTTGGTTTACAATTACACAAACCTTTGTGTAATGGTTAAAGAACATACTGTTCCTGTGGGTGGCGAAATACTGCCTCACGAAATGATGATTGTTCAATATTCTTTTCACACTTCTAATGGTGGCCATTTTGATGACACTGTTTTTATATATGATGTATATATTATTTTTATGGTTTCCTTATACTTATTTATTTTTCATTTATGGCATACATTATGGTTTCCATTTTGGGTAAGCGCGATAATTTCATTTTAGGAAATGCAGACTACCGCCCCCTCAAAGTGATTGGAATCGTTAATGCCATATGTGGGATGTATAAAAGATGGAGAGAATGGTATTATACATTATATTATACTGGAATTATATTATTCCTTTATATAATTATAACTTCATTCCATTAAATATGAAATAGAAATGAAAGTAGTGTTCATGCGTACGTACGGCTTACCATCTCCATGAACGGTGCATTTCATTTCTTACCTCTAATTGTTATGTAATATTTTAAATGAATGTATATACTGGATATATATGATATATATGATATCTAAATCTGGGATATAATTCTGGATATAATGGATATTTCATCACATGAACAACTTGTAATTATAAGAAGTTTAATTTTGACTTAAGTACCAAAGATCGACAAAACGACCGTTATTAACTTAAATAATTACATAATGTTAATAACAAGGTAATAAGTGATATAAAAGGAATAATGAACTTGAAAAATGTTCTTAAGAAATTATAAATTAACTCTAGTTTATTATTCATGAGGTTAAAGAATGGTCAAATCAAGTCGGACACGAGGTAAGGGAAATTCTTAACCCAATTTTTGTTCCTTGGCTTAATCTCCTACTTTCAAATTATGTTATGATATTATTATGTCCTATCTTGTATTTTTACTTTATTTATGTGTAATTATATTGAATACACATAATAGATCTATTTTATTTAAAAAAATGATCCTAGTAATGACTTCGTCTCAATCTCCTTTCGTTGAGAAATATTTTGTTTCATACACAACTTTCTTTCATACGGTGTATAAACCCCTTTGAATTTTACGTTTATTCAAAAGGAATATTTTTTATATGAAGCATTTTACTAAATGAAAAAAAGGAATGTTTTTCTTTCCATACGTATGTAGTGACAACGACTTCTCCGCTGCCGTGACCATTATTTGAGTTTCGGCTTCCTCTACAGGCCACAACTTTTTTAAAATGAAAAATAAATAAAAAGTTTTAATTTTCTTTTATTTTGGTATTGAAAATGGTTTTGAAAGTGTTTTTATTATATCAATGTGTTGTATTGATATCTTGTGATTGAAATGTGGAAATGTTATATTTCCTTTATGCATGTTTTATGTGATACGATTCTGTTATGGTTTATGACATGTTTAAACCTGTTCATATGAGGAATGCGTTGGACTTAATAAGTGACGGGTGGAGCCCGCTATAGCTCCTCGATGCATCGTCAGGTCTCATGAGACAAACTAGTGTCTTGGCACGAGGCCTTGACAAAATATTATGTGTGGCCCCGTCACGAGGCCTTGGCTATGTGGTTATGATAGTCTGGCATTATGCATTCCATCATTATGAAAGTGGTTATTGATATTGCATGTGATTATTCGACCAGTAGAATATCCATATGAATAAGTAAATGGAAATATCTCATTTTACATTTTCCATATTATGTTGAAATTCAAGTTTAAAATGCTTTTTTTAGATATAAATTTCCTTAAATGTTAATGTTTTTTATGAAAGCTTATGCAATATTGTTATCCTTACTGAGGATCTGAGCTCACCCCTTTCAATGTTTTAATATTTTCCAGGTTTTGAAGATGTATTTTATAAATGACCTGCTGGGATAGTCAGAAGAGGATATGAGTGTGGACTATGGAGACTTTGTTATTGTAGTATTTCACTTTATGATGTAATGTAACATTTATGAATGTATCTAGTGTTTCCAAGGCTACTAAACTAATCGGTCTTTCGAGACTTGATATTTTGTGATCATGCCAATGTTACGCAATAATGCACCGACTCTGGGTAACTGGGGTCGAGGCGTTACAAATTATCCAATTATAAATCCAAAAAATCAATTCCCCCATGGAATTAAAGAATTTTTAATCTTCCCCTCATGTTCCTTGTTTTTCCGATCGACATTACCTATCCAATTCAACTAAATACCTAATTCAGAGTTCTTATATTCCAGTGTTTGTCTTTCATCATTTCCCTTTAATTGTGAACCTTGTGACTATTTTTGAATCATTAAATCAGGGTTGTCATTATTTTCTACAATCTTTGAAATATTCAAATCTAATATTTTTCAATATAAAGATTGTGTGTGGAATTATTTTTCTATCACTAATGAGTACGAGACAACATGAGTGTGAGTGGGTTATAGAACTGTTTCATTACATTGTAATTATTCCCTCATTGATGGAATCCCAAAGAAATTATCTACATTTCTTGACACAATTGTTCAATTAATTATTATGAATTATTCTGGATAAAAGTATTGACATCGTGTAAATCCCCATGTTTTATCTCTTGAATAATAATTGAGAGATCTGGAAACTGATTTTCTAAAAAATATTCATCCAAGTTATTGTATATTTTACCATGTGTGGGGTAATAATTCAAGGATTGATCAAAAAAATTATATGTGAAGATATTCCGATCATTTTTCCCTTGTGATATAATCTGTGGTTAATTATAGGTTATGTTTAATGATACTCAGTTGTATTAGATTAAAATTATTATTCATGGTGATGAAAATGGGAATGGGTGTGATGAAAGAAAAGTTTTGGTGAAAATAGAGATGTGGGGCATGAATAGAATTTGAATGTCAAGAATGACTAACTTGGATCCTAGAAATGTTTCTACAATATTATGATACCCAAATTTACCCCATGTTATATAGTTTAAGAGATTATTTTAATAATATCATGGGTTATCGAATTCAAAGTGACCAGAGAAGAAACCTATAGACACGTACATTCTACGAAGGATTGGAAGTAATGTTTCCAACTATGAGGTCGATTTTAATAAGTTAAATAGAATACTAATGTATCTATGTCAATTTATTGATTATAATAATTAAACACCTAAATATTTTAATGGAAACAATTAAAGGATACGAGTTGAACAGTGGTTGTATCTAGGGAAATATTTGATGTATTTGTTTTCATAGAAAATATCAGATAACTAATTCATGATGTATCTAAACAATGAGATAATTTCACAATGTCATTAACTATATTAATCATGAAACAATTAAAACTATAAACACAAATTCACTTATAAATTCACATAATTGATTAATCCAAATAATTGGATCATAATTTTACTCAAAATGTGTCGTCATTAGTTCTAGGGAAGATAGAGAAGAAAATAACTCATTCAATGGAAAACATTAAATTAATGAACCAATTTGAAATATTAAAAATTAAATAACATTCAAAACATACCATTTATACTCCCTTATATATAATTATAATATGGTTTTCCAAACATTTTTTTTATTCTATCATGTAAAGCAGAAAGTATACTCTTGAGAGTTTAATTGATAATGAAAATATTGAAATGATGAACACTCCAACATTGTGTGTGGAATTTCACAATGTATGCTCTGAATAAATTCACAATAGGGTTAAATAGTATCAACATGTTTATAAAAAGGATATAAATGTTGATGAAGAATATGAATACGAAAAAATTATTCCTGAAACTAATTTTATTTAAAAACATACATGGGAAAAAAATAATAAACAATTACAAAATGAGAGAAAAACATTACAATTGAAATAATAACCTGGATCCACAAATAACTTCACAAAAACTACATAAATAAGAAATATTAATTCCTTAGGTTATCCCCCCCCCATAAATAAATTCCCACTCATTTAATAACTATAATAAATGGTGGGGGAGAACTCAATTGATACTCGAATTTTAATATTTGACAACAAAAATAGGATAGTTCAACCCCCTTTTTGACGTGAAAATTCGACATTGAATTTTTACGAATATGAAATGAATGTATAAGATAGACATATTCATATAGGTTTTATTTAAAATATGTTAATAATTCATTCTAATTGGATAATCCATTATTATCTTATGCTTGAAATGGTGGGATTATTTATTAGACTTCCAAATTTATCCTATAACTAATATATAGACATTAGATCCCAAGATCTCCATAAAACATCATAATTATATATGAACATAGTCAAATAAAATGATCCCCAAAATTTTATATTTATATATTTATAATTTTATCTATATTGTCCTTGATTTTCGGGAAACACTATTACATGACGGGCCTTAAGCCCCTTATGCATTGCCCAGAAATATCTACATTCAAAGGAAAAAAAGTCCATCATCCATTATGATTCATCAATTGATCCCAAAATAAAACAAAAATCCAAAAAAATATAAATAATATAACAAAATATAATATTCATGAAATGAAATTAATGAATCCCACCATCAAAATGATTAATTTGTCTAAGTTGACATTTTAATAATGATTTTCACAATTAGGGGAAATAAAGTTACATTTATAAAATTCACTAAAACCAGTGTATATGGACATTAAAATGAATGAGTATTAAAATATATACAGTTAATATTATCATCTTTCAGTGGATAATAATTTTTCTGAAATGATCTTCCCCTTTAGAACATCTACGAGAAACCATTATTCATAACTCAAGGAATGGAATCATAAGAATTGGGGGAGAATAGATGATCAGTAAGGGTAAACAAGGTAGATACATAAGAATAATATGATCACAAGGCTATAAGAACATGATGATAACATTTTTATATCATACCATACATATCAAAAATCATATACACAAGAGATGGAATAAATATTGGCAGTTTAAAATACATGAAGCATAAGAGAAACAAGATCATGTTCCCTGAAACAATAACATAAGTAATAAGATAGGGAATTTGTGGAAGACCCATAAGAATATAATTTTTTTTCCATAGTAGTCATGTATTATTTCGAAGGCCATCATAGTAGGATAGGATCGCTCCCCATACCATATTGGTAGTCATGGATCACTCCCAATCCCATCTTAGTAGTCATGGTTCCATAATAATAGCATCTTTTTTTTATATAGTCACTCCCAATACCATTATAGTAGTCATGATTAATACTGATGACCAACTTATAGTAGGTAGGTTTTTCTCCCTAGACCATAATAGTGGACAATTTCATTTCTAAAATGAGTTCACTCCTCATTCCAACAATGTATATCTTAGGATATATAAATAAATACTCAATGCATTCGAGGGGAATATAGGTCCCACACATATCATAATGAAATCATACAGATGTGTTCCACTAAATTATAAGTAGTTATATCATAACACAAAAAATGAAATGGATATCATAAACATGTAATCATACCATAACCTGTGGACAATATATTTGTTTCTTAATCATTTCATAAAATCAAAACTCATGAAAATAAGTAGGATTCAAAAGCATATTACCCATAAATGGGAAATTGGTTTAATAAATATATGACACATAAAAGGGAATCAGGATTCATAGACCTCATTCCATAAATTCGTAAAAAATTATGATAAGGAATATAAATAGATCATTTAGATTATTTACCGTGAAAGGCTGAAGTGGCCCCGACCGATGCCATACCAGAAGGGAGGTAATTTGGAAGTATATTTTCAAAACATTTCATGTGAAAATTATACTTTATTCATTGAAAATTTATTTAAAAAAAACTAATTGAAAAGAATTTTCTTAAATATAAACATGAAAAATTGTAAAGTAATAGTTTTTTAAACCATTTTTATTTGAAAACATATAATCAAATCATGAAAAAATTTCCAAACCATTTTCAATGAAAATATATAAAATACTATTGAAAAAATTGAGAACTGTTTTCCATGAAATTTTATTACAGAAGCTTGAAAACATTTTGAAAAAAATATTCCTTGAAATTTTATAAGTGATGGTAGAAATTATTTTGAACACTTTTTACCTTGAAAACATATAATAAAATAATAAAAATATTTTTAAAAATATTTTTCATGAAAAATATAAATATTTTTGAAAACATTTTAAACCCAATTTCCCTTGAAACATATAAAATATGATTATAAATATTTTTAAATATATTTTCCATGAAAATTTATAAAAGAATATGGAAAAAAAATTGAAAAATATTTTCCTTAAAAAAACATTTAAAATTTATTAATAAATCATGAAAATGATTAGAACAATTTTTAAACATAAAAAAAATTAAATCATTTTTAGAAATCATGTTTTTTAAATAATTTATATATCTCTCTGAAGAAGTAGATAATGTTTAATTTTTAAAAAATTACATTCTTTCTTATCTTAAGTACTAAAGAGTGAAACAATGGTACTAATAACCAATTATATAATGACTAACCATGGTAGAAAAAAATTTATTAGTCTGCTTTTAAATATAGATCATATTGCTTTTTCAATGGAAGAAGTATTATAAGCAATCTCGATAAATGATGAGATTATAACAATAAACTATTACCTTGTTGGAAACATTGAATCATAATATATTGGAAATAATAATATTACATGGATCTTAATATATCATTAAAATTATGAGATTCATGATATACAATGAAATATATAGTATATACATCTCATAGAAAAATATAGGTGTGTAATATGGAGTGTGTCTCAATGATGGAAAATTAAGGAAAAACCACATTACTAATTTGGTAGATTTTGAAACCTAAACCCCCTATAATTAATTTCATAAAATAGATTTATAAATTACCATAAATATAATTAAAACAATAATTTAATACATTTATGGGTATTATATAATCCACATATAATAAATTGTATGTGAGCATGGCCTATATCTCAGAGAAAATAAATGTTGGATGAGAAAACCCTTAATACATGGGTACCTTTTGAAATGAGATCCCAAGGGAAGAATAAAATTAAAAAAACATAATATCATTAAATAAAGGAAATAAATAATATAACATGTAATACGGTAGTAATAACACCGCTAAATAGAAGTTTGTGGTGAACATGGCATGTATCTCACGAAAATAAAATGTGACATGAAATTCCATTACCGTAAGTCATGAATTTTTTTACATGATAAAATGTCTTGTATAATAAGTATAAGTTAATTATAAATCTACCAGATAACAAATTTTTTATATATAATACCATGTATTATTTTTTATGGCTTTTTTAAAACTATTTATTAATAATTCTATGTTAGTGTTACATTTTGGGTAATATTTGTGTGTTTCTCTTATATGTTTTCACTTGTTATTCATGAAGATATTAATTAGATTTTTATCTAATAATTTTAAAATTTCAAATAATTTAAAAAATTATATATATATATATATATAATATATTCTATTAAAATATATTTTTAATAATATATAAAATATATGAGTATTAAATGAAATACACCATTCACGGAGGTGTTAGGTCATAAGTACACATGAAAGTTGTTTCGATTTTCATGTTGTGTTAAAAGAATTAATTCAATTAAGATATATGTGTTTGAATATAATATCAATATTGCAAAATTATTATTCCATATATATCATATATTTTCATTAAAACTATCATTAATACATTCCATGTAAAGTGTGAATGAATCACATTGCATTGAAGAGGTGGCAGTCCACACATCCACAAATAATGTTATCATATATTCATAAAAATTAAAGCACGAAGGTATAATTTATAAAAAAATTAAAAAGTAATAAATGAATAATTAATATAATATATATCTAATAAAATTATATTTTAAATTATAGTACCCTTCCATGAATGGTGGTAATGGAAAAATGAACAACATCATTTTGTGATGTGGTAATTCACCGTAAAAGTGTTTTTAAGGGTAGATATAAACCATAATATAAATACATTTAATTATTTTGAGGATACATATGGTATTATTTAATAATGAAATAAGAATATTCTGTGGGTGGATAATGAAAATAGAATAAATTATCCAGAGAAATATTGTTACCTCTTATTTGGGTAACTCTTTTTTGTTTGTACAAAAGGGATTCATTTGTTGAATTTACTCCCAAATGTCGGCATCAAGGAGGACATGTGGTATTTTGAGAGATTATTTGAGTAGTGTTCTTTGTGATAAAAATGGCTTGAGAGGTGTGAATAAGTTCGAGGGTGTGTTCTTTTTTAGAGTAGAGGAGGGGTGGCAGTGTTCTGAATTTTTTTAAATGGAATTCCACCCATAATTTTTCCAAGACAAGTGGCTCCAAACATTTTCCTCAAAAGTGTTTGAATAATAAAAATTTAATTTTTATTCATGTGGTTATAAAAATGGTCCAAACTTACATAAGTGTGTATATTGTTGAAATATTTTCATAAATTGATTTTTTAAATGTATATTGGTAATTTTGGTCATTAAGTATAATGTTCATTCCATTGTTAAGATAATGCTTCTCTAAATAATTGTAATTATTTTTAATCTGTTTCACTAGTTTTTTTGATAAAAAAAATTCAACTTATTAGACATTAAAAATAATTATGATTCTAAATAAGTACTAAATTTTTCCAAATTGAAATCACATATATGGGAGAAATTGATTTAAATTTAATCCCATAAATCGAACAATAAATTTGGGTCATAAATTTAAAAATTTTGAAATTTTTCAATGTTTTCGATCCAACTATGAAGTGGAGTTAATTACAATTGCCTTAATTTTTAAAAATTAAATATAAGTTATAAAAGTTTACTTGATGAAAATTGTAAAATATAATTTCACTTAATAATTAAATCTGACTAAAAAGAAGTTTGGAATTAAAATTTTATATTTTTCATTATTTTTGAAAATTGAAAAGTTCTCCAAAATACTTAAAAAATTCAACGAAATTAAATTTTGATAATAAAATTTCAAAAAATAATTTTATTTTTTAAACTAAATATTATAATAGTTTCATAAAATTTATTTAAAATGTTTTATCAATTAGAAGGTGGTAAAAATTACATTTATAAAAATAACTATTTTTATTCATAAAATTGGATTTATTCATATCTAATTCCAATAAAGTGTATTTTATTAATGTCAAAAAATATTTAATATATAACATATAACATTTTAAAAATACTTTTACCAATGGTGTTTTGTTTAATTTAATGATTTAAAATTGTGTTTTTACATAGGTTTCATATAAAACAACATTCACTATTTTTAGATAGCATTTAATGTCATTCCAAACTAATTTTTAACCAAATAAATTAATTTCATATACATTTATAAACCATAGTTTCATAATATTTTTAAGAAAATTAATATATTTCATTCTAATGGATAATTTTTAACAGTAAATTTTTTAAAAATAATAATATATTATATTTTAATAAAACTCATCCATTCGTGTAACACAATCTATCGAAAGAAATCGTCATTTTTTGTAATGAAATACAATATAGTGTTGATTATACCACAAGATAATCAATGTGTTGAATGAATATAATGATAAAATTGGTGTTTCATGTAATGTAATCCAACATTAGTGATTGCATGTAAAAAATTATATTTAGTGTCGCTTGTGGACAAAAAATATCGTGAAGATTAAATTAATTTGAAAAAAACTAAAAAATTCTTAGGATGTTACAAATGATCGATGGACTTTATCATTTTCTTCATTGGCCAGCCAGAGAGTTGTTCATGTGGCATGCTAATATTCATGTTCTATGAAAACTAATTATCCATAGTCATGACTTCCTTTAGACTATTCAGCGTTCAATTTAGCTGCTCATTAGTAAATTGTCTATAAAATTAAATGTTCACACATATCATTCTGGTTCCATACATATTCTAAAACAAAAAAACAATGTTTCATTAACAATATTCATTGTGGGAAACAAAATAATCATGAAATATTACTTATAGAATGTCTAATTTGCCAAAAAAAAATTACCTCTGACACTTGAGGTTTATCATAGTGTATTCATAGTCATATATATCAATATCCTTCACAATAGTTCTTAAATATTTTGTGAATTCCCAAGGAATACACCCTGGGATTGTAAAACTAGGTCTGCAGTAAGGCCCTTTGTTTTTCTATTGGTGATGATCAAGTCCATATCAATGCATCCCTTTCAATGTTATTAGCACTAGGTACCACTATTTAATTTCCACATCCACATAATGTATCCATATATATATTTAATTTTATTGAATCATCCTCTTTATCCATTACCATGTTTTGAGGACATTTTCATATTTTTTGAATAATACGTGGACTTATACATAGACGCATAACTATAAATATCATTTAAAACATCACTAGGTATCTCACTAAATATTTTCTTATTTTAGTTTATAAAGGATAACTAAACCATTTCTATGAAACCAACTATAGTGACCCTAAATTTGCATACATGATATCACATCATTATTGATGAATATTCAATGAATTACACAAACACAAACCTGACGATAGTAAAAGTTCGGTTCCTTTTGAAACATGGAGCACAATATTTTAGTTCATTAATGATATTTAGTGTTTCCTATAAAGAAATTCCCTCTTGAATTCTCTTCACAATTATGCCCTACATAAAATCATCCATCATAACTTTTGGAAATGAATCATAAAAAATTGTGAGCATGGATTCTATGAGAGGGTTAACAAGGGAGATACAAAATCATATCATGAACCTAAGTTCATGATAACATAATCATAAAATTTCGAAACCATATCATTTATATCAAAAGTCATAATATTTGGTCATGAAATAAATATTGGAATTTCATAAGACATAAATCATATATTAATTCAGCAATATGATCCATGAGAGAAAAACATTTGAATACGGTTTTAAAATGTGGCATAAAAATAAAAATATTATTATAGCATGGAAACCCACCAATATATTGATAAAATGATAGTGTTGTGCTAACCACAGGTGTACCTAGTTATAGATTGGGACAACCTTTTGTGTACACTCTTTCAGGCATGATATAACCTCTTTTGTACCAACATTCAAGCATGGGATGACCTCTTGTCTACCCTTTTAGATCATCATAATAACATAATTCACTAGAGGGAGATATATATCACACCCTTAACATAATGGAATTCATATTTATTTGTTACAAAATATCATTAAACATTCATAATATCACAACTCTTGAAATGAAACGGGTTTCATAAACATTTCATCCAATTATGACATGTGAGAAAGAGTTATGTGACATAATAATTTCATCCTTTCATCATATAATTAACCATAAAAAGGAATTAGTTTCATCATAAATTTATTATAGTATAACCAGTGCGAGAGAAATAGTTTTCACATGGATCATTTCATAAAAAAATTGATATAAAGAATAAGAATGGTATCTTTAATTCATCTCCTCTTAAAATCATAGGCTACGTCAGCTAATGTCATCTTATATAGAGAATAATATTGATATATCATTTAAAACATTTATTGAGTAAATTAAATATTCTTTCAAAATCATTTTAATAATATAATACTCTTTTTTATAATCCATTTCTCTTTAAATAACCTTGATATATTATAAAAGAATATTTGAAATAATTTGATTCATTTCATGAGGATAATTTTTTTACTCCATACTATAGGAGGCTCAGTCATGGGATCGAGACCCATGACCCAAAATATTATTAAAAAAAGATAAAAGTTGCAAGATATATGAGTAAATGATACCATGCAACAGACCACATAATGAAAGTAAACTAAAAAATAGCCAAACATTACCTTATTCTAGGCCAGCCTCGGCCCCTAGACCCTCCCCGATTGGCAAGATGACGCCCTCGTCCCCTTTTCATTCCAACTTCTGTCTCCACTGGCAGAACCTCAATATTTTCCATAGGAGAAGCTTCCCAATGCATCCTGGCTTCCATGAAGGTAGTGCCATCATGTTGGTCCAAATCAGCAGAAAACTCCTCATGCATTTCCTAATGAGCCTCATGAACAGTCTTAGAATCTTGCACATCAATAGCAGCATCATGGACTGGAAACTCCACCACCGTTGAGATCTCCAACCTGATAACAAAAGCAGGTATCAAAGTAGAGTCTCTTTGATTGTTGCATCCTGCATTCTTAAGCCCTTAAAGGCTAAGCAAATCAAACTCCAGAGTATTAATAGAATCCAACATGGAAAAGAAATTGACTACTGGTTTTGGAGGTTTTTTCAATGCCTCATCACTCAAATAAACCATTGGAGAAACATCCATTTTATTCTCCCTCTGATCCAATGCCTTTGGAGAGGGTCTTTTCCCCATAATAGAAACCTGCACATGTGATCCCTCCAACACATCATCCTTCCCAATAGAAGTAACTCCCTTCATCTATACAGCTTCGTGACTAACCTGTTGGACCACGACCACTCCTGCAGTAGAACTCTCCTCCAGCACATCATCTTCTATCTGAGCTCCCACATTACGCACCTAAACTGGGCATGCCCTCGACTTCTTCGGAATCACCAACTGGAAACCATCTTCATAAAATACCTTCATTGTACCCTTCCTACAAGCCGAGGCCAGTGCAACATGATCGAACTCTAAATTTAAATCATTTTGGAAAGAATCCTCGTTCTCTGATTGATACCATTCCTCCTCCTCAATAAGCATAGATGAACAATTATGGGAAACAACAGTAATATTTTGCAGAACTTCAGTAGTCTTTTTAATAGCAGCCTCATGCTCTATATGGCACCCTTCTTCCTCTTCAGCTATATCAGCCCATGACCTATTATCAACACCCCTGGTGATTCCAATAACGGCCGGCTCCAATTCTATATCCATTGGTATAACAGTAGCAGCAGCCAACTGAATTTCAACAGGCATAGACAAACCATGTTGGACACCCTTAGAAAAAAGAGGCAGTACCAACATTTTGAGGATCTTTTCCCCTAGAAACAAACTTATTACTAGTTTGCACAACCAGTTTCTTCTTGCATTGATCAGAAGTATGAACCAAATATTTACAAATTGTACATTTATTATTCCTACGAAATTTCATAGGCGTATGACCAATACATTAACAAGAATTTCAAAAAGTAGGCAACCACGCATATTTTATAGAATGTTCTAACTTAAAATCATTCACAACAATGAAGACAGTGTAAATAAGAACCTGTGAAAAATAAATTTCTACCATGACACGAGCAAAGTGATCATATCTATGATATTTAGTTTCCATATCAACCTTGATCGGAGAACCAAAAGCTGAAAAAACCTCCCATAAAACTGAAGGATTCCAAAAAATATCAGTTTGAACCCCTAATTCAAATCCATGTTTGAGTGGAAGAGTTCTTAATTGCAAGAGCATTTGCTAATGGATCCCACTGCGGAACCAATATATAACCAGGGTTCATCAAAACCAGTCCAAAACTCCAGGCTGAAATTTGAAATTCCTTCAATGTAAAGACAACATAAAACATAAATTGAATACATTTTTAGAAAACATGGTTTTGGAAGAAAACATCTTTCTGGCCAAAGAGATAAATAATGTCATATTTCTATAAGATATTTTTCCCATTTATTTTTGTACGGAAGAGAGGGAAATGGTAGTATAATTTTCATGAATAACCAAAGGATAATAATTATAATGATTTTATTGAGATATAGATCAAATTATTTTGTCCTTCAAAAAATAATAATAGTTGATCCGAAAAAATAATGAGATTGTAATATAAATTCCATTCCCCCTTTGTATCTATAAATCATAATCCCAATTAAGTAATAACATTAATAGAAAAATAGATATTTTTATATAAAAATTAATGATATTATATGTCAAATGGTTTATATCTTCATCTCATAAAAGAAGATAGGTTCATAACATAACCATATGTCTCAATGAATGAAAATGGAGACAATTATCTCTTACCTCTTTGGTAAAGACCAGACTGTAAATCCCATGAAAGATTTGTGCTAATTTTTATATCTAAGTACCCATAATGTTTTGTATAATAATCATTAAATATATTCATGGATTGTATATACACCATATAATATTAATAATAGGGGAATATGGCATGTGTCTTAAAGAACAAAAATGTAAAACGAAAATCCCATAAAGATTTAGTAATATTTTGAATCATAAGATATAATAAATAAATAAAATAAAATTATATTTTAAATGTCATTAAAAGGGGAATATATATTATATATCATGTAATTTTTTTTGTTTAAATCACATATAATAATGGATTCAATAATTTTCATGTTTCCCAGAAATAATAGAGAGCCTAGAAATCCCTTAACATAGGACTCAAAATGAATTGTACTCATTAAAACATCCTATATTAAAAATATAATATAAGTATAAATATATTATTAATTAATAATTATATATTTCATACCATAGATTAGATAATTCTGTCCATTTGTTACCCATTTTTTAAAAATTTGATGATAAATGCACATTTCAGGTAATAACCACTTTGTTGTTCATATATGTTTTGATTTTTATATTTATTCCGATTAATATTATCACAATTCCATAATATAAATAATAATAATATATAAATTATTTTCAAATTTATAAATCAATTATTATTTTAATAATATTCATCTATTATGGTTTTGGAAAATTAAGTATGTTATCATCGTTGAGACAACAGGATATACGTACACATTTGACGTGTTTCTATTTTTCAATGATCACTTTGGTAAGGAGGTAAGTGATATTTTACATTGAAATAATGATAATAATATAATACATTAAATATTTTTAATTTAAATATAATTTTATACCATCCAACTAGGGTGGTGATTAAAAGAGAGAGTTACATTGCTTCTTGAAGCAGTAGTCCACACATACACAGACATTGTTCATTCCATTCAGTGCATGGAATGGTGAGAAATAAAATTATATAATATAATTTCATAATGAAAAATATATATTTAATATTATAATTATTCCATTTATATCACATATATGTATCCTTATGACCCTCTATGTAATGTGTTTCTATAAACAACTCACACCACTTTGTGAGGAAGTTGTCCTCATTACACACGAGTCACGTTATGGTATCTCCTGATGAATTAAATTTTAAAAAATATATGATATAATTAATCTATTGGTATAATAATTTTTAATATATCATATATATAATTTATATCCATCACCATACGCAACCACGAGATTTGGTGATGGAAGAACAGATGTCATGGGTTCACGAGGATGTAGTCCGTTGTGAATGACGCTTTCATAACCAATATTACAGATGTGTGGATGGTTTCAGGTCATGAAAATAAAATTAAAACATATAATTATATTTAAGATAACTGGGTTATTATTTCACCATGGTACAATAATAATTGAAGGAGGTGGAGGAACAAAAAATATACAAAACTTGTTGAAGAAAATTACCTCTTCTTCAGGTATTCTTAATTGGATTGAAACAAAATAATTCCCATATTGATTATTTTAAAAAAAATTCATATTCGGTTATGATATAAAATCATGGAAGTGATTTGGGTAGGTCATTTCTAAACCGATTTTTTATATGGTGTCAATATGATAGGAGAAGATGTGTCCTTTTATAAGTGAGGTGGGTGATACACTTGTAATTTGTTTCAAAGAAAATGGTTTACCCATGTTTTTCACCAGACATATAGGTAAAGAAAATAGATCCCATTAGATACCTATACATCATTTGGCCCATTTGTGTGTATAAAATTTATTTTATATAATTTTATAGGTCATTTTAAAGTGTATATTTTTAGTTTAACCCACTGGAAACCAATTTTAACCTACCCCATAGTAATTTTTTGTACTATTTTTAGTTTTACTTTTTGTAAAATTAATGTTTAAATAATTAGATAATATAAATTATCATTATAATAAATATGAAACTCTTTTTAGAAAGTTTCATTTAGAGAACTATGAAATTTTAATTTAAAAATAATCATACAAACGTTACGAGAAACTATGTTTTTAAAGTGGAAATATTCCAAATTTTATAGACATTTTATATCAATATTAACTATAAAACTAATTCCAATTACCAAAATAAGATTTATTTATATATAATTTTATTAATTTTACTTTATAACCAATGAAAAATATATCATTACTTTATAAATAAATTAAATGAGAAGGTAATTAGAAATTAAATTTCAGAAATTTTCATTATTCATAAAACAAAATTCAGAATAAATATAAAAAATACATTGTAAGAGAATTTGGACATGATTATTTCATAAATAATTATTATTTTATCATATTAATTTTCTAAATTTTTAATAAATTAATTTTATTAAATTTCATAAAAAAATAAAATCCAATTTTTTTAGAAAATTGTATATTCCAAAAATATAAATATTTTCATTAAAATATTTCAATATTTTATAAATATTATTCCTTATATAAAACCTTTAGAATTTATATTTTAAAAGTAGTTATTATTATTTATATCCATGAGAATAATGGATCGGTTTTTAATCTCACAATTAAATAACGAGACTAATAATATATCATAGTGTTGATAAAACTCAGTGTCATGTGTAATCCAAGATAAAATAATGGTTGTGTGTAATGACAAATATAGTAATGAATAAATTTATTTGAAAAAATAAATCGATAAATCTCAAGTTTTAAAAAATTATTATCCCCAATAATCAGGTATCTACTTCTTATAGGAAAAATCATAGTCAGGGACATTTAGTTCCTACTTCACTATCCTAATTTATATAATAGATATTTTCATGTTTACAACATATACGAATAAGAGGAAAAAATCCCTTTTTAAATTATTTATTCAATCAATGATACTACTAAGTCTAACTATAAATATTCCATAACAACAAGATAAATATCTTTATACAAATTCCCATGTGTTGATTTAACTACCTACATCCTCAATTGGGAATCATGGAATGTATTTTTCATAAAAGTAGTTTATGATGGAAGAGCTAACTGATATTTTGTATCTTAAAAAATTCTCAAAAGATATAAGTGTTTAAAAATATGAAGGTTATATTCCATTACCTAGCAATTCATCTATGACCAAATTTTGATGAATCATAATTAAAAACATTGTCACCAACTTTGAATACAAAAGGAAGCAATTTATAATCAATTTGAAATTTTATATATTTGAGCAATAATGAGCCATTTTTTAATCTAATTGAACAGTACCCTAATATATTGTGAATTACTAAGTTTTACAATAGAGTTATCTCCAATTTTGATCCAGTATAGTGGATAATGACATGGTTTACCATAAAATCATCCAACTGGGTCATTTTAATTGATAATTATTAGCATTAATTAAAAGATAATTAAACTAGAGGGAGGTGATCCTCCTAATAGAAACTATGATAAAGGTCAAAGTGAGTAATAATATCCTAATGGATTTTAATGGTTAACTCATACAAGACATTCATTTGGGGTTGAAATTCACTGCACTACGTAACCAAATAAATCAATTATCATTAAATTAATTTCTAAAAAAGAGACATGAACCTCAATTCACTTTCATAGTTGATACTTGATGGTACTCCATGAATTATTAAAAACATTATTATATATTACGTTCATATTTCATTGGAAAAAATAAACAACATTACTCATTAGAAAATTTTCTATCTTGGTTCAATGATATTTGGTTACCTAAACCATGTTTTGTTCCCAACAGAATCATGGTAGACTACTCACAGAGTCCCCAATAACTTTATCTTATTTATAAATCACGAATTAAAAGGTTTAAAGAGTACATTATGGTCTCTAATGATTTCCCATTACTCAATGACAGGTAATGAATATATTGATAAGCATGTTTTATTTTCTTTTACAATTAGAATAATATAAATTAAGATAAAAATATTTACAATACTAAAAACCAAAATACTAGAAAAAGTTTAAATAATTTTAAAAAAATACTCATCATAATTTTATATGGTTAGTGATGACTACAAAATATATTATGAGTTATAAGTGCCTCAAGTACATCAAGATTTGAATAATGATATCTAACACTATATTATTATTAGAGTAGTAAAATTAAATATTATTTAAATTAATGAAAATATAGGCCACTACACCATGGTATTATATGAGAACACAACCCATACCAACCAAATATGAATAAAATTGCACCTAAAAAGCAGCACTTGACTATGATGATACAAGGAATGTATTTGTGGTCTACCTTCTATTCACCTCTAGAAAACGGTTCTCACACTACTCAACCCATATAAATTTAAATCCCTTTTATTTATAGATTTCATAAATATATCTATCTTCAAGAAATTTTTAATAATATTAATGTGTTATCTATAAATTACAAAGAAAATCTCTATTTAAAATATATTCAACAAAACATTCCATCACATCACTCAATCGACATTATCTAAATCAATCAAGACATCAAATTTAATGATTATAGAGTCATAATGTTTTAATTCATTTATTCATATTTAATATTTAATAAACTATAAGTTGAGATTATTCTCTTATAATTATTTTAATATAATGAACATATGTCGAGAATGATCATAATGATATATAAAATAAACTGGTATATCATCTAAAATGTCTAAAATTTATGAGTCTATTTGGAAAATAATTATCTTGTTCATATATTATATTAACATTATTGTATAATTTATTTGTACGAAATTATTTTACATATATTTTAAAATATCATATTAACTCTAGAAAAAACAATTTTTACTCTGTTACTACCTGAACCATAGTTGATTATAACCTGAAAATTATAAAATATTATAAAACTAATTTTCCACAAACAGATATCAAATATATCATCAATTTATGGAATAAGGTAATGATTAATGAGTCTTACCTTGATAAACTAGATTTTTTATACTGATACATACTATTCTAATAGCATTCATAGTAAAGGGGACTATAAAACCCTAATGCGATGTTATAGGCCAAGTAAAACCCTTAAATTCAAGATCCACCAACTAAATTAATAGTTATATATTATTAATTTAAAAAACTAAATAATTATTATTTGATACCAACTAAACTCAAAGAAAAAAATTATTGGAAATTTTATCATATCCATTCATAGTAAAGGGGACTATAGAATCCTAAAGAAAAGTTCTAGTCAAAGTAAACTCCTTAACTTTATGATCATCTTTTTAAATTATTTGTTATATATTCCTAATTGAAATGACTAAATAAGGATGATTTGATACCAACACAATTCAAAGAAAAATATTAATTGTAATTTTATCATATCATTGATGTTTTCATCCTATAAAATCTCTATTGAATACATAAGGATAACGTTCTACCACATGTGATAAAAATTTATTCTCCTTAATGTATTCTATTCCAAGAATGAGAATATTATTCTACATCGTGATCAATCCCAAATTCCCTTAATTACGACCAGATTAACTCTCCCAAAAATTATACTCTCTATGAAAATTATATCAAGATCTAATTAGAAATGTGGATGATACTCTCTGATTATAATAATCAATATATGGATGAAACTATATAAACCAATTCACCCCAATAATGAAATCCAAGGATTCCATATTAATAACCAATAATTCACAATAATTACCATATGAATCTATGACCAATAAACAATATAATCACATCTTAGTTTTTTTATCATCCTTCTTCAAAAGGATTCTATAGTTATATGTGATGAAAATACACCAAATTTAAGCACAAGATAGCTTGGATTTTTTTAGAGATATTATTATTTAAAACATATATAATGAATAAAGATAATGATTTAGTATAGTATTATAATATAGTAACTCTAACTATAGAAGGACCCACTAAATATTCAATAGTATGTTTCTCCATTTCATATTATATTCCTTCTCCATCAGAGTGTTTAATTCCTCCAATTCGTTGATAAAATTACTTATATTGTGACATGATATGTTCATGAATCAATTTTTACCAATTCATGTCCTTGTAGTGTCACATGGACCATGTCATTTCTATATATAGAGTTCATTCAATATTTTCAACATAAATATTTCATTTAAACAATTTTGGGACAAACTACAAATATAGTCATGAAAAGTATAATATTTCACATAAAAAATATATTATAAAAAAGTCATTAAGTAAAATAATTTAATATGTAAAATCCTATATTAAAATGTTTTTTAACCAATAAATTTAATAATTTTTTATTCATGATAACCTATTCATTGATAATAAATATATTAGAAAACAATATTTATTTATCATTAATGTAATATTTAATATTAATCATAAATTGGATTTGACACTAATGTGAATAATTAAATACATTGATGAATGGAATATGGAATGATACACTACATTATGAAACCTAATAATACCTAACATGGAAAATGTGAGTCATTAATGTAACATTGTTTTAGAAAATAAAGAAGAAAATTTATCCCATATAATAATTGGTAAGTCATGTTTACACTATAATTATTATTTGCAGAGATATTTATGAGTTACATAACTAGTCTCAACAATCCCATGACTTTTATAATCTCATTTACAATACCCAATAGCACTGAATTTGTGATATGATTCCATTTTTTAATGATTATAACCGGGACACCTCAAGAATACCCATATCATTATGTCATTAGATCATAGGTACACATTTCTACTTATAGTTTCTGAAGTAAACACTGAGGGATAATGACATATGAGAGGGAGATGGGCTTCCACCCAAAATGAATTATAAAACAATGTTCGTTGAAATCCCATATATGGAATGAACCAAATAAAAATATAACCAATAAATTGATCAGTAAAAAAATTAAATGAATCATTACTGTAAATGAACAAGGATAAATAGATAACATGATATGAATATGAATAATTAAACATCCAATGACCAATAGTATCCATAAATAATATAATTTGAGTGGATCAAATCAAAATAAATTATATATATTTATAAACTAATTCAAACATAGACCACAAAGATAAAAGTGGTAAATCCATGCATGGAATCTCCCTAAGAGAATACCATGAAAACCCATATAACATAGTTCATACAATTAAATAAAAACACAGAAAATAGACAATTCAATCTCTAGGATATATGATTAACTAAATCCCATTATTATATGCTTTAACATTACCCAGGTCATGTATAAAATTATTTATATGTATCTCATTGGGGGACATGTGGGCATGACTATAAAAATACCCAGTTGGAAGATTCCATGCCACCTCCATATTCCTATCATAAACAAATATTTGTTTAAAAAAACATTGGTCATGAGGGAAAAGTCTAAAAATAACCAAAATAATGTTTTAGAAATCTTAATCATAAAAATAAACACTTGTAAGAAACCCCAAATGGTGGGTTTCTCTATAGCTTTATTTCCTACTTCATACATGGAATAGTATTTGAGGAGATATATATATATATGATTTGGGTACTTTTCCTTCACTATAGGTAGAGAGAAACACCCATACTTAGGGTAATGGGAATCATAAATAACAAGTAATCGAAGCCTTGTTTATCATCCCAAGTGTAATAGGTGAAAGGGTATAATAAATCAAATAAATGCAAGACAATTCCAACCATTGACCTCTTCATCAACTGAGAGGTTACATGTACATTATTTATATATAATTTTTTTTCACATTTTTAAAAATGTATATAATTATTTAGATTCATGAAAAGTAAAAAAAATTAGCACAAATACATGATATAACTATAATTTCATTATAATAATTTCATTTTTAATGAATATTTGTATATATTAAAACCCTGATTAGTGATCATATCTATTAACAACCCTAAATGTATCATAGTTGGGATTCCTATTAAATAATTTAAGCCATTAGAGTAAACCTTTGGAACATATGGGAATGAAATATTTATATGTATATAAAATTATGTCAAAATATCCCATAATTTTTCTAAATAAATTTATAAAACACAATATTGGACTATATAATCCTTTTATAAATGAAGTCTTTTCATCCAAATAACAGTACCTATTTTAATCATAGGGTTGTGATATGAACAAGGGGTTACTTATAGATTATTAATGTTGCATGGCCCATTAAATACCATTAGAAAAGAAATAAAATTGATAGAACTAATAACAAATAATTTAAATGATGTTTTAGGATTTTGGATTACATCCAATATATGTAAATACATTTGGAAATAAAAACCTAATATTTACCTTTTAATCACTAATGATAATAACTTACAACATCATGATAGAAGAGATACCAAGATAACAATAGATATTTACGATCTGTTTATTTGAAGAAAAAATATTCCTAACTTCTATATCAAGAAAACATGATGAATTAGAAGAATTATAGAGTATGGTTATTCCCTAAAATCACTGATTATGACCTACAAAGATTAATATGAGAATCCCAAAAATGTATTTGTGGTGGAACCAACTTCTGGTAAGAGGGAGATTAAGGTGGTTCTACCAAGTGTTTTTTCTAGATAATTAAATAATTTAATATTAAGGTAGTTATAATTTTATGGTTTGTAATTTAAGGTAATAGATTATTTCCATTAAAATAAATGTCAATCCATAATGTAGAAATTTTGGGTCTTATAGTTTTCTAGTGGTGTCAAAAATGGGATTATAACATCTAGAGTGCTAATATGTTCCTTAATCTATCCCAGTAGCTACCAAATTCTCTCAATACCTAAGAAATTGCATTTAATTATGGAAAAAACTCATTTACCTTAAATAGTAACCCTCAAAATGATCACTACCACAATATTTTACATTATAATTTTCCCCCTCCTCTTGAACTCAAAAAAACACATTAATATGAATTAAATTCTGAGAATTAAAGAGAAAATAAAACAAAAGGTTGTTGTCTTTAGACCAATAATAGATTTTTCATTCGAAAACATTTAGATATTATTATATTCACATGTGTTACTTTATGATTTACTTCACCCCATTATATTTATACTTCCATGAATTCAAAATGTATCATCTAGAAACACCTGGCACATAAGCACTGTCAGTTCTAGTAAAATCTATCGTATACAAAATCCTTCCTACTAGAGGTCATATAAAACTATTTTCATAATATTATCAATATTGTGTGTTATAGATTCATTTTATTTATGTTATATTATGTGATTTTACAATTTATTTGAATCTAGTTTTGATCCAAACATTTATAATTATTTATGAATGATATAATGTCAATATCCTCATATTCCAACCACTACTAATCCCCATACCTAAAACTATTATTGATTTTTGAAGAATTTTTTGTTTAAATGATCCAGCAAGCTCCAACATCAATTCTATAGTATAATAAATTTCTACATGTACATATAGAATATAAAAAAATGAAATATAAGTTAGAAAAAATTAAAAGATCTGGTTTTTTCCTTGTAAGTTATTTAAATAGTTATAGACATATATTCAGATCTTGATGTTGAGATGAATTTTTATTTTGAGGCCAGTGTGTCAAGACAAAATATTATTAAAATATTGGATATATTTTATATTTTTTGGTCATATTTTCTTAACGAATAACTCTTATACAGAATCTCATATCTATAATATGAGATGATGGTTCAATTTGGAACATGTAGTTTTCCCTTATCCCAACCTAAAATGGATCTGTGTGGGGAATTCAAATAAAACAACTAGTGGTGGTTTGTTAAGTTAGTTAATTTAATGTGTAATGGAATAAATTTTTTTCCAAACTAAAATATTTCTATAAATATGCTTTTATGATGATCCTTCTTGTTTGAACGCTTGAACCCTATTATAATTGGGAGGTCTTCCTTCCACCTCTCATTGTTGAATAAAGATAAGATAATGATAAGACATCAAATATGAGTAGATCGAGATGATGAAAATGAAACAACTCCAATTCATTATCGGTGAAAAAGTTCTTCATTGAAGAATGATAAAAGAATAAGAAGGAATCTTCAGTTTATGGATTCAATAATAATTGATTAAACTATTTGAGTAGGATCATTCTATTTCTTGATCTAAGTAATTTTTAATACATAACATGTTCCATTGTACTAATTTTATTTAATTATTATATTTTTCTCAGCTTGAATATCCTCAATTATATTTTTTGGAAATGGATTATTTTCCAACAACTATTCACATTTGATTTCAGGCTTTTATCCCAATCTTTTTCACATTGTTCTGCGATTGGCCTATAGTGTCTCGAGTCGACATTTTGGTGCAGGGCCAAGCCCATCTGGACAACTAAATTCATGAATCATTAACATGATAGGGATAAATTGATGAATAAATTACCAATTTGAAATGATATTATGGTAAGGTTTATTACAACATGGTTTTTTGATCTAGTGAGGCAATATAGGAACTATGGATAGTAATGGGTGATGATGTGTTTAAGGGTTCATGTGGTTGAATTTGGAATCCAATGATCAGCCACTAGAAAGAAGGAAAAAAATAAAATATGACTATTATACTAAACAAATGAGTACTAGAGGTTATTTTTGTCATGTTGTGGCCGAATTTGGATCAGAATAAGTGGATCTATACTTCTATGAAAATCTCAAATACACACCAGGTATTTCAAAGAATGCCATTGTGTGGTTCCCCTTCGGTTTAGGATCAAGGGTTTTGAGGTAGTAAGGGGCCTCATAATGTGACTAGGAGACACACTATGAATATCTTAATGGGTATAAAATATATGTGGTTGATAACATGGGTAGGACCTCTTGCGGAAGGACCAACCATTTATCGAAGTATTCAGACATGGGAAGACTTACACGGACATTACCAGTAACACAAGCAGGACTTGAGATGGATATAGAATTCCTTTCAGTCCACATAAAATATTTATAGTTCAATGTGGATAGTAATAAATGTACCATAAGATACACAACATTGAATAATACTTGGTCTAAATGATGTGTGGGTCCCCTTACCTTTCATGCAGCCCTACTTTCCATTTTAGGATATTTCAACCTTTGTATCTTCTTCACTTAGTCTCTAATTATATACTGGAATTGGCTTATACTGACTATGTGCTCATGTAGAATGTGATGGAGTGATCCTTAGTTGGTACTGAGATATAACATAAGGTGTTCCGTGTGTGATGATTATTTTGATGATGCTCAACGATGTAAGTGATCAGGTGGGATCATCAGAGTGATCAAAATAGAACCCTCTTACTAATCTTGGAATGGGTCCGGGATAAACCAGTATAGTGGATCCATATATCTGGGCTAGGAATGGGTTCTATACTAAAAATTATAGAGTGATCATCCATATGGGTTATTCCATGGGTCCTCTACCTTTCCAACAAGTGTCACCCTTCTATAGAGTTAGGGCATGGGTCCTCGACTACGATAGTGACACCCTCCTTTTGGAAAAAGAATGGGTCATATATCCACTATCTATGTGAAACGATGGAATTAGGGCAGATTTCCTTGTCTACTTGAGTGGTTCCCATAATATGGGTCATTCATGGGTCCTCTACCAACTACTATAGTGGAACCCTCATGTTTCTCTATGAATGGGTCGTCTACTAACTACTATAGTGTCACCCTCCAGCTAGGCAGGTCATGGGTCCTCTATCGACCGTCAAAGTGACACCCTCTTATCATGACATGGAATGGGTCCCCTATATATATAATTAGTGTAACCCTTCTGTTTTATAAATTCATGGGTCATCTATCATGATATTATGCCTCTCACCTCTGCATTATAGTGGAAAGGTGTGGATTGAGTTGGATGTATCTTCATATAGATACATAAGATGTTGTGAAATGAAAATTGACCTTTTAGAACTAATTATATTATATATCAATGATGTGATATGATATGTTTAGTTTTCTACTTTTTATCTATTCATATCATGAGTCTTACTTATCCCATTAATCATTTAGGGAGAACTACTAGTTCTGTATATAATCAACCATGCATGGGATTTTCCCACCCGTGTCATGTCTAATTAAGAAGACAGACAGTTCATTAGTGACTATAGATGAGCTTAGGGATACCTGGTGAATTTGATCTCATATGGTGGTCAGAGCTTCAATATCTGGATCCAGGTTCTCTCATCCTCTAACATTCCATTTTTTCTAAATTGGGAAATTTCGTTTCTGGTTTGGGAGTGTATTTGTTTCATTTACTTTCATGTTTACACTATCATACTCTTATACACCATAATGGTTGTTCAAATTCATGGTTATTCTATAGATATTCCATATTTTCATAATTATTCATCTACACATATGAATTTTTATGTTTGTGTGTGTGCATAAAACAAAATTAAAAAATGTTATCCCATGATTTTTATTCCTTTTATTTCCTACCACCACCCCCATACCAATAGTGGTGGGCATGGGGTAACATTTTCTCAAGCCCCATTCAGTCGGGTTGTGAAAAATTGGTATTAGTGTAGTTAATTCATATCATGAATCTTACTTATCCCATTCGTTTGGGATGTGAAAAATTTTCTACTTTTTATGTATTCATATCCTGAATCTTACTTATCTCCTTAATCGTTTAGGGAGAACTACTAGTTCTGTATATAATCAACCCTGCATGGGATTTTCCCACACGTGTCATGTCTAATTTAAAAGACTGATAGTTCAATAGTAACTATAGAGGAGCTTAGTGACCCCTGGTGCATTCGACCTCATATGGTGGTTAGAGCTTAAATATCTGTATCCAGGTTCTCTCATCCTCTAATATTCCTTTTTTTCTATATTGGGAAATTTTGTTTCTGGTTTTGGACTTTATTTTTTCTTTTACATTCATGTTTACACTATCATACTCTTATACACCATAGTGGTGGTCGAAATTCATGGTTATTCTGTAGATATTCCATCTTTCCATAATTATTCATCTACTCCTATGAATTATTATGTTTCTGTGTGTGTGTATAAAAAAATTAAAAAAGTTATCCGATGATTTTTATTCCTTTTAGTTACTACCACCACCCCCATACAAATATTGGTGGGAAAGGGGTATCTTTTTCTCAAGCCCCATTCAGTCAGGTTGTGAAAAATTGGTATTAGTGTAGTTAATTGCATGTGATGATGTTTGGAGAAGAACTCTTATAAGGAATTGGTTCATATTTAGGGAAATAATTTCAATGTATTTTGAGTGTGACTTTATGTATATATAATCTAGTGTTATTGTGGTTGCCGACAAATCCATTCACTATGACCTTGACTACCTACTTGTTACTATGTAGACTGAGATATTTGATGTTGGGATTAATTTTACATGCATCATATATGATTGTGTCTTTTGACTATCCTTATTGAGTCATATTCCCATCGAATATATATTCTTATTTAGCCATTGTATCTCTTGATTAAATTTGTTGTATTTTTTATTGATTACATCAAGCTAGGTTTTTAATCTTATATCATGAAAATGATCGGCAGAGTGATGAGGCCTCACTTTTAGGTTTATATCATTGTATTATTCCTCTAGGTGGAATAGTATCATCGCCCCCATATATAGAGGAGAATAAAATACTAGTAATGAGAGATGATGATTTGTTTAGGTTTAGTGCACTCTAAAAGTTCTATCACCAGAGGGTGCAAAGCTATAATGGAGAAATAGATCCCTATGAAGTGGAGGATTGGCTATAGTCGTAGATATGTGTCTAAAACCTTACCTGAACCTTGAAAATTCATGTGGTTTCACTCGAAGATTTAATTTTATATAGAGTAGTTGGGTGATATTTGATTTTTTTTACTTAGATTCATGGTCAATTGACACTTCCATTGCCCTAATTAAAGCATCTATTTCATTAAGAGTACTACCCAACCTATTTGAACTCAGTTAAACTATGGTGCTTCTGGAACTACAGTAAGAAGGGATGATGGTTACTAAGTATTCCAAGAGATTTTTGGACCATATGTGATACTCTGATGATGTGATTTAGGATGGATACTTTGGAAAACTTATGTTTGAGTAGGGACTCCATATACATATCCTTTTTAGGGTGGTACCCTTGTACATTCCCAACTATGCATGGGTGTTGGAACGGGATCTAGTGATAGGTAGTTTCCTATCAGTGGGATACCAGGTAGTGGGAGCTTGTAGTGGGCATCATAAGGATGAGTCCTCTATGGTAGCTAAAAGATTCCGTTGAGAGGATATCAGTGCAATAGATCTTCCCAGGATGAGGTACAACCAAATTGTCAAAGAGAGTAGAGGTGTCAAGGGAAGCTGGAAGATGGGTACTTATATGCTTTTTAAGGATGAGGTAACATTGAACATGACTATGAGACCAAACCTGCTATGGAAAATATGAATTTAGTTGTAGTTACACCAAAACATAGGTAGTTCTATGATCAGGTATCTCCAAGGAGAGGGCAATGTGGCTCTAGTGAGGAGAAGATGATAATGGGTCACATTGTGATCTAGGAGGTGGAGATGGTGGTGTTGTTCAATGATATAATGTCTATCCACCACCAACACTAGGCATCCCAAGTGAGGATCATTGTAATACCCCAAGGATTTACAAATAAATGTAATATAGAATGTAATTCATAGAACACTGAGTCTATGTAAAACAATAATTTTTGTATAATTATTTTAACAATGTAGTTATAATGTATCCATTAAACATTATTTTATTGATTATGTGATTTGAATTTTAAAAATGTACATACATGGTAGTGATTAGTGAGATATTTAGAGTCTGACAAGGTAATCTTATTTTTTTTTGTTGAATAGTAACCCGACTCTTTTGAATAGTAATGTCACCCTAATGAATAGTAATATGAACCTTATGAATACTAAACTTTACAAATGAATAATATCATCATCCATAAAATTATAAGTAAATTTTTTAATCATATAAATGAGAGTAGGATATAATTTTATCATTGTATAAATACATAAATATATTAAAAATTCAGATGTATGTGATTGTATTATTTTGGGTCATAATTATTTATTCAAAATTTTATAATTAATAGAATGATTCAAAATTAAATTCATTTTTATAAAATTTATTCATAAATTAGTAGTTTATTTTCATATGATTTTTAGATAATTTTATGAACCGTTTGTTTATTTTTCAGCGTGTTATCAAATTAGTTATAAATTCAAATTTTTTATTTTTCAAGTAATTGATGTGTCAAATTAAATTTTTAATTTTTAATTATTATAGAAATATTTTCATAAAATGTATTTCATTTTTTAAATATACTCCTTGAAAAATGGTAAGTTTGGAATTTTGAGATATTTCTAAAAAATTGATTTTTTTTAATTGTAAATTACGAAAATTTATAATAAATGTTAAATACAAGAATTTTGTATAAATTGTCGGTGTAAGGATGAGGTAAGAACCATTAGTTTAAACTAAAATGAAGAATTTTCTATATTTTTTTAAATAATAAATATTATTTCATGTCTTGCGTAAAATTATAATATAATGAATTAAATAATGAAAAATCACTACTATCCTATACTATTAAAACCACCCCTCATCCCACTTCTCCTCACTCTTATCAGCCTTGAATCTTGTAAAATTTATTACCAAATCCCATTAACTTGTCTCTCCGTACATCCAGGATAAAGTTTTCTTAAAAGAACACCAAAACCCCTTTCCTTATGGTGTTTCTCATGGAGGAGTATTCAAGTTGTAAATCCTCTTCCTTTTTCATTTAATTTCAGTTAATTTTATTTTTATTTTCTTATCCTCTACTCACATGCACTATCAAAATGATCATTATAGCACTGGTATAATATATATAATATAATTATATGATGTTAATTAATGATACATCATCGATCTCTTTACTCTATTAATTTTTTTCAAAAACGAAATCATCATCCTGATTATGCCAATTTACAATCATCATGGACGAAAAACATTGGTTCATTAATTTCTTCTTCAAGGCTTGTCATGAAAAAATGTTTATGGGAAACCCATACTATGATCTATGTATTAAAACCATGTAAATGTTTTGGGAAAAGTATATATATATAATACTAATTCATACATCAAAAGCAGTTCATGATTATCAAAAACCACCAAAATAATCTGAATGATTATCACTAATGTTTTTTCTAATTAATCATACATATACCATAAAAAAACTAAATTATATCACCATTTAATATTATTTATTATTATTAGTATCATTTGAAATTAATTCTATATAATTATATCCATTACATATGAACTCCATTACTTATAAATAAAAAAAATGATCATGAAAACGAAAGAAACGAACGCTCCTGAACGATAAAATTATATAATATAATTGATCTAAAAGACAATAAATAATCCTAATAAAATTATAAAAAAATAATTTCAAGTATAAAAGGTTCTTATTTAATTAATTAATGGATATAATCTTGATTATATAGGATATTAAGGTATAGTGATGAACACATTTAGATAGAAGGTAAGGGTTTTCTTATCTCACTTCCATTTTTTAGAGATATTACTTATTCACCATTATTTCATGTGTATGGTGTGTGTATTATACCCATTTATGTATAAAACGATAAATATATGTATTTCCATTTTATTAAATTTAACATTTTAGGATTATTAATTTTTGGGTATATAATTCGATTGATTAAAAACTGGTAAGGGATTATACCCAAACCCATGTTTTTCCTTGAGGTTACTCTTTATCTAACATTAATAAAATGTAATGATTATTTTTTTTATTTCTTATAAATTATTTTTATATTCTCCAAAATCATATATCTAGATTAGATCATAAGTATTTTGTGGGGATATACATGTTTTTAAATTGTTCCCTTGATAATTCTTCCTGATAGACAAGCCCAATTCATGGGAAAATCTCAAATTCTAACTCATTTTTAAGGGAAATTACAATATATTATAAGAAATAATTAATTTATAAAATATAAAATTTTATTTTAAAAAACTATTTTGATTAATTTCTAGTTTTATGAAAACAAACAAGCCTTTCCACACTTAAATCTCATTAATATTTTCCTTAAACAGCACTAATATTTTTTTAATTATAATGTTTTTAAAAACTCATTTTACATCATTTCACATTGATACATCAAATATAATTTCATTTTCCTTCAATTTTAGTTTTTTAAATAAATTTTTTAAATATGATTTTATGACAAATACAAATGATTTTCAAAAAAACAATACATTCCAAAGTAAAAAAAGGGTATTTCTCCTCTCATTTTTTCTTCTTTGAGATAAATGTCTGGTTCACAAATTATTCCTTGTGTCTATCGTGTATATATGTGCCTTGATATATATTATCATTAATATATTTAATCTTATTGTATTCTAAAGTATTATGATTTCAATATTTCAAAGTGTTATGGGACTGTTTGGAATTTTTAAAGATTAATTTCTTCAAGATTTTTTCAATGGTATCTCCATATATTTTGAAATCCTCTTTTGAATCTTGTAAATAATTGTGGATTGCCTATTATGATACCATCTAATATATTTTTTTGAATGTTTTATGATCATTTTGAATATGGATGATATATTTGATTCCATTCATAGATTATGGTTTCATTATTCACATTTCATATGATAGTTTTTCAATTTGAATGGTTATGTTTTTTATGTTTCACATTTTTCATATGACGAATACATTGGACACTTTATGTGATGGGTTTTTCCATCTTTTCTCTCTCGATGAAGATATTTTCCACATGAGAAAAATAATTATTGGGTATTGGTCAAGGCCTAACCGTATTATTTTCAGACGTCATGGTCAAGGAATCAAGGGTTTTTTTAGGTGTAAGACATAATGCATTACCTCATTTTGAAACTAGTAATTTTTAGTCTATGTGATTATTTGACTAGTAGAATATCCATGTTTAACTTCTAGATTTATTTATTTGTCATTTATTCTTGCCATATTATTAACAAGATTATGTTTTAATGGCATGTGTACATTTATTTATTCTTGATGCCTTATTATATATGCTTCCACAATATTATTTACCCTTACTGAGAACTAGAGCTAACCACTTTCTTATTTTTAGTTTCCACATGATATGTAGAATAAAACATTGAATAATATTTAAAGGATTTTATGGGATTAATTTTATTATGAATCATTTTTATTTTCTTTTCCCAATGAATTATGTGTATCATTAATCTAATCTGGTCTTCCAGGGCATAAAAATTGATCGGTCATTCAGGATTTGATTACATATAATCATACCAGTGTAATAAAATAATACATCAGTTCTAGGATTCTAGGGTCAGAGCATTACAACTAATATCTTATAAAATTATTAGAAACCTTGGAAACTAGAATTTAAATTTAGTGAACATAACCCTAAAATTTTATTTAATGAAATGTACAGAAGACCATCCTTGAATTTTGGTAAGGTAAAGATTATATAGATCTTCTTGAAAATAAATTCATGTCTGGAAACCATAATTAGATGTGGTTATAGCATAGATAAACCTAGGGGTATCAACTCTGACAAGGTGTCTTAGGCCTGACTCGGGGTAACCTAGTACATGATAACAAGCCTTACTGTACACCTCGTTTAACACTCCCGGAGGATATTCATAGGATAATTCACATTAACATTATAAGTTTTTAAGGATTTTATTGTATAATTAATGTAAATAAAATATGTTATTCCTAATTATTTTAGGTGTTTTGATATTTTATAAATTACTTTACAATTTTCTAACTGTGATTATCTTTAATCACTCTATGCTTCGTGGTTTTAGTCAACGGCTAGAACACGAAGGATACATGTTAACAATGAATATAATGAATAAGGAGATGTTGATGATGACCCAAATTGGCAATTGATAGGAGTGAAAGATATAATGATCATTCCTAATCTGTTTTCTCAAAATATCATTAAAAACATATAACATAACTTACCCAAGATCCCATGATAGAAGAGAAGAATGGATTTTTCTAAGATCTCCAGTGGTGGAGACTATGGTGGAATGAAATATCAATTTCCATAATGAATGAAATGTAGTAGGAGACACTGTTGAAACTCCATAAAAATATTCAAATAGTATAAAAGAAAACATCAACAAATCCTCCAAAACTCTACGCAATGTAGTCAGATACATTAACTTCGTGACCAAGCTACGCAGCCATCCCTCACGAGAGAGCTCCATGACCCAGATTCGTGATAGAGCTATGCGGCCGAGCGTCGCAAAAAAGCTACGCGTTAGACCTATGAAAGAGAAGATTTGGTATGTCTCTACATGAAGCACCTGCATGGTGGATCTACACGACATATTTTCATGACCATAGTTTCTTCATCAAGGCCCATCTGTGCCTATAAATAGGACCCTTGGAAACCACATTTTCAGATAGAATGTTTTTGAAAGACTCTCTAAAGCTCCCATTTCATAGCTCTTTTTCCTAGATCTCTCAAATTTTCTTAGGTAGTTCTCTAAACTACAAAAGAAGGGATAATTAAAGGGGATATGCATGTTTTGATGTTATTTCACATTCTCTTCAGTCCTAGTCCACACCAACATGTTGTACCTGTGCGGCATACTTGTGCACCATACCTGCGCAATAGGGCAACCC
The DNA here is from genome assembly GCA_963277665.1 of Viscum album. Classification (NCBI taxonomy): domain Eukaryota; kingdom Viridiplantae; phylum Streptophyta; class Magnoliopsida; order Santalales; family Viscaceae; genus Viscum; species Viscum album. The sequence goes on along the minus strand of OY728155.1, from coordinate 1,644,381,058 downwards.
GGGGTACCTATGCGGCACATCTACATGAAGTCCCTATGTGGCCAGTTAATATACACTTTAAAACCTTTCATTGTGTGGTATCTCTTTCTTTGGTTCCCTTATTCAAAAGGGGCTAAGTTGAATCCTCCCCCAAAACCTCCTTGTAGGACCCGGGGACACCCTAAGAGGAGAGGGGTGAATTAGGGTGTCAACTTTTTCTCCTAATGTGATAGATCTTTTCCCCACATTGGTTGGAACTTGTAAAACCTATATGATGGATATGATCCTCAATCGAACATTCACATACAAAGAGTTGACACCACACTTTTACTTGGTTCACCACTAAGGGCTACGTCCAAGGAGCATAAGACAACAGGTTTCCGGTCATACCAAAATCCTCTAATCATCACTAGATATGGATAAGAAATTTCAGGTATACTTACTCTGTACCATGCTCACTACCTTTACAAATGTTCAGGGATAGCCAACTGTGTCCCTCGGGTAACTCCTGTTGACTCCGCCTGGATCACTACATTTGATGACGTCTCAGTCAGTTTATAGATGTGAGAGTCTCTTCAATATATAAACATAGAATACTTTTTCTTCTATTCATCATGAGAAAATTATTTCATCAGAGTCCTGAGTTGATGCTATTTTGTATTCAAACATCTACTTTAGTGCAATAACTGAATGCACTAAATATACTTATTCTCTTCCTTTAATTCCCAATAACGAAACCTGAGTGTATCGTTATATTTCCCTCTTTCTGTGGAGATATGAGTTTAGACGCACGAATCGTTCTTCTTCGCTTCACAAAGAACAACTAGGGTGTTAAACACCAGCAATATGTGTGCGGTACTGCTTCTCTTCATAAAACCAAATGGTTCACTGTTCTTCCGTCTTCGCAAAGAATATTTGAGAGTGCTAAGCACTGGTCAAAGGCCTGCGGGTCCTCCAAATTTTTCGTGCACCCTTCCTGGTTCATTGCGTGTAAAATTCAAACCTTGCGCGTAAAAATAACATTTTGGTACAACTCTTCTTTTTCACGCAGAACTTCTCTTTTCCACACATCACCTTCCTTTTCGCACAACACTTCTTCTTTTAGTGCACCAATATATACCTCAATTTTTTTGCCCGTTAGAGCTCAGGATTTGTCTAAGAGTTGAGCCTCTCCCAATGAGAGGGGTTCACCTCATATTTATAGGCATTTTTGACCTTGCGCATAAAACCCCTTCCAGCACGTAAAACTGTCTCTCAGTTATTTAGATTACGCACACCTTCCTTTTATTTTCGCGCACCTCAGGCATTTTTCGCGTGCCACATGACATTGTCATTTTTTATCATTTTGAACATGAAGCCTATCTTGTGCGTAAAACATGAAACCCACATTTTGCGCACAACTATATTTTAGCGCAGATGTTTTGATTTTCCGTGCACATGGCGTGAACATCTTGGATTTTTCATGTGCCTCTTGCCTTTTTAAATTTTTATTATTCTTGATCCGAGACAAATCTTGCGCGAAAAACTCACCCAGCTATTTCATGCACAACATTTTTTCACACACATTCACATTTTTCCGCGCACAACTCTGGTTTTTTGCGCAGTCCATGCCTTTACCATTTTTCAACATTCTGATTCCGAAACACTTCTTCCGTGAAAAACATCACTCCACTATTTCATGCACCACGCTATTTTTCGAGCACAACCCGCCTATTTCACGCACATACCGCCTATTTCGCGCCCCACTTCCTCTTTGCCTGCACCACCATTTTCGAACAAATCATGTCATCATTTTCTGATTTTCAGGCCAAAAAATTTGGCAAACACTGGGAAACAGCACCACCTTCAATATATGCTTCAGCCATAACCTTCATGATTCTACTTCATAAAAATTATATGATTCTAATCTTTATGTAGTCTCTTTCATGGTTCTCATGAAATCATGAATAACTGGATGGTCTTCATCAAATCCCCATTCTTCTTTAATCATCCTTAGATGGATTATACCTCACCATTCTTCACTGTTGTAAATAATGGGTCACCTTTGACATAGGTTCTTTGAACTTTTGATCAATACAACAATCTTTTAAATTTCTATTCCTCCATTTCATTGGATTACTTCTTGATCTCATTAATTTTGATCTTCATTGAAAACTATTGACAATAAATAAAACCTTATACACAAATTGTTCCCAAAACTTATGACTTCTCATAACTTTTGGTAAGGCACATCAGTGTGTCTCAAATATGGGTTTGTATTTCCGCAGTCAGAGGTTTCAAACATTTGTTTCACAATTGGGTTAAGAATCATGGGAATTTTGTGGGTTTGTATATCCACAGTCACATGGAATTTTTTCCCCGTAACAGTGTTGGGAAGTTCTCAGTTTGGAAGATGGTGGGATTCTGACCTCTCCCTTTTCAAAGAGTTGACCTTGGACCTTAGTTCTACAGTAGGGACGGTAAACTTCACACTAGCCATTCCACGTAAGTATAGGAGAGGTCTCTCCCCCTTCCAGAACCAATTTTACGGCAGCCATCTGGGTATAAGATCCCCACCTTCACCCCTTCTTCTTTACATTAGACCCTTGTCCAATTTAAATAGAACAGAGGAAGGTTCATCGCCTCACCCTCTTCCACGGTCAATGCGCCCTCTTCCATAAATGGGCGAGAAAATGTGTAAAGTGTCATTGTTGAATCATTCACATCCTCTTGTTTCTCACACCGAGCATGAATCACGTGGGATTAGAGATATGTGATGATTACAACATGTGAACCAACATTCTCTTTGAATAAACTATGAGAAATCTGATTCCTGTTCAATCTAGGATATGTAGGAAGCCCTTTTAGGGCCCGAGCTCACTAGATATCATCCTTAGGAATCCAACCAAAATTTCCCCAATTAGTGCAGCCATCCTGGTATAAGCCCCTCACCTTGACCCCTTCTTAATTACATTGAACCCTTTTCCAATGTAAATAGAATAGAAGAAGGTTCGTTGCCTCTCCCTATTCAACATTGGATGCACCCTCTTCCATCAGTGAAGGAGGAAAAGTGTGAAGGGTCATTGTTGAATCTTTTACATCCTCTTGTTTCTCACACCGAGCATGACTCATGTGGGCTTAGAGATATGTGATGATTACAAAATGTGAACAAACACTCCATTTGAATGATCTATGAGAGCTCTAATTCCTTTTCAATCCAGGATACATAGGAAGTCCTTTTAGGACCCGAGCTCACTGGATATCCTCCTTAGGAATCCATCCATAATTCCCCCAATTTGGGCATCCTCCTTAGGAAATAAGCCCTAAATACAATCCACAAATCATCAAGGCATCCCTTTTCAGGAAGTAATCCCAAAATAATCTTTCTCAGGGGACTATATTATCCTACGAGATTCATCAAACTATGTGGGCTTTGATTCCCATCCATATGGGATACATAGGAAGCCTCCTTGAGGTTCAAACCCAACACTTCAAATCAACCATGTTCTCTTTGGGTCATATTCCCAATAGGGTTTGATCCTATTTGGAATCCTATATTCTTTCCAATGTTCCTTGGGTTGTTTTAACATAAGTCCCACACTATGATGTAACTAAGAACCTTAAACTTAGAGGTCCTTATCACATTACCTTAAAAGGTATGATGTGTCCCATTAAGTGGCACGGAACTATGAGGGTTATGATTCCACGAAGGTAGCTCATTTTATGAACATGATCCCATGATCAAAACAAACACTTGTCTCCCTGGATGATAATAAACTCCAAAGTGCCCCCACTGAATGGCTTAAAAACTTGTATCATCATAAATAATGATTAAAAGAATCTCTAATCAGTATATTAGAGGATACTATTAATGGAAAACCTCAAATACATACTAATAATTCTAAAAAAAATCTATACATGTTAAATATGTGATTTTAAATTCCAAGGGATACTTATGATATACTTGGTGAATTAAAAAGGATCCATGAAAATATTTTAATTTCAAAGAGAGTCCTGGATTAGACAATAATTCCCCCCAAAAGGGTGTGATGAGTCTGACCTCCCATCCTCTTGACCAATGCATGTTTTTAAGTATCGTAAAGTTCAAAAAATAATGAACGTCTACCTTTGGAAAGCAGGTCCTCTTTAGATAAAGAACTGTTGGATGTTTCCGGTTCCATGAATAAAGCCAATGGAAACTACCAGGAAACAGGGATTCTTAAATATAGAATATCATTTTTCAAGGACCTACGAAACAAAAATGGTGAACCCAACGTGAATCCTTAACCATGATAATAATTGTACCCACATGTTAGGCCCTTATCAATTGATAAAGGAAGGCTAGAAAATGGAATTAACCACACAAGTATCTATCTGACCAGAAGTCACTTTAATATAACTTGTTGTTGTTCTTAGTTTTCCACATAATTCCCTTCAATCCAAAGAATGGATTTCTCAAAGACAACATCTGTGAACTTCCCGACTGCTGCTCAAGTTGGATCTCCATCCATGGGAAGGACATTATCACTAACCCAGTGTCTTCAATGTTGGGTCTCGAATGTGCGGATAAATGAATATCACCAACACGGTACAATTATGACTTTGGAGGCTACTCGACAGGCCCTCCACATCAACAATAACCCTCTATCATCTGGCCAACAATGACCAATGAACAAGAAGCAAAGGGCGCCAACCACAATTTCCGACCGTTTTGGGTCTTTATCCCCAGAACTAAACAATAAATCATTCCCATTCTATAGGGAGGTTGATCAAGAGGTCACTGAAGGCCTCACTTCAAGAATATAGGAGTCCATCTTGAGGACTCCCACTAGTAATCGCCACCAGAATCATGCGGTTGTATATCCCCAACATGATGGGAATGTTGCCTTTGGACGTTTGGCCTAGGTCTCTCAGACTCGTGCACACAAGACAAACTAGTAGGGACAACGTCTAGTTAACAAGAAGCATGTTCTCACCTCTAACTCCCCCCGAGAAGTCCATCAATCTAACTCGATGGGTAATAATGAGCGGGAATATACACTCGTCCATCCTAATTTCACATCCTAGTAGACTTGTTTGGTAGTAACACACCAATCCCGCCATAGAGATTCCAGAGGAGTACTATAGGCAGACACATACTCTTGTTTATAATTCAATAGCTAGTCATCTGGCTCGTCAGACTGCAACCAAAGAAGCTCACTGATCTAATATTGTGGCAACTGGTAAGCAGGAACATACACATGTTTACAATCTCCAATTATTTCAGCAATCTCATCTACCAGTATTGAAGGAAACTCATCAACCATACATGATAAAGAATATCCATCAAGAACATACACCTCCCAATTTTCATCAAGTTTTCCAACAGTCCCATTTGTTAGGACCCAGAGAAGTCAGTCAGAATGCTCTGATGACAAATTTGGAGCAGACTCAACTCTCTGCCCCAATGCATAAGTATTGTCAATAACTGTTGACAGGAAAAGGAGGACAGGAGCAGGCACATACACCTACTCCAGATACAGAATGGACATATATTCCCATTCTGGCCACTGAAGTCACTAAACACATCTTGTCAATGGTGAAAGGGCAGACTCATATCCCCGTCCATTTTCTGGAAACATGTCTGGTTGTTTTAACAAATACTTCAGCAGTATCAGGGTAATAGACACGTAAATCTATCCCCACACATGGGATGACACAAAAGAATGCCACCCCAGAGCAGATACGCACCTCTATTCCAGTCCCAGAGGATCATGGGTCATACTCCCCCATATCATAGAGACAACAAGATCCGGAACATACACCATTTGCAATTGGAGGTAACATGTCTATTCTAGTAAAAAAATCCAAGACAGGCACATAAACCTTCCCATGATAACCAATATTCCTAGAAAGTGTCCCCAACTATATATAAGAGAACATCCAAGATAAAATCTAACAAAATACCGTTAGAAAATAAATATCCAAGCTGTTATTTAGATCCTCTAAATGCTGGAGTTCTTGAAGCCCTCAAAAATTTATCTGCTGATTCTCAAGATCCTACCCTCACGTTATCAAATTTTGGGAGTGGTAGTTGTAATTCAGAAGCTTCTCATTAGATACTTCATCATGAAAACTTTCTTCATGAAAATTCGGTCAATCCAGAGTGCCTATCTTTGGATGAGAGCCCCGGAAACCATCCATGTGGCTAGAAGACTAAGGAGAAAGAAGATTTATCCCTTACTATAATCCACCACGGTGGTCCTCCCCATGAAGGATTTCGCTGCGAAATTACTCTCTACAGTAGTATTTTGCATTGTAAAAACTATTTTATAATTGACAATGTAGTAACAATAAAGCCCCCTATCTCGAGGCACTTGCAAACACAAGGCTAGTGATGTCTAATTCCATGTCCTTTACGGGTGAAACACTTTCTCATTCATAAGACATCTTAAGGGAATGGTCATTTTCTGAACCGCCCTTGGGTCATTTATCCACAAATGTAGAGCATCCACTTTGGTCAGACCAAGTGGAGAAACCTCTAGTAGAATATGATGAAGATTTTTTGAACATGAGGAAACAATTAGCTAAAGGATAACTACCAGCCATGTTCTGGCCTTCAACAAATTCATTGTTTGATATTATAGAATTGATGACAGAGGATTGTATTCAGGAAATTCGTCTCAACTTATAGAAAACTCTTTGTTATTTGAAAACCAAAGTCTTACCATATGATAAATATCAAAATAAAATAAAGGTAATAGAAGGGTTGCAATGCACAATTGACATGGCATATCTTTCAATTCCCCAACATCCAAGGGTTGGAAGACAATAGAGAGCCCATCAGTGTGCATGTATCAATGCACTTAAGAGGCTTCTCCAATTAATTTTTGATTCCCCATCTAATGCCTGCATCATATGATGGGGTGAATACGGAGCATTTCATTTCATTATACTCCAAAATTAGAAAATTCCTCCAAAAGTGGTTTCATGCAATGTTATTTCCCACGACTGGCCCCAATCAATATGTTTTGTATGTAATCAAATGTATGCTTGAGAACACACCTCAACCAGTTCTCATCAGAATCAGGCTCAAAGAAAAGAAGATATTGAGCTAATTTTACATCAAGCCTCTGAGAATATTAAGAAGGAAACTTTTTTTGAGGATGTCATGTGTTAGAGGATGCAAATGTCTGAAATCAAAGAACGAACTTTTGAAACAGGTGGTCTAAATGATGATATGATAATCCACCCAGCTAATGTCCAAACCAAAATCCACAAAATCAGAAGTACAGTTGCATGGATTTCAGCTATAGAAGTTTAAGAATCACCCTAGTTTGTGAGGCTGGGGGCTCATCTAAATCAATCTTTGAATTAATCAAACAATATTCAAATATTTGAAGAGGAAGAACATGAACAACCACATCCTATATGTTTGGGGAATTTATCACATTTACAATCCCCTCCCCAGCGGATTTCAGTTTTCTCCCGATTAGGGAAGAAGCCACAAGGAAAGCGTATAACTAAATTATCCATTGATTCCCTTCAGATTACTGTTCTCCAAATAGTTCTATCGAATTTGTTTTATAGAGGAACATAGTCTCATAGAGGATACAAAGGGAAACAATCTAGCAGAATAACTCACAGAATTTCATTAATGCATTATGCATCGATAAATGTCATCAATGTCATTGTCACTAATCCCCAAGAACATGAGGCTCACTCAGAGGGATTAGATGAAGAAGTTCTTGTTCAATAGGTTGTACACACAGAAACAAATGAAGGAGATGTGCGTACCAAAATCCATAGGGTTTCCCAGAGGCAAGACATTTCTTCGGGTAATTCCCTTCCATAGTCCAGAAAGGAACAAGCCAATGAAAAGAGTAAAAGTCTGGTTACATCCCACCATACCTCTGGAGAAGTCCAATCACTCTCATTAGAGTAACAGGAAGAATAAATGAAGGAGTTAAGGAGGTTAAATACATAACTACTTCAAGGTAGTATTCCTCCTAAGCATTCTGGAGTTAATCAATCAAGGGAATTTGTTACAACTAGTGGGACGGATAAAGAATATTCCCCTTTACATGTACACCCTCATAGGTCCAATACAATGGGTCATATGTGACAACAATCACCAATACTACCATCAGTGGCAGTACAGGTCATTAGACCCTTCCAATCTCTAGTTATTGAACTTTCTCAAGTCCAAGCTCAACCAGATGTTTCTAAAAAATTAATGACTACCATTGTGTCATTAACAACTCTATTGAAATCTATGGAAGGAAAATGTGTATAAGTTCAACTAGAAAAGAGAGATTACCCTAAATGGGTGGATAAAATTCATCCCCCGTCAAATTTGTGAATACCACATATCCAATTTTAAATGGTTCCAAAGATCCAGAACAACACTTAACACATTTTTTTCTCGTTGTGAACCTATGATGGGAACTCTTCAACAAAAAGAAGAAATTAATCTTAGGTGTTTTGTTTCGTCATTACAAGGACCTCTTTTGTATGGTATACATGTTTGCAATCTCGGTCAATTACTAGGTGGGAAGATCTTAGTCAAAGGTTCCTTCTCTAATTGAGCTCAACATTACCAAAGATGACAGTTTTTTATCTTACCAATTGTAAAAAAAGGGAAAATCAAAGTGTTTTGGATTTCATTACTCACTAAAAGGAATTAAAATAATCCTTATGTTTAGCACTCACTCAAGAAGAGTTTCTGCCAATATGTGTGGAAAATCAGCGTGATGAATTACGCACACCGTTGATCCCTGTGAAATACACATGAGGGTTTCGAGACCTTACTTCAATCACTCAGCAGATAGAAGATTCTCTTACAAAGAATAAGGCTAAAACTCATGTAATTCTATTAGTTTCAGGAAGGAGAATAGGGAATGTAGATACTTCTATAGTTACACTTAAACAAGCACCTGTACCAGCTTCCACTTCAAAACCTTCATCATATCAAAGGGTTGCACCTCCAGAGCGTCAACAACAATGGCCAAATCATCAAGATGATCAAGAAGATCAAAGGTGGAAATAGTTTGAGGATTTAAAAAACAATGGTTATTCTTTCCGGAATGAACATGTTCTTGGTTTCTTCATCTCATCTCTGAAAAACAATCTGGTTTAGTTCCTGAGGCCCAAAATTATGAACAAGGAAAGAGATAAAGACTTCCCCATATATTTAATGTTATATCAGATGTTGGGGCATCCCATTGATGAGTGTTTTGTCTTTAATGACCTCTTTAAAATGATGGTGGAATATAGACAAGTAAAACTGAAAGGTTCTTCATCCCATGTTACATTTGTTACTACTACTGATCCAAAGGGAGAGGGCGAGTGGCATGAAGTCAAAAGTAAAAATGTGAAGAAATTTGATTATTGGATAGTCAGTAAAACGATCAACTAAACTCTTTCCATTTTACGAACACAATGGAATCAACCAATTTTGTCTTATTTTATTTCTGCCACAACAAAACCCCCTTCATCAGAAGGAAAATCCTCCAAGAAGCAGCGTAATTTGAAGAAAGAAGAGAAATTACAAGAAGATGAGCTTGTGTCAAAAACTATGTTGTCGTCGACTCTGGAAGATTTTATGGAATTTGATTCAAAAGCACGGTCACCACCCCACTAAATGACACAGCCTAAACTGGTTCATCAGGAATAATATTCATCAGATGAATAATTGATCTTTGGTTCTCATAATATGATTCATTTATTTGATCCCTATGCCAATGATAGTTTCAATTATGATGAACCTAAGTTCCCTATAACTATCAGAGGAATTAGAGGAAGAGACAAAGGTCTAGGATACATGGGACGACATGGATATTCCAAAATATTCTATTTCAATCATACCTCTACTAGAACTATATATGTGGCAGAAACTTAGGGAAAATCCCTTCAGCGGGCTCAATAAGAATAGGAAATTTCTTCCATACATGGAAAATTTGGTCCAGACGCAGTTTTTTTGGAAGACCGGTTACAGGTCACACCTTCTTCCTCTCAATAAATTGATAGACATAGTCGATCTAATCTACAGAATCTAGGAGTATTTCCAACTCCTACCCTGATACAGGGTACATCTACTTCCAAAACATCAACATCCAGGGCACCTGCAAAAACACATTTTCATGATAGTAAACGGAGACATTTGGACCAAAATTATGATTTCTTGAAACATTTGGCACAAGTATCGACAATGTTATCAATTCTAGATTTCTTGAAACTATCAACATATTTTTGGGAGGCACTTATTGAGGCTCTGTCAAGTCCTGAATGATTCGAAACTGAAATTTTTACGGCCGACATATACCATATAGAGAATGATCCTACAGAATTCCATGCAGTGATATCTTTTATAGATGATGATGAAGATGATGTTGTACACGGATATATTAAACATTTGTATCTATATGTAAAATTCAATGATATAGACTTCTGATGAGCTATCATTGAGAATGGATCAGGATTCAATCTCATTCCTTTTCGTACACTTCGTCGATTGGGCCTCACCGAATTTGATTTATCTCCTTCTACATTGATGTTGCAAGGATAAGATAATAATGAAGAAGAACCTTTGGGAGAAGTTATACTCAGAATTTAGTTTGGAGACAGTGTGTCTAATTCAGATTTCATGGTTGTTCGTCAGGACACAACCTTCAACATTTTTCATGGAAGACCACGGCTACATCAACATGCGGTCGTGACTTATTCATACCATCAATGTCTCAAATATTGTTTCAATGGTCAAATTGGGACATTTAATGGTTACAAGGCCCCATTAAAAACTTCTGAATCTCAATACATTGAGGAAGAATTTTTTCACATGGTTGGATTGGAAAAATCCATGTCAAAGAAGGTCACCAAAATTAATGCTCAAAATGGTTTGGAAAAGATTACAGTAAACCCATTCATACATGTGAGTACAAATTATGTGTTGCCTATCATTCAAATTGACAAGATGGACTTAAATCCAGGCACTCTTATGGAAAATTCCATAATGTCAATTACGGATACCAAGCCAGACAGTATGGGAGAAATTGTTGATTCGGCAAGCAGTGATGAAAGCTTAAATAGAGATGTCCTCATTTCATCCACTGAAATCCCGTAATTCTACACTTCATCAGCCAGAACAGAAGAAGGTATAGAAATACCAGAGGAAAACAATGATGTCAATTCTCAATCTATCATTTCCTCTCTATCACCCCAGGAAGACCCTTCATCATCAATAGGGTTAGAAATGGAAGCCTCTTCTTCAAGATGTTAAAATTTTAACTTCTCCCATAACCATGGAAATTCTACATCGTTATATACTATGCAAGTAGAAATAGAAGAAGTAACACATATTGAAGAAGAAGAGGAACATCTCAAGAATTATCCTCTAGCATTTGAAGAGGGTATCTCTACCACTGTGGATGAACTCATTGAAATAGATCTTGGTACAAAAAAAGATCCACGCCCCACTTTAATTATTGCGTCCATGACTCTGGAAGATCATGAAATGTATACTTCATTTTTAAAGAAAAATCTAGATGTATTTTCTTGGAATTATAATGAAATTTCGGGTCTTGATCCCAATGTTTCCACTCATCATTTGGGTTTTCCAGAAGAACATCAAGAATTCTAGCAAGCAGCAAGAAGTACACACCCAATTTATGCCTCCAAAATTGAAGTTGATGTTGATAAGCTTATCAAGGCTAAAATCATCAGAGAAGTTAAATGTCCCAAATGTTTGGATAATATTTTCCTTGTGAAAAATAATAATGGAAAAATTATAGTTTTCATTGACTTCAGATATCTTAACAGGCATTATCCTAAAGGTGATTTTCCATTCCCGATTACAGAACATCTAATTGATGCAATGTCCATCTACGAAGCACTTTCCTTCATGGATGGATATTCTGGGTACAATCAAATACAAATGGCCCCAGAAGATGAGGAGTCTACAGCCTTCAGAGATCCTCAATGTTTGTTTTTCTTTCAGGTAATGTACTTTGGCCTGAAGAATGCAGGTGCAACGTTTCAACGTGCCATGCACCATATCTTAAAACCCTTTTTATGGAAATTTATTGAATGTTATGTGGATGATTTGGTGGTTAAATCTAGACAATTTTCTAATACCATGGTTGATCTGGAAATCATATTCAACAAACTTCGACAACACAGTTTGAAGATGAACCCCTTGAAAGGTGCTTTCGGGGAAACCTCAAGAAAATTCCTTGTTTTTTTTGAAAGCCATCGTGGTATTGAAGTTGATACCGAGAAAACTAAATCAATCCTTGGTATGTCACCTCTTAGAAATTTGAAATAATTAACAGGAATTCAAGGACACTTAACCTATATTCAGCTCTTTATCGTCAATTTGGAACAAAAATGTTTACCCTTATCCAGATCAATGAAGAAGGGAGTTACCTACCAATGGACTAAAGATTTCCAAGAGGAATTTGATACCCTTAAGAAATATCTCTTGAGTCCACCGGTGTTAATGCCACATGTTTAATGAAGACCACTTATTCTCTATGTGACAGCTGTAGAGTGATCACTGGGTTCCTTCCTCACCCAAAGGAATGATGCTGAGAGTGAAAACAGCCTTTACTATCTTAGTCACACTATGCTTGAGGCGGATACTCAGTATTCAAGTATTGAAATGTGCTTCCTAGAATTAATCATTGAAACTTGGAAATTTAGGAATTATCTACAACATCATGAGGTGCAATTGGTATCTCGTAATAACCCACTTAAATTTTTCCTCAGTCGTCCTATGCTTATAGGATGTCTAGAATTTTGGTCGGTTATTTTGCAGTAATTTGATATTCAGTTTGTGCCACAAAAGGCAATTAAGGGTCAATCCCTGGATTATTTCATTCTTGAGCATCCATCCACAGAAGTTACATAATTTAATACTGAACTTCATAATGAATAGGTGTTCTCTATTCAAGATAATTCCCAGACACGGGAAATGTATTTTCATGGTGCTTCTAGAAGTCCAAGAGGGAAGACATTGAAAAATCCTAAACTCAACAAGGTTGGATGAGGAATAGTCCTAATTTCCCTAGAAAATCCAGTATTTCCCTATTCATTTCTATTATCAGAAGGGGGTACCAACAATGAGGCATAATATCATGCTCTCATTAATGTTTTTTAATTTTCCCCTCAGATGTGAATGGATCATTTAAATGTAAAAGTTGATTTAGAATTGGTAATCAAACAAATCAATGGGGAATATTCTATCTAAAAATAAGAGTTAATACCTTTGTGTGATTATGTCAGAGAATTAATGGATGAATTTCCCTCAGAGAAAACATTATCCTATGTCTCGCGATCATGAAATGCCCAAGCAGATGTACTAGCTAATGCAACTACAACCTTGGTAGATCCAAATCAGGATGATACAGTTATCAGCATAGCCCATCGTCGCATGGTTTATCATTTTTTTCAAACCATGAGGGAGGAAATAAATGAAATTTGACCTATTTCTGAACCATATGGTCATACTACAGGATGGAGAACATCTATCATTGAATATCTTCAAAATTGGATACTTCCACCAAATAGGGCTGAGAAGGAGCAGATCCGGTGACGAGCGGCAAATTTTACACTTTATGATGGTCCAAACCACTGAAAATCCTTTATAAGTGGGGATTGTATGGGATTTCTTTCAGATGTATTGATGGAGAAGAAACTATGACTATCATGAAAGAAGTCCATTCCGGAGCTTGTGGTGCCCACCAATCTGGGCACAGACACTCCAATCAGATTCGAAGGCTTGGATACTTTTGGCCTTTAATGACACAGGATTGTACAGACTTCACAAAAAATGTCATCCATATCATGTGCATTCAAACTTCATTCATCAACACCCAGACTTACTACATACAACTAAATTCTCTTGGCCATTTTCCACAAGGGGAATTGATGTAGTAGGGCATTATCCTCCATCCACGACTAAGTAGTTAAAGTATATTCTCACTACTAATGATTTCTTCTCTAAGTGGGTTGAGGCAATACCTATCAAGGATATTAGAGATAAAAACATCTTTAGTTTTTTCAAAACTAATATCATCACCAGATTTGGTGTCCCTCATATTATTTTTACAGACAATGGAACCAATTTTTGTTCTGTTGAAGTAAAAAAGTTATATCAGGAATATAATATCAAATCCAACCATTCATCTCGCTATCATGGGGTACCCAATGGATAGATAGAGGCCTTTAATAAAACCATATCAAATATACTCCAGAAGATGGTGGATAAGGAGAAGAAATCATGGCCTGATAAACTTTTGAAAGCTTTATGGGCTTATCGGTCAACTATCTGTACTGCCACCTAAGAAACTCCTTTCATTGGTTTATGGAACTGAAGTGGTTTTTCCAATTGAAATGAAATTGCCTTCACTAAGAGTTGCAATATGTGATCAATAATCTATAGATGAAAGGTATCTGAAATGGTTCATTGAGTTGGAACGATTAGATGAGAAAATATTTCACACTTTTCATAATCAAGAAGTCTATCAAAACATAATTGCACAAGCGTTTAATAAGAAATTTCATCTTCAATCATTCCTTCAAGGAGAATTGGTATTGGTCCTTAGAACTCCAATGATACCAAGAAAGAAACCTCTAAAACTTGAGCCAAAGTAGGAAGGACCTTATTAAATATATAAGGTTTATTCAAATGGACCAAATGATTTAATCTCAATGGATGGAGAGCTCATCAAAACCCCAACCAATGAAAGATTTATGAAGAAATACTTTGTATAGTTTTGCATACATAGTCCTCGCTGCAAGACTTAAAACTGGACATCCCCCATGTCCTAGTTACAAGACATTAAACTACATAACAATTGTAAGTGTCCATGTTGCCTGATGTTAAAGTTCATAGCATTGTCGTTCTTGTCAGATGATGTTAAACTGCATGACATCATTTTTACAACTAATGTTTTCTCTATTAGAAATTATATGTTTCCATAAGAAAATGTTTTTGACATCATCACTACTCTGTAATAGTACATGAGTCCCTACCATTCTTATTTCAGAGTCAAATCTGCATAGAGACAATGTTTCAAGAACTACGTATGACTTCATTCTAATTTTCCAATGAGATACGAAGAGACGCATGAATCTCTAATTCGGCGCCCAGCCACAATCACAAAATTTTCTTTTTTTATTTTCCCCTCCTGTATATGAATATGATCTATACATAGTGTTTTCTTAAGATATATGATTTGGTCCGTATACCATTTTATGTCTTAAGATTTACCATTCTCTTATCATGTGTTAAAAGCCCAAATTTTTCATGCCAAAACGGATTAACATGAGGAATGATTGTTTAAGGAAATACATACGGGATGATTCTAATTTTTTCCAATGATATACGTAGAGACGCCTAAATCTACAATTTTGGGCCCATCCGTGATAATAAAACAACAACAAACCCCCTTTATTTCTTGTATGAGAATCAAATCTACATAGGAAATGTTTTACGACTATGCATGAATTGATTCTTTATCCAGCAAGAAACATAATGACATTTAGGTTTAATACCTTAATCCAGTTATAATGTGTCTTTTCATTCACATTGGTTCATTCTCATCCTTACCACATGACGTTAAACTACATAGTATAATGTCCTCACTACATGACTTAAAACTGCATAGTACCATATTCATTCCAAGGAAACAATGAAAGCCTCCATTTTATATATGAGTCAGATCTATGTAAATGACATAAATTTTTTTGGTGAATATTAATTCAAATATTTCTCATATACATTGGGAATAACCCCCTTCCATATCTCACACTCTGAATCTTGAATTGTTTTTTAAGAGATTCATAATCTTTCATACAGTTTCTGGTAACAAGGGTTTCAATATCAGAGATCTCTTTTTCCTGACTATCCAGCATGTACCCTTAGGCGGCCTTGCCTAAGTTACCTACATAATAGGCATGTTAGTCAAAAGATGCCACTATTTGGCTATGCAGCATATGCCCTGGTTGGGCCTTCATAATACAACCCCTATAATGGGTTTTCCAAATAATGGTAACTTCGTTATTTGTTATAGTATCTTTGTCCCCTTTAATCGTTGTTGACAATATACAAGAATCTGTATTTTAAAACAGTTATTCATATATACTTGTCCCAATATCTTTCTCACAATCTGAAAGTCTTCAAGACCATGGTTTACACATTTCCCTCATCATGTGCTCAATACACTATGAAATAATCTTGAAATCACTTTACCACATGTTATATATTTTTTCCATTTCTGGTCCTAGTTGTATAACCTAAAACTACAGACACCATATCTTTTACATTTGGGTCAGACCATTGTAAAAGTCTTATCCCTCTGATTCTTTGGATATCTGGATTAGAAATACCCTTTCCATATTTAAGTACATTTCTCCATAAACCAAACTCTATGATTTTGAAAATCTGAATCTCCATAAACTTTCTTAGACTCATTAACAATAGAACATCAAACTTTTGAGAGCTCTTTTTCCTGACTATGCATCACATGCCCTTAGGCGGCCTTGCACAGGTTGCCTACATAACAGGCATGTCAGTCAAAAGATTCCACTATTTTGCTATGCAGCATATTCCCTAGTTGGTCCTGCATAATGTAGCCCCCATAACGGGTTTTTCAAATAATGGTAACTTCATTCATGGAAAATTCACGCATTATGGTGATGCAGGCTTTAAGATTTGTTATCCATAAAAAATAAATTCCCAAGATTCCCCCTGTAAATAGTTAAATAATGATAAAGAAATTCTTAGCCACGATGTTTTTTTTGGGATCTAATTCAAAATTTATGGTCAAATCTATTCGACCTTAAATATTAGAACTTTATAGTCCAATATACATGAATTTAAACTGCGATAAACAAAAGTCTTGATACTCATCAGACTAAGAACCTGCAAAGGGAGCTATAAACAAAAGTCGAGTCTCAGCTCACTAAATATACATTTTTTCTATGATTTAGGTAATATTAAGCAATGAAAAGTCAAAAGATACAAAATTTTTGGGGTAAGCCATGTAACTCTAGTAATAATCAAATTATGATCCTTAAATCACATGGCTTAATAAGAAAATTTTAAGCACCTCATTTTTGTTATTTTAATGATGATTTATTAACATAAAGGAATATTTATCATCATTTACCATTCATATTGTAATAATGAATGACGAACAGAAATCACGGAAAGTATATTATTTGAAACAAAATTTATTTCATTCATGTGAAAATGGAGGGACATCCACAAACCGTAGCCTCTCTATCATGTTTTAAAATAAACTTTCAACATGACTTTTCATTTGTTGAACCACTTCATAAGCTATCTCAACTACCTGTTGAAGTTGAGGTAATTGAGCTACTCCAACCTCCTCTGCCTGATGAAGTGCTTATTTAGCCGTTGAAATGGTAGTTATCCCCTCCAACTGGATTTCTCCTAATGTGTGATTCAGTTCTTAAAGATTGTTATGAACCACATCCAGTTGATGTTGAAGAGATAATAACTCATCTGTGGATAGTTTTATTTGTTGTCTACTCTCTAGTGATTTCATGTTATGATTAGCCTCCACCTCAACCACTACAGCTTCAAAGGCCTTAATATTGATGAGTCATTTAGCTACTTCAAAATCTTTTTGCAGTTTATGTTCCTTCTCCCATCGGCAGATAGTCTCTTTCATGGCATCATTGACCGGTCGATAATTGAACCCACCCAGTCCCAACACACGGAATAATGCTGGGTGTTTTGGAAAATGGGATGATTATTCATCTAAAGGATTTTCAGTAATTATATTCTAGATCTGCTGCCATGTCTTTTTAAGTGCCATGCCAAGAGCATATTTCATCTCTAAATCAGAATCTGAGCCACTACCATGATGTAAAATGTACTGGAAAAATATGTTGCTTAAAAAATTGTTTCGTTCTTCTTCTCTTGGGATGGTAGAAGCTTCACCCTCTGATCTAGGAGCTGATAACCCTAAATAATTGATCAAGGTCATTATTAGTTTCGAATAGAGAAAACAAATACGATTTAGATGGCAGAATATATTTACCCAACAATAAGTTATCTACTTGATTGGATTCATCCCCTTTATTTTCAACTCTGGTGTTTTGAACAGGTGTTTCTTGAGGGGGGATATTCTCTTGAATTTGTTCAGATATGACATTTGAAGACTACGAAACATCTCCTGATGAAGGATGCTCTGTAAGTATTTATTCAGCCCCAACAAAAGGATAAAGTGGAACAACCTATTCTTGAAGAGCCTTTGCGACATTTTCTGTAGATAATGCTACATAAGGATAGTTTTGATGTAAATAATCAAGTTGAAGAACAAATTATGTATGTAAAATGAAGGAATAGAAACGTAATTCCTTGAAATTCCTTATAGAAATCTCCAAACTCCTTGATGGAACCCAGAATATCAATATTCGGATTAAGGGTGTCCATCATTTCAGTGTATACAGCCTGAAAAGTTACAGCATCCCCACCATTTAAGGTATCCAACAAATATTGGTTGAAGCCCAAATTGGCTATGCAGAAATTTTGTCCTGCTGAATCTTCAATTGGTATTCCAACATCAGATCATTCTGGGTTCGGGTTAATTTCAGCATTGGTTTCAGAATGCCCTGGATCCTCAGTCTTTTCTTCTAAAGCAATAGGAATTTCAGTACTGATTATTTTCACGATCCTTTGAAAAAAGTAACTGGGGAATGTATTTAGTCTTACCATGGCCTTCCTCTCTCTCAATAGAGCCAGTAGCAGGTATAGCTGAATCTTTTGACGGTATAGATACGTCAGCATGAACCTGGGTTTCCCCTGGGACTTGTTTTTCTGGTTTTGAAGAATCATCTCTTAATCCCTTAAGAGAATAAAGAGACATAGGTCCTAAAAGAGGATAAATCATGGTTACCAGAATGTCTTGAGAAAATTGTATTCCCTGAAGATTGTATAAATACTTACTCTTTCGATGAACGCTTCGAAGCAATCTCATTGCTCTTTTCGGCTTCTGTTCAAAAACATGAGGAGAGATTGAAATAATTATCTTAGTACGGGAAACTTGAGGTAATGGTTGGGGATTATTTTTCGACATTACACCAGTCATGATTCTTTCCCCTGGAGAATGTTATGGCAATTTGGGAGGATTACTCATTGTTCCAATGGGAGAACCTGCAGGACTATACTGAGGTGATTCAATAATCGGTCCAGATCTTCCTTCTTTACATTCAAGCTGCAAAAATACATTTTTATCAAGATTAATGATGTGAAATACTGAAGAAGAGTTTAGACTAAAGAAAATGGGAAATACATTCTCAGTATTAACATAAATATCCCACTCCTCATCAGAGTTGATAATTACCCCTTCATGAACTCCTAATTCCAGCATATGAGGTACTCATTTAGAAGCTGGGATTTGTTCATCAGTTTCATATATAAAAGTCTCTAACACCACAATATGCTTTTGTAATTCAGCCAAATTATTTTCCGGATTGAAATCAGAAGATTCCTTGATATCACCAATATCTGGTATTCGAATGCCATTTTGAAGAAATGCCTAGGCATCCCTGAGATCACGGGTGATACTCTCCCAGTGATGAATGGTCGAAGGTCGTTCATAATTCGATTTTGGCCTAGTTGGCAGTGGAAGAGGTTCGACACCTTCTTATTGAAGGTATTATTCAGACCTTTCTTCCATATAAAATTTGATAGGTGGAATAGGAATCTTTTTCTGATGGCAGTGATTGGATCGCCATGGCGTTGGAGGTATTTCTTCTTTAGCCTTGGTCTTCCTGGTGTACTTCCTTCGAAGACGCTTTGAGGGATCTGAAACCTCTGAAATTTCTGTATCATCTTAGGCCTTGGACTTCTTGCCACGATTTCCACATGAAAAAGTCATTGTAGCCACCACTCGATATACTCCATTTGTCAGAGCCCCTTGTGGATATGAAGAAACCCAAGCTTTGGCATACCCAGCTTCCAATCCCATTGACGCATCTGATTCATGTAATGTAATTGATAGTTTGGATACCTCTAAAGCTGTGAGAATCCATAATTTTCGTGCTACCAATGGGTGCTTGTCATGTCTGACATGTGTGGATGCAAAGGTGATTGACTATTAAAGACACCTGAACTGAAAAGCAAACATATATGGCACATAAGACTCGTATATAATTTCACCATCAATCCTGGTTGATAGTAAACCATCCCAGAATTCCATCACATAAGATCTCATTTCATACTCTTCTTTACCATCATTGATAAATGTTCCAGTTGGTGGATTTCCCAAATGAATAAAGTTGAATTCTCCTGAGACACTCATAACCTTTAGTACCTTGTCGGGTCTCATGTTCAGAGTCTTAATACCAAAAATATTCTGTAAAACTAGGGTGAATCGACCATTAGGAACTCTTACTGAGTATGAAGAAACATGTGCTGCAATCCAGCCCCACAACACTTAAAATGGCCCCGTAATTCTAAATGGATCCTTCCCATTGTATAAATGCAGCATGAGATGGTAAATTCTTTCCAAAACAGGGGTTTCTAGCCCAATATACTTCCCATCTACCAATTTAGAGGGAATTACAAATGTTCCTAATCTTACACCACCACCAGATTCACGAACTGGATGCAAATAAACACTTAGCCACATACCAAGGAAGGAAGCTAAGCATACATTTACATCTATATCAAGTTTGAATTTTTTACCCCAGTACTTTCAACCACCTTTTTCTAGTGTAGGGCAATATGTGCCTGAACTTCCTAGGTTATCGGCGGAAGGAAAAACAGTTGGATGTACACGGGTTGGACCTTTCTCTATTTTTGGTTCAAAGAAAGCTTCTATCCACACTCTAGCATTAATATCATTCTTTATCCTTAGGTAAATTCATTGCTATCAAAAATAATTAATGGGCCAGTAGTGGTTTTCTAGTAACATCACACCATATTGAAGTAGGAGAGATAAATTCCTCATACATTTCCCCAAGAATAGGAATTCCAGCTATTTGTTAAACGTCCCAAGGACTAATACCAACTTCATCTTGTGTCAAATGAAAGGAGTTTGTTTGTTGGCTCCATTGGCTCAGTAATTCAGGAATGAGTCCATTTTTGTAAACATAAGATTTCCCTATCTAGATAGCTTCATAAATTTGAACGTCTGATAATTCTTTTCTGAATTCTTCACAAGTCTGATGTACCTATAATTCCCACATCCACTCGTGTTTCACACCCTCTCCAGAACGAATGTCCCAATCTCCTAACCAACCATTAGACTAATCTGTTTGGGAAGTTCAGAAAGTGTAATCATAGCAATGTGGTATTGTCTATACAACATGATCCTTAATATCTGGAGTACAACCACTGTGATGAAGGATGAAACTAATAGGGAGTGTTCCTTCTTGTATTGGAACCCCCCTTACACTAATATTCATGTAGTTACAGTTGGAATACTGAGGGTACCAATTCTTTGGAAAGTACTTCTTAATAGATAGAAAATGGGCATCTTGCAAAATCTCATGCTCGTACAGAGGTTACTAAGGACTTTTTGGATAATCATGTTGGTACGGAATTAGACCCTTCCATAGCCCAGGAAGAGTACTCTCAACAGTTTCATAATAATCAGGCCCGACGATCCCCATTATTTCACTTGGGCGAGCCTTAGATTCCTTGATATGGTTCATCAAATGAGTCAATAATTCCTAAAAAATAATTACCAAATTTAAAAATCATATTTCATAAGAATAAAGGAAGAAATTTGGAAAAGGACACTTGCAGCATAGGTCCTTAGACAAGGTCCATCGACGAGGTCCTTCGACAAAGTCACTCGCGTAAGTCCTTCGACAAAGATCATAGCACAACTCCATCAGTGAAGTCCTTCTGGCATAGCTATATCATGTAAATAATCTTTCCATGAAGAAATTTCAAGAGAATTACATGAGAGCACAACGTGATGCAGCGGAACAAATGAGCTACGCAATGAGAGATCCAAACATTGGAAAGCGTAGGTGAAGAAAAAATTTGAATGTTTGAGACCAATTTATAGGCAAAAATATGATCTATTCGCCATAAAT